>CM055760.1:4356552-4956552 GCA_029465975.1 Dallia pectoralis | reverse complement strand
TCTACTGTGACACAAGTCACCGAAAAATGTAATGTTGGTTGCAGGAGGAACGTGTCACAACACACAGTGCCGACAATGAGCACGCAACATTCTAAACTGGATCTTGGAGCAGCGGAAGAAAGTCGTCTGATCGGATGAGACCAATTTTCTTTTGAGTCACGTCGAAGGCCCTGTGTACACATGGAAAAGTGTTGAATATTATACAATTAAAGTACACCTATGTAAAGACTACATATATTGATATTTGACATATTTTAATTAAGAAATGGTTGGAAATATGACTCCTTCATTCAGTGCTTGTTTTCTCACTGGCACTAGTTGCAGATCCAGGGCTGAGGGTGGTGCTAGTTACAGCTCCAGGGCTGTGGGTGGCGCTAGTTACAGCTCCAGGGCTGTGGGTGGCACTAGTTACAGCTCCAGGGCTGTGGGTGGCGCTAGTTACAGCTCCAGGGCTGTGGGTGGCACTAGTTGCAGCTCCTGGGCTGTGGGTGGCGCTAGTTGCAGCTCCTGGGCTGTGGGTGGTGCTAGTTGCAGATCCAGGGCTGTGGGTGGTGCTAGTTACAGCTCCAGGGCTGTGGGTGGCGCTAGTTACAGCTCCAGGGCTGTGGGTGGCACTAGTTGCAGCTCCTGGGCTGTGGGAGGCGCTAGTGGCAGCTCCTGGGCTGTGGGTGGCGCTAGTTACAGCTCCTGGGCTGTGGGTGGCACTAGTTACAGCTCCTGGGCTGTGGGTGGCACTAGTTACAGCTCCAGGGCTGTGGGTGGCGCTAGTTGCAGCTCCAGGGCTGTGGGTGGCGCTAGTGGCAGCTCCTGGGCTGTGGGGGGCGCTAGTTACAACTCCTAGGCTGTGGGTGGCGCTAGTGGCAGCTCCTGGGCTGTGGGTGGCGCTAGTGGCAGCTCCTGGGCTGTGGGTGGCGCTGGACCCACAGGTGGCTTTGCCCGGCGCCTGGGAGCTGGTATCGGGCGTGGCTGGTATTTTGGAGCCACCTGCTGGCTGGGTCCGGTGCATAGAGATTCCCCCGGGTATTTTCTAATTTTAAAATACACAAATACATACATACATATCGTTTATATGTGCCCGTTAAAGTATAAACTAAAGGGTACCAACGCAATTTACAATAGTTTAATAACATAATCACTGCCAGTCAATGTAAACAACTTCTCCCTGTACTCCATGGCAATTTGCATACCACCATATTGCACACGGATTAAAATGCATCGGCTTTAGCTGCTGTCAACCCCCGTTGCTCTGTCAAAGTTTAGCCACTGTGTGTTCGTTCGGCTGTTCCTCCACTGTGAATTTACAGTGGTGCTTCACATGCACAGACTTTTTTTCTGGGTCGTTATAGGTTAGCAACGCTGGTGCTCCATGCATTACATGTAGCTATATTTACACCAGCGTGGGCGCTAACACTTCCATGGCGAATGTACAGGGCATCGAGTGCAGTTCAACTTTAAAAGGCCATTATAAATATCCTCACCCTGTGTACACAAATGTGATTTTCCATAAATGCATCCGGGATGGAGGTGTCCAGAACCAGTTGTGAATCATTCTCCCACCTTATCTTTCCACAGACGGCTAGCGGATATGAAGAGCCTGGTGAATATTGACGGGTCGTCTTTTTGTGGTATAAGCTGGACCCAGTGAGTTTGCCACTGTCCAGCCGTCGCTCTGCACTCCCTTCTCTGAAAATCCCTGTCACAGATGAGTGGATGTGAGGCCCCAGCTGCTGCGTATTGCCCAGTTTTACTGCTAAATAAGCCCGGCAGTGTTTGGGTGACAGTAACCTGCTCTAATTGGCTCTCAGAAAACAGCCAGAGTTCCGGCGCTTGTGTGCCTGGAGGTCTCTAAGTCTGGTTCTAGTGATCAGAGTTGTCTCCGCGGGGTACCCAGAGGGTCAGAAGGGGGCCCCTTCTCTGGAAAGACGGGCCGAAATGTGGTGTCATCATTATCGATGTGTGTGTGTAGCATGTGAGTTTTTTTGCTCAGAGGGGGATTCTGGGAGAGGAGTTTTTCCAGCCGACGGGGGAATCGATCTTACCCAACCCGACTGAGGTAGAACAAAGTAAGATGAGACCAAGAAATACTTCATAACAAATTCTTAGCAACCCCTGGGGCAATTCTTGGCAATTTGCATCAGGTGGTTTTGCAAAATTTGAGATTCTTAAGAGAAGTCTGTGCAAATTGTTTGTTTCATTTTTTTAGAGGACAGATGTGTCAGTTCAGCTTTTTTGTGAATACAAATGCGATAGCAGGAGCAAAGCATCAGCTTTTCTAGGTAACCATAGCAACTAACAAAACAACATGTGGTTTAGAATTCAGATTTTAATAACCTCACCTGTCTGTGGTATCACTATAATGAGCAAACAATCAGTCTTTTGTTAACAACTTCTAGGTTTGTGGACCCTGACAGAGAGATATGGCAAGCTAAATGGCTATCTTTCTTGTTGGATTTATAGGAGAACTGCGGCCAGAACTTGCTTTTTAGATCTGGATCTGGAAAATGTTCTATGCATTTGAGTTCTCAGGATCTTATCCCAATTTCTTTGAGACGGAGTATAAACAAGCGCTAATAATCTATAAGACGCTAACAATAGCAAACTATGTATATCAAAATGTCAGAAGGTCCTCACATCGAATAACATATATTCCCCAATCCCATTATAATAAGCATGTTTTGGCTTTTGTTTAGATGTCTATTTTCTGCTTCAAAGTTTGAAGGACACACTAATAATTTGACGGCCGCCTATCTGCTAATCTCCAGTTCTACCACATCCCTAAGGCGCTCTAATGGAGATGTTCAAGAAACCAGTTTGAGTCGTTGTTTATTCTGCCTAAAGTAGCAGTTAGATGATGGGTACATGGGTCGTAAAAGGAAGGACATGGTCGACAATAATACTCAGTTAGGTTGTGGTGTTTAAATAATGCTCAATTGGTACTGAGGGGAGTGTGCCAGAAAATATCCCCACACCATTACACCACCACCACCAGCCTGAACCGTTGAGACAAATAGGGTTATTCTTTTCATTTTGTTTAAGCAATAGATGTTGCAGCAGAAATCAAGACTTCTTACACTAGGCAACATTTTTCTGGTGTGATCTTCTGCATATCTTGGTTGTAGAGTGGATATTTGAGGTACAGTTGCCTTCGGATGCCTAAATGTATTGGGTTGTTGCCATGTAAACAGCTGATAAGAAATTTGCGTTAAAGAGCAGTTGAAGAGCTGTACTTAATGAAGCGGCCAGTGAGTGTAGATATATATATAAATTGATTAGGAAACTAATACTAACAAATGAGGTCACTTTATCTGATTGTCTCAAAGTCATGAAGGTATCTTACGGTAATTATTTCCAGAAACACTCTTTTCTGGGGCATAGTTTTCTGGTTAATACGCTGTCCTCCAAACATGATTTGGAAATATTTGCATTTGACTTCAGGTCATAATGTTTAAATCTGCTAGGGAGTTTCAGGGACGAGGCTAGGGTATCATAATGAGTTGGACATTATTATATTATACACAATTGGGTTGGTAAAAAAGGCATAGAATTAATATTTTATAAATGTTTTTAGTAATAAGTGTAAAATTCTGATATGGTCTTATAATGGCCTGAAACTATACACTGGTTGTAAGGAAAACAAGCACAAAACACAGCATGTGTTGAAAGAATATATTGAACATTCCTCTCAACCCCCCTGGGCTTTAAAACCACAACAACAACACTCAAATACGCTAATAAGAACAAGAAGTGAGATTCATTTGAATTTATTTCCAGCGAAGCAGTGAAGTCTAACGCAGCGATTCAGAAATGAAAGGTGCTGGTACGTAGAACCCTCGGGGTAAGATATTTTGAGTTTGAGCGTGCCCAGCTGCATGTATAATTACAGGTGCGTCAGAGTGTGACAAAGATTATGCAAATGCCTGTATGATGGCTAATGAGCGTTATCACAGGTGATGGCGCCTGGGGTAGGCTTGATGGCAAGATTATTTTGAACTCTGGTTTGAATCTGTTGTGAGACACGAGATCGGGATATGGTGCGTTTGAAATTGTAATATATGAGTGTCTATCAAGTATCCATAGTGGGACTCCCAAGTGGCCCGGCTTTGAGGCTCTGTACATAGCCGGTCGTGACCGGGAGGTTTCAATGGTCGCTGCATAATTGCCTTGCCTAGCCTTGGGCCAAGGAAGCCGGGGACTAGTTAAACTGAGTTCGCTGTAGTCAATGAGCATTTCAGAAAAACTGTCTATTTTCTAGGTCTATATCTCTGTCTCCAATGGCTATTTGCCGGGATCTACTAAATGGTCGTTATGGAATTGCCGGAGAATAATTACTATTGTGTAAAGTATTAAAACAACATAGTGTATGCATTTGCATGATGTAGTCTAATTGAGCTGTTCTGTATTACATATGGTCTCGATGCTAAAGCGAACACACACTATTGGCTACAACAGCAAAGTGATTCATGAAACAGATTTTCACCTGTTTGAGTGTGTTTTTGACCGAACACGCTTCATCTTAAATGTCCGTGTTGGTTACTACCCTTAAGTTTCTGACAAAACCCCAAGGGCGACATCCAGAGTATGGCAAGGGCATCGGCTTATTTAGTATTCACACTTTGCAATTCATGTCTTACTTTGAGTTGATAAAATAAGAATGAAGAAATTCCTCCTGTATTTTTGGAAGACGTAAACCTCAAAAGCAATCAAATATATCATTAGGAAGGCGTCCTTCTATATCTTTCAAATGTTAAAATTTTATGTAAATTAATGCACCTGTCATATAAAATTAGGCACATCTATCAATTTTGTACCAGCTCAACGTAACTCGACGCTTAATGAGATTCCACTCTGCTTGAGAAAGCTGCATTGTTGCAAATTTGATGGAAGAGGCAACTGGATGGTCTGATTCGCCCGTACACCTTAAATCATTTCTACCCCCTCAGCTTTGGGACAGTTTAATGGCATGAGCACATGAATAAAGGTCCGAGGGGGTGGGGGGCCATTTTGGATTCAGCAAATGCTAACGAACCTGCAGCTGAAATGTAGTCGATTGGTAGAAGTACACCCTCTCTGATGACTTAGTCAGTCAGATGGGAACAACTTTACTGGCGGATTTTTCACGACGACTTGGTTGGAGTTAAACGGAAAGACGGTGCAGAGGTGTAGATTCAGGTATGCCTTCGTTTGTATATTTTTTACACTTTCCTACACTTTGCTTGGTGTGACGATGCTACTGTTGGCAGACAACATAATGATGACAGAGGATTCAACATCTATGAAATACATTTATATTTAGTGTGTGTATGTGGTGTCCATTTATCTATACTCTCACATACACAGGGATACGAACGACGGCCGTCCACAAGGCCGTGCTGTCCTCGCAGGTGGGTGAGTGTTGCCCGTCTGTGTTTCCGTCTGGAAAAGCAGAGGGCTTTTGATTGGCCGGCCTTTTCAAATACGCAGCCTCGATCTTTTTTCGCTAATTCAATTAAATCTGATCTTTTCAAATCAGATTTTCCCGGAGATTTTTCCGTCCTGCTCAGCTGTTTCGTCCGCCTCTGTGTCACGTGGCTTTTGATAACAAGCCCACGGCGATATTTCCACCTCAGCCACGATCCATTTGCACCTTGCGGTAATATCCGCGTTATCGCAGCGGATCCGCCAGCTTCTGACCGATCTGAAACAGTTATCGGAATTGTGTTCCGTGTGAGAGTCGCCCGGGTCACATGGGAAGTGTTGGGTTCTCGCTCCCGTCCTCTTGGCAATTTGCTCCGTGCCAACATAATAAACGGCTGCGGTCTAGGGGGTCTCGGCGCGGACGCTCACTGAAAAGTAGGCGGTTTAAACGCAGTGTCGCTATTTTTAGGATGCGGTTTCCGGTGGCCACGGGTCATCTCTCAGACATCGCTCGCATGGATCCCCTGGAATAAACCGAGGTTAAAAGGTGCATTAACGCCACAGCAGCTGAAGCTGAACTACAAGATGAAAAACAGAAATGGAATTGGCCCAACTTTCAATGTACTTGAATATAATTAATTAATATAATTAATAATTAATTAATATAATTAATGAAAAATATAATATATCATGAAAAATATAATTAGAAGAAACTATAGCTAGGAGAATCATTTAAGTTTCAATTACAGAGCCAACAAGGTTAACAATCTTTTGAAGTACGACGTGCACCTACTAAAGTAATTAATGTTATTAATTAATAGTAGTACTGATGACACTAACAGGTAATATTGCTATTCCAATTGCATTGGTGTTATTACAATACACACTGATTAGACTTAACATATTGACATATGCGTTGTTGCACTTAGAAACCAGTTGCCTATACAATTAAAGCTCTAAAAGGTCATGTGATGGTCACATACATCACAACGGTTAGCCAATCAGCATCAGTATTCAAACCACTCCATTTTTAAGACACCGTCTAACACGGGAATGACATTACATCACTGCTCTATTTTGTTGATGATTGGTTTACGAATCACAGGGGTTTGTTGCATATGGTAAATATGCCACAGCTAAGAGCTGTGTCCAGACTCTCTGCAATGTGCAGTTCCTATGAACGGCTTTTAGCAGAGGTATATATTTGCCCATACTCCACTCCTTGTGCCTTTTTGGGTAATTATTCCTGTGTTGACATGGTCACCAAATATTACATATTTGTCTTAGTTTATAGCTCTGCCAGACAACAGATTCAACTGGGTTGAACTTTATACTTCATTTGTCTGATCCCCTCAATTCCCTGATTAATATGACTTCAACGGAGTCATTCCAAAGAATCAGCCAATCAGGGATATTTGTAATGTCTCAGCTAAATCAGCCCTTTGGCAATCTGAGGCCTCTACCCTGCTCTATGGCCATTACAAGTCAGCCTCTGCCCCCTGGTGGCACATTTATTATTACATCTCATAATATTCATCAATATTTATCATTACATAGATATATGCAAGCAACATAACATATTTCATACATAGTCTTGTGCACATATGTCCATTGCCTGTTATGTATTATGTATTTTTCCATATAGGATGAAGATCAAAGCGAACTGTTCATTACTTCTTCGCTTGCAGATGGACGCAATTGTTAATTAACACACAGGACTGGGGTCGCACTCACAGTTGAATAACACTCATCTTATCCTACACCCTTGTCACATACATTAGAAGGCCACAGCATTACCGTTCAATCATTTCCCTGTCAATTACTTGCTCCGTGAAGCAATTTATGCAAATAGTTACTTGCAATCCCCTTCACTTGCAGCATATTCGCGTGCCTGTCTCAATATCTCACGTCCACGACTAAAAAAGTCTCTTTGAATTTATAATGAATTAGAAAGTTAATAACTGTTGTCAGTGGCATTATAAGTGAATTACCCGGAGAGGTTGTATGGACTGACGACCGAGATGCTTAATAATTGAACGAAAAGATTGTTGTTTATTAACTTGTTTCACGGTGAGCCTTGAGTAATTACCCTCTTTAATTGAAGTTAATCTCTGACCTGTATTGTCTCAGTCGTGCTGAAATTGAAATCCATTCCCCAATGTTATCACATATGGTTAGTCTGCGTACTGTTTGGTGATCAGTACAGCCTGGCAATGTATTGGCACAGCGTATTATCTCCAGTAAATAACTGATCTCAGTACAGTCTACCCTACAGTTATCAATGATTGACCATGTATTTAACGTGACCTAGATTCCATATGATAGACGTGATAGAAGAGCATGAATAAAGTACCTCAGTGTCATTTCAGGATTTACCTGAGGAATAAGTGGTACCAGCAGGCAATTTGGAATCCCTGGGTTCTGGCATGTATGTGGACATGAATTTGTGCGTGTTTTGAATTATTCTGACGTGTTTTTGGTTTAACATAATTCTTCCTTCATATTTCTTTTCCTCTACAACTCCTCCACATGCCCTACTTCATGCATCCACTGTGGGGCCCTCTACAACTCTAACACATGCCCTACTTCATGCATCCACTGTGGGGCCCTCTACAACTCTAACACATGCCCTACTTCATGCATCCACTGTGGGGCCCTCTACAACTCTAACACATGCCCTACTTCATGCCTCCACTGTGGGGCCCTTTTCAACTCCTCCACTGTGGGGCCCTCTACCACTCTAACACATACCCTTCCTCAAAGAGCCACTGTGAGATTCTCTCTAACTTCACCAAACGCTCTTTCTCAAAGATCAACTGTGGGAATCTATATTTCCACCAAAGGCCCTTCACATCTTCAATACAACTCCACTGAGGGCCCAGTCTGTAGCTCGACAATTGTGTCTTCCCTCCTTCTGAGGAAGGGTTAAGTCTAAAGTTACACATGTGCAAATTGTAAATTGTTTTACATTATCACAGTCAGGTTTGGATATTGATTCTATGTGATGCCAGATTGGGATCAATGTGTGAAGGACTAATCCACCTGTTTGCAAAGGTTCATGGGTAACCGTTACAACACTCCATTCCTGACTGAGCTTGACACTCAAGCATTACAGTAGTCCTTCCAATCTGGGAGCCAAACCTTACTACCTGTAACATAATAGTGTCAGGATAGAAGGATAGAACATTAGTTCCTGTGCTGGTGTTGGAGATGAGCTGCTTTCCACAAATCACAGCAGATATTGGAGGCACCACTGATGGAAAACGTTTAAGTTAAACAATGTGTACAGCACTACATTTGGTGACTGCCTCCACGGAACAATCTCTGACATATTTCATGTCATTTTCTGTGTCAAAGATGTCAAACCATTCAGAACAGTTTAGCCGGTTCTGTGAAGCTGGCAGACTCTTTGACCAGAGAAGAATGTTGCTGAAACTATCGTGTAGTATTGTGATTGTAATAATTGTCACGTTTGGCAGGACAACCATTGTCCAAGTTTAGTCAGGAAAGTTTGGTGTCACAGATGCAGGTGCAGAACTGGCTAGAAATATAACATATATATAGAAGTATTTAATCAAATATAGAAATATATAGAAGTATTTACAAGTTTTTACAAAACAGCAAACCAGCATCAACCTATATCATAAACCAACAATGTTCTACAAGACTGCGGGACACAAACTGAAAAAAATTAATTGGGCTTAATTAGAGACAACGCAGTGCAGCTGCTTCTGATTGGGAGTCAACAAAACGTACGCATAGAGATGCCTAGAGCCATCCCTGCTGGTCTGTCCTATTAGGACCTCTAAGCTACCATAGAGATGCCTAGAGCCATCCCTGCTGTTCTGTCCTATTAGGACCTCTAAGCTACCATAGAGATGCCTAGAGCCATCCCTGCTGTTCTGTCCTATTAAGACCTCTTAGCTACCATAGAGATGCCTAGAGCCATCCCTGCTGTTCTGTCCTATTAGGACCTCTAAGCTACCATAGAGATGCCTAGAGCCATCCCTGCTGTTCTGTCCTATTAAGACCTCTTAGCTACCATTGAGATGCCTAGAGCCATCCCTGCTGTTCTGTCCTATTAGGACTTCCAAGCTACCCTAGAGATGCCTAGAGTCCTTCTTGTCCTGACATTTGGACTATTTGACTTTCATTCTTCTCATTCTACAGAAAATGTAGCCTAAGAAAGACTGTTTGCTGTCTAAATGCCGAGGTTAATATCTCCCCAAGAACGTAACACTTTCTAACAGGTATATAATATGTGAACCATTTCTTTACATCCTCAAAGGCTTGTATGGCCGTCATGGCCTAATCATTTTAGTTTTTGATAAGCTTGGTTAAATGGACATTAAGGAAAAAAAGAGAGTAATAAGTATTAAGTATTAATTACTTTTAATTGATGACCCCAACACTGCTAGTTAATTGGGTCGGCAGATAGCATAGCAGTTATAGGATCTGACCAGGGTCTGAACCGTCAAAAATCTATTCTGTCGTTGAGCATTGCAGATTGGTCCTGTAAGTTGCTCTGGACAAGTGCATCAGTTACATGAATCAAACACGAAAAATGGTGCCATTAAGAATCTTCCACCTAACAGGTCCGACTTTAACTCGGTTAGTTTGAATCTCCAACTAATGGCAAATAAGGATAATCAAAGGAGCAAATAATGTGTTTGTGGCGATCAGCAAGTCTGCCTCCCTACAGGGTGCCAGAGGACATAAAGGCTGATGACACGGGTGTTTTCTTAGAAGACAGCTTTGAATGGAAATCAATGCAACTAAAGAACCTGTGAGATTACAGAAGAATTCACACCGGTACTTCGGAAAAACACACTAAGGGAGCAAATGCCTTAGAGAATGGTTTAGACAATCATCTGTTTGATCCCAAATGTTGTATTCCTTTTTGAATCACTTTCGTTCACTATTACACATTACGGCAGTTTAACATCGGTTTTGAATCCTCTCAGATTTGAGCCTATTCATATTAATATCATACACTTATTTGAGTAGAAAAATATGCAATAGTGACATTTACAACAGTATGATATATTACATTGGATCTTAATAAGGTCGCTTGATATGCTAGGACCCACCTCAAAAGAGTAAAATTACAAGACAAAAAACAATAAAAAATATTTCAATACTGCTTTAAGTACATGTACTCAACACTTAATGATTCTGTACATCCCTGTATGTATACATACATAAACAATAACCAAACAAAACAAGACAGATCAAAGGGACCAGACAAATTTAATCCACCACCAACTTAATCACAGTCATAATAACTCAGAATATAGCCGGGATAAGTTAGTTAAGTAGGGGGAGTTGGCAGGACACACAGTACATATATATACAGCGCTACATAAGACATGCATGTGAAGTAACTGGGGACTGACCACGCAGTTTATCACACACATCATTGTAACTTTACATTACAGGGTCACAAGACAAACGTGAAAGTTGCGTTCGACTTCATTTTCTGACTTGCATGAAGGTCACCCTTGGAGTGCTTGTAGAAAAAAAATATACATATTATAAGAAATGGAAAGTGAACCATTAAACACCATCCAAAACAGGGCGATGGAGACATAACGGACCGCTGTGAGACGTGCATGTCCTCTCGCAGCCATACATCATGATAGATATTAATATATATACAGTATCGTCCTTTACATGTTGCGAAGCCTAATTCTATACTCTGCGCTAGTGCGCTAATGCATCAGTAGGCTAGCGTATGTCATTAAATGAAAACAAAATGTAGAAAAAACTATTTACACGTTTAAAAAAATATTTTTGTCAACTATTTACAGGTGTCATTAAACTTAAACCTGAATTGTGTGTTCGTACGTGTGTGTGCGAGATGTTCTCACGTTTCACGCCAGGAGCCTCTAACCTTAGCCTCTGTTACTCTCTCGTTCAGTAAGTGTGAATGTCTCTGGCTCCGATCTCCCACACATTTTTCATTAGATTGGCATCACAGCCCCTGAACACTGGCGGGGCAGGCCCTGTGACCTCTGAAAGCATCCGCGTCGCAGACATCACTTCTTCCCCCGTGAAACTATACGGAAAAATAACTTTGTATGCGTTTCATAAACACGTCTTAAATTCGCTCAACTTATCTCAAATGCCAATGCAATAAATAATCCACTGTTGCAGACTTTGTGTGTGACTTTTTTCATTTGCGATTTAACACGCAGGGGAAACGAAATACGAAATGTGATGCTATCATTAATTAGTTTGATGAGTTTTCACTGAAGCATTGACTTGATTTTGCAATAATACAAAATATGTGAAAAAATACACATCGTGCATATGCAAAAGCCATGAAAGATCTTCTGCATAAAATGTGAACTCAAAACTAAGCATATTTAACGAGCCTCGTGATTAAAAACACAACAAGAATTTCAGAAAAACAGTGAGTCGAATGTTATTTACATTCAGATTATATTCCGAACACTAAAACCTCTTGCTTCCAGGAAACCGACACAGCGTGTATTACATCTCCAGAACATGCAATGCAATTATAGTTCATATGTCATTGTGCCTCGATCAGTTAAAGCTGTGCAACAGAAAACCTTTTCATTCTTTACTTTCTTCCCTTTGTATTTCTTTCACCGGAATAATAATCTCCTGGACAACAGGAAATTAGAAGAGAATTGCTTACCAATTCATAACCAAGTGTTCTGGGGTGAACTTGAGAACAGCCTATTCACATTCTCCGTGTGCAACAGCTCTATATCCTGTCAGATGTCAACTGTAATTAACCTGGCCTGTGTGGTTAGGCTGCATTGTGTCACAGCTCTTTATATCTGACTCTTTATCTCCTGGTGTTTCCTGGTTCGAGGTTGTTATGGCAGTGGGAGTTAAAGTACGTCTCTCTGATGTTTATGAATATTATTTCTGAATAGAGACCTGTAGCCCCTCCTATGAGCAGGAATTGTGTGTCTACATAAAAACTTAAGAGTATCTCACAAAAGTGTGTACACCCCTCACATTTTTGTAAATGTTTGATTATATCTTTTCATGTGACCACACTGAAGGAATGACACTTTACAATGTAAAGCACTGAGTGTACAGCTTGTACGTATAACAGTGTACATATGCTGTCCCTTCAAAATGACTCAGCACACAGCCATTAATGTCTGAACTGCTGGCAACCAAAGTGAGTACACCCGTAAGTAGTGTTACAAGGTCTCAGGTGTGAATCGGGAACAGGTGTGTTAAATGTGATGTTATCGGTCTCACACTCATACTGGTCACTGGGAGTTCAACATGGCAACGAACTCTCTTAGGATCTGAAAAAAATAATTGTCGCTCAACATTGCACGTTTACATCTCTGCCGCTAGCAATCCATAATGCTATGTTCTTATTATGGCATTTCGTATAACATTCTTATATTATCCTCAACAACAGCATTAATTAATATTAATTTAGGAACGTCGCCAAATGTGACATAGAATGACATAGAAAATGGGATCTTAATGATCCCACATTAAAAGAACACTACCGTAGAAAAGAAATTAAAAGGAAAAAAAAAGAAATGAATCAAGCATGGGTGAAGCAACACTTAACAAGAGTAAACTGTAAGTCAGTTCCTTGCCCAGGTGTACAAAACAAAACATTCAAGTCTATGGCGTTAAAGTGCAGTCTGTCAGCATTAATTTAGGGCATTTTTATTAAATGTTGGAGGGACCTTTTTGAAAAATGAAATTACAGTGATTTTGGTATTTTGTCATATTTTTGTCAGTATAGTATTGGCATAACAGCTGTCATTGTCTTGTCTTGATTCGAGCTTTTGCATTTGGAGCCGCTGGTGTCTGACAACATAAGAACCAAAGGTGTGTCTGGGCAAATCAAGCCTCTCTTAATCTGGTTCAAAAAGTTAATCTAAGAAGTCTCTCCAACTCAACATTTAGATTTTCTTAACATTATTATCACAAAAGTTCTCTTATAGAGCCAATCCCTTCAAACAAACACCTTAGGATTTGGTTAGACTAGAAAACTCCTTTCAAAACACCGATAATGAGTTGGTAAAGAAGCTGACGATTAGTATTGTTTTTTAGTGATAGAAAAAAATGTATAATTTAATTTCAATGCGGAGGACAAGTAACTTTGATGTGAGTAATGAATGAAGGTGATGTGCTAAATATATGCCTGCCACAGCATCAACACTGAAACCTCGAGACGCAGTCAATCATGCAGCCTTGTGTTTTATTACCAGTGCAAAAATTCACACAAATCACTGTCACTTGTACACAACAGTTAGCCGAGACTCTGTCTTCCGAACAGCCCAGACATTAGTTGATGTGTCTTTGAGGCCCAAAAGCAAAAATGTCCCAACTATTCTAACAATGTGAGTGTCAATGTGACTTTTTCATATTTTTTTTATATTTGTGCATTTTTAGTTGTTACACCAGAGGGCTCAGCTGTAAAATAGACACACGTCTCACACCGACTTCTCTGTGTTATGGACAGATGAGAGAAATATAACATGAATCAAAGTTATTGAACGGAAAGGAGAAAAATGGACCTGGTATAGCGTCTCATTGGTAACACTCATGGAGGAGGAAGGTTATGTTGCAGACTTATCTGTCACGTTTCTCAGGTGGCGTGTGGAGGAATCAGGGTTAGGGTTAGTGGAGGAATCAGGGTTAATGGAGGAATCAGGGTTAGGGTTAGTGGAGGAACCATGGTTAAGGTTAGTGGAGGAATCAGGGTTAAGGTTAGTGGAGGAATCAGGGTTAAGGTTAGTGGAGGAATCAGGGTTAAGGTTAGTGGAGGAATCAGGGTTAGGGTTAGTGGAGGAATCAGGGTTAGGGTTAGTGGAGGAATCAGGGTTAGGGTTAGTGGAGGAATCAGGGTTAGGGTTAGTGGAGGAATCAGGGTTAGGGTTAGTGGAGGAACCAGGGTTAGTGGAGGAATCAGGGTTAGGGTTAGTGGAGGAACCAGGGTTAAGGTTATTGGAGGAATCAGGGTTAGGGTTAGTGGAGGAATCAGGGTTAGGGTTAGTGGAGGAACCAGGGTTAGGGTTAGTGGAGGAACCAGGGTTAAGGTTAGTGGAGGAACCAGGGTTAGGGTTAGTGGAGGAACCAGGGTTAAGGTTAGTGGAGGAATCAGGGTTAGGGTTAGTGGAGGAATCAGGGTTAGGGTTAGTGGAGGAATCAGGGTTAGGGTTAGTGGAGGAATCAGGGTTAGGGTTAGTGGAGGAATCAGGGTTAGGTTTAGTGGAGGAACCAGGGTTAGGGTTAGTGGAGGAACCAGGGTTAGGGTTAGTGGAGGAACCAGGGTTAGGGTTAGTGGAGGAATCAGGGTTAGGGTTAGTGGAGGAATCAGGGTTAGGGTTATTGGAGGAATCAGGGTTAGGGTTAGTGGAGGAATCAGGGTTAGGGTTAGTGGAGGAACCAGGGTTAGGGTTAGTGGAGGAATCAGGGTTAGGGTTAGTGGAGGAATCAGGGTTAGGGTTAGTGGAGGAATCAGGGTTAGGGTTAGTGGAGGAATCAGGGTTAGGGTTAGTGGAGGAACCAGGGTTAGGGTTAGTGAAGGAATCAGGGTTAGTGGAGGAATCAGGGTTAGGGTTAGTGGAGGAACCAGGGTTAAGGTTATTGGAGGAATCAGGGTTAGGGTTAGTGGAGGAACCAGGGTTAGGGTTAGTGGAGGAATCAGGGTTAGGGTTTATTTAATTTATTTAATGTTCAATGAATTTAACTTAATTCAAAATACATTTTAGGTACCAAAATGAATTTCACTTTTGATTCTGAAATGTATGCTAAAATGTATTAATACACTTTGATTTTACGACATGAATATTATCTAGCGATCTTAGTGGGGTCCCTACATGTCCACTCTGAAAAGTCACTAGCATTCGGGCAGTGGGATGCACACAGGACTCTGCATACTGAGGTCGCAGGTATGACTCAATAGCTGACATGTTTGTTTTTAATAATTTATTTAATATATTGTTATTAGTATATTTGAACACTTACATTTGGGCCCAATATAGAAGAGGAAGACGAATGACTAAAAATGACTATAATCTTGAGAAAGGATTCTAGTCAAGCCCAAAAACAAACCAAACATATGGCAGCTGTAACACAAACAAGAAAGCACTAACTTCTACAAGACAAGACAGTGATTTTTTGAGAGTTTTTGAAAGACAATAAATGTTTTCAAAAAAGGAAAAATGGGTCCTAAAAGAGACACTCCTCAAAAAGACACACATTTCCGACAGTAAAGGCAAATACAAAATCAAATACCCAGAAAAAAAAACATAGAAACCCAACCTCATAAAAACTCACACCAATGTAAAAATGGGGGAATTTAATGTGCATCTTTATGGCATCTAGGCATCTCTATGTTATCAGACCAGGACAGTGGACAGTGTTTGTGCTGTCCCTAAATAGAGGCAGCTGTCCTGTGTTTCCTCTAATTGGGGAGCCTATTTAGGTGACCATTTTGACCATTTACTGTGTTGTTCAGTTGTATGTGTTGCATGTCACTAGCGGCTTCTGTTTTGGTTGTTGCTAGGTTAAGTCTACATGAAATAGATTTGTGTCTGCCAGCTCTGCGCATTTTTTTGTATATAATGGGCAATGATTTCAACAAATGAGTCAGAACTGTGTGTGTCTTTTTTAACGGTTTCTTTATCTTCCATCATATCCGACGTTACAGACATATTTTGAGGAAATGCTCTCAAAACCTCTGGGGCATTTTGATCTAATGGACATTATTTTATGGTTTGTATTAATTGGGCTGTTGAAATTTTGATTCCTGCCTGGCCTTTCCGAGTGAGTGAGTAACGAACGTGCCAAGGAGTGCAATGTCATTCAGCAATATCCTCGTCTTATTAACGGGGAAACTGACAAGCTTTGTTTAGCTGATAATGATTTATCTGTCATCATATTGTCAGTTATTCACATAAAATATACCCCGTTGTTAATCACATCTGTCAATGAATATCTGCTTGTTATAGAGAACTTTACCCTGTAGTAATGTGGAATTTAAGTTTCAGTTTGACACATTAAAACTTCCAACTGTCAACTTTGCTCAAAAAAGTTTCAGTGAGGGACAGAGCGTGGTTACAAATATTCTGTGGGAGGGAATCACTATCAGAATGGTGTTTCTTATACACAGAGCCGGTTCTAGGCACAAGCGACAGATGCAGTCACTTAGGGCGCCTGTCTGCTCGGGGGCCCATGACCTTCGGATGAGACGTTAAACCGAGGCCTTGACTCTCTGTGGTCATTAAAAACCCCAGGATGTCCTTCGATAAAGAGTAGGGGTGTAACCCCGGCATCCTGGCCAAATCTGCCCCTTGTCCTCTGTCCATCATGGCCACCTAATCCTCCCCATATATACACTAATTGGCTTCATCATTACCGTCTCCTCTCCACCAGTAAGCTGGTGTGTGTTCTGGCGCAATATGGCTGCCGTCATGTCATCCAGGTGGATGCTGCACATTGGTGGTGGTTGAGGAGATTCCCCCTTTCATGTAAAAGCGCTTTGAGTTCCCAGGAAGAAAAGCGCTATATAAATGTAATGAATTATTATTATTATTATTAGGGAATGCAACGGAAAAAGGCCCTCAATCAAATGTTGCTTAGGGTCCCGAACCAGCTTGAGTCGTCCCTGTTTACACAGAGAATGTCTCTAAATGAAAAACGGTACCCTGGGGACTTCTTGTGGCACCTTGCTTCCCTGTTGGCTCATCCAGGTAGAGTTCTGCAGAATTAAACTACTTCCTGCTCTTAACTATTCCAATATTCTGGTTAAGCGGACAACGTAAGTACCAGAACGGCATCAGAAGTTCTTCAGAAGACTCAGACAGTATCTCAACAACGGCTGTGCCAAACCAACTAAGAGTCCCTGCACTAAAGCAGGGCTTCAATATCAAACGTGTGTCACCACGTCGTGGAGACGGATGCCACAGTTCAGTGATACAACAGCATCTCTAGACCCCGTGATCTTTATCAGCGCCTTAACCCCTACTCCCGTCCGATACATACGTTTTAATGATTGTCATACCGGCCCGTGTCATTCTGAAAGCATCGGGACCTGGAAGGGATCGGGGCGCCAACACCCAGAATGCTTCACTGCCCCGGCCCGTCCTCCGAACGAGCACATCTCACGTTGGGATGACATGAGCCATGGTGAGCGTGGGTGGGGGGGGCTCGACTGAGACAAGGACGGAGGGAACGGGACGGGGACGGGGGGTGTGTAGGACAAAGTGTACTGGATTTGTTCGGTCATCCACATTCAAAATGTGTGCAGCTCCCGCCCACGTGCGCGGGGAGGAGAAAAGAAATAGGTAGAGAAGAAGCCGTTTTAATAGCTAGAGAGTGACACTGGGTCCGAAAATACAGAAGAGGTAGTGGGGGAGGTGGAGAGAGAGAGAGAGAGGGGGGAGAGAGAGAGGTTAATGGCGAGAGAGAGCAGTAAATATCCGGAGAGAGGTGACAAGCTGAAGTATCAAGTGTACTGGAACTGAGTTTCTAACTGACTGGAAGAGAGTGGGAGTTAAAGTGAGATGGAGGTGGAGGCAGAGCGCGGGTGGTTGAGTCCTGCCCAATGTCCTCATGCAGGCCAGGTGGGTGGACAGGCAGAGATGAATGACCCACACCTCCTGAGGAAAACACACCACACACACGGTTATGAACAGCAGGAGGCCCCGGCAGCGGTGACAATATAACATGTAGAATCTCCTTGAAGTCGGAGGCTTTAATGGTCCTGTCCTAGTTGTCACCAACCCCGTGTTGGCAACAAATGCAGGGATGAGTGATCCATCTAAACCTATTGGCCACAGAGATTGGCTACATAACATGTTTACTCGATGTTGCAACGACTCCGTTCAAATATCAGGATGGAAGGAAATCTTTCTTAATCTGGTTAGTGGTCGGTGCTGAGACGATGCAGATCTCACCTGTTTACAATCCTACACACACTTCTGGCACAAACATACGTCCACACACACACACACACACACACACTCACACCTCGTTGCTGTGGTGGAATTGTCTAACTCTCGAAAGCTGACCTAAAATCAGGAAATCATTGGCTGTGACATGAAATACTGAGAGGCTCTGTGAGTCCTAAAGCTTTAATAGGGAAATAATCCTCTACCATCAAGGACAGTCTACATAAGTGCACACACACACGCACACACATGGAGGAACACACAGCGGCTCACTTTTATCACTGGAACTAGCGCACATATGCTACTGCCCTGCTCGGGTGTAATATATTACCCTCTCACCTTCACTATATTGGAAATCTTGTAAAATGTGAATTTACAGCCGACCAGCAGGAGGTGTTAATGTGCAGGGGTTTCTTATTTCCTACTGGCTCTCAAGCCACCGCTCTTTTTATAGCCTTGTTAATTTACCAGTCCGTCAGATTATCTTAGCCTCCTGGCATATCGATAAAGACACAAATGGGGAAGATTCGGACCCTGATTGTTATCTAATAGCTGGGTTCAATGTCACTGTGGCATCAGGTTGCAATGCCAATAGTAAAAAAAACTAACCCTAGGTTGTCTTATTTTCATGAGTACGGGTCGTGTCATTGTTTTGTTCCGCCTGACTCCATAACAGAGTTACAAAACATGCATCAATCCTTCAGGAGTGGTTGTACTGAAGTGTAGATTGTCCAAACATTTATTTAGACACAAGAATACAATAAAATACGTTCACGTGAATCCTGTTATGAAACTGTCTCTAGTACGGAATTCCTCGCCAAGAGGGAATGAAGAAGGCAATCAATACAACATTACACTATACAGTACAATGAAAACGGCATTAAATTGATGCAGCCTACAGGAAAACATGTACACACTTCCTGAATGGGGTCACGGTATTAACTTGTAAAAGGCCCTGGAGACTGTGAAAATGATTTAACACACTTCCCCCTCCAAGGGATGATTAGGATCCAAAATAACAATAACTGTAGACATGATTTGTGTATAAATGTGGATATCAACTGTATCACTCGTGACACGGTCCATGACACTCGGCGCTACGATTTGTCTCACTGACCAACACGGGTCATCTCACATTCCCTGTGTAAAGAGACAGGGTTCTCTGTATTATATGAGCTGGCCGGAGACTATAATCAGCTTGAGGGAAATGAGATGTTCAACGTATTGACTGTCCGAACATATTGCCAGTGCACCATACAACCGATGTTTACCAACAGCCAGCCAATCAAATGCATGAACAATGCTTATGCACTCTCGACACCACAATCAGAGTATATCGGTCACACAGGGTCCATCTCAACAATTGGAAAATAGATCCCTTCGAACCCGAATACGTAAGGTTTAGCTTGGCATCCTGATACGTTGGGTGTTTTCTCACAGATGTCTCTCTCCGTCTGTAACATACGGTGTCTTGGGCTTTCCTGGGTCTGTTGGGTATTCCCGGGCCTTGTGGATTGTCATACTGTAGAACGATTTGGGAGAATGAGAATCTATAAAAGACAGCGCATTGATATCAAAATAATAATAAGGTGCAATCTGCCCGGATTTGCGAGAGGTCAGTCATCGGGTCTGGATGCCTGGCGTTACTGTGCCTTCGCGACTCGATGTGGCGTCTTAGAAGCCTGTTCACTTAACCTCCTATTTGAGTGCACAGTGTGACATAAAGAAGAGCAGATTCTGCTTTAACGGACGCATGCCTCAATTTCGCTGCCAAAGCTACATTCCACCGCTTCACATCTCAACCTTTTACTTCGCGGCTTCTAACTGCCACATCTCCTCAGTCCTCCTGCGTTCTCCTCACTTCTCCATCTTCTTTCTCCATAGAAAACTGATGACATATACAGCATATTCACTCAGCCTACTGGATCCACTGGTCACTTACACACTGAACATGTCCATGTATCTACTGCCCACGTGTGCCTGACCGCTCAGGCTTCAATACTTGCTCTGCTGTCGTTTATGTGACCGAGACTCTGTACAATACCCGAGCTAACTCTCTCGTCTGTTTTCATTGTCCTAAACCTTTCTGCTGCACTTGACACTGTGAACCAGCGGATTATTCCATTAACACTTTCGGGCGGGGGAGTCTCAGACTCAGCTAGCACACAGGTGGATTTTATGCTACCTGACCGGAGCAAGGGAAGCTTCCCCTCTATTCACGTCAGGCACGACACAACCCCTACATCGTGACCCGGGTTCTTTGTTCTGCCACTTTTGGGCTGTTGGTTGTAAGGCCCATTCAGAGAGGCAGCTCCATATCTATCCAGTCAGAACTTGTGTCTGTCCGTACACAACCAGATTCTCCTCAGGGCTACGGTGGTACAGTCCACCAGTCGATCCATTTACTGAACAATATTAATTGTGTGCCTCATGTCTGTGCCCTGTTCTTCTAATGCACAATAAAGGAAAGGAAATGCGAGGCATTGGACTTGTAGTTTATTGATGGTGCGATCTACTCAAGTTGCATACATCAACTGTACTTTTAACCAGAAACCCCTTGAAAATATGGATTAATCCATTGATCATTTGACAGAATTAATTCCGGTAATGATGAAGCCAATTGTGAATACTGCGCTTTTAAAGCCAAGGAATTCAGGGCAACATGGCATATCAAGGATACATAACATACATAACATTAAGCTATTCCAGGAACTAAAAAACATGCAACCTGCCCCAAAGCAAAACAGGTCCTCCCTAATTTTGGATAAGACATCTTCCAGTTAATCTGGAAGTTTCCCTAAAGTTTGGACAGGACCTACAATTCTATTCAACATCTCCTATTGTCACTGTCATAAGTTCACTTGTGCGTCTGACAGGACAACATGACAGCGTGTCTGGAAATGCACCTGGGTACATAACCTTTTGATTCTAGCTATTTGCAGCACTGGCTAATGTGACTAGAACTTTGTCACATCTGACAAAGCCAACGAAAAAATAGAAACCGTCAGAAAGGCAAAAGGCTACTCAAAGATTGGTGACCTGAGAACTCGTAGGTCGTTCTACTTCCCAGTCATTGAATTGGTACAAAATATTCTATGATTCATCATTACAGAGACATTGCCACCATATTTTATTTTATTATTAAATACACATCCTCCAGCACCATTTTGTAAAAACCCAACTCAATTCAATATCAGATGGCTAATGCCAAAAATATTATTCTCAAGACCCAGTCTTAAAATGAGAAGAAATGCACTCTTCCTTCAGAGCTTATTTCAGTTTGATTCAATTCCATATAGAGTTATACTTTAATATAACATCATGCTGGTTGCACTCCGTTCCCTTAATAGGGCTTTACTTTTTACCAGGGCCCAAATTCAGAGGAAATAGGAGGCCTTAAGGACTCTGGAATAGGGTTTCAATTGGGACGAGTGAAAAAGCACAGAGGGCACAAATCCGCAAAGGTCGTCCATTAGTGACCTTATAATTTGTGTGGCCCTTGTGATAACATTGTGCCACTGCTATGATAATGGAAACTGAGCATGTTTTTTTCTGGAATTGAGGCCAAAGTGTCGAAATCCAAGTTCATCAACCCTTTTAAAACATGTTAATTAAAGTGGTTTGACTAATTAGCACAACCAGTTCCGTCATCAAGCCTGTGTGGTAATTGGTCAACGACGCATGAGCTCAGGTCAGATCGCTCCTATCACAATGTCCGATTTATAATTTATTTCATTTTGACGCCTGTTTGGTACTGTGTTTGATTGGTACTGTCTACATTTCTCATTGACTATATATTTGTAATAATACTTTTAATGTGATGTTATTGTTGGCAGTATTGTACACATAATCATGTGATGGAACTGACTTACCCCTAAAGAGCAATACCAAGACATTGCTGTACATGTCTTCTCTAAGAAATGCTTAAACTATTATTTTCTGTTTGAAATACATTTGCTTATATTGTTTTTTCCTTCACATGATGAACCCCAAGTGATACGTTTAGACGCACGCTAAATTTTAAAAGGGTAAACGTTCAGATATTGTATATGAGATACTAATAGGTTGTCATAATATAGGCGTTGCTAAATATCTTAGTATATATAAATCTATGTTTATGTTATTTTGCTTTAGTGTGTATTAATTTGTTACAAATTTATAAAAACGATTATATGTTACGAATAATATATAAGGATTTGAGCATGCAACCATTGGAGTTAAAGTTCTTTCTGACTATCCATTAACCCTGAGCGCAACTCGCTTACAAACTCTACGTGTGCTAACCACTGCCCCTAGTGGCTGATGTGTAACCTATGTAAAATATCTTACAAATGTGGTTGTCATAAATGCACGTGCACTATCCTAGTACTTCTCTGAGACCGGGCTGGTAATAGAGAAGATGATATATACATGTTCTCCTCCAGGTAAGCTCTCTAATGGCGGCTGGATAATCAACGTCCTCATGGTAAAATATATCCAGTATAGAGAGGGGGTATCGCATGTTCCATTGTACCTTCAAAGAAGTCTCTATTGCCATCTTCCCTTGTTCAACGTCGAGACAATTTTTTGTTTCCGGATCTGTCTGTTGTGTTTATCCGGCTCACACATTTTTGAGCATTAGAACTAGCCAATAAAGCTGTCCAGACACAGAAACACGATACAGGTTCTCTCTCCTCAGGTGTTTATACAATTCTGATCTTGAGCTAGCAAATTCATACTGAAAAAAACATTGCTGCTGAAATAAAGTGTTAAATTCTCCATGAATCTCTGTCTAGCAGCACAAAAAAGTATAAACAAACATTCTGAACCACAACCATTAGCAAAAATGCCAGTTAAAGTGTTAAAGTTTGTTCACAAACCAGGATATGCTATAAACCAAATGTCGTACCTTGAAAGTTATTATATAGTACGCTATATGAATCGTCTACCTGTTGGCACGGGTTCCATTGACAACACACCAGCTGCGCTAAAGTCAGCTGCTATGACAAATGTTCCCTTTTTTCCGGCAAAGGTTAGCGACTGGCGGACTAATTAAATCACAGCCTGATTAATGTGCAACGATACACAGTCCAAGAACGACAACACTTTGTTGTCGGTCCACTCTGAAGGCTCTGAAAGAATGACGGATGGGTGTATTAGGTTGTTCAATGACATGAAGGTCATGTTTATGGTTCAGGAACAGGAGGCTGCGACCTCTTTTCCCCAAGGACACTGTCTCAGATTGGGCTTGACCACCTGAACTCATGGCCCTGTGTTTGATTTAAGAGCCCTCTCGCCGGTGCAGCTGCCAGAAAACATGAATCATAGCTGGTGCCCGGCCCTCAACGCCTTATCAGGGTTGCTTCCACAATTGTGACCAACGTACCGACTTGCTGAAGCTAACTGCCTGAATAATTACATTATATTAATTGCATTAGTGTCTAATCCGGTTGAACAGAAGAGATAGAGGGAAAGGGAAGAGAGGGATCAGATAAACGGGGGACAGGGGGAGCAAAGGTGAGAGACAGATTGCAAGAACAAGTGTATACAAGGATGAGTAAGAATTTCAAATGAGAAAAAAAGACTGAATGTTCACTGGCAGGATATGATGTAGCTCAGTTGATATAGTGTGACACTTGTGGGTTTGATTCATCTATGGGCCATGATGAGAAAGTATGAAAACATTTATCCACTTGCTACATTCCTGACATTTAATACTGGTAAATATTCCCTGACTAAGCTCAGTCAGGATCACCACTTTATTTTTAGAACGTCATATTAATACTAGAATGAATGCATTAGAATACATGTGTAGCATTGCCTTTAAATTGTGTCATTGCTTTTAACTTGGTTCAAACATTTTATGTAGCCTTCTACAGGATTCCCACAATAATTTGGAAGAATGTGGTCCTATTCATCCGGACAAAACGGATGTAACGGAGTTAGGTTTTTAGGCATTCTTGCTCGCACACGGTTTTTCAGTTCTGCACAGCTTTGGAAGTATGAGTAAGAATTTCAAATAAGAAAATCCCATTTGCGACCAAGCTTTTTTTGAGATGTTGCTTTAACATAGTCACATTATTTTCCTCCCTTCCTCCCAATAGTTCTATCTATTTTGTGAAGTATGCCAGTCTCTCCAGCAGCAAAACACCCCCACAACATGATGCTGCCTCCTCTGTGCTTCACGGTTGGGAAGGTGTTCTTTGGCTTGCAAGCCTCCCTCTTTTTCCTCGAAACATCATGATGGCAAAACAGTTCTATTTTTGTTTCAACAGACCAGAGGACATTTCTCCAAAAACTATTATCTTTGCCATCGTGTGCAGTTGTAAACTGTAGTCTTTTTATGGCAGTTTAGGAGCAGTGGCATCTTCCTTGCTGATTGGCCTTTTAGGTTATGTTAATTTAGGACTTGTGTAACTGTGGATACAGATACTTGTGTACCTGTTTTTTACATCACCTCCAGATGCTCCTTTGCTGTTGTTCTGGGATTGATTTGCACTTTCGTACCAAAGTGCGTTCATCTCTAGGAGACAGAACACATCTTCTTTCTGAGCGGTATGACGTCTGCGTGGTCCCTTGGTACTTGGTATCTGTATTATTGTTTGTACAGATGAACATGGTACCTTCAGGTGTTTGCAAAATGCTGCCAAGAATGAACCTCCTGTGGAGGTCTACAATTACTTTTCTGAGGTTTTGGCTGATGTGTTTTAGCAAACAGGCACTGAGTTTGAAGGTAGCCCTTAAATACTTTCACAGGTACACCACCAATTGACTCAAATAGTGTGAATTAGCCCCAGACCAACACGATTCCTCCTCCATTTTTGACAGTTGGTCTCAAAAACAACCTAGTCGTGCATGTGATCAGATAATACGATGTTACGAACACACACACGAGTACAGTGTGCTGAATGAAGAAGACATATAACTGGCATTATTTAATTAGATGAATCTCTGCTGTGCATGCCTGAGGATCGAAGTAGATTCACATGTAGAAGCTTATTCATGTTCTCCCTGGAATCTCGCAGCTTGTAGGTTTTTTCTTGGGTGTGGTTCTCGGTGCAAACTGCAGATCATGGTACTGTGTTTAGCGCTGTCCACAATTGCTTTGTGTTTGAGTGTGTGTGTGTGTGGGGGGGGGTTGGATGTGCATCATTAGGGGGCGGCAGTGGCAGTTGAGTCGGTTGTCTATCAATTGGAAGGTTGGTGGTTCGATCCCTGGTTCCTCCTGGGAAATTGTTGAGGTGTCCATGAGCAAGACACCTAACCCCAGCTGCTCCTGGCGAGCCTGCAGTCGCCTTGCATGGTAGACGCGGTCGTCAGTGTATGAATGAGTGAATGAATGGGTGAATGTGACGCAGGATCTGTAAAGCGCTTTGGATAAAAGCGCTATATAAAAGCGCAGCATTTACCATTTATCATTAGAAAAATATCTGCTAGCTTATGGCTGTCCACAATATACAATTTCTACAACTTGTATTGAGCAAGTTCCATGTTAAGTCTTTGTCATTCACAGTGGCTTTTAATTTGAAAAAATTTTAAGCATCTTAAACACTTGTAAACATTTTGTGGCACGGAAAATCCTATTTAATAACAAAATGCCTCTTTGCGTAACACTTTATTTGACTGGGAAATGGGTTTTTGTTTGTACATATTGACCAAGAGAATCATAATACTACATTCTGAAAAGTATGAACTGAACTTCGATATCTCCCAAAACACAAAAGTAGCTAGATTCTACGTAATCATTAGTTACCGAACATTATAAAGCCTTATTGAAAAGTTGATTACTTTCAAATTCCCTAGGGCCTATGTTTGTTGTCAATAATGGCTTGTTGATAATCTCTGTGGACTATCAACAAGGTAGTGCACGTAAGAAATAAGACTCATCAAACTTTTAGATGTAAATTTGATGTGATTATATGCATTCACAGAGTTCTTAGCTGACCATGCAAAGAACCAAGCACAAAACAAGTGCTAACCTTGCCATAAAAAGAACTAAACCCCTACTAAATATAACAGTTGGACATTGAAATCGAGTGTAGACATCGTTAACGTTGTAAAAGACAATTGGAGCTGGAAACAGTTGATTTTTAAGGGAAAATATCTATAAAAGCTTAGAGACATATTATCAGCAACCAAAGGAAAACAAAGACATTTCAAATTGACCCCAACATTTGAACATGGTAGTCTATATTGGTCTAAATTCTTCTAATTTACTGGCATACAGTCAACAGTTAATATTTATTGAAGCTCGCAGTAATTACAGCTCAAGTGAAATGTAAGTAGTTTATTATTACCCGTATCAAGTCTTGGTATCCAATCAGTTTGATATAAGGAAACAGCAGAACATGACTGGGTTATATTGAGCTAATTGGGTTCCAGGCCATCAGCAGTCTGCTAACTACTCCCTCACTGCAGGTACAAGCAACACTGTCAAAGAACCTGTGTGCGAATGTATATGCTGAAATAAATATTTGCTGAAACATGTGACCATAATATCACACATAATTATGGTGCTAAAAATGTCAGCAGAGAAGAAAATATTTTCTTAAAATTGTATAATTTATATTTAGTTATAAAAACGAAAACATACATAGTTTCCTCAAAGCAGAGGCAGACCTTCAAAGGGTTTGATGGATGCATGCCACCAATAAAAGCCAATTAGATGGGCCCCAAGAATGAGCACAAAAAATAATAAAAATGTATTATAATATGTGTGTTTGCAATATATTTGGTAAAATAATTGCTATTTTCAGATCTGCATAATGTTCATAATCTGATAACCCTAACTCTGACCTGAGAATTATAATGACAGAAATTCTAAGTAAAATCTCAATCGACTTGGTCAGATACAGGTGAGAACAAAATATAATAAATTAAATGAAACAACGCTTGAGAACAATAGTGGGATTTGTTCAATTAAATCGTTTTTTATTGGGCCAATTAATATAATTTGTCAACAAAAATAGTTACTGTATGTGTTCCAAAAACTCGAAAAGATCAAAGTAAAAAAGTGTCACGTCCTAGGTTCTCATCAACAAAGATAAAACATGCAAGCAGGGTAGTCTAAAGACAAAATATGCCAGAATTATAAACCCTTTTACTATAAGGAAATTAATGTCACTGCTACTATTTCATTTGTCTCCACCACTTGGGACAGATGTGTTTTTAGGCTGAGTAAAATCAGATTATATGAAGAAAGTATTAATACATCAAATACCTTGTCTTCTGAATAAGAATGGTGTAACACGTTAATATTTCACTTGGAAATCCTAATCCTCACATGTCATCATTAGTGAGATTTCTGTTAAATAAACAGACGTTCTCAGCCAAGATATTATATGCCGATTATATGACGATAAAGCTGACAAACCAAGCATCCTAGCACCCTATTTCGGTTTGAGCGCAGCACTTTTGTTGTGACCAAAGTAGTACTCTTAACAGTGTGCCATTTGGGACACATTTCATTTTCTTTTATGTATGTACCAAAATAAAGAGTGGCTGTATTTCTATGTATCTAGAGCTCAATACGGGGTGTTGGTGGGCATTTCAAAGGAATGTGAAAAAAGGTAACACAAACATTTGAGATGATTGTTAATAAAGTTGATTATAAAACGTCATGAATGCTTGTATCTGAAATGTACCATCCCTTCAAAAACATTAGCACATAGCATGTTTCTATCAACCAGCATGATGAGGCTTGGGCATGACTCCAGCATGGAGGTGTGGGTGCATCTACATGTTCTAGGTCAAATGGACGGAATCACATGGCGTCATTCTGATTGATTAAATCCTTATGCGTGGTGCGCAACATTTTGAATCGCGTTCTTAAGACCTGTACGTTCTAAAGACTTCTCGGGCCAGGTTATAAAAACCTGAAAAAGTTCTGAAGACCTTATGAATAAAATGTAATCAGTTAATACAGAGATGTATTGTTTTACATGTACAGTACATGATGCCGGTAAACAGGTTGCTATGAATACAAAATGCATGTACTTTATTATTAATTTATTTGTAAAGCACATTGAATTGCTTCTATGTATGAATTGTGCAATATAAATAAATGTGCCTGCTATACATACATACATACATACCTACATACATTGAAAACTCAAAAGCATGTTTAGCAAGTGGGGATATGGGGGATATGGGCAATATGAATCCATACCTAGGGATGACTTAACACTGGAGCTGCCAGCTACATGTAGAGAGTCATGCATAACTAAAATGCCCACAGTGATGTTATTTACTGTGTCACTGGTTGGCAGGGTATTCCTCCCCGGTGGGAACTAGATCCACTGCTATGGAAACCCACCTGGCAAAGCAGCTTAGTCACTGTGTAATGTATGGAGCATTGATATGCATACAAGCAGGGAGACAGACTATGCAGATATCTAAAGCTGTTCCTAGTTCCTGCTTTCCTCTCAAAGCATGCTAATCTGCCCGATTCACTAACTAGCCCATTATATTCCTGTTTCTTCACACCAAACCCGTCCTAAAGCTAATGTACGAGGAGAAGCGCAACGCTCTTTGTCTGACAAATTCAACTGAAATGAATTCCACTGCTCTAATGATCTTTCTGAACGGTAAAAACTCTAAAGAGCACGCGTCTGGCCCAGCATTGTCGATGAGTCGCCAGCGTCTGTTGCTGCACTACAATGTACTAGTCCTCATCACATATACCGGCTTCCATGAGAGAATGTCACCATCGCTAATACTTCTGCTCGGCAGGAGATAGTGAGTGAAAGTGACTGAAATAAATTCCCTTTGATATTATCAGAACTCCATTATTTGTACTTTATTGTATTCTCAAAAGCAGCTTCCTAGTCTCCTATACTTATCTATACAATATGATTGGGTTCCCTTTTCCATGAGAGGGGCACTAGGGTTAGTCCAAGGTTTTCACAAAAAAATAGCACCTTATTGTCACCTACTTTAGTGTACTACTTTTGACCAGCAGCTGTGTCCATGGGAGATACATGTGCAAATGTAATTCTGACCGGTGCAGAAATATAAAACAAATACTCCAATATATCTATTCAACAAGTTATAACTTATAAGTATGTAAGGTCAATGATACAATTGTAGATGTTAAACCCTTTCACCCAGGCACAGGTGAATTGGCTTTAAAATCCAATTTTCTACCTGGGTGTAGAGGAAATAATTAGGGTTTTATTATGCAGACGAGATGTGGGGAAATCGCATTTCCTTCCCCTAAACCCTGCTTGCGTCCAGTCAGTGTATGCCGCATTGTACATGTAGCTACAATAGAAATCAGTTGTCCGTAATAACCAACCAAACGTTACCTCCACGGAGAAACGCAACCCGATTTGCATATTTCCCGGGGGTGGGTGTGATCTCATGTATGTGTATGGGACCGGAGGAGGCGAGGCAAATAGGTGCAAATTGGCAGTCAGGGTCAGGGGTTTGACAATAAGCTGCTGTTCGGGAGAGCAGACAGCATGCTGGATGCTGTTCTCCTGAGAGTATCGTCTCGCCTGGACTACAGTTACAGAGCCTGTTGACCTGGAACTGAAGCGGTCGTGGTTATTCTCGCTTGCATACTAGTTCGCTGTAGCCTGTTGTCGCAATATAGGCCAATAAAAGGCATTCTGATTGGATATCCCCGTCTGCCCAAGGAGACAACATGCATTTGTGTCAACTTTTACGGTATGTATACAGATTAATTAATTGACTGATTAATGCAAAACGTTTCACGTTTTTAATTTTTGAAATGACTTTATCTTATATGTTTTATCGTAATTTAACATTTCACCCAATTTTAGGGTTTTCTTCTCGGTTATTGTTGGCTGCGAGGCTTTGACTGTTGCAACAGGTACGTCAATATTTTTAAACCCATTATATCAAAGGCCGTCGGGCAATTTTTAGGCTACAAATCTTTATTTATATCAGTTTATATTTGAACATTGGCGTGTATTTTATTGTAAACGTTTCTCTCCTAAGGTTGTGAAGGATCTGAATGCACAAATACTATAGCGGTAATGACCAAAACCATGGAGTCCGGGAAGCCGACGCAGAACATTGATTACCTGAACCAATTTAATGAGATGAACTCTCGTACCGGGGACAGGAAATATCGCGATGCTGGCTCTGTCTTACCGTTTATCGGCCTAACTGGAAGTAAGTATCACTGCTGACTGTTTCAACCTACATAAACTCACCGCACAGTTAGGGTTTGACCGTGTTTAGTGAGTCACACCAAATGATCACACGTTTTCATCCTGCCTGTTTGATTTATTTACACAAACATCCCTCAGTCAAGCAGTTCTGTGTTTTTATGGCTCTGTGAAACCTTGCTCTTCAGGAATGTTTGCCTAAAACAGTGTGCTGGCCAGAGTTCTGGTCAGTGTCTTTTTGGGGCACATTCAGGAGGTAAAGGTTGTGGAACTTTGCAGAGAGAAATGCCATTATTTTAATCCAAATGTGTTTTATATCTGAATATTGCTCAACACCCTGCAGAATGCACCCCGTGGTCGAATGTTAGTGTAAATGCAATATATAAAATGTATACTGACGTTTGTCTTTTCTTAAAGGTGCAAAGCAGAGTCGAAACTGCTGCAAAAACGGCGGCACCTGTATTTTGGGTAGTTTTTGTGCCTGCCCACCACACTTTACGGGACGGAGCTGTGAATACGACGAACGCGTCAGGTAATGTCATTCCCCACGCGTATAATTGTCCCAAATTTGTTTAACTTGTTCTTTGTGAGGGGAAACATCAGATTATGTTATGTCACGTAGAGCCCGTATTTACTGGAATTTCTCTCGTCTGCAGAAGCTGTGGTGTCATTCCTCACGGAGAATGGGTGCAGAAAGGCTGTTCATACTGCAGGTGTGGATATGGGGTGTTGCACTGTTTCCCTGAGGTGTTCCACAACGACTGTGGTAAGAATACCCTTTATAATCCTTAGGCAGTTTGTTTAAAAAATATATATGTCCTCCCCAAAATATGTCACTCAAAATTTTCTGAAACACTCTGACCTGTATATACTCTCGAGGCAAAGATTAGAGTGACCTTTTGGTGCAATTGGCACCAATCTGTCGACGTGTTGCCCTCGTTTTAATTTATGGCATGCCTAAATACATATTGATTTATGTAAACCAAATCTGCTATAATTCACATTTGGACATTAGCACACCCCGGGACCCTCAGTTGTGTATGTGCTTTGGCCAAATCAACAGCTTCTCGGGTTCATATCAGTCTGACTTGGTCTGTGTGGATACAAAAGGAGTGGTCTAGCACATATCTTTGCTAATGCCTTTCAGAGGAACAGGTATTATCTGAGATGGCACCAGTTTGGCAGTGAATGGGTGATGAGAAAATCAATTTGCACCTCACTGGGCAACAGATTGGGTCCCTGTGGATCATCACAGGTTGCTGCTCTGCCCCGAAAGCCCACTAAAGATTATTCAGAGGCCTCAGAGAGAGACTAGGTTTTCAGGTCTGACGATGCGCTAACGGCCCCATTTCCCCGCTCTCACATTCCTCCGTTTCAGTTCAGGCCCCCTTTTGTCCATGCCGTAGTTCCTGTGTTTTCTTTCTCGTCTTTTCATTTTAGTTCAGTCTTCTTTATCCACGCTAAATTCCGAAGTTCTAATTTTCCACCCTCTCCTAATCTTTACAGAGGATGACCAGGAGGTCCGCTGGTTTCGCTCAACTGGTGTCAGCATTCCGCAGACCAAGTACACCCTCTCTATTGGACTACTGTTCCTGGTGTTTTACATATGAGGAACTACGGATGAAGGAGACGCGATGGATTTCAGCATCAAAGGAGCCTAGTGAAATAACTGTGTCGCTGAATTTAAATATCCTTCCAGTGGAAGAGTGAAACCACAACTTGCTATTTCGAAAGCAACCATCTTGTAAATGTGAAGACTGTACATAAGATTTTTATTGCAAAATATTTGATATTGTGCTTATTCTTATTCCAGCTTTCTGGACTAGACAAATACCTGTTTTTGTGGTTGAAGCTGACGCTTCAATTATTGTGTTCTGTGTTGGTACTCTGTGGTTTCACCACTTGAGGGTTTTTTAGCGCCTCTGCAGAGGCAGAAAGTTTCTGTTTGAGTTTTCTTACTTGTTGTATTTGCAGTTCCAAAATCTTCTTCCTTTCGCTATCTACAGGGACCGGGAGAGTTTGATAACGCTTGTACGACCTATGCTTGTTGACCCTTTTGCCTGTTTCTTTCTTATCTAAGATAAACAGTTAAACTAGCCAATCAATCAACAGTATTGACATTCTGTGTTAGTGTATTACTCTTCTTTGCTCAGTCAGAGCTGTTTGTATTTGCTGTGCCGGTAATAGATTGGGTTCTTGTCATTAAAAATTCCTGATAAGTTGATATTGACGGTCTATTTGTGCATCCATATTGTGATCGAAAAAACGTGGAATCTGGTGATAAGGTTGATCGATAATCCATGCAACTGGAGAGTTGTCAAATGTACCATAGGTGTTAGTTTGCCGTCGTTCATTGCTTTTTACGCGAATATCAGATTTTATTTTTCTATTGGGACTTTATAAAAATCATTTAATGTGTCCATTTAAAACAGAATACCATTGGCATGGTGGCTAGAATTCATGTGTTATGTATTTAATATTCAAAACGTGCATAGTAGGCACAGCTAAAAGTGTCCTTTAGACTAGATGAGTTTCTGCAGCGGTTTTTTTCTTGTAAAACGGTGTGTACTACTCCCTTTAGAGATATCAGCTGAAAACTGGCTCTAACCAGAATGGAAAGAGGAGTTTGGAGTCCCCAGTTCACAACTGCGCAAGAGGACAAATAAATTTCACTCAAATAGGCACCTTAATTCCCAACCGTATCAAGCTGTTCTGGCAGCATATTCACCGTATGGTACATAAGTAGTGCTCACTCGTGGAAGCATGGGGTGAAATCACTTCAGATTCCCTTAACAAATTGACAACCAGAATGCCAACGGTCTGCAAGTCTGTAAATGCTGACAAAAGCAAAGTTTGAAGGACAAAATCATTATTTCTTGCCTGGTCAATGACTGTATTTCCTATTAATTTAGCTATGTTGCAATTTTCTATTCAAAGAAATGTAATGTATGTTTGCCTGTATGGGTTCGTAGGCTCTTAACTATTGAGTGCCCTGTATATGTCACTCATCCAGCCAGTGTTGAAATGTAGAAAATAATCTATCAACATTTTAAGATGAACTGAACATGCATAAAACTAAGTCAACATTGATTGGTTTTGCTAATGTAATTTAGCTCTTCGTTTCTTGTAGCCTTGTCTCAAACACAAGAATCACTCACAGCTCATATATTTCCCTTATATTTTTTCTTGTTTTTGCCAAACCCGACAACTATTTCATTTGGCATTGAGTTGTGCGCCACGAAAGAAAGTGAAATTCTTTCAGGTCAATCAAACTGTAATTGCCTCGGGTCCTTTGAACATGTTCGTATTGACTGCTTCTCCTGCTCTTACACTATGACCGGCTAGGCAAACAGAAAGTCACCAGCCACTGAACACATTCTTTAGAAATATAAATGAACTTAGAGCTGTTGGGTCGGGATTGGCCGGTTGTTCCTCTCTGATGGCTCTCCATCTCTGGCTCATCCTCTGTCTGTCAGGTCAACTGGATGTTAGTTCAATCAGCCTCAAGCAAATTAACGCGATACCGCCGATGTCTCTCTCTGTGTAGTGTGTACTCGGTCTGTCTCCGCAAGTTGATGTGGGGTCAGACCTCCAGTACACAGACAAACACAGAACGGCTGATGGTTTTTCTTGTGTACCAGGACGGAATGTTTGGTTAAACAGGCAAAACCACGTTGGTACCGCAACCGGAAGTTTTGTCAGACAGAGAAAGATAGACGTTCAAAATAAAACGATTGACTGTTTATTCGGATTGACACGCAAACACAAAATAATGAATACGTATGTGTGGTCGCTTTAACACTGAAATGTTTTGAATGTTTAGTGTGACAGTCAGACAGACTTAACCCCATAACACTGATGGCTTTCCCCGGGAAGCAGGAATGAAGGTGTGATCAGACAGACAGACCGCTAACAGTTCTCTATGTGTAGTGTGCAACTGAATGTTGTGTCAGACAGCCAGCTCCGAAAAACAGATTAGGTCCAAATGAGAGCTTGACAATCATCATCAAAACCAAAATGGCAGGAAAATAACAGACTAGAAGACAGATAAGAATCTGTCTGTTTCACTGTTAAAATAGGTCAACATTTGTGTGTTTGTGACAAGGAGCATTTAAAGAAAAATTACCCTATTTTAATTCTGTATGTTCGATTGATTGTCATCTAAAAATTGTTTATGAAATTAAAACATTACCCAGTGTGAAAGAAGTTGGCCCGTTATATGTTGAAGATATGTGCCTCACGTAATCAAAACCAGTCAAATGTACTTACAGATTATACACATATTTAAAAAAAAAACAACACATCCGAAAAATGTGCATTTGAAATAGTCCAAAACAGCCCGTTTGAATGTAAATTCTGTCTATGAGGCAGTGCAAAACAACAGGTCTGGCAGCATGCACTGCAGTTGTTGACAGTGATGACTGAGTGGAGTTAGTTGCTGTCACTCAATTTAAGCCAAATATGTATTTATTCCATGTTTAGTCAACCTGAACAAACGCGAAACGCCGAAGTCTAACTGCATCGAAAGCCCTGATAGAAGGCCCCTGTCATGTTGCCTAACTCCGTCATGATGGGATCGAGTTGCTGTTAAAGCGATGGTAGCTAACTGCCCTGGACTAATCCCTGTATCCAACACAGTGATTTATTGAGCTACTCCTGTCTGTGTGATCCCCAGCAGTCTTCGCGGCTCTCTCTCACTCCCTTTCCGTACCTCTCGTTCGTTATGTCTCTCGCTCCCTCGATCGCTCGCTCGCTCTGCTCCCAGCCGGGCAGGCCTCCCGCGTCGCCGCCTCTGTGGCCCGCTGAGTCCCGAAACCCCGCGGTGTTCCGTGTACGGATCGATCCCGATTAGTCACGGCTAGACCCGTAACAGGATAACACACGTTTCCTATTCAGGCCGACAACTAAATCCCAACGAACGTCCCTATGAACTTAGAGGCGTAATAATGGCGCCTGATCGCCTCACAATGGAGAGCCCCAACCGGTCCAGATTGTAAGGGGTTTTCTAGTAAACCAATTGTTGTGAGGTTCCCCCCCCCCCCCCATAGTTCGGAACAACACTGAGATCCACAAAGTCCTTCTTCAGAGATAGCTTTTCTTGTCTTTTATTTCCTGTTCCTCGCTACCGTGCTGGGACCGAGTCGATGGCCCCTATATACACAATCATGAGATGATTCTGAGAAGTTCCCGAGGTGCGCGTCGGCTTTTGTTCGAGCGCCCCAGCAAATGTTGAGGGTCCGGACGTACGTCGGGATCGCGCAAATGAACCGAGCCGGTATCAGAACGCGGAATTGTGGGATTAAACCACCGATATTTCCACAGTCCAATGGAAATGGAGTTGTGCATGAGAAGACAGATCTCCCTCCAGCTAACTCAATATCCTGAGCCAGGAGATGTCCTCCACATAGTCAATGCATACATGTAGACATCGTGGCATCATGTCTCAAGAAATTGTTTATTTGATTTGAGTAGGTGGGTGAGGCATTTCACAGTTCAGATATTAGTTTCACACCACTTAGAAAAATGCAGATGAATGTGCTCCTCCGAAGAGGATTTCCAAATTCTGTGTGGTTGATGTCTTCATTATTCCAGAGACCCAGCAGCTACCTGTACTGAAAGTCACATTAAATTAACTAACTGTTTTCCTAAAGATGAAGAGAGCATTCATTTTGTTTCAAAGCATGTTGCAATACCCTAAGTCAGATCTCCCTTAGATGTTTCCTTTCTCACAAGTTGAGTCCTTTGTTCCAAGCGCATGAAAAATTAAAAGGAAATAATACAGAAGGAGCTGGGAAATCTTCTTGTTGAAGGTCCTGTTAGAAAACGTCCGGACCCTCAACATTCCTTCTGTATACCTGTTTTGTTGTTCTTTGAGTAAGAAATCACACTTCACGCAACAGCTAATGGTAGATTGATTTTACCTTAATTTCTAACAATACTTAAAAGCAAAAACCTAAAACCTTTCTCGACTTCCTGAAACCTAAAGCCTATTTTCACATCCCTCTTTAGGGCCGTCAAGGGAGTTATTTGCGGAAGACAGACGGTATCTGGAGTTGATAAGAAAGCAAGAAAGATTTGTGCCCATCACCTCTGAAAGTGGACTTCTTCAGTCACAGCGGAGTACAGACTTTGTGGTTCAAGTGTCTGAAGTGTAATTTGTGCACCTATTAATAGGGACACTGTGGGTTTTCTGAATATAGCCACATTCCTATAACCTACCTGAAACCAGCAATACGCCCTGGCATTTTACTCACACCAGCCCACATCATGACAGATGCCACCAACAAAACCCCATAACCACACACACAGCATACCAGAGTTTAGATATTTTATATGACAGTGATGAAAATAAGTACTGTGATTATGCAGACAGTAAAGCCTATTTTGGAGTTGATTATATATAACAAAGCATGAATCTAACAACCAAATTGAAAATAAGTCGGATAGATCGAAAAGCAAGATATCATAAATGATCTGGCAAGGGATTACAATCATTAGTAAGTGTGCACACATTGTCGAATTCCTTTTTATATATTGTCACTCTGTCCTTTCTCCTTGTTTCAAATCTGAATTTATATGACGATAGGCTACATTGATTAAACATTATCCAGTGCTGGCCTACACTAAGGATTTAAAGGAAATTTGTTTTTTTATTCGGTTTTTGGAAAAAGGCAGATGAGATTTGCTAATGTGTCTGATTTCAGTGTGCTTTAAAAAGCTTAGATTAATGTGTTTTTAAGGGTGTTTGTTAATTCATTCGTCTGTCCTTAAACCAACATAAAAACAAGTATATGTGCCTGGAGTGATTCATTCTTTAATATTTTTTCAGAAATATTTTCCAGTAGACTAGTAGGACTACCTGGCTAAACCACACCCAACAGTCCAAGTCTAATGCCTTCATGTGTGGTTGGTAGAGATTATGCTTAGAGACTCCTCCTGGCATTGGACAAAGCCCACCTGTTCCAATCTGTATTTTTTGACCCACTGGTCATTTTAACGTATACATGTCCGGATGAACGACGAAGCCTCAAAAGGTCATGATTTCTGATTTTTTTTTCGGACATAGACAGAAGAGGACTGGCCACCTCTAGAACTGGTTTCTCTCTGTTGCTATTCACAGAGCTTCAGGGTATTATTGATTGCTCTATGGGGTTTTAGGCAGGTTATCTAAATAAGCCCTATCTTCAAACAATCAATCAAATGTGTTTTATAAAGCCCTTTTTACAACAAAGTTGTCACCAAGTGCTTCTTCAAACCTTTTGATGTGAACATTGCTTTCTATAATGATTTAATAAACTATGTAAACTCTTCAGCACAGGCGTTTCTCACCCGGAACAACGCAACAGCATTTAAACCTCTGAACAGTATTTATATATGAAAAACCAAAAGGACAGGAGGAGGCATTTCAAAAATACAATACTAGAGCTACATGAGCCGTTGCTTTCCTCATGACCATTCGATCTGAGGCATGAGTAACGGATGTCGACAGATTCAAACGATACTCTGAGTAGTCTGGTCAAAGCTTTTATACAGACATTTTTCAACTATCCTCTCCTCTCACCAGCCGCGATGATTTATTTTCCACAAAATATCTGGACCAAATCGGACAAATATAAATTGCTGTTGGTACCACTGGGTGGGTAGCGCTTTTCCTTTTCCATTATCAAGTCAAGTAAACAATTTAGACCGTTAAGGGTTTAGAATGAGAAACCCGGTCACAGAGGCAGGCGTTACGTAGTGTACGTATATCTGTGAAAGATGATTACGTATCGAGTTGATATCTTAAGATACTTTACGTGGCAGAAAAATATTATATCTTACAAATAACAAATGAATTATATGTTCGGAATTACATTGTTAAGTCAAGGTTCAGATGATGTTTTATAGTAAAACGATCTATGTTAAGGTTGGAAACCAATATACAAATATTTTGTTTCTACAAGTATCTCAATTTACAACCCTTGCTTGCACTAAAAACACAGTTCAAGGGCCCTGCGGCGAAAGAGACCAAAGCAATTTATCTTAACAAACAGTGAGTCTATTTATATGTCAAAACACTCACCTACGTATAGTCCCTGCAACAAACCTAAATCAACACATATTCTTAGGGCAGGTCTAGATTATGCTACATTTTCGGAGACATATCAAAACAGACTCAAGACGCTATGTTATTTTCTCGAGCAAACTTGTGGATATTGAAAACTCAAGAGGTGTCTTTCGACATAACTTGTGGAACATGTTTCAATAGAGCCCCCCTGGATTTGTGCACACGTCAAGACAATTTGATCCAATCTGTATCTAGTTTTTGTGCAAATCTCTCGTTTTTTCCACGGTTGACAACCACAATCTTGCAGAGTACTTCTGAAACGTGGTGGTGTAAATTCAAAGTCCATGAAAATAATTATCAAAATTAAATGAAACATATTTAGCGAAGCCCTTTTTACACAAACAGTTGCCACAAAGTGCTTTTACAAACACCCAGTCCGAAACCATAAGAGCATGAATCAACAGGGTTGGTCCACAGTGGCTAGAAAAAACTCCCTGATAGAAGAAACCTAGAGAGGAACCAGGATCTCACGGTCGGCCATTCCTCTCCTAGCTGTGCCAAGTGAACACATTAATCGCATGAATAATTAATAAATGCTGGTGTGTTGTGTACAGAATATATTATAATGAACTAAAAGTAGTTAAACTATATATATTGCAAACGTCCAATGTAACTGCTAGTAACTGTGTATCCATCTCACTGTAAAGGTGAGGTAAATTTTTTTACCTTCTGCAGTTAAGGAAAATTCAGTTAGACACAGGCTCATGCCCTCACAATATGTGGCAGACAGCCAGGAGGTTAGAATATTTGACCAGAAATCAGATGATAGCTAGACCTGGCAAAAAGGAAAACCAGTCCTAGAGCAAGCTGAAATGCTCACCAGGTATTTGCTCTAAATCTTGGTTTCATCATCTAGAAATGGAAACACTTTTTAAACATCTCAGAAATGTTTTTTATTGATCGCAGTTTGCATTCATTAACTGTCTGACGTCTGTGATCTATTGAAGTCACCAGTTACTCAGTATTTTCTCTGGCAATAGACTGCACTGAAACCACTTTCAGTTGTTGTTTGATTTCCAAACTTTATTTTCTAGTTTTTCTTTTCTCTTTAGCATATGAAAAGCAGATTGTATTGGATTGAGACTGAACCATGTCTATAATGCACTTTACACTTTGCACAGCTCTCCAGGATGTGCATGGTACATTCTGATGAATTAATGAAGTGCTGTTCAGTGAGTTTGGAGGTATTTGTTTGAGGTTGTTTTCATTCCTCTGTTGATTCGCTGACAGCTAGGCTACCCTGGGGCCTCCAGTTATGGTGAATATATTCTGACATCCACAGTAGTAGCTGTTTCTTGGTCTACCAGGCCATATGCCATTGCTGAGCTCACCAGCGTGATACTCCTTGGTATTTTGGACTTTTGGTTTGTGAAGCCTTCGATTTTTTCAATCTTTTTTCAATCAATTTTTCAACCTCTTATTCGGGGAAACTTTTGGCTTTGGTCCTCAGTTTGACAAACATCAATAGCAGTCTCCGAAAAAACTGAAAGCTTTAGAATCAAGACAAGAAATTGCCAGCGCTTCTATGTAGAAAAACAATGTGATGGATCCCAGCCGACTAACCAGAAATATCTGTGAAGCCAATTGTTCTAATAGATTTGCTGTCAGGAAATATGGGGACTATACTGTATATAAAAAGTTTTTGCATCTATATAATTCGGGTATGTGTTTTATTCATAGAAACAGCAGTGCAAAATTGAAAGGAAAATGTTTTTTTTGCTAGATGAGCTTAAGACTCAAAGGCAGTAGATTAGAGTGCTACACCACCGTAGGACACAAAAGTCATCTCGTTTTGAAATAATGATATATGATATATGCACAGAAAACCTAAATACCCTTAATTATAGATATATACTTTAGTCTCACATTCATTGTTTGGTTTCAAATCCAAACTAGACCCAATGCGAAAATGCTACAATCAACTGGGAAATTGACAAAAGTGCCAATTCGTCAGTCTGTCCATGCCAACTAGCTCATTTAGAATTGAGAAAATAAGGTATTTTTATGTCTTCTGTGAATTAATGTGGACCATAGTGGATCTAATTTAGTGCAGATGATATTTTCTTGCAGAACTTGCAGAAACACATGGGGAACGTTCTCCAAAAGCTGCATCTCCTTTACATTTTAACGCAATTTTAATTGGATCCACTTAAGAGAGAAACAAGGTTGTCTCAGAAGTTCTACGACGAAGGCAACGCGTTCACTGTGCAATTTGGGAGGCAGGGAACGGAAGTGTACTCCATAGCTCATGTGATATCTCCCCCTTGCTCTCCCCGTATCTCTCTCTCTTTCGCTCTCTCGCTCTCTCTACCCGCTTTTCCACAGATGCAAAGGTTTAGAAACGCCGGGATTTAAAGACTGTAATCCATCATCACTCTAACGTCAACAGTCAACACAGAGGCTCCGTCGACATTTTTTCATCCGGCCGCAAAATTTACTCCGCCGTCTAAAACGCACGGCTGTCCGGAACCCCATCCATCCGACCCCCCCCATCGCACCCAGTCTTGTTCTCTCTTTCTCGGGAAGATCAGAGGCCATCCGGTGTGACAGAGCGACCCAGGTGAATGTATCTGTACTGTGGCAGAATGCACAGGCAGATCCAGGTGAATAGACAGGCTGGAGCTGGTACGGGGCTCGCTGACGGGAGCTCGTCAGGCTGAGGCACCGGTTCACCCGTGGGTCCCAAACGACGCCCTGCGACCATAGGGCTTTCCAGTCTCCTCGCAGGCATTGGGGCTCTGTACGGCACTGGCGTTCGGGGCGCACCCTGATTCGGCCGGGGAATCCAAACAAGGCGAGGAGGTGAGGGTGAGATGGCGGAGGAGTGCTGTCTGACTTACACCCACACAACAGACAACACTATTCATCACGCTGGCAGGGGATGTATTTACCCTTAACAAGCTGCGGGGGAAAGGGTTTCGGGAGGGTTACAGAGAGGAGGGAGGGAGAGGTGGGGAGAGAGGTTTCAGAGAGGGGAGAGAGAGGGCGAGGGCGAGCGGGAGAGTGGGAGAGATTCGGAGAGAGAAAGAGGAGAAGTGGAAAGAGGGCGAGCCGTCTATTTTAAAGAATAGAGGAAACGAGAGAGGGGGCTAGACAGAGAGATAATGAACGAAGGAGTGCGACAGAAGAGAGAGAGAGAGAGAGTACATTGAGTAACATTCATCATAATGTAACCCCTTTTCAAGATACTGACCTGGGATCTGTTTATGACCAGCACTCTTGTCCCCTTCCTTTGGTTATGTGGTTCTTATCTGCGTTAACCTCCATGTGGTTTCGGGCCTGGCAGCCCTCCTCCTCGGGGTCATCTGGTTTCCCTCAAGATGCCAGTGGCTCCCCTGAAATAGAGGAACAACCGTGGGTTTGAGTAGGAGGACATGAAGACCCTCACCGGACCTTAACATGCACACACCAAATGCCGAGTGAGGGGAGGTGGGGAGGAGGGGGGGGGGGTGCATACCGAAAAACATTCCTAAATGTGAACCCGTATGGGAAACGTAAGACTCGAATTCATACCAAATCCGAAAAACGCAAATTCTGGTGTTTTATTTGAATGCGAAAGCCCCGGTCGTTCTGTTTCGTTCTGCCCTCTTGTGAGTAACGACCGCTGCTTAAAAAGAGAATTTCCTGTTAGCCAATTGCGCCCATTAGGTAGTAGTCAGAGTATGATTGGGCCAGATGTGACATTAGTGCCATGTATTGTCAGACATAATGAATACACTTCTGGCTTTAGATGGGTGACGGGAGCTGACTAGGAAAAGGGCATTTGTTTGAACTTTAAGATATCTGCAAATTGCTTTGATGCCGAAGTCACAACAGTGACAAAAAAGCGACTTAATTAGGACGCGCTCTTTGACCTCTTCAAACTCTGTTTCGGAATAAGAACTTTCTTTAAAAGGTGTTTGTTTGTTACCGGCGACAGACAGATGGTATAAACAACAACACACGCGAAAAAAAACACAAGCAACCTTTTCGGAATTGGTTTGACGCACAGCGTGCCAGAAATGGCGACAGTAATTACCGGAGCTGCCCAGCTCTCTCCAGACAGAACACTGTCAAAAGACCAGAGAAGTTTATATTATTTAGGAGGGGCTTCACCTGTCCTGTTCCTTCAACCGGAAGTCATTAAGATTAAGACAAAAAGCCACAAACAGAAGGAGAGAAACAGAGGGAGGTATGAAGAGGCAGCGACCTGCCAAGCCAGAGCTGAGACAAGCCAAGGTATCGCACAGAGCAGCTCAAGAGAGGGAAAGTCAGGGGGGGAGTGGGGGGGGGAGAAATTACAGAGGGGGGTCTTGTGAGAAAGAAAACCGACAGATAAATCTGGGGGTGGGTTTAGGGGGATCATTTAAATAGCGAGCGGTGTAGTTAGAGGAAAGGAATAGGGATAAAAAGAGATTGAGACGGCTTTTGGCTGATTCCCTCCCTATCCTGCCGGCTACGCCGAAGAGGCCCTGGGTTCCAGGGTTGCAGGCGCCGGGCAGGACGATTACTCCCAAACACGGTGAGCCCGTGATTGGTCACTCTACCGCGGGATTCGCAACGTTGCGACCACAGCTCGGCTGAGAGGGAGAAAGAACGAAGCGGATTGGCTCACCCGAGGGACTTGCGGCCCAACTCGCCCTCCACATTTCCTCACGCCCTCTCTTACCTCGTCTCCTTTCTCCCTCTACCCTACTCCCTCCATCACGCCTCCTTCTCTCTCTGTCCTAGAACTACAAGCAGGAGATCGCATTGAGGTTTCCAGTTCCTGGCTTCGGTCTGTGTCCCTTCCTGCCACTTAACGAGTGAATAAGAGAATCGGTGCAACGTAACCTCAGTTTGCAGGCAGGCAACAGCCACTTTACCCACTCATTCAACCCAACCCATTTTTTCTCTCCTCTCTCTGTAAGCCCCTTTGCGCATTATCTTAGATTGAGTTGTCCAGTGACATATCCATTACGTTTTCTCAGAGGGAGCCTCTTGCAATTGAGGAGAGTCGCGAGGAAGAGAGAAATATGGATGCCATATTTTACCGCGCACCTAAGATGCTTTTCTATTGAGGTATCTACCAAAATCCCTGACCTGAGGCTAAACTGTAGGACCCGGAATCATGTTGGATATTCCTGGAAGATAAATGTAGGAGTGTTTACATCAAAAAAGCCTTTTATAAAGCCTGTTTTACTCCAGCAGTTGTTACAAAGTGCTCATACAGATACCCGAATAAACGCGCAACAACAATGCCTGATCCAAAGTGGCTAGGAAAAACACACTAGTAAGGTCGGAACTTAGGAAGAAACCTAGAGAGGAACCGGACTCTGGCTATGCAGAATAAAATATGATACTTTTTAAGAATACGTCACGATCGCGGCCGGTCAATAAATACAGACGGCCAGTGCCCGACATAAACTTTTGCAGCTTAAAATCAAAAGACCGAGACAGTGTGGGTCCAGAGACACAGTGGCACCGTCCGTAGATAACCCCTGGACAGCCAGGCTGGAAATAGCCCCGACTTGCCAAACACCAGACCACGAAAAGGATACAAATTGAAGCAAACCACTAAGACAGGGCCGAGCATAGCCCAGAGAGTTCTCCCCAATTACAGCAGTGACAAAAATGGTGCTCCACAAGTTTAGATGGACAACTCACCAGACAAATCCCCTCAGAAGTCGGAAACAAACATGGATGGTCGCAATTCGACCTGTGCCCCATCAATCATATTGACAGGGTGAAAATGACAAAAAGATTTAAGTCAAAAGCCGGACATGGAACTATTAGGGCGATAACAGTTTGACTAAAATGATGTCATTTGCATATACAGGAAACTGATTACTGTAAGAGCTGGGCCATTGGTACGTTGTGGGGGAGAACCTTGCCGTCTGGAATCCTTTTGCAGAGATCAGCTGAAATGTATATGTCTGAGTTCCTTTAAAAACGTATTCACCATTAGTAATATTAATTAATAGGGAGATTTATGCAGAGTGAAACTTTCGCCCAAATGAATCTCTGTATGTGTGTTCACCTGAGCCGCCTTATGTTCAAGTAGGGAAACACAAGGTATTTACATCCACGGCTCTGATTGGCTAATAAGATGTACAGAGCCCACCCCTTACTTATATAACAGTAATTAGTCTATCAGGGTATAATGAACATTGTGATGTCACAAAAATGTAATCACAAAAACAAGGACAACACGTTTTGACTTCACTCATGAATAACATTCACTTGTTTTGCCCATTGTCTTTAATGTCCTGTCTGGTATGAAGTCAGAGCACATAACTCCTTCAAAGACACTGTGAAATAAACCCATCACATTTTAAGGGACACCTTATGATAGATAACACCACAAGCCAGATCAGTAACAGTGTTCTAGTGCATTTTTATTGGAAGAAAATCAATGGTGGTGGATGTTAATATTTACACCTTTCCCCAAAAATCTCTACCGGGGCGAAGCTTAGCTTTCCTTTGATGGTTGCGAACCTTAGCAGCGCCGTGAGCTTACTATTGACATTCAATATTAATATTTAATACAATTCGTAATTGTATTTACAGAACCTCGCTGATTGCTCCTGTTGGAGCTGGATCAGCAGTGTATTCCCACATACACTAGATGCAGGTCCTGTCATTAATTGTCACGTCAAATCTGTGATCTTCTCGTCATTCTGCTGCGAAACAATTTTGCTGAAGACGCATGGGTATAATACAGATATTAAAAAATATAATATATAATAGAAATAATATATATATTTTTATATTAAAAAAAATATAGAAAATATGTTTTACTTCCATTCGATAAACGTCCTGTGGGCCCCTCTGATTGGCCCAATAAAGTCCTGCCTCTGGGTTGGACTAAATACGTAATAAAGATTCTCAGCAATTAGATATTGAATTCATTGGGAATTGTGTTAACATATGCAGTATTTATTGTGTAGGCGAAATCCCCAAAACGTACATTTAAATGTAAATTGCAAACATGTGTTTAAATCAAAACCACTCAGGAACTTTTCTCTAATTATGAACCCAACACTACTATATACCGTGTTCATAAACCTTATCCTATTTTTACATATTAAAAGTCTCTCATTGCTCTCATTTTGAACTCAATAGAGACATTTTCAGTCAAGGTAAAATAAAAAGATGATAGCAGATAAAATGTTTTTACGTAATCTTAAATGTCAGACAGGAATCTTAATTAAATCTGTCACCGACCTCATATGATTGGCAGTCACCGTGGCCAAACAGATTTACCCAACTGATTATCTAATGTGACAATTGTCCGAACACAGTGTCATATGCGTCTGCCTTTAGGGCAAACTTGCGGTTATGATCGACATTTAACACTGGCACACACAGCAGGTATTTTAGTAAGTAGTTTTGGCCTAACTGCTGAAACCACACAGCACAACAGTGCCACCAACTGGTCACAATATGAACACACATCTTAAATAATTGAGTGTTCATAGCCTGCAGCATAGCACTCAGCTTCCCACAGTGCAACAGGGTCAGTTGTTGTGTTAGCGGGCATGTAGAGGACAATTTGTGGTCACTATTGCTGCCATGGCACTTATCATCACAATAGGGTTGTTAGCCCTGATGTGCCAACAAAATGGCCACTTTGTCCCTCACATCACCATTATCACTTAATATTTCCTGGCATCCAATTGGTTAATTCATCCACTTAACACAAATATGTGTGAAGGAATGTACTAAACTATTCGTAGAAAATGTATGCAAGCATCAATGAGTGGAATTTGCACGATAAGTAAAATGCGTCAGCTAAAGAAAATGTCTGTACAGCCGTCTTTGTCAGGTTATTTTTTATTAACAATTCAAGGTTTCTTTTTTTTCCAAGACAAGACATAAGAAGTGTATATACATAGCCCACGTACATCTCATCGGTTTGTGTTGTCATGAGCAATAACATCCACTTCATGTACACTGTTAGTAATTACAGTGTATCGTCCCAAATGATACCCCATTCCCTATCTGCCGAGTGCACTGCTTTTGATCAGATCCACAAGGGCCGCAGTCAAAACAAGTGCACTTTCAAGGGAGTAGCATGTCATCCGAGGGGATGGGTGGGGGTTTGAAGTTAGTCATTTTTTTCTTATTTTGAAATATGAACATGTAGACTTCTTAGGCACATTTGTATAATAATCCTCTCATGAAGATGTTTGGTGCATATACAGACATGGGGGTTGCATGGTGTCACGTGGCGTCTCACGTTTAGCGGCGAGCGTCCTGCGAACATAAATATGACGTTGACGTGAGAATCATAACCATGTTACAGAACCCCCCCCCCCAAAAAAAGTTATACACGTGGGCGTTTCTGATTTAAGGGCGATACAGTTGTTAAACTTCCAAAAATATATATATAGATATGTTAGATATTATATTTATGTACTGAAACCATTCCGAGATACTTCTCCGCGACATCTACAATACACTACAATGCAATAGTCTTCGTCCTAACCACGCTAATGCAGTTATGACTAATTCATTTGGACTTTACAGGCTGGGTGCGACACAATGCACTGGGGGAAATTTGACGACATCCACTCTGATAGTAGCTGTTAACCTCGCGACATTAATTAATGGATTCCTGGTCCGAAGACTTCACAACAAGATTGGGGGTGACAGATAAAGCTTCCCATCTTCTCCTGATCAGTTCACTAATTTCCCGTGCTGATACCAACAGGCGTACAGGTCCAGAACAAGGACATGACTAGCCGACTGTCGAGGGAAACGGCGCAAAAGCGTTCTACTGTGTGCGAACAACTAATAAGTGCCTGGAATAAAACGGTGAACGACGCATCGTCTCAGTGACGGACGCGAATTTGGATGTGTCGCAGCTGCACCCATTGGTTCGTTTGTGTTTGTAATATACTGTTAATACGTTAATAAAGTTCACGTACAAGTACAACACGTTCTTTTAGCATTCTAATACTATAGTATATTGGGGGGGAAACAGACTTCCCATGAACGGACGTTCACTGTTCAAACGTGTTATACATCCTAAAGGGACTCTTCTTACTGAAATTGACACGGGCACAAGAACCCTTGTGTAATATCTCTATGGTGCACATCACTTTCTCATTCACATTAGGGGAAACAACATGTCGTCGTTGTTGTTCATATGGGGTTTTAAAAGCCTAAGAATACAGGACTAATACCCTAATTCATTATGTACATATACAATCTGGACATTTACACATTGTGGCAACCAATGAAAAGAAGATGGTTATGTACAATAATTATAATAATATAAAACCTATGAAACCAGGTGAGATTGCTTACTCTTATTCTACAAAACCTGGGTTTGTCAAACATTTTAAGCCTACAGTGATTCTTTTTTACATCATGAGTGAACTATGTAAAAAAAAAAGGTTAACAAAAACAGTGACATAGCGTATGTAGTGAAAAGCAGAACTGTATAATTGAAATTCACGATTTGTTTTCAACCAACTTAAAAAAAGGAATCCCAACGTTCAAAATGTTATAAAAAACAATCCTCCCAAAAAGATAAACAGAATATTTTTACTACCAAAGCAGCCTGGCCATGTTGGTCAACGTGAAGCAGAATGTTAATGATATTGTTTTCTGATAAATTAATATGTCAATATAACGATGGAGGTTTTTTACTTACACTATGGATAAAATAAATAAAACACATAAATACATGTTATAAATAATATACGTTCGATTAAAAAACAAACACTCTTTAGTACATTAACAATCAAAAATTCCCAGACTGAATGGGAACCACAACCTGCTGTATAAAACCAAAACCCTCAGCAGCGATTCTGGCATTGAACACACCTCAATACTGACTCCTACATGAGGCTACATCTAGTGAATCTCCATCGTTGTTGCTTGTTCTTACCATACAGTAACACTTAGCGGTTAAATGACCAAAACAGTTATGAGATGTTAGGTGTGAGAGATGACACCAAGATCGACGCCAACTTCCCCTAATATCCGATTGGCCCCCAATGTCCCCGCCCATTATTAGACAATGATATAAACCATAGCATGAGTGGTTGTAAGGCTCGGTAACGGAAGCTCCCATGAATTATCAGACTTGCTAATCAAATCCTTTCGATGATGTCATAACCTCGCGGCTGCTCACGAAGTCAAGACTCCTTTAAAAACAGTCGTTTAAGGTGAACGCGTAAAGCATCACACATCAAACCGTTGTTGTATCGAGGTATCTGCTCTGTGATGACGAGTAAACGCTGACAAGTGAAGACCTTTACCACGATTGAGCATCTCGTCACAAAAAAAACTCCCTCCGCAGGGCAAAGGTGGTTGAAACGGCATCATTGAAACCAGTTACCAGTTTGGGTCTGCTACCTCTACCTTAAGACTCTTAAAGCAAACCTACGTCCGGAGTCTTAAAGGTGAACAACGAAAAAAAACACTGGGTGGTATCCATGCCCTGACACATCGCAAAATCATAAACAGCCAATCAAATCCACCCAAATAAATAAACACTGGTTCCTATTGGATCGGAGCCAGTACAGGGGCATAGATCGAGGAATGGCTGCTTGTGCAAGGGTAACCTAGCTAGGCCCCTGTACCATTCAGGTGTTGTACTCTTACTTCTCCACCAGGGGGCATTGACAGGCTACATACGGGGCGTGATAGGGGACGTTCCCGTCGCCGGGTGCGACAGTGCCAACGCTGCCTGCCGCCCTTCGTCTCGTCCAATCACACAACACTGTCTTGCAGCAAGGGCTCAAAATCCTCGTTGCTGGTCAGCGCCGGCGTGTCCTCGTCGCTGCCGGGCAACGGGGTGTTAATGTGGACGCCAGCGAGCATGGAGGTTTCCTTGGAGTCGGCGCATGCCACCACAGGAGGCTCCGTGTTTTCGGGGATAAACAAGGCTACCAGGAACGCCACAACAACCGTGCACGAGCCCAGGAGGAACGGAGGACCGGGGATCAGAGATTTCTGTGTGGACAGACACATTATAAATACACGGACACGTTCTAAATACACGGACACGTTCTAAATACACGGACACGTTATGAATACACGGACACGTTCTAAATACACGGACACGTTATGAATACGCGGACACGTTATGAATAGACGGACACGTTATGAATAGACGGACACGTTATAAATACCCAGACACGTTATAAATACACGGACACGTTATGAATACGCGGACACGTTATGAATACGCGGACACGTTATGAATACGCGGACACGTTATGAATACGCGGACACGTTATGAATACGCGGACGGACACGTTATGAATACGCGGACGGACACGTTATGAATACGCGGACGGACACGTTATGAATACGCGGACGGACACGTTATGAATACGCGGACGGACACGTTATGAATAAGCGGACGGACACGTTATGAATAAGCGGACGGACACGTTATGAATACACGGACACGTTATGAATACACGGACACGTTATGAATACACGGACACGTTATAAATATATATATATATTTAAACAGTCTGTAAATAAAAAAAGGAAAAACACATTATAAATATGGCCATTATGAAAATGTCTATTTAAAAAAAAACGTTTTAGGCGAATAAAATATTAAGGAAACACTGAAGCTGGGGTTATCTCACAAGACTCCTTTTTGTTTTGAAGGGAAAGCCGTGCCTGGGTAGTTTGGTGGAGCTTCAACTTGATTATTTTGACCTGATTATGGATCCAACTATGCTCACTGGGATATCCAAGTGCCACCTGGGATACACATCTTTGGTATTGTAATGTTCGGGCCACGTGACTGCTTTGAATAGGTTTAACAATACAAGGTTAATATGATGGATAATATCCCTTTATTCTTAGTGCTTCGAATCATCATGAGACACGCCTCTGTATTTAGGGTGACTGGAAGTGAAGGATACAGTGCAAAACGATGCCATTGAAGGGAGAAGAGAGACAGTGCTTGTATTGAATTTCTGCATTATGCTCATATAAAAAAATGGCCTAACTAATTTGATGCGAATCTATAAATTTTTCTGTACTTTTAAATGATCTAAAGACATGCTGGTTCCATACATTTTCCCCACAGGGAACCTCGTGTCATTACGTTGTGTTGTTGAACCCAGACTGGCTCTACGGGCAGAATGAAAATAGCTCTGTGGCAGGATTCGATGGCAATCAATTTACCTCAGTCGGTGGGTTTAACGGTATTGGATCGATGGGGTACTCTCCCTGGATGGGATCGATGGTGTTGAGCTCCACGTTGAACATGAAGAAGATAAGGCCATACAGCGCCGGACCCAGACCGTTACAAAGGCCGCGGATCCCAGTGACCATCCCCTGGACCAAACCTGATGGAGAACAGGTTACTCGTTGTTAGTCAGGGACGAAGTGAAAAGAAAAACAACCGCAGGAGCATTCAGCTTCACTGTCGCTCTCTCCGTCTGTGGTCGAGACGGCAAAGATCCGTTCACATCCGCGAGGTCCGGAAATTTAGTCAAACGCAACAGAATAACCACAGCTGGCATTTCAAAGCCATGAAAAAAACACAACCGAGTTAAAAACCTCCATCGTTATATTGACATATTAATTTATCAGAAAACAAAAGGGGGTGGGTGAGGAGAACCGGACAGAAGGAGAGAGGTACGTCCCGGGAGCAGGACAGAGGGATACAATACGGACAGTTAGGGTAATGTCTCACCTTGCTTATCCGGGTCGGCACTATGTGACACCAGAGCGCTCACTGCGGGAAAGGTGATACTGGACATGGCTGCCACCGCCCCGGCTGCCCACATCATCCTGAGGACAACGGAGAGCCACAGAGGAGACAGTGGTGAGTGACAGACACACAGCAGGAGACTGCTTAGCTAAATGGGCCTGTAGGGGGCGCAGTCCCTCTGAGCCGGCATACTCATTGGTTCTGATACGAGCAAAGGAAAGAGTGTCACGTTGCTACATATCGCTTACTTAGAAATGGTTCACGTAGTTCCGTTCAGTCATAGATTTTGACGACGCTGGAACTCAAACTGATAATTGTAAGGTGACGTCGGTTTCATTTTGGGAAATATATTGCTTGCAGTAGTATTTGACACACTTTTTTATTTTTTTATAATGCTCATCGAATGCATTATTTTCTGAGTGAAACTAAATGGGATTGCAATCAGTACATTGGATCACAAAAAACATATTAATCTTTAGCCACTCCGATGATTCTGTGACCTTGTGCTAAGGATGACTGCTAAAAGGTGAATTTGCTCCCTAGCGTAATCTTTCAGTTCTAACAAAACAGTCTACTAGGACTGTGTCATGATCATGTCATTTCAGTTAACAATTAATTGTCACAGAAATATCTGTGATTGACAATTGTATTGTCTATATTGTTATTTTAGGCCAATTATGGGCACAAACACCTTAATAATGCTTAATATCAGTACTCAAGTCCCAGACACTGTAGCTCCATCAAAGTGATTTTGGCAACTTTGGCTACATTTTTCTTTTGAGGAAGTTTAGTTTAATAAAGCTTCCACCTGATTATCCTGATTATTCATCTTACTATGCTCACTTTGATATCCAAACACTCAGATATTATTTTGTATTTATCTTTTTATTGCGGAAATACAAAACCCAGCTATAAAAGAGACCTTGATCTCAGTTCATTACTCTGGTTAAAATAAAGGCAAATTAAATTTTGCCTGAAAATGACCCCAGATGTTTTTTATTTATAAAACATGACAACAACTTTATTGGTTCACAGGTAGAGGCCAATGAAAGTGACCTTATTAGTCTGTAGGAACTAAAACAAAACATTTGAAATGTCATAGTTTTGGGTAAGCTGTTTTCAAAAATGTTATCCACAAGTAACGCACTTAATCATTCTATAACAGACTTCAGTCATATGACACATTCAAAAAAAGCTTTTTTTAAACAGCAGCATGTGTGACACCCGCTACCGCCACTAGCAAGCCATCGACACTCCTGCTACCACCACCACACATCGGCGTTGTCAATCACCAGAATACTAATCAGCTGTTTCCAATTATCACTTGTATATATAGTTCCTGTCTCCCTCAGCTCAACGTGGGGTATTGTTTGATTGTGCCGCATAACTGAGCCTTTGTTCCTAGCCATTAGCAATCAGAGTTCACGCTGGTTTTTGATCCGTGCCTGTCCGTTTCAGCCTCAAGCCTACTCCCTTGTACTTAACCCTGGTTATTCTGATCTACTGGTGACTACGATTTCACTACTGCCTGGTACTGTCCATTGTATGATTGGATTCCTGGTTTCTGATCCCTGCCTGCTACACGACTACGAGTTCTGGATTGTGGTTGGACTTTAATAACTACAGCACTCTGCGCTTGAATCCACTCCTGTCTCCCACTACTTCATTACAGCATGGCATCCACCAAACACGATGCATGTAAATAGCGTTGGCGCTCATAATAATTACCATAATGTGTAATTCCTTCTAATCATCATTTACAGGCCGGTTGCATTGGTTTCTGCTTTGCTTTCTTTCAACTTCAAGACGTGCAATAATCCCGCCCTGACATCCGTGTGACATTGACTGGAAAACCAATGAAATGTCTTCAAACTAACTGAGACTGACGTGAACAAAGGAGGCTAACTAGCAGATGGATGTAAACAATGTCATCTCCCCCCAACAGATAAAATAAACAGTCCGTTTCCGTTGCATGTACTAGCAAGGTGTCATGGCATCGTCTTAACACTTCAAATGTATCACACGTTTTCCGTTGACAAGCTTGTTTGGAACAAGTCGGTTAGACGAGACACGTTTGCCAACTGCGTACACCTCCGTGCTCTGTAGCCATGCAGATCATACAGCATTAACTTAAAATAGCCCGGAGTATACCTTACCACGGTTCTGATCCAAAGCCATACCAGGCCAGCTGAAGAATCTGGAATCCCAGACCCAGTAAAACTGTGTTCTTATTTCCAATAGTTCTCATCAAGACCGTCAGAATAAGTGTCTGAAAGAAAAGGAGGAAAATATACATGAACCCAACCCAAAGTTCACCCCCGAAGCCCAAATGATATCAAAAATCGCACATTCTAGAAATCTATAAAGTGTAGGTGAACACACTCAATGTGTTCGTTTGACCTTGACTTGAGGAATTACCAAGGTTACTGGGACATAGTAGCAACGGCACAGATTCAATAGTGGATCCAGAAAACATTCACCTGTACTTACCCTTTCCCTGTACAACCTGTTCGTACGATTCATACGCTAAATTACGTCTACTTGATTCATTGTTTAACTAAGCCCCTTCAACTTTGGATGATCTGACGAATTTAAGACACAATCTTGTCTTTGGATTCTGTGATATGTGTTTGGAGACAGAGTGCCTAGGCTTGCATAGATTCCATTGGGGGGAAAAATTGGTGGTTGTTTTCACTAAACGTTCTCATTGAAAGCAGGAAATGGAACACTGTCAAAGACGTCAGTTGTACAGGACAAACGTAAGAACAGGAAGGCATTTTCAGATATGTAATTTCACATGGCATTTAGTCAGTGACTATGTGACCTTGACTACTGAATTCCCGATGACATAATACAGTGTTGCATATCCTTCAGTACAAAATAATGTCACGTGCATAGGAGAAAATATTGTCAAAAACAATAGTTTCCGTAGAATCGACGATTTTCTACATTGCATACTAAAATGCTTTAATTCTTGTATTGTGTCATGCGAACAGACTAAGGATGTGTTGACAGTGTTAAAGATATTATAGATATATATTAAAGAACTTATTAAGCCATTTAAGCTGAAACTCATTGAAACTATACATGATTATTTATTAGCAAACTACAGACCGTACAGACACATTTAAATAGAGCAGAAGGTCAGATACCTGAGCTATGATGGACAGGATTCCGACCACCCCGATAAACACTGCGATTGTTGCGGATGAAAAGTTAATGACCTAACAAGGGAATCACAAGACAGAGAGAAACAAAACATAATAAGTCTCTTACTTTGCTACACGTGTCCGAGAGCATTAGCTCCACTACGCTAGACATGACTGTGCTCCGTAGAGAGTAAGAATAGCATTTGTACAATTACAGTCACTAAACCGAGTTGTCGTGTCTCTGGCAAGTTCGACAATTACCTGTCTAAGATAGAGGAAGAAGCTGGAGTATTGACCAGCCTCAGGTAGATAAGACAAGAACACGGTGATGCAGATGAGAAGAACGGTCGGATCCTTCCCTACTTTCCTCATAGACTGCAAACAGAAACAGAAGATCTATTATTTAAAAGGTTCTATGTATTACGCCGTTTGCGTAGTGAACATTTGCTAGGTAGCCTAGCGCTAGATGTTTAGCGTAGCTTAGCATGGCCCAGCGTGGCACTCGCCTGGAAAGGGTCTGCCTGCTCCCAGGAAATCGGTGCTCCCCAGGTGTTGAGTCTCATCTTCTCTGGCAGAGACTCTGGCACAGCCAGCAAGATGAAGCAGATGTCCGCCAGAGCAACCAACGTAGCCACCAACACCACCAAGCTGTCACCGTAACACGCAGACAGGTACGCCCCAATGGCAGGACTCGTCACCAGGCTGGCTGCAAATGTTGCGGACACCTACGGACACAAGGGTAACCAGGTGTGCATTACAAACATTTTCACGTCTGTTTACATTCCATCCAGATGGTCCAGTCAGAGACACTTGTTACGGATTCCGGAAAGTCCCGTCGAGTGATTGATTTTTAGTATTTTAAGCCAAGAGCTGTCAATGGCCCAGTCGTCAGGTACAGTGATTTTTTTTTTTTACATTTCACAAAAGTTAACATCTTCAAGAACATTATTCTTCATTGAACACGAAGGTGTGAAAAACACAATGAGGATACAACAAGAGAATTGAATGGGATATAATGTACTGCATTTTGTGATCTCTAAAGAACCTTCACGACACTACCAGCTCTGTGTGAAGGATTGGCTTACAGAAATATGACACTAAATCCATTCTCATCAAATAAAGAACCGCTCAGATAGAAACACAGTTTTGGTCACTCAAATACAGTACCCGTCGAACAGATTTGGAAATACACCGTTAGTGTTTAGAAACACGTTATTTCGCCTCACAAATCTAAATAGGAAAAAATATATAGACTTTTACCAGTCCATATGCTGTGCTTCTTTCATGCTCCTCTGTGACATCGGCAACATACGCGAAAATGACAGAGAAGGTGACAGAGAATGCCCCTGACATAGAGATGGCTGCAAAGTACCACCTGGGGGAGGGAACATAATGTCAGTTAGATTCTTCTCCGATGTTAAAAACGTGTCACAACGTGTACTTGACAAATAAGATGAACAAGCACACAGGTCCCTGATCAAATCCGCGACAATCCCTTAACAAGCATGTGTCAGGTTTTCGTGGTGTTAAATTGTTGTACCAGCCACAAATACTTAGTAAAATGTGTCAAACAGAACTTCACGGTGGAAGGTGGAAAATTGGAACAATATAGTATTTTCTACACAGTTTGGTTGTTTAGGTTCTATATTTAACTGCAATTGCAATTTGAACACACAAGAAACACCTAACCAACAAAACAACAGTATTTTCCTAATGGAAAATAAACACTTACCAGGGACTGAGTCTCATTAGAGGGATTGGGGCGCAGGTGAAGAATACAGTGACCAATAGAAAGGACCGCCTGCCCCAGACATCTGACAAGGCACCAATCAGAGGGGCGCTCATGAAAGACAGAAGACCCTGTTGAGGAGTTGGGTGAAGAAGGGGATTAACCTCTGTTTAGAATGTCACTGTAACCGCGGGTTACCATGAACCCATTGATCGTTACAGGAAATGAGGCTGAGCTTGATTACAATTAAGTGGCAGCAATTAAAACCACACCTCTCATGCGTTTTTAAATTACCTATAAAAAACCTACAGTAACCTAAAGTAAACATGCTGTAGATCAAAATATTAGACAGTGAAATGTGGAGTAGCTACTTCTATAAAACATAGCAGTGTAATATAGTCGTATAACTATAATTACATAGTAGTATATACAAGAATGCTGATTTTGTTCAATCGCACAGGGATGCAGGTTTTCTGGTTCTCGAAAGCACAGCAGAGATGAACAAATTATATAAATATGTTACATGTTATTTTTGTAGTGTTATATTTTTTAAATCTTACCTTCACCCCTTGAATGAGGCCGTTCATAAGAAAGGTATGCTGTGGAAATGTTTCATGTAAAACCTGTAAAGAACCACGGATTTATTGGATTTTAACAAGGCCGTTCAGCTGTCAGCTTCCAAAATATCCACACACACACACACACACACACACACACACACACACACACACACACACACACACACACACACACACACACACACACACACACACACACACACACACACACACACACACACACACACACACACACACACACACACACACACACACACACACACACACACACACACACACACACACACACACACACAGCTGTGTGCTCAACAAGCTTTTTAAAAAGCCGGTGAAAGCTCTGCTAAAAGACAATGCCACTAAACCACAGGTTCTATTAACTAGACCGTTCCATCGGGAAGGTGAGAGAGGAGAAAATAGATTGACACAAGAAGACAGAAGGATGAATATAGATTCTCTGAGAGTGAAATAGAGAGAGAAAACCCACACGCCGAAGCTCATTCTCAATTAGCATTTGCCTAATTCCTTATAACCTCCCTCCTCGCCTTGTCCTCAACAGTATTGGAGCTCAGAGGAATCAATATTCCAGAGGGACCAGTGTAGACACGGGTGAACCTGAACAGACCCGAAACAAGATGGAAGGCAGGGGGAGACGAACGGACCGACGTGGACACGCAGGCCAGAAGGAACCGGAACTCACCGTGAGCATCGGGGTGGTGAGGAGGCCCCAGGCGAAGAACTCCAGAAAGATGACCACCACCGCATGGGAGACACTGGGCCTGCCAATGCCCTGGCCCGGCTGAAAACCACAGAAGAAGGACGGGCGTGTTGGAACATATTCATATCCACGGTGAAAACCTACGTTTATAACCGACGAGCCTGTCTGAAAGACTTTGCTGATGGAAAATGCCTTCTCTATTTCACAACGGGCAAAAACGGCGAAGTGTTTGTGGCATTATCGTGACTGTGTGTGTCATTTGAGCGCCTTGCCTTATTGGGACAACTGTCATAAATTTGAAGCAGACATTTATTGATCTGTGGTGGGCCTGTATTCTTCGATACTGTAGATATTCCTCACAAAGCTAAATCCCTCTTGTCTGCCTCTCTGTCAAGGCGGATCAGTCTTAGCTGTTAGCTATTCGAAGACATCTACATGGACAGTGTCTCCTAGACAGGACTTCCAGTGGTGGTATTCTAGGATGGCCAATGGCATAGATGAGAACAGGCCCCTTATAGCGACTTCAGAGCACAGGGTGATAAAGGCAGACGGCCTCTGGCTTAGGAAGCTTGTGACGCGGATGGCTTCGTGACAGTGTTGACTAGAGGTGGGACCCGTACGCACGGTTGATCACTGCAGATGCATGGAGTTTCTCTGTGTATTTAATAAGCATGTTTGTGGGGTGTGGTTGCGATCTCGGCCTGCTGTCGCGCAATGAGCATAGCACGTGATCATCACCTGGCATGCTGGGAAATGGGATATACATTTAGCCAGGCTTAATGAAGATTCAAACACTGTTGTGAACTGTGACTATTTATTAATTAACTAAACTAAATGACACTGCACTAACATCACTGCCTATCTCCCTTTGTCTAGATTATTGCATGTTCTGTAACTGTGATTATCTGTAAATATTTACATCAGTTGTAAATACATTAATACCTGTATATTATAATGCTTGTCTGGTCACCACCCACTGGATTTGATTGTATGTCAACTTCGGGTACATTGAGTATTCTGTATTCTACCAATAATAATACCAGTACCAGTACAAGTACCATTCGGAGTTTGTGTTAATGTGCTTCTGATTCTTTCGGGAGAAAAGTAACACTTACAAATGTATGTTTGCTACAAATAAAAACTGCCTAGCATGTAGTGAGGTTTACATCTGAGTGCACCCTGGGACACAACATGCCTGGAGCCTTTCCAGCATCATCAACACCAACAATTCATGAAATGATTTAGGATGCTGTGTTTTTGTGTTCATTTCTTCATCCCCCTGGATGAAATGATACACTTAGAATACAAAATAGAGTGCATTACAGAAATAATTTACCATTTAAAAAATCTTTCAGTCTTTTAATAAATCTATGTATTAAACAGCAAACATGCGAACAAATTACAATGGCGTGCACTGCACTGATGTAAAATGCAATCAATGGCACCAGGCAAGACAGAATGCCTCAATAAGACATCCGCAGCTATGGGCCTTTATTCCAAGCCACAACCTCAATGCATTAACCGCGTCCTTCCAACGCATCTTATAATGCTGGTGTCGTCAGACACCGGTCCACATTTAACATGCAATCGATTAAGAGCAAAACAACGACCCACTGCATATGCAAACTGACCAAACTGTTTATTTTCGCCATTGGCATCTCGAGGGCATAACGTCGGCTTGTTATGTCACAGCTTACCGCAGGCGCGTGCACATCACAGCTGATGACACGTCAGTTCGGTATATTGGAAAATCGGTAAACCGTTACAACTATAGGCTACCAGCCACATCCCCGGTTCCTATCGATACGCGATCAGACGCTTGATGCACATACCGTGGGCTCATCTTTCATGATGATGTTCTTCACCAGCACTATGTGGCTGGTACCCTGGTGGTGGTGGTCCTTCTCCCCGGGAGCCATCGTCGTCTCCTCGCTACATTTCGCCGCGGTTACATAGAATCCATGTCGGGTGGGGATCTTCGACGCAGCCGCTTCTTCCAGGATGCCTTCTGGTTTAGCCTCGACAGGCTAACGGCTATTAAATAACGTGTTGATAACGCTGCGTTCGTACGGAACCGACAACACCGGCGAATAATTTACCAAATGGATATCGCGTTTGCACACGTCAACAACGCGTCTAGTCGGGTCGCTCTGCGCATGCGCGCTACAGCACGGACGATTAGACGCGCTGGAGCCTGACCGGGGATCAGTGCCTGGGAAACCAGGTGTCAGTGTGTATTATTGTGTCTCCAATCCATTCTCAATAAAACATGCACTTGTGTATTTGCATTGAAAGGGCAGAAATATCAGGTGTCATCAGTCATTCAAAACAAGATCATTTTGGGAGACTGTATTAATTCTGTGTTGTCTGCAAATTGTCAATTTTCTATTACATGTTGTCCACCAGACATGCTGAAACAGGGGTCATTGGGTCTGTTTCTGGTCATTGCTAGGCAACTAGGGTGTCCAGTTCACATTCATTAGAAAGGTAGCCGAGTACACAGCAAACTGCACTGGGATCACCTGAGACAATTTCTTTCTCATCACAATAATTACGACACAGTAACCTACTGTAAAATACTTCAAACGTTAAGACCCATTTATTCTATAGACAGAATGGCCTTAGCAAGTGGACAGTGGGTTGACAAGGAAATTATAGGTGAACCGCCAAGTCCAAGGTAAGAGTGTGTGAGTGTGTGAGTGTGCATTTCTCAGTTTGGGCTCAGTTTCTCTCTCTCTCAACATAACCTCAGGCATGCTCTAAACACTCTACAATGCTCTAAAACACTCTACAATTACCCAGCCTAACATGTCCATCCAGAAGCAGACAGAATATTCTGGTTGTTTTCATGCATTTCTCCACGTCACCAGGCATGGACATGCACTAGCTGTGGCTGGGGATATAGCTTTCATTTTTGGAGGAGCGTCCACTTTGTCCAACGAGGTAAATGACATTACCTGTATAGTATTGATGAATGTACAGTGGAACATCCTCAACAACCTAAACACATATATTTCCTTGTGTTCCAGGAGGACCCGTCAGTATATATGAACGACTTCTACATGCTCACAGGTACAGCATTTGTCGATAAATAAAATAGAAACAATTTGTTTATTGAACCTTTATTTAACCAAACGTGTGCAGGTTATGAGTGGGAACCCATGGTGACAGCCGGAATGAATCATTCCATCTTTCTTATAAAGCACAGTGTTGGGATTACTCATATCGGTAAATCACTTGACTCTACACACTGTGTTGTCTTTCTAGTGTCACCCCTTCACATAACATGGGAAGTGATGCCACAGAATGGGGCTGTACCCTCAGCAAGAGAAGGACATACACTTTGGTAATTGGCATATTGTAACAGTCAAAGGATTGGACACACCTACTAATTCAAAGATCTTTATTTATTTATTTTGTTTTTTTTTCCACATTGAAGAATCAAAGTGAAGACATCAAACTCATTGAAATCCACCAATGGAATCATGCAGTAACCATTAAAAGTGTTAAACTTTAATACAAGAAAATACATTTCATATTTAAGATTCAACAAGTGTCGAATATATTGGAAGTCTTTCGAGAAAAGTATTCTGAGCGACTACCTCAAGAAGCTGATCAAGAGAATACCAGGAGTGTGCAATGCAATCGACAAAAAAATCTAAATTATATATCTCTTTATCGGTAACTATATAATTCCATATGTGTTATTTTATAGTTTTTATGTTTTTTACTATTGTTCCACAATGTGGAAATAAGTCAAAATAAAAAAATAGCCAAAAAAATAGTAGGTGTGCCCAAACTTTTGATCGGTGCTGTATATTTTACGAGGTAAGTTATCTAAAAACACATTCTCCTTTATACTGTAGCAATGACCTGGGAGCAATTAGGGTCTGCCTATTGACAAAAGCACAAATGTTTTACCCTGCCTGGTCAAGGGTTTGATTTAGAAATGTTCTGGATACTGGTCAGGTTATCTATTCAGTAGGCCAAATGCCTTTCTGAAGTTAAGGCTGGTACTGGACAGTGCTAGTATAGGAGACCAGATACTGGACAGTCCTAGGATGGGAGACCAGATACTGGACAGTGCTAGGATAGGAGACCAGATACTGGACAGTCCTAGTATAGGAGACCAGATACTGGACAGTCCTAGGATAGGAGACCAGATACTGGACAGTGCTAGGATAGGAGACCAGATACTGGACAGTGCTAGGATGGGAGACCAGATACTGGACAGTGCTAGTATAGGAGACCAGATACTGGACAGTCCTAGGATGGGAGACCAGATACTGGACAGTCCTAGGATGGGAGACCAGATACTGGACAGTCCTAGGATGGGAGACCAGATACTGGACAGTCCTAGGATAGGAGACCAGATACTGGACAGTCCTATGGGAGACCAGATACTGGACAGTCCTAGGATGGGAGACCAGATACTGGACAGTCCTAGGATGGGAGACCAGATACTGGACAGTCCTAGGATGAGAGACCAAATACTGGACAGTCCTATGGGAGACCAGATACTGGACAGTCCTAGGATGGGAGACCAGATACTGGACAGTCCTAGGATAGGAGACCAGATACTGGACAGTCCTAGGATGGGAGACCAGATACTGGACAGTCCTAGGATGGGAGACCAGATACTGGACAGTCCTAGGATAGGAGACCAGATACTGGACAGTCCTAGGATAGGAGACCAGATACTGGACAGTCCTATGGGAGACCAGATACTGGACAGTCCTAGGATGGGAGACCAGATACTGGACAGTCCTATGGGAGACCAGATACTGGACAGTCCTATGGGAGACCAGATACTGGACAGTCCTAGGATGGGAGACCAGATACTGGACAGTCCTAGGATAGGAGACCAGATACTGGACAGTCCTAGGATGGGAGACCAGATACTGGACAGTCCTAGGATGGGAGACCAGATACTGGACAGTCCTAGGATAGGAGACCAGATACTGGACAGTCCTAGGATAGGAGACCAGATACTGGACAGTCCTAGGATAGGAGACCAGATACTGGACAGTCCTAGGATGGGAGACCAGATACTGGACAGTCCTAGGATGGGAGACCAGATACTGGACAGTCCTATGGGAGACCAGATACTGGACAGTCCTAGGATGGGAGACCAGATACTGGACAGTCCTAGGATAGGAGACCAGATACTGGACAGTCCTAGGATAGGAGACCAGATACTGGACAGTCCTAGGATAGGAGACCAGATACTGGACAGTCCTAGGATAGGAGACCAGATACTGGACAGTCCTAGGATGGGAGACCAGATACTGGACAGTCCTAGGATGGGAGACCAGATACTGGACAGTCCTAGGATGAGAGACCAAATACTGGACAGTCCTAGGATGGGAGACCAGATACTGGACAGTGCTAGGATAGGAGACCAGATACTGGACAGTGCTAGGATGGGAGACCAGATACTGGACAGTGCTAGGATAGGAGACCAGATACTGGACAGTCCTAGGATGGGAGACCAGATACTGGACAGTGCTAGGATGGGAGACCAGATACTGGACAGTGCTAGGATGGGAGACCAGATACTGGACAGTGCTAGTATAGGAGACCAGATACTGGACAGTCCTAGGATGGGAGACCAGATACTGGACAGTGCTAGGATAGGAGACCAGATACTGGACAGTCCTAGGATGGGAGACCAGATACTGGACAGTCCTAGTATAGGAGACCAGATACTGGACAGTCCTAGGATGGGAGACCAGATACTGGACAGTGCTAGGATGGGAGACCAGATACTGGACAGTCCTAGGATGGGAGACCAGATACTGGACAGTCCTAGTATAGGAGACCAGATACTGGACAGTGCTAGGATAGGAGACCAGATACTGGACAGTCCTAGGATGGGAGACCAGATACTGGACAGTCCTAGGATAGGAGACCAGATACTGGACAGTCCTAGGATAGGAGACCAGATACTGGACAGTCCTAGGATGGGAGACCAGATAATGTACAGTCCTAGGATGGGAGACCAGATAAAGCCAGTAGGGGGGTTATCTGTCCACCTGTTTAAACGTCTTTAATGAAATGCTAAAATGCAGTTTCCCACCAAATCAATGACCACAAAACATGTAAACATTTCATTAGATGCCCATGAAGAATAACCATTCATGCTGCATACATAAGACATATTAAAACTCACTGTTCTGGTAGAAAATAGGAATTTTTAGTTAATCAGTTACACGGCACACAGTATTATCATTATTATGAAATATATCTATTTCTATATTTATTTGGTCTATCGAATTTCTTTTGAAACATAATAACAAAGCAAGCTATTGCAATGATCATCTTTCTTAAAAAGGCAAAATAGTATTTTTATTTATTTACTCGTTTTACCAGCATTTACTTGTGTTAAGCGCATATATCCAGCAAGGAACATCACACTGTGACGTCACTTTATTCATAAAAGGTGTCATAAGAGAAAATGGACAACAGATGACAATATTTAGATAATAATCTTAACTGGTTGGTTAAAATGGGTGTAACGTTTTAAGGCAGTTATAAAGGGGTGTCAGGATCACATTTTCAACATAACCATTGCTGCCCCCTATTGGTCACTCTCATTCCTTATCTCCACACATCAGTCCTCACCTCTGCCCCTCATAGCTGATGTGTGGTAAGTGTTCCAGTGCACTTAGTTCACGGTGCATCTCACACAGGTGCTACATGTTGGTGGTGAATGAGCTGAGACCCGTAAAATATAAAGCGATTTGGTTGCCTAGATTACCGCCAGTCGATGATTTGTCCAATCAATTCATAAGTCACTATTGTTATAATTTTAATCTCAGTTGACACTATTACTGTATGTTGATTTTTTTCGGGTCTGTCTCGGGCAGATCGACTGTTGAGACATACAGTACAAAGAGTATGCTGATATAGCCATAGAGTTCAACACATTCTTTAGTCAGCCATACATGTTCAATACAAACAGTAACATTTTTTCCTGTTATATCGGTTTTTCTCTAGTGTGGTCAAAGGCAAGCTCTATCTATTTGGAGGTGTGTCTAATCCACAGGCTGAAGAATGTCTACCTGGAGTTTATTGTTTTGACATAGGTAAGATTCCAAGGATAGAATTCTATCCAAGCCAAAGAATGTAGTATACTGAAAGTGTATTATTTTGGAACCACTAAACAAGACAAATGTAACGTAGGCTTTCTCCGGACAATTACCAACAACTGGGAAAGGAAAAACTTAAATAAGGATAGTGATTAGGGAAACTGGTGAGGGCAATAAAATCAAATGAAACAAGTGTCGTGCGCTAAATGTGTTGGGGTTGGATTTTTCACAGTGACCCCAAACTTTTGAACAGTAGTGTACTTTATTTGAAAAAACATTTAGTACATTTAAAACAATTTTCCAATCTATAATGCACTGCATTTTAGGAATTTTTTGATGCGTTTTAAACTGAATTTTGCTTCAATTGAATTTCGATGCTATATATTTCACTGCTACAATGAATAAAGCCAAATTATATATCCTAATGTTTTCCGATTTACCAGTGACTCTGATATGGGAGCGCCTCGCCATCGGGCGTGTGTCTCTCCGAACTGTCAGACACTGCTCCGTATCCGTGGGAGACAACATCTACGTGTATGGAGGGCTTCTCGATGGGATCCCGACTGATGACCTCATGATGTTCAATACAGGTCAGCATGACCGTTGAGGAGATATGGTCACATTGAATAAGTGATGCCTTTGCTGTCAGGCCCTATCTCCTCGACGGATCCAGAAAATAGGAAGTAAAGTACATCTGAGGGTTTTCGTTGAACTTTTATTATATTTCAGAATGATGTATTTATGCATGTAGGGAAATGCACATGTTGTTTTGTTTCAGAGTATGAATGTTTGTTTTTCAGTGTCCCTGAACTGGACCCCTGTCAAGACCACTGGGACACTGCCGACTGCAAGGTAATATACATAATCTGCAAGGTAATATACATAATCTGCAAGGTAATATACATAATCTGCTAAGGTAATTTAAATAATCGGGAGGTTAATTTACATAATCTGAAAGTTAATTCACTTGATCATGAACAAAACCTAGTCTAAGCGCTAGTCTTAAATTACAGATCTTTCCGAATGATTTCATTCACAGATATTTACTTGGCCGGGTTCAGACAGTTTAGAGTACCAGCGTCCTTGTTTGTTAGATGAGCTTCGTTCCATTGCTGTGTGTAGAAGGTTGCCATGGCGCCGTAAAATGGCGACAGCTAGCAACAGAGTAAGGGCCTCATGTAAAACTATATCTGAATGCCATCTGTCTCCCCAGTACTTGGCAGGGTTCAATAATTACATTTCCAAAGACGCCCAGCTGTATTGGCATTTTAATGGTCATTGCAGTCCTACAACCGCAGCCTCTTACTTACAGGCTATAGACAAATGGCTTGGCCTCAGTTCAGTATTCACTTCCATTCCGTTCTCATTGCTGTTCTTTAATTTACTCCGGTGTCATTTTGACGGAACATTGTAACGTAATATCTTTGGCTGCCATGTTTGGTTTTTGTATAGGCTAGCCCTGCTACGGAAGTTCCCTGTTTGTTAACGTTTTGTTTTTGTAGATACGACCACATGTTTGCCACTGTCGGTGAGCTAGTGTTCATGTTTGGGGGGTGCACTGAGCATGGCTGCTACCACAATGATGTCCACATGCTCAACACAGGTAAAACATATTCTGGTGTTCCACTTGAATTTCCCTTGAGTCTCGATTCCCTTGAGTCATCGATTCCCTGAGTCATTGATTCCCTTGAGTCATCGATTCTCAACCTGATATTTGTCCCGGCTGGTTGGGATCTGTGCCTACAGAGGATTGTTGTGCCGTGGTCGGCGCGGTCGATTTAACTTTTTGGTCCGATGGCAGGTGTCATCTGTGTGAGAAGAATGTGTGTCGAAAAACAAGGAAATGCTTGTGAACCTATAGCTGCTGCATGGCAATCTAAGCTGACCTTAACTCTAAGCTGACTGTTTTACTTCCAGATTTCAATCAGGTCATTTGACTGACTAAAGAATATTTTAAGGCCGGGTCATTGTGACACGATTTGAGTAGAGAAATATTTATTTTCTGGTGGGACAATCACATGTATGGTCCCTGAATTCCTGGTTTCCATCCGCTATTTCAACCCTTCCTAATTCTCCTCTTGTTTTCTCACTTATTCTAAATCTGTTTTAAAACAAACAATACAGAAAAAACACATGGAAATACTAAGGAAAATAAGATTCTTCTAACTTTCTCAAAACCAGAAACCACGTTGATGCAAGTTTGCAACAATACATTGATTGTGACATGTTAATGACATAACCAGCAGCCAGCCACTATGATGTCACGTCATGTGAGCGCATTGTGAGTTACATTAATAATGTCCCAGCGGAATCTGAACCTAACACTATACCCTTGAACAGCCTCATGTGATGTCATTAGTGACATCACTGGTAGCCAACCACATTCATGCAACATTGTAATTTGAAACGTTTTGTGACATCAGCAGTGCATTTTTAATGTCACAGTGCGCTCATCCGAATGGGGCTCAACTTGACACGCACGCAACTTGTCTATGAATTATTCACGTAATCCCCAACGGCAAACCGGCGTGACTAAAATTGTACATTATTAACTTAGCAGTTTACAGTAGCAGTTTGTCCGAAAGGGGCTGAAATGAATTAACGTGAAAACCGATTCTCAGATACCCTTGTGTGGCAGAAGTGTGAGGTAAAGGGGGAGTCGCCTATGTCCTGCACCGGTCAGACGCTTACAGCTCACCACGACAAGGTATTATCATCACACTGATCTCTCACCACCGACCCAAAATACACCCAGTGACAAGGATATTGCCAGGCAACAGCAGACCAAGGAATAAATCGTTCCCTTGGGTTTGGCGTCCTAAATCTCCTCATGTTCTTCTTTCATTCTCATTCAATTCAGGACATTTACTTGTTTGGTGGCCAATGCACCAATCAGGATGGTGCAGTAATTTCAACAAATGAAATCAACAAATTAAGCATTGGTAAGTGGTCATAGTTTCTCACAACCATTAACATAGCTGTTAGTGTTTTTGAATGTTTAGCGCCCCCGTGAGGCAGAAGTGGCAGCACAACATTCCATTCAGTCGCAGTACTTTTAGATGATGTGGATTCAGATCACAGGTTAACTTCAGATTTACCTCAGAACTAATAACCACAGACAAAACCACACTGACATTTATTATGAATTATGTCTCCACCTCTTTATCACTTTCCTATGTCTCCTACTCTTTATTACTTTCTTATGTCTCCTCCTCTTTATCACTTTCTTATGTCTCCTCCTCTTTATCACTTTCTTATGTCTCCTCCTCTTTATCACTTTCTTATGTCTCCTCCTCTTTATCACTTTCTTATGTCTCCACCTATTTATGAGATGTATCCTCCTCTTTATCACCTTCCTATGTCTCCTCATGTTTATCACTCCACCCTGTCCTTCAGCTAAGATGAAGTGGAAAGTGCCACTCTACCTGGGGATTCCTCCCACCACACGTCACGACCACACAGCCTTCATCCTTCACAGCCATGTGTGTGTATATGTTTGTATGTGTGTTTTTGAGCTTCTATGCGTGTTTCATCCATATCTAACAGTACATACTGGGACCAGACATTCCCAGAAGGCTGAAAACCCAGACATTTACTGTTTGTAATAAAGAGAGTAAAACAATTGTGTGTGTGTGTGTGTGTGTGTGTGTGTGTGTGTGTGTGTGTGGTTGAGCCATTGTGTCTGCCTGCGCATCTGTCTGTCTCCTTCTCTCTTAATGATCGGGCGTAACTGTATCATACAGATATATATATTTGGTGGCAAAAATGAAGAACAAGAATTCAATGACCTGAAGGTGATGAAATTGATTAACCCATCAGAAAGACAGCCAGGTAACACTGCCTACGTCAATTCCAAAGATTTCCAATGCTTGGCTGCTTCTCTGCCATTCCTTTACACAGTAACTCATTTCGACAACTCTTTCAAAGTGTTTTAACCTCTGTGAACTAATTATTAACTATTTGATGAAAGAGTGGTGCATTTCCTTTTGATATTTCAATAGTGATGAAGGACATTTTGTCTGAGTTTGGGCTTCAGGGAGTCAGTCATAGGTGAGTGCTGTAGGATTTCAGCTTGCTGTAGCACTCCTATTCAACCTAAAACGAACATACTGCTCTCATTTCCCGAATTTCGTTTCAGTTTATTGTATATTTATATCAGTTTAGTGTTTCAATTCCACCCAGCAGGCACTTACAGTTATTCAAATCAGGTTTCAGTTTTCACAAAGCTATTTTACTCTTGTCTGCTCAGTTTCGTGGCGACTAAAGTCCCCAACGTGAAGTATGAACTTGGTAAGTCCCCGCCTTCGTTTTCTGTGAGGACGGATGCAGCTGCCTTTGCCCAGGTGGGTTACATTCAGTCTGGGCAGGGCCTTAATCCAGGCAGAGACTGACATTTACCCCTACAGTGTTTTTTATGTTTTTAACCCCCTAGTCTCTATTATCACTGGCCTGCTGTTTAATCACTAGGTCACAGCCCATAGGGACTTCGGCGTTGTCCGGAGCCATGCCATGGATACGATTCATAAAGCGTTCTCCATGCTTGACCAAGAGTTCCAAAAGCTTGACAGGTATTATGACTCAACATCGATTCAGCGTCTGGCGCTTTCATTCATTCATGCATTCTTTCCCATAGAGAAAGGTCAGAGCTGGCTCAAGCTACGGCTGCTCTTCACCATGAGAGAGAAGCTCTCCAAGCCCACCACTTACAACAAGAGGCGGTAAAGTTTCAGCATTGATTTAATTATCCTTCGTACATGTCCATGTGCGGTCAATGTTCTCGGAATGGAGTTTTGTGAAAGTTCCTCTTGTAGCTTGTTAATCAATATGGTATTTGCAAATAGGTTTTTCCAGGAAGAATTGTGAAACCTTTGTCTGGTCTGTGCTATTTCAGGAACTACAGGAAATGTTGGAGAGACACAGGGCCCAGAACGAGAACTGGTTACGCGCACGGGCGGAGGAGAATGACAAGGAGAGGAAGGAACTTTGGAAACTCAGGGTTTGTTACAGTAACATAAACATACACACACCCTTCATACCCAACAGTATAAACATGAAAAGAAATTGAGAATGTCTAGGTCATTCTGACACATGCAAATAGGTATTCACTTCAGTTGTATGCTTGTGAAGGATCACATGTCATTATTGACTTCAGCAGTGTGTGACATTACCTTATTGGCTACAAAGAAAATGTCCTACGTCTGTTTAGAAAAAGTGGCAGTTTACAGATGGCAGTTTACACCAATCTGCTTTTGAACTGAAGTGTAATGTCAAAAGCCATCCAACCAAATTATTTTCCTCTTGTGATTGTCAAGGAGGATGTTTTGCAGGAGCAGTCCAGACTAAAAGAGGAGCAGGGAAACATGCAGAAACGCAGCGAGCACCTCCTATCCATCATGAAACAGTTCAAAGGCATGTAAATATATGTGTCTCCATAGCAACCAATTGGAGAGAAAAAATCTCCAGTGTTTGTGGGCCTGGTTTACTTTTTTATTGGTTTTTTTCCGTTTTCAGTCAAAGCAGTACATATATTATATTGTATTGTTTGTATTCTAGCAATCTGGGTAAACTAGATTATTAGGCAAAGCGTGGGAATAGAGGACTATGAATGGAATAGAAAAAATAAAAAAACAATATGCTAAAAATCTACTTTGGCTGTCAATGAAATCGTTCTTTATTAAGACATTTTGCCACCAGCTGACTGTTGTGCTGAGTAGCCCTGAGGTGCATCTTACCAGATCTATTGATTCGAAATTCCACTACTCCCCGAAAGGGTCCTAGTACCCCATGGTTGGAAGTTTGTACTGTCAGTGATAGTTGAAATAATCAGGCAATTGCCCACGACATCTCCTTTAAAATAGATTACATTATTATTACATTATTTGTCAATGTAATTTCTCGCCACTCCCCCAGCCCCCCAAAATATGTTGAGGGGCAACACTGACACAGAGAATACTCATTAAGTCTCTGAAGATGTATTCATCCAAAATAGGCAGGAATAACACATGTTTTTCATATCACCATGTGACACATAACTAACCCATTCCAACATTAAAGTTTACAAAACAATATGAATGAAGTACTCAGCATGTAATCTGTGCTTTAAAGAGCATGTTACTGGAGATGGGGAAAACAAAGATGTGTATCCAAACCCTTTGATACCATTCCAAACCATTGGTATGATGACAATGAACAAGGCCATCATTTTACATAGAATTACATATCCTATAGGATATACATGGGGCCTGATTTGCCCTCAAAAGTAGCTACTTAACATCAAAAAGGCATCAAAAAGAAAAACAGAAAAAATAAAGTATTGTCTAAACTTATTGAACATGCTTCTCTAGACATGTATGCACACAGATGCATTTTTAAATTCACACAATACATTAATTTAAACATGCTAAACGTTAATTCGATCTTACCAGTTGATCACACCATGTGCCCATGGGGTTGCTCTTCAAAACTGGATGTCCCACCTCCAAATGATGCATGATGGACACTCCCAAACCATTGCATTGGTGTTAAACATGTTTATAAGCATTGTTCGTGGTAGAAATTATTACAAAAAGATGTGATGAGAGTTTGGGGGTTAAAACGTGTTGTGCTTCCTGAAGGCAATAGTGCAGTAAAGGGTTCAATCCCACCTCAGTTTGTTTTGACCCGGTCCTCATCTAAAATATTATATACAGTATTTATAAACATAAGGTACGCCCCAACACCCCCATCCGAAGACCACAGTTGCATAATTTTTGGAAGCACGCCTCATAGAATGGGAACCGTTGGAAACAAATGCCAACTGCTTGTGTTTTCGTAATATATATAGTTTTCAAATATTGGCCTCAAATATTGATCAAGATTTTATTTAAAAATAATAATTATAGAAATGTATTGCCTTTGCCTGCATGGTGTCTGAAAGATTGGTCGATCTAGGAGCGTGAATCGTTTTTTTTTTATTTTATTGAGTTTGATGTACCTAAATGAAATATATTTGGTAAAACTGTGATACATTTTACTCTTACGTACCTACCACATAAATGCTTGTCCATATACATTATTGTAAGTAGAGGGATCCTCGTTCAGGGGGTGATTTTTGGTGCTGCGCGACATTCCAAAACTTTTGAAAAATTAGCACAGTCTTACCTCTTAATACATCTATGAATCTTACAAGACTGTCGCAGACAAACTCGCGCATGCGTAAACAATCATTCCGGAGAATGCGCCATGACTCACTTTTTGGCAGGAAGACCGCAGTTGCGTCTCGGCATGTAGCGCTATTTGGCAGAGAAAGGGGAGGGGCCCGATTCGCACACGGCTGTGTAGAATCCGTAGTGCCATCAAACCGGAGTCTACGGCAGTGGAACAGGGGAGAAGGCGGCACACGAATTGTATTTCACATCTACCTATAATTTCCAATAGAACGGGTAAGCTAAATAAAAACAAAAACAGTTATTCTCACACAAACACAGACAGGAAGACGACCGCAAACGGGGAATTACTTTCCGCACGCGCGCAGTCGGTGTTCAGGTGTAGGCGGCTGGATTTGGGCATTTTCTTTTCAAGTGAACATGTTCCTTGTCAACCCGTGAACAGTCCCTCTTTTGTTCGCCTGCTTCGTTCGGGTGTTCGCCTTTGCTTGGGGCGTTACTGTTATAAATAAAAGTGAGGCAATATGGCTGACATTGTTTGGCCGCTTGCAGCCGCACTACAAACTGTGTAAGGTTGACAGTTGGTCAATTGCTCTGTGCAGGCGGCCTTATCTACATTGGAGGAGTGAGTTATGTTATCGTGTCCTTATGAATCGATTGGAGGAGTGAGTTGTGTTATCGTGACCGTATGAATCGATTGGAGGAGTGAGTTGTGTTATCGTGTCCGTATGAATCGATTGGAGGAGTGAGTTGTGTTATCGTGTCCTCATGAATCGATTGGAGGAGTGAGTTATGTTATCGTGTCCTTATGAATCGATTGGAGGAGTGAGTTGTGTTGTCGTGTCCTCATGAATCGATTGGAGGAGTGAGTTGTGTTATCTTGTCCTTATGAATCGGTTGGAGGAGTGAGTTGTGTTATCGTGTCCTTATGAATCGATTGGAGGAGGGAGTTGTGTTTTCGTGTCCTTATGAATCGGTTGGAGGAGTGAGTTGTGTTATCGTGTCATTGTGAATCGGTTGGAGGAGTGAGTTGTGTTATCGTGTCCTTATGAATCGTTTGGAGGTGTGAGTTGTGTTATAGTGTCATTATGAATCGATTCAATCGCTTGATTCAGACACATTGTTTGTCTACTGTAGCCAAGTAACGTAGGTAGGTGATATTAGTTGGCAGATGCATGTCAGTGACATTAAATGTTTTACAAGAATGCCTGGCTGGACATTTCCAAGCAGTGTTGTGTACTTTTGACATTGCAAGAATATACAACAAAAGTTCCTTTTAGACAGGTGGTTATAACAGATTATCTCAGTAATTCCATTTGATTCCAATAAATTTTCAACCGCAACCCTTTTGATTTGATCTAAAATTAGTTTACAGTTCTCCCATAAAAGAAATGTTAGTCAAAAATGTGCCCTACAAAACCTGCCGACATGTATACAGTTATAGTAAGTAAGTAATAATAGTAAGTGTTCATATGTACAATCTTTACATACATACATGCATACATGACCTAGACATATGCACCAATTGTTTTATGTTGTTCCCCTATTCTCTATTTACACTTTTTGCCGATCGGTCTATCCTTTTGCGTTATACTTTTAACCTCATCATACTCGCTTCGCACCTTCGCATTATTAGCCCCTATACTTAAACACCTTGGACTTGCTGATCGTACTTAGGTTTGTTCAGTAAAATGAGAGGAAACGAGTTGTGTTATTGTTTAAGTTCAGTCTTGTAAAGGTTAAAGGCAGGATATTTAAGTAAACAGTACCATAATGGTTTATCTAGGTTTTGCATTGCATATACACATGATTTGTTTGCATAGCAAAACACACTGGATAAGAAAGTATTGAATCCTATTGTTTGATTCCACTTTCAAATTAAAAAACAAACATGGTTTCCGGCGGATTCGGAGGAGTTTATTGCATCATGCCTTTTGTTTGTGTACCTTTACTGAAAAATTGCTTTGTGATTAATTTCAAACATATGACATCAAGATCTAACACAAAGGGTGTAGCCCGAATCGTGCAATGTGCTTTTGTAACAGGTGAAGCAATACAATGACTAGACATGGAACGATTCACTCAAGTCATAATGCGATACGCTTCACCACACTGGTGTCTTCAACATTATTTTATCACAATATATTTTTACAAAATGAGATTGAAGACGAATGATACGTTTGAGTTCTTTTATTATTTCTCACTCTGACAAATGCTGCACATTTCTTAGTGAAATGGATATATCTTCAATGTCAAATAACAAAACTAAATGTACATTTTAAAAGAAATCTCTTCTTATTAACAAACTAAGGCTTTGCCGGTGCTTTTGTTTGTAGCCTGGAATTTTTTGAACATGTTTTTGTCACAATATCTTCCAGCAGAAGTTGATATCTCTTCACATTCACAATGTCCACTGCTGATGAAAAAACAACAACTCAGTAGGGTCGGAATGGTCTGGTTTGGAGAGGTATGCTTTTGCTAGACTGGTGAGCAGTGGGTACAGCCTTGCATTCTAGTTACACCACTTTATTGAATGCACTTAGGTTGAAGTCATTAAAATGTTTTTAAACCGCTACACAGATGTCATGCTAACAATCTGTAGTTTTGGCAAGTCAGTTGGGCCATTTCATTGACATGACACAAGTAACCTTTCGAAACATTATGTTTACAGAAATATTATTTCACTTATAATTCAGTACTTCACAATTCCAGGAGTGTACATGCACTAGTTGACTGGGCTGGTTAACACTTTGGAAAGTTCCCCCAAAAAAATTATGCCATGGCTTCAGATGTTTCTGATGGATTGACTGTGTTTAAGTCAAATGGAGGTGTTAATGTATTTTAAGGCCTACCTTTTATCTTAGTGCTGTTTTGCTTGATTTCATGGTTATATCCAAAGCAATCAGCCAAGACTTCAGAAAAAGATTTGTATGCCTCTACGGGTCTGGTTTATTCTTGTTCATTCTTCAATTTCTCGACGCCTGACGGTATCATGTTCATCTGTACAAACAATGGCACACACATATAAACACCATGGGACCAGGGAGCTGTCAAACTGCTCAGGAAGGAGACTCGTTATGTCTCCTAGTCATAAATGACTTTGGTGTGAAAATTGCTCATACAGAAGAACAGCAAAGGACATTGTAAAGATGCTCGAGGACACGGGTACAAAAGTATCTATAGCCCCAGTAAAACGAGGCTTGACATATTATTGACAACCTGAAAGGCCAGTTTGCAAGAAAACCAAGATAAAAGTTTTTTGCCACTGTACATGGGAACAAGGATAATACTGTTAAAAAAGAAATAATACATATTGGCCATAATTACCATTATTATGTTTGGATGAGGAAGCCGGCAAACTTTTGCAATCCAAAGTACACATCCCAACTGTAAAGCACAGCGGTGGCAGGATCATGTGTTGGGGGTGCTTTGCTGCAGGAGGGACTGATGCAATTCACAAAATAGATTGCGTCATAAGGAAGGAAAATGATGTGGATATATGGAAGCAACATCTCAAGACGTCATTCAGGAAGTTAAAGCTTGGCCGCAAATGGGTCTTCTAAATGGACAACAACCACAAGTGTACTTTGTGGCAACATGGTTTAAGGACAACAAAGTCCAGGTATTGGGGTGGCTGTCACAAAGCCCTAACCTCACTCCTATAGAACATTTCTGGGCAGAAATGAAATGATGTGCGAGCAAGGAGGCCTACAAACCTAAAGCCAAATCTTAGCTCACCTAAAATGGGGAATCATACTAGGATTAAATGTCTGGAATTGTGAGGAACTGAGTTTAATATATTTGGCTGAGGTGTATGTAAACATCTGCTTTCGATTCAGGTCTTTATTTGTTATTTTCTCAAGGATTATTTTTTCAGCTTGTCAGTTTATCTGCCATATTTTTGAGTAAAATTGTTGGCGCTTTGTTCCCGAATTGCCTGACAATCATGCTGTAAAACAAAAGTGTTTATGGGCATTACTGTTACGCATTTACAGAATAAGCCTGGTCTAGGACCCATGATTATTCATCCTTAATCTTTCTGCGAATCTGCCACCGCATGTTGTTATTGCTTGAAATCAGCTTGCGTCAAATTGCTTTTAATAGGTCGTTTGCTTCTGTACCCTAGTCTTACCTCTGTGTGTATGTCATTCACTGTGGGTATCAGTAATTGAACCAGGATTTTAGAGAAACAGTAGGTTGTTCAATAGGATTGCGTTTGTATTATTCATGATCTCTATTTTTTCTAGAGCACTGCCTGTTGATACTAAGCTAATGTTATTCAGCCTTGGTGTCAAAATGTTAGTTTGTGTGGCACCTCGGGAACAGGGTAGTAGTCTGAATTCAAGGTCATGCTTCCTTTGCATCGACCAAAGTTTATACAACACGTCTCATGAGGTGAAGTTGTCTGCAATATATGCGGAAAGTATGGCAGTTAAGACTGAATGTATACACTAACTATAAGTTATTCTGGGCAAGATGCTAAATTAGTTAAATATGACATGTTTGTTTAATATAAGCTTTTAAACATCTTGTGCTTTTTTTTTATCAAGCCCCACCAGTGTTCAACAGATCTAACTTTAGCTGGTCTACTGTGACCACATCTAGTTCTCTGTTTGGGGATTCCCCAAAGAAGAGTTAAAATCAAAACGTGTGGTTAGTTTTTTATTTAAGTCAGTGGAACGACCATGTTGTGTCTTGTATTAGTCATAGTGCCTAGCTAGTTATCCAGTTTGTTGTAACATTATCTCGCCAAAACAATGGCTAGCTTACCTTGCTCTATTGTTTTGGAGTAGACCCAGTCCCACATTTCCTGTCCAAAAGTCAAATCGCGCTCTGTCATGTATACTTCTCAAACGTTTCAGTGTCAATATTCTAGTAATATTCTACTTGTGCGCTTTTACCCTCTATATTTTTGGAGTGTTGAAAAAATTATATTTCCGACTTCTCAAACATGCTTTCATTTTTAATGTGTTGTTGGTTAGGTTGACCTTCTCTTGTACTCCCCCGAACTTGTGGTTTTGACAAAAACAGTGTTTCTTGTTCCTGAAATCGTGATTTGTTTATCGATTGGTAGATTAAAGAAACCGATCAATACACAATGTTTACAGCAGGTTACTGAATAATAGAAAAATGCCTTCCAATGAAATGTAAAATATGAAAAGTAAACAAATGTTGCGCTTGTATGCATGTCATTAAAAGGATTTTGTTTTTATCTTGTTTTTTTGTCATTATCGGTTGTAGTCATAGCAGGTGATGTTGTTTAGACAATTGTGACTGGCATCACCGGCCTGCCAACGTACACAATAGGATGCCTAGTCCTGTGGTGCTGTTGCTTGTAGACCTTGAAGAGAATAGTAATGTGTCTGATCTGTTAGAACCCTGCCGTCTTCGGTCGGCTGACTAAATAATGCAAGGCTCATGTCAGAGTTTCTACTGATCATATATACTCGAGTGTCTCCCGTTTCTCAACTGTGTATGTCTCTCAGTGAAGTAAACAACCTAGTTACTATCACGGTTACCGTAATTACCGTTTGACCAAATTAAACTGTACTCTTTGTGTTTTTTATATTCTGGACTAAATCAATACATTATTGAGAGATAATTGGACATTCTCGGTTGGGACATTTATGGCCCCGCGTGTCCACTATGGTTATGGATGGGAATACTATTGGCCTAGTGGGATGTAAAGAGGCTTGTGCTGATGATGCTTTATGATGAAATAAATAATGGTGGGTTTAATTAATAGTTCCTGATAATATCTGTATAAATATATTCCTGTATCTTATGCTAAAAAACGGTAAACATCTCTTCAACAATGTAGCAGACGACCGGTAATCATGGCTTAGATACTTGACATTACTGGACACGCTGTCGTCAAGGGTTTTCAGTTCCCACTGTTGCCATGACATTCCCATACTAGGGGAACGGAAGGGGGGTTATTTTAGGCGACGTCTACATATTCTTGCTCACAGTGTTTGGGGAGCCTGATTTAATGTGTGCTAAATAAACTTGATGTTTTTCTCTCTTGACCTTGAGTTTCAAATTAGACTTATCAGACGTTTTTGGTTTGCAGATCTACCCTGAATCCTGATCTGGTTATCCACCCTGAATTAACACACGGCCTGGAAGTCAAGCAACATTGACCCATGGACAATCTGGATTGCATGCCATAGAACATCTGCCCCCGCCTCAGACTGCCTTTCCTGGGTACCATAGACCCGTTTCCCCTGTATCCATTGTCTCAGTTGGTTGCCATTTATAGATTTTTCCATTTCTCACTACTCTCCCCATCTTCTGATTGGATTTTGATTAAGATGTATGCCCTCGTCATCTTCCATCTCTCGGCTGGACTGTGAAATAAATCCTTAATGTTTTCATTAGGTCCATATTTTTACACTGCAGACCCGGTACCGTAGATCATTTCACCCTGGTCCGGCAGCTAAGCTGCTCCCCTACATCCTGATGAATGAAGACCCCGTTTGGGAAGAGTATGCCAGGCCAGAGATCCCGAGCTGATGCAGGTTAGTCTGGTTTCAACTGGGCTCTTTATTGGGGCATGTGTTCTAAATGGCACTCTATTCCCTTAATTACTAACGTGTCCTACCTAGGCTTGTCGCTCTGTTCAAAGCATACGTTATCATTGGCTACTCTTTAGTCCAGGGGTTCCCAAACTTTTTTAGCTTGAGACCCAGAAACGAAATTTGGTGTCTCCCTGGGACCCAAACCTGAAAAAATACAACGTGAATTGCCATAACATCTAGCCTACATGTATAAAGTTAAGATACAGAACACAACAAAGTATGAATTGTTATGTGAATAATGAAGTGAATAATTTGACATTATTGGTTAGTCAAGTATAATAAATCATATGATTAATAATAATAATACATTTCCATACTCAGTAACATAAATATTACACTAATTAATCTGGGCAAAATTAAGATACTTTGTCGTCCTGCAGGTGAATTGAACCCGCACCTTACGGCTCCGCAGCCGAGCACTGTACCCACTGCGCCATATAGGAATATCTTATCAGGGTTGCTACAAAATGCATGAATCTGACAAACAGCATTGCTATCTAAAAGTCAAACGACAGGTACTACATATTATTTTTGTATGCACATATTTCTCTCCACATGTCCCCACAATAGCTGAGACCAAACCTACGCCCTTGTATGTATCAGCTCAATTGAGCAGAGTTGCGCGAGTGAAAGGTGAAAATAGACGCAATGACATGGTTGAGGAGTTTACGCTCGCGGTCCGTCCGTATTCTTTGACTGACGTACATTTCCGCTGTCAAAACACTGTCTCCTGAAAGTCTCTTCTTTGCCCAGGAAAAATTATTTTGACTTGCCGTGATGCTGAGGATGTTTCGTTTGGAGATGTCTGTCCAATTTATTCATTTTTAAACTCTCATTACTGAGCACATCCCCACAAAAAACTCATTGAGGCCTCTCCTCTGCATTACGGATGGCTTTGGTGAAGCCAACATTTATAAACTCTACTTTGTATTTTCTTTTCGGCATTATTCCTGCCAAGGCAACCGAAGTAATAACAATCGCGATTTTACCTCAGAGCCCAGCCTCTACCAGAGAGCGCATAACGTCAGGTACAGGGTCGTGAGAAAAGAGGGGGGAGGGGATAAACAGCCTCGCACACAGCATCTGGGCGGATTAGACTAGCGTAGAAAAAAACACTCGTTTTTGGAAAATGAATTTACATATCATAGAATTGTTATGCATTTGTTCTCTGCCAATTGGCGACCCAACAAAAACGAGTCTGCGTCCCACTTTGGTCAACTTTGGTCAACTGTTGAGTTTAAACTGTGGTAAAAAAAATTGCGCACCCTAGTATATTTCTAGCGCCCTATGATTTAAGATACACCGTGAAGACACCTCCACAGGCCTCTACAAACCTGTGCCATTTAGGACGCATGTACGCTTTGTTGCTTGCTGGTGATGATGAAGCATGTAACCAGGGACATGTAGCCTACAGATGAGAGTAGAGTAGCTATTGACTAGATTTTTACTATTAATTTATTAGGTAAAACCTTTGACCTTTATGTTTTTGTTTTTAATCTAAGGGCACACAGGTGTTTCTGCAAATATGAAGAAAAAGAACTCCCACAAGTAAGCCGGGAATCCTACACTTTGTTCTTGCGTTAGCCTAGCATAGCCTTTGTGGTTGTGCAGTACTTTTGCAGTCAGACATTCTGAACTGCAGACATTTAGCTATACAGGCAAAATGAAACAAACTGCTAAAACCATGTGCCTGTTTTTTTGGGGCGAGAAGAAAACAGATATCCGATACTGCTCTTAAGTGACCTGCTGTCATAAACGCACGACAGTGTGGGGGGCGACATTTTTTCACATTTGGACATAAAAGCTTTGATGTTTACAGATCCAGCGACGGAATAATTAAAATACTGTAATGTACTCCCTATCTTATACATTTAATCATATGTAGTAAAGCGTTATATATTCCCTATTTATGAAGTAGATCCAGCAACATTAATGGTGGCTGTATGCATCTAATAGCCGTAAAAAGGTATTCGCCCCTTTTATTGGCAAAGTGCATGTTTTTCTCCTGCATTCCACTTTATCGTGGCTATCTAAAACGTTAACCAGGAAACACAAGAACAGCCTGGGCCCCACCAAAGCGGTGTCAGCCGAGCCCCGGCGAAACATCGTGGGCTGTCGTATCCAGCACATCTGGAAAGAGGGGAGCTCCACGTCTCAGCCGCAGTGGAAGGGCACGGTACTCGACCAGGTGCCCGTCAACCCCTCGCTCTACCTCATCAAGTACGACGGCTTCGACTGTGTCTACGGTTTGGAGCTGCATAAGGATGATCGGGTACAAGGCCTCGAGGTGGTCACAGACCGCCACGGTATGTTCTCGGGGGCGTGGCCTGTTTTACACATTTACCGGCATGTTTCCACGCGCCCAATGTCTCTTATGGGACACACATTTTCATGCTCGCTCGTTCCTGTCCCAGCCTCAGCGCGCATCAGCGACATCAACCTGGCCGACACCATGATTGGGAAAGCTGTGGAGCACATGTTCGAGACTGAGGATGGGACTAAAGACGAGTGGAGGGGCATGGTCCTGGCCCGGGCCCCCATCATGAACACCTGGTTCTTCATCACCTACGAGAAGGACCCTGTCCTCTACATGTATCAGCTCTTGGACGACTACAAAGAGGGAGACCTGAGGATTATGCCTGACTCAAGTGAGTGCCCTCCTCCCTGCTAGGCCACTCACTTTGAATATGTTCAGAGACCACTGGCTTATGTCAGTCTGCATTAGTAGTAATGAGGTATTCACAATAACAGGGCAGCTGTGTCTTATGTTTGTGCAAATGTTTCAATTAGCAGATAGCAACGCTCAATATCAACCTTTTACCAACGGCTGCTCTGGCTGATGAGAGATCAGTAGCCCAAATGGCTACTGTATGATATATTCATTATCCTAAATGTTAGATTTTTCTGGGGGTTATTTCCCAACTTCATAATATCCAGCTATTGCTTTGCCTCACCACAGCAACGCAGCAGTAGGTGGTGGAAGATTACCACAAGCTTACTCCAAGCTTATGTCACCATGTGGGTCCGAATCCTGCCCTGGGGCATCCCAATTCCAGTTCTCACCCACAACGGGACTGGTATTGGGAAAAGTAGTGATTTAATACATATACAAAAGAATTCCCTTTCCCTAAATGCATGACGGTTTAGGCTTCATGCCAACATTTCTGAGATGGAGTTAAGTTTGTCGTGGGACATGGCATTTTGCTTCAATCCCTTTAGGCTACTCTTTAGGACGATGACCAATGAGATCGCTTAGATAATACCTTTGTGTATTTAAAAAAATAATTGCTATGTATTTTGGTTACATTCTAAAATAAAAAAGATCAAATGGTTTATGGTCTTGCATATTTGGACAGCACGCCTTCCCTATCGTGCCTCGAGTTGTCCCATTTATTTACTGGAACAGGAGATGGCCAAAATCAACCTTCCCCAGTATTTTCCAGGCTATCTTTCCCATAGTTGCATCATATAAAGTCCCCAGAGGTTGTAGCATTCAGAGTGAGCCTCCTCAAGCATGTAGAACGCTGGTTCACAGTCCCTGCTCTTCAAGCATGTTAACCCTTATAAGATTGTTGACTGGGACAGCATCCCTCGTCCCCGAAGCAGGCAATGATCAACTAGTGACTGTCCAATCTAACATTCAATTCCTCTTAATATCTTTAAAATGCTGTCCTTTAATCAGTTTTTACCAATGTTTTTACGTCTAACGTGTGTTGAGTCTTCCAAAAACAGACTGCTGATACTGTGGGACTGGTCTGTTTTCATGGCTGACTCTCATTTGGACTACCCGTTTATCAGCCTCTTACGGCAAATAAAGGTTAAGCTCTTATTTCTGTTGTCTCCCAGATGATTCTCCCCCTGCGGAACGCGAGCCTGGGGAGGTGGTGGACAGTCTGGTCGGTAAGCAGGTAGAGTACGCGAAAGAGGACGGCTCCAAACGAACTGGCATGGTCATCCACCAAGTGGAGGCCAAGCCCTCCGTCTACTTCATCAAGTTCGACGATGACTTCCACATCTACGTTTACGACCTGGTCAAGACCTCCTAAGGGCCACCTTTATTCAAGGTTCAATGGGCCGGCCTTGTAGTTGTGCTTCAGTCCGCCAAAGCCGAAAAACAGCTATTCAAGGCAAATGCATCGGAGCACGCGGAGTTGGTTTGGGTGGTACGAAGATTGTACTCGGTTGTTGGATCCAGTGGGGGACATAACCATGAATGTGGAAGTTGTGAAGAATCTCCGTTCATATCAACGTCACCATCACCATTATCACTATATTGAATTTTACTCAACCACGTTGCCAAAATGTCTCTTGAACGTTTCATGAAACAACACCGGCGAGATGTGTGACGAATGCACGGCTGGTTTGGATCGTTTCACTAAAGCCTTCTGATGGCTAATCTGACGGCACCACGGACGGTTCTTCTGGGACACTTATCGATCCCGTGACTTGTGGGTGAGAACTGTAACTTTTCTGTTTACCGGCAATTTCATCTGAAGAGAGTGACAATCTGAAAGGGGCTGTCCAGAGCTTTTGTATAATTTCAGCCGCTAGTTTTGAAAGTTGTGATATCCAGGAGATATGGGTGTCTGTTTTTTGTGTACTAGATGTCATCCATTTTGTATTTGTTACATCCGGCTGCAACAATGAAGTATATGTTACACATATGTTACCAGTTTGTTGTGCTGAAGGTCTGAGAGTTCATCTTAAGCGTGCCTCAATCCCTTTTGTGAGAGGACAACGAGGAATACGTATGTATATATCTACTGATGAGCCAAACCATTATGATCACTGACAGGTGAAGCAAATAACGTTGATCATCTCCTAACAAGAGCTTATGTCTTGGTCTGGGTAGATTAAATGGTAAGCAAACATGCTTCTCACAGTCAACATGTTTGATGCAGGAGAGATGTGCAGCAGTAAAGACCTGAGTGACTTTGACAAGGGCCAAATTGTTTTCTACGGACGACTGGGTCAGGGCATCTCTGAAACGGCACGGCGCGGCGCTCCCGATCAGCAGTGGTGAGAACCTACGGACAGTGTTCTGAGAAGGGACAATCCAAAAACGTCATCGATCCACGGGGGCAACTCTGTCTGATTCTAATCATTACAGACTAGGCACACTCCTGCATGGCAATGGTGTTTCTAAATGGCAACGGCATCTCAGCAGGATAATGTGCCCTGCCACACTGCACACATTGTTCGGGAATTGTTAGAGGAAAATGATGAAGAGTTCAAGGTGCTGCCCTGGCCTCCAAAATCCAAAGATCTCAATTTGATTGACCCGACCAACAACACCGATCCACGGCGGCTCCACAACTTACAGGACTTGGGCCTGCTATTAATGTCTTGGTGTCAGATACCACAGGACAGCTTCAGAGATCTGCTGCTAATGTCTTGTGTCAAATACCACAGGACAGCTTCAGGGGTCTTGTAGAGTCCATGCCTCAGCTGGCCGGTGCAGGTTTTGGCAGCATGCGGTGGTATCAATGTTTTGGCTCATCAGTGTATATGCAAATGGTTGAGCTCTGTCTGTGTTCATTGGGCATTACTAGCATGTCCTTCTAGACCCCCTGGTATCTGAGAGAGGTCAATAGCTACAATTCTAGTATTTGTTTTAGTCCTGGAGAATAATTCAAACCTCGCCTTGGATCAGGGGTGTCAAACCGGTTCCACGAAAGGCCTGTTGTATTCAGGTTTTTGGTATTTCCTTTAATTGATCAGGTTCTATCACCTGGTGGTTTAGGTCTGAACTGGGAACTGGTTTAGTGACCTAATTAATCAATCAAGCACACGGCGAGTGCAAAAACCTGTAGATACTCTGCCCTTCATGGAACCGGTTTGAGACCTGTGCCTTAGATGATCAACCAATGCAGCAAGTGAGGACATTTGTGGAAATTTCAACAGGTTACTGGCAATTTTATTAATTAAAAATGTGTTTACTTGTTAATGGAATAGCATAAAACAATGGTTAATTGCTGTAGCAGGTATTTAGCAGTTCTATCGTAAGCACTAATTTTGAAGAATCCTATGAACAAAGGATTTAAGACCTTGTTTTTTAAAGTTTGTGTTTAATGAGATTATGTTTGTTGTCTCAAAAACACTATTTAATAGGGTTAACCAGTGAGAATGTTAATCTGTCATCCTGAGACTAAGTAATTTCTAATGGGCTTTGCTGAATTTGTCATCCTATTTTTATACATTCATAACATCAATATATTAATTCTGATTATACAATTTGTTTGTGATTGATCATGTATTTGTTTTGTTAAGTAAATCAAACACTGTTTCTATTTCATTTTTACTTTATTTTATGCTTCTTTATGACATTAATTATTTGGCTTACCTGTCTACCTTTGCCTTTTTGTTTAGTTGACTAAGTAACCTTAGAAAACCTTTTTCTTCAAACATTTTCATACTAAAGATTGCATTGTTAAAGCACAGCAAAGAAGGTAAATTAGAAAGTAAAGTTAAAATGTAAGAAAGTCACACTAGTTTTAAATTTAGCCTTGCCGCTACAGATATGCTGCAGGTTTTTACAGAAATTTTATTCAAAACTGTAAAAAAAAAAAAAAAACACTAACACACTCATGCATTGCAGGACATACTCCAGAAAAGGCTATAACGGCTTAAAAAGAATTATTTTATTTTTGTTGCAATTTGCAGTTTTACTTTACATTTTGAAGCATGTGCTTGCATGTTTGCTTAACACACCTGGGTGTTTCATCAGAATAACCAAATGGTTGACATTCGGAATCATACAGCGGTTGTCTGAGGAGCAGAGAATGACTTGGCACTCTAGAACCTGAAAATATACATTATGTTAATTACCATTGTTAAGTTAACGTTCCATGAGATTGTATCAAACAACACTCCATTCATCCCCAGCTACAGTTTCACCATGACACTGGAGCAGTGGATGTACCAATGCACCGATCTCCAGTCTTCAACCACTGAGAGAATACTGTTTTATGTATAATGTATAAAAAAATACATTGGTTGTTAGAGCTAGAAAGACACTAGACGATCCGCTACAGCTGATATGCATGCAGACATGAAACCCATTTTTGCATTTTTTTTTACACATTTTTTGTTCTTGTCTAATTACATACTTCTTTGATGAAAAAGCCCCTTCCACTCTATTAATAGAATGCTATTGAAACCAGATGATTTGATTCGGTCTCAGTTTAAGCTCCTCTCAGAGAAGGGAGAAATCCTAGCGATTTCAGATGGATAAATGAAAATATCTGAGAGCATGTGTACGGTACATTGTTAAAAAAAAGTATTACAATTATCAGGGCCCATACAGCATAATGTTCCTGTATTAGACAAGCCACACTGAATATCTTCAATTTCCTGCTGTATTCCTGGCCACAAACTGATGTATGCAAGCTGTTGCTCTCAGAAAAAATAGAAAGTGTTCAATGGAATGGCCTTTCACCTTTGCATATTGCAGAATTGTCCGTTTACAGATAAAAGCGCAAAGACAAATAAAAAATGCTCCATCCTTTTTGCGTGACATGTGACACTATAAGTGAAGTTGGTGTGAGTTCTTTTTTTTAAGTCAGATGTGCGAATGTATTTTTGCCCTATATTTAATGTTTTTTTTATGAGGTTACGTTCTTATTGTGGTGTTCCATTTTCGATTTTTCCAGTTTAAGGGAAACTGTTTTTGTGTTTCTACTTTGCTATTAGGACCTAACAGAATGGCCACTGGGTGCCAGTGTAACACAACATTTGAGGGATCATATTATTCACAAAATCAATGTTGTCAAATGTTTTGGGTATATTTTTCAGTGCCACAAGGAAAACAAACGTAAACAAGCCTTATTAAATTGGTAGGAATTTGGACGTCTATAAATTACACACACATACATACATACCGGTATACACACACATTATATAAATGGTTTGTGTGCATGTGTGTAGGTCTCATAGTTTGCACATCTTGATTACTATAGATGCTGTATCTACACAACGTAATCCACATGTTGAAAGTTCAAGAATGTCAGAACATTTAAATATGTTTATTATTTCATTAATCTGTTTTTGATTTTATGTGTCACCAAAAGGCCCTAAGAGTTGTGCGGCGGCATTTGGGAAACTCTTTGAAAGATACACAGCTTTAATGGCTGCCAAAATGGCTTGTCCCAAGTATTTATTGTGCAGTCTGAAGTTGAGCAATCAATACATTTTTATTTATTTGAGCCTTCTATATGAGTCCTTGTTAACTTTCAAAATGTGTATTAGGTTTTTTAGATTTGTCCACAAAGATCTAATGTTACGTTTTTTTTTTTGCTGCAAATGTGAAAACAGGTGTGCAGACTTTCACAACTTACTACACAAATCTGACAAAATCAAACTTTAATGTGTTTTCAAAATGTTTTTAATGTGATTCTTATGGTCCCTTTTAGATACTGTCGTCCTAACTTCTAATTACACAGTTGCTAATTAATGTACTGTGTAGGTGATTTCATAATTTTCATCTCCTTAAAAGGCATCTATTTTACAATGTAGATAGTTCATTTGCATTTTGAGGTATGCACACATGTAAAAAGCAAATGTTACTTAATTCTGTAAGTAATTTTTGTTATGTAAAGAACTTAAACATTTGAAAATTAAAACGTAATGTGAAGTGAGATGTTGTCTGTCATTATGGATATTACATTTCTTGACAGAAGATGTTTTTCATCACTAATTAAGGAGCAAAACAGAAAAATTGTGAGACCTATCATGTGTGAAAATGCACAAATTTAAACCAAATGCACAATTTTAATATCCGCTAATAACTGCTGAACAGGCTTAATTTTCTGGCCTACATTTGGAACAACTTACTCACTCACTGATTTGAAGGATGGTCAAAGAAAGTCATCTAGACCGGCTTGCTGAATTTTGGAAGCCCTAGAGAAGAAGCTATTTGGAAAAACACAACATTCCTTTGTTACTGAGGCAGCACTATGCCAAAAACATGTTCCACTTTTATTGTGTATCCTTTACTTTCCAAGGCCAGTAAGTGTGATGTTTAGGGTTGTTGAATTAGTGACCTGTTATTAATTCCACCTGAACTGCCTGTACTTGAAAAGGGTTTGCATTACAGAATTATAAAGCGGTTGTTCAAGCCTTATTGTGATTCATGAGCAGTTTTTATTATCAGAAATGTATTTGTTGATTTGGATACCTTTATTTTTAAAGGCTGTGTGTTACTGGAAAAAAATAAACAGTTATCATGAAGCTTTTTATCCTTTAGACAGAAGAAATACGGGTCTATTATAGGCTAGATAAACAGGTAATGAATTGCCATTACAGACTCGTCTTGTTTTTTATTATCTCCAAATTATTATCGACAACTGAAGGTTGTCACAATTGCATTCGTTGTATCACTGTAGAACTCTGGGGAAATAATCACAGCTACTATATAAGCTTTTCTAGTTTATGCTTCTGTGTATACATTTGTAGATAAGATATGAACTCAGTATGTCTCAGTATAAGTTTGCATTAACTTGGGATCTTGTTATATTTGCGTTAGACACTCGTAGTGCTCTCTCTCTATATACCTAAACCACCCTAGACTACAGTAGCTACCCGTCTTGTTCCGTAGGAGAAGACCCCAGGTCATGTTTTTGTTCAGAGGCTGGGTTTACATAGTGCTCTTTCAAGCTGAAAAATAACATTTAAAACCCAGTTGGTTAAAGAATGAAGACACGTATAATGCCAGCAGATATTCAACCCATGGCATACCTAAAAGCACATTCATTGTTCACTAATGGGGATTCGGCATATAACCAGATATGACTGTGCCACTTCTGTTGTGATGGTGCAGTAAACCATCTGGGTAACTCTGATCAACTGCTAGACCCATGTCTGATGTTGTAGCTTTTAAGTAAATATACTACTGCATCTTCAGAGCCTATGCATAAACACCATAGCGATAAGATCTAAATAAAATGTTCGAAATACACAACAAACATTTGAGCATTTTTACAGAGATCTGATCTCACACAGACGCATAAAATATCAAATCTATGCCATTCGTTTTGTATTATCTATGCAAATTTAATGTGAGGCTACGTAGCAAAATAATTTGATTGCGTGTACCTTTAAATTGTCCTGTAAGTGTAATACAAAACGCTGATTGGCCCCGCGATATGTAGATCATTTGTATTCGCCAATCAAATGCAAGCAACCAAGTCCAGTTGCGATAGCTTGTTTATAAGGTTATGAGTGATTTTGTGAGGTGAAAGTAGCTTCATATTATTGGTATGTCAGTGTTGTGTTAAGTACCAGTCGGTGATATAAAGACTTACTAACGGTTCTCCTCAAACAACTGCTTCAACCAGTCTGTAACAGTGATTAACTAATTTTAGTCCAGACAGTCGGTTATTTATTTGCGCCGCTTATTAAACCGACCATGGTTGAAGTATTTGCAGGGAAAACTCTCCTCAACAAAGAAGGGGATCTCATTGACCCAGAAGAAGCGCTCAGGAATAAAGTAGTGGGGATATATTTCTCTGCGGGTTGGTGTCCGCCGTGTCGAGATTTTACCCCCATTCTATGCGACTTTTACACGGAACTCGTTGAGGAAAGGGAGCCACCTGCACAGTTGGAAATAGTGTTCATTTCTTCGGACAAGTCGAGTGACGATATGGTCGAGTATTATCACGACATGCACGGAGACTGGCTGGCCCTGTCCTGGACGGATCAGTACAAACAGTAGGTTCTGAGGGATGTCTCATATGTTGTGTTGTTTTTATAAATGCACATCTAAAGAAACTGAAGCATTCTGCATAAACAACTATAACTGATGTAAGGCCTCTGCTTTCCACCTAAAGTAATTCTATGCCACAGGCTTTTGTAAGAGGTTTATATGGCAAACTCTTTGGGGATTAGGATTACATAAGGGCAAGTGCCCTACCTGCCTGATAAACAATCTGATTGGAGCCCTGTGAGGCTAGACTACATAGGGACCTGTATTTGTGTTGTGGAACATGTTCTGATAATAATGCTATTCTCACTTATTTTATTGATAATGTCTTGTTGCTATCCGATACCAGTCCACCAGCTATTTAATACTTGGTCTCTGTGATTAAAGGAATTCTGTGCACGTTCAAAAGAGAATATTTGGTATTGCATTATATGTCATAATATGTGTTGAATCTGAACATCTTTCTCTTTCCCTTAACAGTGAGCTAAAGAAGAGGTTCAATATCACAGCAGTCCCTAAGTTGGTGATAGTCAAGGAGAATGGAGATGTTATCACTGACAAAGGAAGGAAACAGATTCGTGAGCAGGGCCTAGCCTGCTTTAGGAGTTGGTTGGAGGTGGCAGAAGTGTTCCAGAACTTCAAAGCTTCCTAGACGTTCCAGAATGCATAATTCTAAATTCCTGAGTTTCTTCCTGCTCTTATTTGAACAAACAAAAACATAACAGCAATACAGTTGCACTCAACAGTTTTGCACTGCAACAGCTAGAGCTAATAGAGATGAGCTGCGTATATTTATATAATATTTATTCTCAGTCCTTTCACTATTTTTATATTTTGTTTTATAGCAAGAAAGTTTATCTATATAGCACAATTCATACATAGAAGCAATTCAATGTGCTTTACAGAGTTCGAATAAAATACATGCATTTTATATTCATAGCAACAATTCTGCTGCCTGCGAAAACAGGTGTGACGGTAATTTAGCACTTTCAACAACCTCTAATGCTGAAGTGACGGCATATGCTACCAAGGGCTCTCCTGTGGCAGAACACTGGGCAGAGCCATCTACAAAAAAAAACATGTTTACTGGCATTAAGTAAAACATTACATGTCATTATTAACTGTTCGACATTTTACATATTTATTCAGAAGGTCTTAAGAACCTTTTCAGAACCTCCCGTTCTTCTAGAGCTCTCAGGTCTTCAGAACCTGGCCTGGAAGTCTTAAGAACTTCCAGGTCTTTGAGATCTTTAAGGTCTTTAGAATCTGGACTGAAAGTCTTAAGAACTTCCAGGTCTTTGTGATTGATTCAAAAGGTCTTCAGGACCTTTTCAGGTCATCAGAACCTGGCCATGAAGTCTTCAGAACCTCCCGGTCTTCTAGAGCTCTCAGGTCTTCAGAACCTTGCCTGGAAGTCTTAAGAACTTCCAGGTCTTTGAGAAGATTAACTTTATTCGAAAGGTCTTTATAAGGGAAAAATAAATCGGTTTACAGTATGATGGTTATTGTTGACTAGGGATTTGAATGTTTACAGGATGTGTTGTTGTGTAATGTTGTTAGTTATGAAACATTGATTTCCCAGTCAGTCCCCAGTGTGTCATTAGTTGGCTATGTCACTTGGAAATCTCTCAGGAAAGCATTTGCGCTGTTGTTTAATTCACCTGTGTGTAGCTCCTTAATTGCCTCGGATCACCTTACATCATCATTTTGTTTTCCTTTCAAAATTGGCGAGCGCGTCAACGTTTATTGTGATAGCCTGCAGTCCATTAATGTTATAATGTTGTTTGGGTAAACATAAACAAGTCATACTCATGCCGTTATATTTCATATTGATGTTTTACTACGTGCATTTCATACCACACGAGGTCACCGCACACTCACTTCTGAGACTATGCCCTCAGATGGACACTTCTAAGTAACAATATCTTTCTGTTTTATTTTACCTTCTTGTTATGATAAAGAATGCAATCATTTTAGAGTCATATTTATTTATATAAACTTGCAGTTGTTGTCGGCTTTTTTGTTAAAAAAAACTATCATTTGAGGGTCAGCATAACTTGTTGATAGAACACAGCATTAACAATGCCAGGGATTCTGGGTAAAATTCCGTGGGAGACCTTGAAGAAAGACCTTAACACAATGGAAGAAAAATGTGTTTTTGAATTCCGTTAAACAAGACACGGAGCTTGCTCAGCCTCTCCTTTCTGATTGCAAGACTTTATGGTCTCTGACAGAAACACTGTCTACAGAGGTGCTGAGTGAGCCAGACCTCTGGTGGGCCCATTTATGCAATACTATGTTTTATGTCAAATCTCTGGAAGAATCACGCTGTACTTTTTCAACGGAAGTGTCTTTACCATGAACTTGACTATTTGGGTTTGAGCTGTATTTGCACAGGAAATTCGATCGCCATTGGCTTTACCTTGTTCACTGACCCAACAGCTTCCTATTGTATCCAGCTAACACCAATATAGCAATTGGAGGGGGCTGTCGTCTTGAATCAGTGAGGCTTTGAATAGAATTCAAGATAGCAAGAACAATGCCATACAGTTAAAGGATGACATGAATGTCTGAACTGCTTTTTGGAGGCAATAGTTTGCTCTTAAAAGCATCAGGGACATTGTAGGCTACTGGATAGATAATAGATAAGAGCTGCTAGAGTGTGTGCCTGACAGAAAATACAATATATTTGTAAGACAAAAAGAAATCAGATCTTTTTCATGCATTAATTAAATAAGCAAACTAAGCTCTTTGGCCTGTCCACACACATAATCACTGTTCTCAGACCTGCATAAGCCAGAATCGTATGAACTGTCTGACCACCACTGCTCTGAGACCTGTTCTCGGAGTGCATGGAGACAGCTGGATGGAATATGTGAGTAATGAGTGCAGCTCTGATGAATAAACCACTGTACAGGGTGGCTGGGGTTTTTACACCGCCGCTCAGCTCTATTTCTTAACCGTCCACAGCACGTTTTGCAACAGCAGGACCTCTGTCTATCTCGCCTGGAAATACCGCGCAACCGGTATCTCCTGTTTTCTCAACCAATCTGAATAACGAACCTATATGTAACGGGACCACATGAATCAGGCAATTATCAATAATAATTTGTCATTTCCATATTGCTTTAATTGTAGCAAATTCAATTGAAAAGGGTATGAAACATTTGATATAGCATCATCAGGTATGCTGTTTATATGCGCATGCGCAGGGTACTTTCTCAACTCATCTATCTATTATAACTGGTGGTCATTCCCAGAAATATAACATGTGCATTTGGCACGTTTCACTCACATTTGTGTGGATGCAGGGGAATATAGAATAAGGCTGCTATTCTGGCTCGCCTATAAAGGCATGTAGTGTTTCTATCTAACCTAACAGCATGCTGAATTAGGGTAACAACACACTCTTTATGTGTGGTATGAGGAGGGCGGAGGAACTGCCCATGAGGGGGGTGGGCTCGCGGATCCTGTTCCTGAGAGAGTTGGCCCGACGCGCACACACATGCACACGCACACACGCTCTTTTATTCGCCGCTCTTACGCTCCGCGTTCACTGGTTCTGGACCTGCTTGTGTACCGCACCCTGCTCTACAGGGAGCCCCTCTGCTGGAATTAAGCACAACTGATCAATGAGACTGAAGGTACGGAGTGATTACATTTATGATTATGCTTTATAGGTAAGTGTTGAGGAAGCTTTGGGCTGATTGGTGTCTGGGAATTGTCAGTTCCCCCGTCACATGTTGCGATTTGAACAGATTGAATACGTCTTTGCATATATATGATTCTTTTTCACATGAGGAAGTTTTGAAGTTCTTGTAAATTCGCATTGTTTCATCGCATTGAAAACACACCATCATATTGTCTAGACGTTTATTATAACTTTTCAGGGTTTGAGTTCATATCATCTGCATTCAGTTCAGATGTTTCAAAATAATTTGGATCAGGATTGTGCGATTTCTGTAAATGTTGGAAAGGCAATAAAACATTGGCAATGAAATAGACTGGGATGGAAAAAGGGATTTATTCTATGATATAAAAGTGGGTAGGAATGAGATGTCATCCGTAACATATTGTCTCACCAACCCCACAAACCCAGGAGAAGAAGGGGGTTAGTGAAGAGGAGGGAGGTGTGCCCGTTTTTCTCATGTTGAGACAGACAGACATGTGATCAGACACAACCACACTGACATGTGGAACTGACCAAAGCATGATGTTCTGATGCTACTGTCTGTCTGGTACCGCGTGTTTTTTTAACCTATAAGACTTGTCTCTGTATTTCACTCCCTCTTTCTCCCCTTGTCAGTCGTTCTTCTCCTTTCATTCTCTCCCTCTTTCTCCCTGTCATTGTTTCCCTCGCTTGCAATCTCTCACACGCAAACACGCGCACGCGCACGCGCAGAGCAAGGGGAAATAGAGAGATGGAGAAATCGTGAATGAATAACTGAACAGGGAGAAGTCATGTTTACAGTCGTGTTGAACCCGGACACGCACGCACGCACGCACGCACACACACACACACACACACACACACACACACACACACACACACACACACACACACACACACACACACACACACACACACACACACACACACATACACACATTTAAAACACACAAGCAGCCCAAACGTACCGGATGTCCTTTTACATTATAATAAAATTGAGGAGAGCAGTGGACGGTTAATTGGGAAAGTTGCAGGAGCGTGGACTGTTATTATTTGCATTGGGTCTGGGTTGCTGTTTCTCAGCAGATAAACAAAATCAGGTAACATCTCTGCTCCATAGCTGCAGCTCTGCTGCTCTCTAACAAAACTCCAGCTAATGTCACCCGGATTGCACTGCATACTAATTCAGAGGCTTGGTTTAAATGAAGACACTAGGAAAGTAATTTGCTGAAGTACATGTTGTTTGCTTGCCAGCTTATTGGTGTTAATAAGCCCGTTTTTTCAAGTTTGCATAGCCAAACCATGTAAAAAAAAAATTGAATATATTATATTGGTAATACATAACAGAAATATAGCAAAAAATATGCTGGAATATTGCAAACGGTCAGCCTGTAGATTAGCCTAATATAATTAGTGTTTTGTTTAATGTTCCTGTTTAGCACCGCAAAACCCAGTGTTACTACCCCAGGACAATTGGTTACGTTATCGTTTTCACCTGTTCCTCATTGTAGTTAATTTGTCAGTGTTTACTGTTTGTGTTGCGGCCATTTTGTTCACCTGCTTTGTTATTTTGTTCTTCAAGTTTGGCTTAAATAAATGGGAGAACATACTTGGAAAGAAGCACTGCGCCTGTGTCTGCCTTTAACAAGCATCATGTAAATCCCTATGGCTTTCCTTCGAACTTGTTCACATATAACACAAATATAATTACAAAAGTAATCATCGTCTAACACCTCTGAGTCGACGCAGGACACATCGGGTCAGTCCCATTAACATTGGTTTGGAGTTGGTCGCTTGAACGCATACGATACGGAGATGATGGGTGCCGTTTTTTTTGTTTTGTCCTTCTCCACGTTGAAACGCATTAGAACATTTTACTGTTATAATTAAAACATGAATTATATCAAAACCATATTGTCAAGCAGCATGTGCTAGGGTAGGGCCTGACATTTGGGTGTTGGTTTATTGTTGATAGCTTATATCATGGCCATTGGGTATTGAACTGGTACCCTACAAGGGCTATAGCCTGCTGGTTTTCTGTTCTACCCCATCAGTAATTGTACCCATCTGGTGTCCCAGGTCTAAATAAGACCATGATCAGGTGTTGCAATGACAAAACGGAGTGGAACTGACTCTGAAGGCCATAAGATAATACCATTAATTAAGGTATAGAGGGAACTTAAGAAATAATAGCTAAAACTATGAGGGAAATCGAGAGTTGTTTTGCTTTTGGCAAGCACTTCTAATTACTCTCTAAGCATGCATTAAGTAGTTGCCTATTGACAGCTACAATGTCTGTCCATAAACGCTACAGTTGTTTGCTAAAGCAGGAATTAACACTATTACTTGAAATTTGTTTCGTGTGAATAATGATGGGTGATGATGAATTGATATCAAACCTCAGGCAAAATGTAACTAATTACATTCGCAGGCATGCAATTTACCAGCTGATCTCATCCAGAGCAACCTAGATAGCTACTTAAACCCAGAATCTATCCTTTGCCAATTGTGTAGAGCTTTCTCTTGTAGCAGGCCTACACCCAGTTTGGGATTTAACTAGTGTTACAAATCATTGAATATTTCCAAACATTACAGGCCGATGATGTGTTTCGCTGTTCGTTTGTTTCCTTGGTGGCAGCTCAGTGTAGTTTTTTTAGTGTTTCAATGCCATTGGTTTTCACTGTGAATGAGCACACTTTATGCACGTGTATATAGATTCTGGGACACATGTAGATTCTGGTGCTTCTACCCTGTAATATCTCAGTTGTAAGGTGATCTCAACACAGATAGGGCTCCATGACAACCAGATATCGGAGAAGATAAGTCCTCCTTTTTTACCCAGTCGCATATACTCGTCCTGGATTCATTAACCAACCGGACCTCTTGTTGGCATTACTTATCTAGCAGTCCTGACTAACAGTCATATGGCGTTTACTCATTCTATTCCAATCCCAGAAGGCCCTACACCGTTTCTTGGACAACGTACGTGGTTCATGCGATCCAACTCAACAGAAATCCAGCAAATCGTGTTTCTCGCAGGCGTCTGGGAAAGAGGCTGCGTATTTTATGTACGCGTGCCTTTATGTATCTGCGTGCCAGGGTGCATCCGTGCCAGTGTTCTTTGAGAGCACGTCAGAGTCTGTGTGTGTCAGAGCTGTGCCATCTGTGCAGATGAGATGTGACCTGAGGTTTTCTGGCAATGCTGGATGAGTTCACGTTTTATCAGGCGCTTTCGCGTACACGTGTGGTACGGGCCCGGATGATGCCGGAACGCAAGGTCAGAGTTCAAATCCCGGGGGGTTATCGTACCTTAGTGTCCTACCTGAGGAGGGTTAACAATAGAATCATGTAGCCAAATGTCAAGTCTACTGATGTTTATCTGCAGGGGTGAACATACTGTGAAAACGCAAACATTGTCCCAGTAATTAACCCTTTATAGACTCGAAAGCAACAACAGAAACGTGATAATTGACCGGGCATGCGTTTGAAAGCACCAGTTTAATCAGGAGCTTCATTTAAAACGGCAAGATGGGTTTAAAAATGCGCTATCCCTTCTCAGCCGCTATCGACGCCGTTGTAATTATAGAGATTAATTGTATAGAGCAAACATGCTGGGTTTTATTGTGACTCAAACTGCACTACGCGAGGATGGTTCCGACTAACTTTCCCTTTGAATTGTTTTAGCAACAGCACTTCACTAATTCCCCGTGTTTTAGACAATAGTAACAACAAAAGTAGTAAGCATTTGAATGAACGTGAAAGGGGGCAGTGAACGGTTCAGTTCCCAGGTGTACTGCCATGTTATCATGCGGTTTGCTAAGTATAGGTTAGGGCTTTGGAAATTCTTGTGGCGTTGTTGCAAAGCGTGTCAACGTGGGCTCTCTTTCTGTACAGATATACGGAGTGTGTGTGACCGAGAGAGACTGAGGTTGTAGTGTTCGTCAGAACAGAGGGTGTTTAAGGAGCAAAGGAAGCCAGATGGCGTAGCTAGCGTAGAGCGGGATACGGTCTGGGCCCGGTACTGAGGAAACCAACTACCAGCAGTCATAATTAACAGGAGGGGAAATCACCTGAGGGCCGGACGGACATCAAAGAGGCCTTTCTCAACCTGTAACCGTCTCGCTCTCTCTGACTCGCCTTCTATCTTTATTTCTCCTTCCCTCACTTTCCTTTTCCCTCTGAGGTTGTGTTCTCTTGTAACACCTGGTTCTGGTTTGGTGCGCTCTCCTATCCTCCCTCTCTGGGACGGACCTGAGGGTAAGGTCAGGGTATGATAATGAAACCAGGGGCCTGATCCCGGCAGCAGCACCTGGGGCCTGTGGTGTCACAATAAAACATTGACCTTTTTTTAACACAACCAGTTCAGGCAGTCTCGCTATAAAAGCGACCGTCCCAAAGGAGGTGCGTAAAGAGACATCTCATTGGTCTATGATGAACTGATGGAATATAGAAGAGTCGAGATTGCTTTCAGTGTTTTAAAAGGTTATGGTCAGATGGCATGGCATGTGGTGTGTTTCGATTGTACCTTACCGGATTTTAACCATTGCATGTATGTAATGACAGCATTGTGTTTGTGCCCTTCAAAACAAAATGCAAATCACAGTTGAACATTTTCACGTAAAATATACTCTATATTCTACTACTATTCTACATGAGCCAGATGGTTGGGTTGTAAGGCCCAGTGTTGATCCTTGTAGGACCCCTTTGATGTACACAAAAAATCTGATTTAACCATTGAGTGGATACGTAATCAGATCTGTCAAATAAGTAATATTCAGGCACACAGCCTAATCGAGGCCGATTCCTGACAATATACAAATGAGCATTGAGTGATCGACGGTGTCGAAGGCTTGATATTGATGGATCAATAAAATATTCCACACACTTTTCATTTATCTAGACCATTTATCAGATTATCAAAGAAGCAGCCAAGATGTCTGTCAATTTGTTGAGGTAATGGGAAGAGATTTAACTCCAAGCTTCCTCAAGCACCTCCCACGAGTTGGATTGGCTTGATAAGCACTTCTTACATACCATACAGTCAAGCACCTCCCACAAGTTGGATTGGCTTGATAGGCACTTCTTACATACCATACAGTCAAGCACCTCCCACGAGTTGGATTGGCTTGATAGGCGCTTCTTACATACCATACAGTCAAGCACCTCCCACGAGTTGGATTGGCTTGATAGGCACTTCTTACATACCATACAGTCAAGCACCTCCCACGAGTTGGATTGGCTTGATAGGCACTTCTTACATACCATACAGTCAAGCACCTCCCACAAGTTGGATTGGCTTGATAGGCACTTCTTACATACCATACAGTCAAGCACCTCCCACAGGTTGGATTGGCTTGATAGGCACTTCTTACATACCATACAGTCAAGCACCTCCCACAAGTTGGATTGGCTTGATAGGCACTTCTTACATACCATACAGTCAAGCACCTCCCACGAGTTGGATTGGCTTGATAGGCACTTCTTACATACCATACAGTCAAGCACCTCCCACAACCAGCTGACTGCTTCTTCCCTTGCGTATCACAAATGTTCATATGTTTATGTTCCAAATACCTCAAACTTATATTTGTCAGTGCATTTTTTCCCTATTCCAACACTTTTCCGGTCTTCCTTTTTCCAGTGTCTGTGTTCTTAATCTTAATCTCTTCTTTTGATTGGCCACCCTGGGATATGTTAATCTTAATCTCTTCTTTTGATTGGCCACCCTGGGATATGGCTCTGAGAAATAAGGCATCTGTGAGGCATCTGTTTCTCAAGTCACTCAAATGTGTATTTGCTCAGTTCTTTGTTCCATTAACAAATTCGACACTGTATTTCTGACTAATCTGGGGTTATTTCTATGGACAACGGAAGTATCTTTTCTTTCTAAGTGACCCCAAACCATTGACCCGTAGTGTTGGTCAGCGGGGTCACCCCCTTGATGAAGACGTAGAACATGGCCAGTCAAATGTAAAGACATAAAGCACACTAACCTCTATGTCAACTTATATATTATATTTCTTGTTGGCTATGCATTTACTACATTTTAATTATTTTTAGATAATGTGTGCGCTTATATTACTAAATATCTTGAGTTGGCTGATTAACCCTGTCCTTTTGTAGAAAATATTTTTTTAAGTACATTGCAAAAGAAAACACATTGACAAATAAATGTTCAAATACATGTTCATGCACATCTTAAATGTGTTATAACAACTGTCGGTTGGTGTGAACTTCACAAACAACAGTGAAAACAGCTTTTTACGTGTGAAAGTATTGCGCAAACACACACACAGACACACACAGACACACAGACACACAGACACACACACACACACACACACACACACAGACACACATTAACACACACACACCATGAACGTCTGTAATTCATCTTCCCTCCCAACCTCCCCATCAGACCCAAACATGCCTCCATCTCTGTTTCAGAAAGACGTTATCAGCATGCAACTGTGAATTCATCATGAACCCGCACACACACACACACACAGATACACACACACACACAGTCTCATTCCCTCTCACACACTTGTTCTGCCCGGTTAAAACCACCCACACACACACAGACCTCTGCCACCCACCCACTGAGCAGATTACGGCCCCACGCGGCTCAGTCACCAGGGCCCCGTAGCCAGGAAGTTGCACTGAAAGGGGAAGTCATTTTCATGTCAAAACCAGATGCTTCTCAGCGATGAACACACGAGGTGTCCCCCTTTGATCGCCGCCAGCCAACGTCACCGGCTCGCCTCTGTCTTTAGTGTCGCTCTTTCTCTCTTCCCTCTCTCTTACTGTTTCACTCAAACCACTTTCTCTCTCTCTCCCTTTTTCTTTGACCCTCTCACAACTTCTGTTTTTGCCTTTCTCTCTTTCGCCATATCTCTCTCTATTCATCTCTCGGGCTCTCTTTCGCTCAGTTGAAATGTGTCAACTTTAAAGTAAAAACCAGTTTCAAAAGCACAAAGGCAGTTCAAATATTATATCATCAGCTAGGTGGAGTTTAGTAAAAACATGCTAATAAGAAATCACAAAGTAATAATTTTTACCAGGCATGCAAATACTAACAGCAGAAATAATAACTGTAAAGTTATGACAGAACCCCATAAGTGTTTAAAACAACAACACAGATGGAAATATGGCCACATTCATCCAAACAGGAATCATATTACTTCCCTTTGCATTAGACAGGGGGATCAGTGATCGCTGCTGCGTTGAGCACTGCCAGAAAGAAAAAGGACACATGGTTTCCTGTATACAATTCAGTGCCAGGTTGTTTTGCTTCAGCTGGTTGTGAAGACGGAGAGGTTTTCTTAGTTCACAGTTCAATCCGGGACCCAGAAGTAGCAATGGATGTTAGGCTTTCTTGACATGATATCTTTCGAAATCATCTTTTGAGTTTCACACAAGGGTTCACTCGGGATCTGTGTTCGGCGCGAGATGTCGATAGAATGATGAATGGTGCAAATTATGTGCACCATTAAAGCTGAAAGAAATGTTGGTTACGGGAGCGTTTTTTTGTTGTTGTGGGGACTTTCAAATCACGGTCAAACAAGGACTATAATACGTAGTTTCCTATAGTGACAGCAATAGATACTGGTCAATTTCGTTGTTTTTTTTAAACAAAATTTATGAAATTATAAACCTAAAAATAATGGACAAACATATTTGTCTTTCAAAACACTTTGTTCGTTAGATCACACACCCCTGCGGAGGTCAAGTTCCAACCGTTGGCATCGTGGATACACGGCGCAAGCGATGACATCACTGAGCGTTCCCCGAGGGGTTCGAATGACGACCGGGGCTTCTCAGCCTTCTGTCCTTTCAGATGTCCAGTATTCTAGGTCCCGTCTCCGTCTAAACTTCTCAGCTTTTTGCCCAGCTCCATATTAGAATCAGCTATGCTAAATTAGCGTTGGCGGGAGAACTTACAGGATGGTTGCTTTCCAGGAACAGGGTTCGACAGCTTGTATCAATCCCAGTCCTGGCTCTGGGTGCTATAGCGAGGATGTCTGTAATCTGGGAGCGGGCCTGGTTGTTACATCTCAATGGTTTAAAACCTCCTCATCATTATTCTACATCTACGCCTTAGTACATAGCCAGGCAATCAAAGGATATATCTGGAAAGGCTTGCCCAGATTGTTTTCACCTATACAGTAGATTTCAGGACCGGGAGGAGCATGGGTGACGTCTAGACACCTGTGACAGTCATAATGCGGCCATTGGTTGTTACAAGAATCCAAAACGTACTTGGGGATTTAGATTAATGATGAATGAATCAGTGTGTGACCTCATCGTTTTTGAACGATTCAATGCCCCCCCCCCCCACACACACACTGACGCGTAAAACCATGAATGCTAACGAGTTCTTGATGTGAAAACAACCCAGACGTCTCTTGGAGGAGGCTTGAAGTTAACGCTGAAGCCATTTTACAGACGGTCCTATCCAGAGGAACCTGCAGTAGTGGGTGCATACGTGTTTGTACTTTTTTTCACACTGGCCCCTGTGGGAATCGAACCCATAACCCTGGCTTTGTACGTGCTATGCTCTGCTGACATGCCCTACACAGAGCGACACAGTGCTCCGTACAGTAGTATTACGGTACATATGTGAGAATCATTTAACGCATAGGCTGGGCAAACTTATCCCCCACAAAATCCCCCCCAAAAGTTAGAATTGGCTTTTTTATATTCCACGTGTATAGGGATCTCTTTCCTTGGCGTCAGGGCAGCCCTCTCTCCAGCTGAACAGTCCAGTATTCAGGGCAGTTGTAACTAGTCCATTCATTAGGAGCTGGCTCTACGGAGCATATAAAAGAGTTAATTGTGTGGTGAGTCAACAGAAACACACATGCAGCCACACGCACTGACTACGACCTGCGCATCCGTCTTGCATCGCCCCCCTATATAAACCATCATCGACACAGCGCACACACAGCACACACAGCGCACACACAGCGCACACAGCGCACCCAGCACACACACATCACACACAGCGCACACAGCATACACACAGCACACACAGCGCTCACACAGCGCTCACACAGCGCACACAGCGCACTCAGCGCACACAGCGCACTCAGCACGCTCAGCGCGCACACACAGCACACACACACAGCGCACACACAGCACACACACAGCGCACACAGCACACTCAGCACGCTCAACACACACAGCGCACACAGCAGACACACAGCACTCACAGCACACACAGCGCACTCAGCGCACACAGGACACTCAGCACGCTCAGCACACACACAGTGCACACAGCACACACATCAGACACACAGCGCACACAGCACGCTCAACACACACAGCAGACACAGCACACACATCAGACACACAGCACACACACAGCACACACAGCACACACAGCGCACACACAGCGCACACACATCACACACAGCGCACACAGCATACACACAGCACACACAGCGCACACAGCGCACACACAGCACACACACACAGCGCACACACAGCACACACACAGCGCACTCAGCACGCTCAGCGCACACACAGCGCACACACAGCACACACACACAGCGCACACACAGCACACACACAGCGCACACAGCGCACACACAGCGCACACACAGCGCGCACAGCGCACACAGCACGCTCAACACACACAGCGCACACAGCAGACACACAGCACTCACAGCACTCACAGCACACACAGCGCACTCAGCGCACACAGGACACTCAGCACGCTCAGCACACACACAGTGCACACAGCACACACATCAGACACACAGCGCACACAGCACGCTCAGCACGCTCAACACACACAGCAGACACAGCACACACATCAGACACACAGCACACGCACAGCACTCTTCTGGCGTTTCTAAGCTAAATGTAAAGTGCTATACAATGTCCTAGAGTGAGTGTAAACCTGTTGAGGGGTTAAAATGTACCCAGTAAACACCAATGCAATTGTGAAAACAAATATTTATTATATAGTATTTTTATAGTATTTTTCTAAAGCATTACTCCAGTTAATGCAGTAAGTTTTTTAGGGCGTACAAAAAGATAAACTTTGTTTGTGTAATTGTGGGTGTGGAAAAATCCCAGAGTGCTGTATCCAGCTTCTCCAGCACATCGTAGACACGTATTGTTCAATAGAATCTCGAGAGGTGAATTTGGGGTGAGAACCATTAATGTGAATTATGGATGGGTGGCGGACCAGTTTTGGACGGTAACAGCCTGATGAAAACACATTGTCCCACATTACCACATATTTGGACTGCTCCGGATCCAGATTATGATCAGAACATATGTTGTTGTTTGCTTACAGAATAATAGTGATATGGGCGGTGTTGTAGGGACACAGTGTGACATGGTGGTGGACACCAGTGTGTAGATGGCAGCACACATTTCCCCCACGCTGTCCTGGGACATTGAAAATGCCCCCCCACCCCCGTCATTTCTCCCAGTGTCCCTGGTTTTGGTGAGTTTACAGTAAAGCCAACCTCTAAACTCATGGACAAATGCACGAACATCCGACTGTGATGAGTCAACCAGAGCAGTGTCATCTGTAAACTTGATTAGCTCGATTAGCTCGATTAGCTCAATTAGCTCGATTAGCTTGATGAATGCAGTCATTGGTGTGGGATAAGTAGAATGCGGCAAAGGTCTGTTGTGTCCGCCAATACGTGCGAGTTCTGTTAGTTAGAGACAGTTCGTTTTGTAGTAGTTCTGGAATGATGTGGTTCAGAATCGGGCTTGTGCAGAGTGTTTTGGCGGGAAAAGGAACACTGATGGAAGGTGTGAGACAAGCTGAAACAAGCATGGCTCCAGTTGAATATGTCACCATGGGACGGCTGATCGGCTCAGTGTTCAGGAGCAGTTGCAAAGATTACATGCGATCTGGCAGCCTTACTGAAGTTGTGCTGGTGACCGTTGACTTCTGCTGGAAAACTGGTGGAGCTTGTTTGGCGTTTTTACAGCATCACCAGGAGGTTTCTGTTTGTAATTGGGCAGCTTGGAAAGCCTTTGCGAACAGACGAGATGTCCCTGCTTATGGTTTGCTTTTCCAATCTGATTCTGTTCTTGTGTTTTGCAGTTTGCGGTTAACCTTTTCTTGGCCTCTCTGAAGAGAGATGTATACCTGATTACGGGCTGCTCCTCTGTGGCAGAACAGAGGGCAATATGTGGCGGCCTTCTGAACCTGTCCCCAACCAGGGAAAGTTTGTAGCATCTCCTTTACGATCACAATTGGGCCTTTACCAGGAATCACACCAGACAAAATCCTAATTTCCAAGGAAAGATACAGATGGCCAGACCGTGAAAATATATTTTATAGATGCACACACGATTTTAAGACATTTGTGACCGTTTTTTGAAAATGGTTTAGTTTCTGGTCTATTTTCTTATTTTCTTTCTTGTTCATATCAGCAATTGCACTCGCAGCAGCTAATATTCCTAAGGTCCACGTGAAACATTGATAGAACAGTCCCACAACACACACGTACATTGATTACCGTATATTACACTCAATTAAAATACCTGAAACATTCAAAGAGAATTAATGACTCAATTCAACAAAAGATAGAATATTCAATTATTCTGGCAGACCAAAAAAATGTGTATACAATTTTGAGTTAGATAAGTGCTTTTGTAATATCGTTTTGTCTTTTTGGTCTTTCTGGGCCTGCTGGGTTGTGTTTTTTGGTCTCTTATCGACCACGGATTTGCATAATAGGGTAAACAGACAATTTGGACTCTGCATGCAGAATTTTGCTAAAGTATTATCTGAGTGCAACACAAAAAAAACTAATAGCGCATGCGTTGCTGAATAGTGGATGTGTTTTACATTAGCCTAAATAAAAGGGATTTACCTGCCTACCATAACAAAGCCCTCATCTACAGAAAAATATCCAGCTGCTTCTGGGACTAAAAAATGTAACACAAACACCGCACTGAGACTCAAGAGAGCAACACAATTAGAACTATTTGACCGACTGGGAAGAATCGACCTTTGCCCTTAACAAAGACTTGTCAGATCACAGGAGACCTTCGGGAGAATACCAGTGACAGATCCTAAAAGAAGTAAAACCTTGATTGTTGCACCGACTCAATGAACAGGACCTCACTATTAAGACGTGTTACATAGTACATCTCATGACCGTGAGCAAATTGTTACAACGTTGTGCGTTACAAACAATATAACATGTCAAACGCCTCCGTCATTCGGTGTGTGATGTCAACCTTCGGATTTTTATATTTGGTTTTATTCATATTAGTTTTTATTATGTTGTTATATGGAATTTGCGTTTGCATTGTTAACAAAACGAAGTTCGACTGTTTTTTTAAATGAAAGTAAACACACAACGAATGGCGAAAATGTATACAACTGATTGAAATTCAAGTGCCCTACGTTGCGATAAATAAATACAAATAAACAGCTCTCTGACTAACACTCACCAAACACGACAGAGATGACGTTCAGCGATTGAGCACAAACAACATACGCTGAGGAGCAACATTTATACATCTAATTAGGCACTGATATCTGGTGTGAATGGTTATGACAAGACAAGACAATAATGAGTCCGGGAGTTCATGGATGTATGGAAACCGGGAAACACGAGGTGAGGACATGAGATCTTCACCTCACTGGGACAAACAAATGGGGATATTTTCCGTTTGCATAGACATCCACTAAACCCGCTCTTCCACGCAGAACCACGCCACCAAATTGGCTAAAGAAATTATTGTTCGTTGGCTTCGTTGCTTTTCCCTGCTATCAAAAAATCTGAGTTAGATATTGAGGGTGTGTTCCTTCTTACACTCTTATTCAGAATTTAATCTTGTGTTAAAGACATAGTGACCTCTAGTGCTCCCAGGTTTCGTATCTCTACTCGTATCCTCAATAAACACTCAATAAAGCTAAGCCACAAAATGAAGCTGATAATTGTCAGGGAGCCGACATTTCCTGTACTAAAGTGTCTACTTGTCTAAATTACATAGATCGATAATGATTACTACAATATTAAAGGGATATTCCCTTTTTTGTATATTGTAGACCTCTTTATCATTTTAATTTCAGTGTTGTGGCATCACACCGACACTGCCTTCTGATCTTCCTTCGGCTGGCTTAGTCACCTGCATGTTTCCTACCAGCGGTGGTGTCGTGGTCACCACAAAACAAAACGCAGTCTTTCAAAACGTCCCCGCGACTCTCTCTAAAGCTGTCTCTCGGCTTTGTGGGCGTCCCTTCAAAGCCTCGTGTTTTCATATAGATATTGGTGTGGTTTTGAAGTACAGTAAACATCGCAGAGGTGAAGTACCACCATTACATAGTACTACTATACTAGTACTTCCAGCCAAAAAGCTCAAGGACTTGACTTGGATATAAAAACTCTCCACGTGGTGCTTTAATGCTTGAGTATGCGGACAATAAGAATATATGCAGAAATAAAACGGATAAAAACCAGGAATGTCTTTAATGATGGTGATGATATGGTCTACTATTAAGCTTTAAATGGGCTTTCACACTGAGCTATAACCTTCTCTCTTCACCCCTCCCCCTCTCTCACCCATCCTTATCTCTCTCTAGAAGACGACTCGTCGAGGAAGTTGACTACGCACGTGGAAACTGCGTCCGCGTTCTTATCCGAGGACTTGGTTTGGGTTCTCACTCCTCTTCGTACGGTTCACTTAAACAGCCTCATGACCAATAATGTGTCACCGTCTGTAAGCATGAGTGCAGTGGAATATTCGGCAAATACGCCGACGGACAGGCATTTCTTCTTGAGCGTGTAATGCGGCAGCCGCGACTAGCGGGAACGCAAAACCGAGTAAGTTGCCCAGATGTGGGATGTGACTCATCGAAGGATGGAAACAGTTACCAGACCCCAAGTAGAAAAAGTTCTGGACCTCGTCAAATCCCTACGGGCCTGATGAAAACATGGCCAACAGGCCTTGGCCTCAATAGCGGACTCACGGATGACGAATCCGGACATTGACCGGAGCCGTGGTAAGAAGATGACCCATTTTGTTTCCGGGACCGTCATTCAGGCTGACTAAACAGCAGTGACCCAAACGCGCTGACTGTAGCGTTCCGGCTGAGCGCATACCTGGATCTGAGGGCCGATAGCGGGATGCTGCGGAGGGGTCTCCTGGCCTGGGTGTCCCGTGTGGGCGTGCTGCTGGTCCTGGCGTGCAGCTCCCTCTCCCTGCTGTACGTCATGACCTGCAGCCCACACTCTGAGGACGGCCTGGTGAGCCACGCTTTGCCACACCCAGGGCTGGGGGTCGGGGCGGCGGCAGGCACGGGCGCGGCTCAAGGTGGACCCACGGGGCGAGAGGGGTACCAGGTCATGCTCGCGGAGCGCGAGGAGCAACACAGGCTCCACATCGCCAGCTTGAAAAAACAAATCGCCCAGCTGAAGGAGGCGCTGCAGGCGCGCAGCGAGCAGCTGAAAGGAGTCCAGGACTCCGTAGACCGGGCGGCTGGGGTAGACAGAGGGGGCCAGTCCCCAGCGGGGGGTGTCCTCGCCGAGGGAGGCCAGGGGCCGGGGGTCGACAGGAGCCACGCCGACCTCCAGGAGTTTCTGCGGAGTCAGCTCGGTCGTGCCGAGGTGCACCAGGGGACCAGGTTACCCAGCGAGTACGCCGTGGTGCCTTTCGAGAGCTTCACCCTGCAGAAGGTGTACCAGCTGGAGATGGGTCTGACCAGGCACCCTGAGGAGAAACCTGTGAGGAAGGACCGAAGGGACGAGCTTAACGAAGCCCTGGAGACAGCCCTGCAGAGCCTGAACACCCCTCGAGACGGAGCAGACCAGAGCAGAAGCACCAAGGTCTACTCACCGTCAGACTTCATAGAAGGTGAGTCACCAAACCACCACTGGCAACTTCAATATTCACACTTCTTGTTGTGTCAATGCCTTGATGGTGTAATGCTAAACATATATTGTAAGGGTTTGCATTATATGGTCAATAAACCATGGCTAAGGGCAGTGTTTCTGCGTTGTACCCAAGGAAAGCTTTAAGCCGTGGTATAGTGTACTTGTCATTTTCTACACCCGCTCTTGGCTTGTTGCGGGAACCGTATTGTTTTTTTAAACCGAAACTCAATTCTCTAGAACTCATAACCACAAACAGAGCACATGCTCAGTTCCAACAGAGGCAAACACCTCCTGACATTTCCGCTCATTCCAGTAGACCTCTTCTACAAATAGCATGTGCGTATGTGTGTTGTTGTGCTCTGACGTCACGTGACAAAACATGCTGAGATTCAAAGGGAACTGGACAATGGAGGATCCTGACGCAGGGTGCCGTGGAGCCGAACCAGGAAGTCCGGTTTGTCTAGGATGATTTGGTGTGAGGAAATGAGCGCAGCTGCTTTTCATTCAGTGTTTATCATCTGCACAATTTGAGGAAGACTTGGCGTCCTCTGAAAGGTCTACATCTTTACTGTCTGACTAATACTTTCATGTACATGGAAATGTGTGTCTGTGTCCAAGTCTTTAGTCATGATGCAGACATACAAAAAAAGGAGAGGATCTTATTTGATTTTGGGCCTTTTTTTGTTAGCGGTCAGATGTTCTACATGCTAGGTTGTATTATGCACCGTGCCTCTCCCTTGAAATTCATAGGGTGGATTTATTAAGTTGCAAAAAGTTTTGCCTGTTGCAAAAAGTTTTGTCTGTTACAAAAGGTTTGGCCAGTTACAAAAAGTGTAGCCTGTTGCCAAATGTTTGGACTGTTGCAAAATGCTTAACTTTCCAAAACGGACGTTTCTGCAGAATGAGAATTGCTGTCTTGCAAGTTTGTTTTTGAGAAATCGCATTCTTGTTATGTTTGCTCTGTCTGCTTATTTTTGTCTTTTGAACACGCTGCCAGAAATACATTTCCTTTACGGGCAACTTTACTAGGGGCGGGATCACAACATATACGAATTCACAATTTGACGTGCAACTCGCTCACATTAAACATATTTTTGACTTTCACTTTTTTTTAACACAGTTGGTCAGAAACAAATAGTGTGAATGAGGTTAACTATCAATACAATCCAGGGTCGTTATTCCCAAGTTTTGAAAGCTGGTGGCTAAAGAATATGAACCCAAACATCTAATAATGTATCGAAAATAACTAATCGGATAACTGGGTGAATGTAAAAAAAAAACAAAGATAAAAAATGCCAAATAACACAAATGATACATTGTGTATTGGTATGGATGTGCTAAATACATTCACTGAGTGAAATAAAAGTGTTCTGGGCTCCAGTGGCCACCCCCTTAGTAGATTCTCAGCTTGTAAATTAGTAAGCCAGAGAGTATTGAGCAAGTGTTGTGCAAATCACAAGTGACAACTATTGTTCAACACTCAAAGACACAAGTTGCCATATAAGGTTATTAAGTGGACTGGCAACTGGCTTTCGCTTAGCAATGAAGTTCTCCATGCACTGCCTTTTAACTAAATTGTACCAGTGGACAAGTACCTTTTTGTTCGCTCAGACAACTTGAAGCTTGTTGAGATGCGGACAATTACAAAGAGGCCATTAGCATCCTGCCAATTCCCAGCGAGCGAGCCGCGACTCAACACAAATACTGAACATCGACCGTTGGCTGCGGTGAATGGCGTTTTTTCAGGAGCTGCCCTGGGTCGTGTTACCTCAGCTGCCGTGCAGGAAGAATGAGTAAAGCAAGAGCAGAGACAGGGGGAAATGAAGGGACAGTACTGCTGGGGGGAGGGCTGCTGGGGGGAGGGGTTGGACAGTGGATCAACCCACAAACGGTAAAGAGAGAAAACGGGAGAGGATGCGAGAGCAAAACGGAACGAGACAGAGAACGGTTTCTGTGGAGAAAGGAGCGCGCCGCTGCAGGGGAACGCCAAAGCGCGTTTGTGTGCTGCGTGGAGGAGAGTGTAGCCGCGGGCCTCCCTGTCCCCGGGGGGGGTGGAACAGGAGGGCTCTTATCACAGGAAGTCTGTGCTTCCACTATCGAACTGGGCATCGCCAGATATTCTCCCTTTTTCGCATCCTGCGTTCTTGTCGACGTTTTGCGAACGGAAGTGCGGACGGGGTATCAGCGAACAGCACACTTGATTTTGTTACCGCACTCGATTCATCTGTAATATTGTGATATGCTGGGTACAACGAGGGGGGGTGTTCAGAAAGTGCTCTACCCCTTAACTTAACGTTATAGTGTTATGGGCTTCATTGAAAATTGTTAAGTTATGGTCTCATTATGTCAGATCATCTTTTTGCTCTTCCACTCCTTTAAGTGTCTATCGGTGAGCTCCACACGGCATGCGTTAGGACTTTTGCTCAGGAGTGGCTTTGTCTATCCACTTTACCATAGAGGTATTATAACATTTATTATTAATGAAGTGCTGCAGAGAGGGCTGTTCTTCTGGCAGGTTCGTCTCTGCAGAGAAACTCTGAAGCTTGGTTCAAGTAGCCATTGGGTTCTTGGTCACCTGCCTGGACGTAAGACATTCTTGTCCAGTTACTTAGTTTGGCCGGAATCTCTAAGAGTCTTGGAAGCACCAAACCTCTTCCATTTCACAATGGAACCCACTGTACTCTTGGAAACGTTCATCTCTTTAGTAATTTAACCAACTCCAGATCTATGACTCAACACAGTTCTATTTCTATAGAGATACACTGCATACTTATGTATATTTATTTGAATGCAAGTGTGATGTAAACATATACACACTGTTCAAAAGTTTGATGTCATTCAGAAATGTATTTGTTTTGGGAAGAAATGCTAATTCTTCTGTCCGTTAAAATAACATTAAATTGATCAGAAATACAGTGGATACATTGTTTAAGTTGTAAATGATTTTATTCTAGCTGGAAGTAGTTGATTTTTAATGGCATTTCTGCATAGGCATACAGACGCCCGTTATCAGCAATCATTACTCTTGTGTTCCAATGGCACGTTGTGTTTACAATTCCGAGTTTATCATTTTAAAAGGCTAATTGATCATGATAAAAACCTTTTTTCTTCGATTATGTTAGCACCAGTTGAAAACTGTTGTGCTGATTAAAGAAGCAATAAACCTGTCCTTCTTTAGACTAGCTCAGTATCTGGAGCATCAGCAGGGTTGCAAAGAAAAAGCAATATCTCAGACTGGCCAATAAAAAGAAAAGATGGGCAAAAGAACACAGAGACTGGACAAATAAAGAACTCTGCCTAGAAGGCCAGCATCCCTTTGCTGTCTCGCTCTCTCTCCGCTGTCTCACTCTCCTTTGCTGTCTCACTCTCTGTTGCTGTCTCGCTCTCTTTTGCTGTCTCGCTCTCTCTCCGCTGTCTCACTCTCCTTTTCCGTCTCACTCTCCTTTGCTGTCTCACTTTCTATCCGCTGTCTCACTCTCTCTCTGCTGCCTCGCTCTCTCTCTCCTGTCTCACACACTCTCCTTTGCTGTCGCACTCTCCACTGTCTCACTCTCCTTTGCTGTCTCACTCTCCGTTGCTGTCTCGCTCCCTCTCCGCTGTCTCACTCTCTCTCCGCTGTCTCACTCTCTCTTCGCTGTCTCACTCTCTCTTCGCTGTCTCACTCTCTCTCCCTGTCTCACTCTCCATTGCTATCTCGCTCCCTCTCCGCTGTCTCGCTCCCTCTCCGCTGTCTCACTCTCTCTCCACTGTCTCACTCTCTCTTTGCTGTCTCACTATCTCTCCGCTGTCTCAACCTCTCCGCTGTCTCACACATTCTCCTTTGCTGTCGCACTCTCCGCTGTCTCACTCTCTCTCCGCTGTCTCACTCTCTCCGCTGTCTCACTCTCTCTCAGCTGTCTCACTCTCTCCGCTGTCTCACTCTCTCTCCACTGTCTCACTCTGTCTCCGCTGTCTCACACACTCTCCTTTGCTGTCTCACACACTCTCCTTTGCTGTCTCACACACTCTCCTTTGCTGTCTCACACACTCTCCTTTGCTGTCTCACTCTCCTTTGTTCTCTTTCTCACTTCTGTCTCTCTACTGCTATCTTCTGCATTTCTTTCTTCTGTCTTTCTTCTGTCTCTCTCTCTCTCTCTATCCGTCTCAGTTTCCCAGGGCCACACAGCGCATCCTTCAATGTCATAAAACGCTTACAAACCAGGCAGTGAAGTGGAGAACTGGTTCCTCAGTTGACAGATTGTTGACCGTGCAACTGTAGTGATGGGCCATCTTGCTGAGTCGAAGGGAATTTGTACACAAACCACGAGACACGATCCACATTATCAGCCATTATCTCATCAGTGTTAGATCAAGTAAGAAGGAACTTAACTACAGAGCATTTCAACAATGTGTGTGTGTGTGTTTGCTTGTAACTTGTGTGTGCGCATCGCTTTTCACTCACGCATGGGAAACGCACACGCCTGCAGTCAGTTGTGTCCTACGGGTAAAAGGAAACCTCTCTGTTTGGGCCAGGTATTGCGCGGACGGAGAAGGACAAAGGCACTCTCTACGAGCTCACCTTCAAAGGGGACCAGAGTCGCGAGTTCAGGAGGCTGGTTCTGTTCCGTCCCTTCGGTCCGCTGATGAAGGTGAAGAGCGAGAGGGTGGACACGGCCAGCGTCCCCATCAACATCATCGTGCCTCTCTCCCAGAGAGCCGACAAGTTCAGACACTTCATGCACAACTTCAGGTGCAGTGGAAACCACTTAATTATGCATGTGCGTTATCGGCCGGTCCAATCGATTCGCCCGATATGCGGGTCAAACGAGCAAATGAAGGGTGGGATGTAGATGTGGGGCTGGATGTGAATTTGCATTGTTTGTTTGTTAACTGGGTGTGTTTTATGCGTTAACAGATCGTTGCCTCAACGCGAATGACGGGAGACCCAATCAGAATGTACATCGTAGTTATTCTGTGTTGGATGCATTCCGAGGCTGTCGCAGCTGTAAACCTTCCAACTTACTTGTAATTGCCCTGCTTGGACTCTGATAGCGAACACCGCAAGTCTCAAGGTCTGCTAGAGATGTTGATGGACTCTATAATTCCTGTAATTTGCTACACTCCTGCACAGCTGCTTCTCCCCTGGCAAGTCCTGCTTAGAAGCAGTGTTAAAACCCAAACACATTAAACTGCCCTCTGGACTCCTGTGATATAGCGCTGCTATTCGCGCTGTACCACGGTTTGCTGAATCGCTGAGTAAAAGCTTTGGTCTCATCCATATTTAAGGTAGAAGTAGTGTGTGAAAGTGAGTGTGTGTGCGCGTGTGTGTGTATGTGTGTGTGTGTAACACCTGCAGATTGTTTACGTGGAGAGCAGAAGAAAGTTGGGTAGAACGGACAATCTTCAGAAGCAGGGTAACACATTTACTGAGCACAGCGTGTACAGGTAGTGCTGTTTATGATGGTATACAATGGTATTACTGAGCACAGCGTGTACAGGTAGTGCTGTTTATGATGGTATACAATGGTATTACTGAGCACAGCGTGTACAGGTAGTGCTGTATATGATGGTATACAATGGTATTACTGAGCACAGCGTGTACAGGTAGTGCTGTATATGATGGTATACAATGGTATTACTGAGCACAGCGTGTACAGGTAGTGCTGTATATGATGGTATACAATGGTATTACTGAGCACAGCGTGTACAGGTAGTGCTGTTTATGATGGTATACAATGGTATTACTGAGCACAGCGTGTACAGGTAGTGCTGTATATGATGGTATACAATGGTATTACTGAGCACAGCGTGTACAGGTAGTGCTGTATATGATGGTATACAATGGTATTACCGAGCACAGCGTGTACAGGTAGTGCTGTATATGATGGTATACAATGGTATTACTGAGCACAGCGTGTACAGGTAGTGCTGTATATGATGGTATACAATGGTATTACTGAGCACAGCGTGTACAGGTAGTGCTGTATATGATGGTATACAATGGTATTACTGAGCACAGCGTGTACAGGTAGTGCTGTATATGATGGTATACAATGGTATTACCGAGCACAGCGTGTACAGGTAGTGCTGTTTATGATGGTATACAATGGTATTACTGAGCACAGCGTGTACAGGTAGTGCTGTTTATGATGGTATACAATGGTATTACTGAGCACAGCGTGTACAGGTAGTGCTGTATATGATGGTATACAATGGTATTACTGAGCACAGCGTGTACAGGTAGTGCTGTATATGATGGTATACAATGGTATTACTGCGCTTGATGATGGCCAGCTGACACTAACCTGAACCCCAAATAGAATCTATGTGGTATTGTCAAGAGGAAGAATGAGATACAGCAGACCGAACAATACAGACGAGCTAAACCATCAAAGCAACCTGGTCTTCCTTAAGACCTCAGCAGTGTCACACCCCCGTCATGCAGTGCTGCCTTGGTCCAGTAATTCGTACAACAAGAGCATAAATAGACACACTTTTCAGAAGGTCACCATTTCTGTAGAGTTCTTCAGATACCGGATTTTTCGTTTCCGTGAGCTTTAAGTCATAATCATCAAGGTTAAAACCAAAAAAAAGGCTCGGAGTGTTTCGGTTCATGTGCAATGAATCTAGAGTATTCGAAGGTGTCACTTTTTGAATGAAATTACGCTATTATGGTTTTTTGAGATGCACCTGTAGGAGAGTCACACACAAAAAGGATCGACACAAACAAACACAAACACACATGCTGGAATGTAGTTCACACGTGCTATAAAGTGTAAGACATGAAAGTAAAATGTAAAAAGTAAGATTCAATTGCTCAGCAATATATTCCTAATTTACTATTTATTTAAATGCTGAGCATGAGATAAGCACAAAGAAAACCACAACAACTTACTCCAGCAACTCTCGAATCTATTAAGTCTAACCTAAAGCTGTTTTAATACCACAGGACAGCAAAGTTCAAGATGACAAGGACAGGTGTACATTATTCAGACGTGTTCTGAAACCGAGAGTGATTTCACGGACAGATTTTTGAATCGGTCTTCAAATATTTGTGTCGTGAGAAGCTCTGTGTTCGTGTGGTACATTCCACATGCTCCCATTAGAATGTTTGCTGCTGGAGTTCTGGAATGTCTCACCAGGGCTGGAGATGACCATAGAACATGCTAGGCTGTTGTCTGTAGCCTGGTCTCTTTTGGTCCACGAATCAGCAGCACAGAACGTAGCCTGTACATAGCACATACAATAACATTGTGTTTATTTGACTGTACCTCACTGGACCATTTGACCGGACCTGTGTGTTTATCCAAAAGCCTTGTGTTTTTCTTTCAAATACCTTTAAGGATTTTCTCACAGCTTATCTTGGATATTGAATGGGTAGGGGTGGGAGATATTCAGTTGTTTCCGTTAAAGGCTGGGCAGTTAAAAGTTGTTGAGGGAAAATGATTTGTTTCGACCCGGTTCTGCCCTTGACTCACGTGTCCTTGATGTCTTCTGTCTGCGCCTGTATCGCTCACAACAAATCCTCCTTTCTGTTCGATTCATTGTTCGTTCATTCGTTTCCGTGTGTCGTTCTCAGGGAGGTGTGTATTCGCCAAGACGGCCGGGTTCATCTCACGGTGGTTTACTTTGGGAAGGACCAGATGAATGAGGTCAGGAGCACGCTGGAGAACACGTCTAGGTGGGTGGACACACACACACACACACACACACATACACGCGCACACACACACTCTGGCAGCTGCGTCTTTGTGAGTGGGATCTAATAAAGAGCCAAGACCGTTTCAGATCCATGAAATCGAATCGCAAGACGATGTCCTGCAACATGCCCACACACACACACACACACAGACACACACACACACACACACACACACACACACACACACACACACACACACAGACACAGACACAGACACACACACAGACACACACACACACACACACACAGACACACACACACACACACACACACAGACACACAGACACTCACACACACACACACACACACACACACACACACACACACACACACACACACACACACACACACACACACAGACACACACACACACACACACACACACACACACACACACACACACAGACACCCAGACATTACATTCACACAAACACAGACTTACATATAGGCTTACACACACAACCGCAGGCTCACACACACCGACACACATAAGCACATATGCACTCACACGTACATAAACACACACACACACAAAACACCCACATTTTTGGGATGGATTCTGATAAACAGAGATTTCATTTTAGATGCCGGAAATAAAATCACAGATTTAATCAAGCAAATATGCACCACTGGCCTGCACACACACACGCAGACACACACACGTTACACAGAAAGCCCGTTCTTATCTAATGAATAATGTAGTAGGAGGGTCATTCAGAGCCACTCAGTGACCTCTGCCAGTGTACCAGGTATTACAGGTCTGGGATCTGTGCTGACAGCCGTTGCTGTGAAATGAGTGTAACATTGACCTCTTGCTTGTAGAGAAAATGACAGGTCCAGGGTCAGTTTGAGATTGTGCTGCGGTTACTGGTGCTGAGCTGATTGTCTGGCAGGTAGCCATGGTGACACCAAACCGACCCTTGGGAGGCTAACTTACAGGGGTAGAAAGGGAGAAAAATGAGAGAGGTAGAGAGAGAGAGAGGAATAAAGAGAGAGAATGGAAAAGAAAGGGAAGAGAATGAAGGAGATGAGGGAAGGAGAGAGAGAGGAAATAGAGAAAGGAAAAGATAGAGAGGAAGGAAAAGAGAGAGAATGGAAAAGAGAGAAAATAGAATGAGGGAGAGAGAGGGAGAGAGGAAAGAGAGGGAGAGAGAGGAGAGAGTTGCACACACCTCATGTTGCGCTTTGAGTTGTTTTCGTGCCACAGCTCTCGTTCTCTCTCTCTTTCTCTCTCTCTCTCTCTCTCTCTCTCTCTCTCTATCTTTCTCTCTTTCTCATTGACCATGAGGCAGGCAGTGTTGTGAAGAGTGGAATCCGATGACAGCCAAGGTCTTTCACTCAGACAAAAAGGCAATTCTCATTCTCGACAGCTCAACTTTCTCTAAGAACGGCCTTGGCAGTTTGGTGGCGACGGTCTGAATAGCGAGAGAAAGGCCGGATGAAGTCCTTTCTGTCTGAGACGGTGACCTCCTCCAGTGAGTTCTCCTACTGTGTATCGAGGAGCTTTGTCGGGCCCTTGGAGAATCTGTTCGCCTCGGTCCGCAGCAAATACCATTGACGCGCAGACACGACGTGCGTGTAGCAGGACATGTTTTGATATTCTCTAGACGGTCTCACAGTCGACTCAAACCAAACGGAGCTTTTCATTAAAAACAATCATTTCAAAGTCGCTTTGAACTGAACTCTACAAAGACAGTCTCTATTACTATATATTTTTTTACCAGCATTAAAGTGATAACCTGACAGCCATAACAATCCCCAGATTCTGCCCGTCAGAACTGCGTTCAAATATTTGTGTTCTTTTAAATGATTAAGGGAGTTTGCAGCCTTGACGTACACTATTTCAACCCGGTCCTGATGCGGTTCGGGGTGGATCTCACATGACACCGAACATATCTGCTGTATCTGTAACGCTCTGTCCTCTCGTCGCCTTATAAACAGCTCATTGTTGCAAATTTGCTCCGTCGCCACGGATACATAACACTTAATCTGACTCTGGACCGGCCACTTCAGTGGATCGCGGATCTGCGGGCTCTGGGTTAAAGGGCACGACATCCAAACTCACGGGACCGACCCGCGAATAAATCGTGCCTGGTTTTATTTTAGTCCTCTGCTAACATCGATATTGTTTTCCATGTAGAGCCTTTATTGAAGTAATCCTTCACTAGCCAAAGGTTATTTAGCCGTTTTACAGTAGATGGGTTTCTATTAACATGCTAAGCGCTGTGTCCCAGCTCCTATGTTGCGTCAGACAGCCGTACATTCATATCTTCTCGACCGCGCTTTCACCAGACCCAGGGCCCTCTCCGCACATTCCGACAGACAGAGAGACACGCGGAGCTCTTCGAAGCGCGGGTTGAATCGATAGACATGAATAATTTGTGTCGACTAGAGAGGCGAGGAGAGAAGATAAGCGAGACATCAAAAAAGAGAAACCAAACCGCTGAGAAGATTAGAGAAAGAAGAGAGACGGTTTGGAGCCCGAGGTGAAAGCCGAACACTGGTGAACCGCAGATGCCCTGTGAGGAGCGACAGCAACCCTGGAGCACCCGGTGAATACTAATGGGTCCTCCCCTACGTTGCCACAGAGGGACCTGATCCCCCGGGAGTCGGCCAGACCACCACATCCTGATAGGTGATGAGATAGGCCACGGCAACGCTTGTCGCGAGTCAGCTGCGATTTCCATTTTTTGCAACGATACCATCTGGCAATGGACGAAGGTATACTCCGAATGTTTGGATTTTCTGAAGCTCGCTAGAGACAGACTGTGTAATTGCACGGGAAACTTCCACTGGCACTGATAAATAAGTATTTAACTGAAGAAATGTCATTTCATTTCAAACATTATCTTATTTTTGTGGTTCGGGGTGACTTAAAAATGTCCTGGTTGTTTAAAGAAAAAAAGAAATGTGTCTATTAAAATGAATCGAATGAATCAGAACTACAGTGTGGACATTGTGTAATGTTGTAATTGACGTCTGGTGTACAGAGGCCAAATGATCAGACTGATAATGGGCAATGTGAAGCTTAGCTAATTTGAATATCAGGTCCTGACTATGGAGATACCTCTAGGCATCTCTATGGTTGTCGGGTGGTGGTCAGGGCCTGTCAGCTGGAGGGGCTTCTAGGCATCTTCATGCTGTAGTTTCTGTTGTCCCAATTGGAGGCAGCAGCCCTGCATTGCCTCTAATTGGGACACTATTTAAGTTCAGCCTTTTGCCGCACAAGGTGTGGATTATTGTCTGTATCTGCTTGTCTGGTTGACGGGACGGTACGGTCCGTGTTGTGCGTTTTTGCAATTAAAGTGGATGTTTTGTACCTTAGCTTTGTGACTCTGACCAGAACGATGTCCCTGGTAACATGCGTACCATGACAAGTTCTGTGTGACCCCTAACATTTGACCGGTAGTGTCAAGTTGTATGCAAGAAAATGATATGTGCCTAATTTGGTGGAACGTTGTGAGGTGGACAAATCGGTAGTTACATATTGTGATTTGCCATTGCTTTTTTACAATGTAATTAATTGCTTACAGCAATCGATGTTCTAATCATTTGGTTGTCAAGACAGTGAGTTAAATCCGTGAAGCCGCAACGTTGGATCTTCGAACCCCATGTCAGCTGTCACTGGACAGTTTTGGCAGGTCATTAAAATTCTTTCCGCGGTCATTGCGTTAATGGGAGAAAAGACTAAAGGCGCAAGGAAAGGTTTGAAAAGTGTCGCCGGACTAAAATGAAAGCATTCAACCCGGGGATATTTTAGTGGCATGTGGACTTTGCACGATTTAAATATGAGAGCTCATTAGGTGGGCGGGGCTTGGATGCTGTTTTTGAATGACTCATTATTCCTTTCAGGAATATATAGTGTGTGTTTTGAAAATGTTTTCTTCCAAATACACACACACACGCGCACACCCACACGCACGCACACTTTCAGAGTAGTTTCACGCACAAACACATTACAATGTGAATGAAAAAAGCAGCGATGGTAATGTTTCTTCAAAACATTTAGTGAATCTCACTAAAGTGGGTCTTTTTAAACACATGGTGGTCTGGACTGTCAGACAAATGACTGGTGAGTGCTTTCAGTCAGACAGATGTTCCTCAGGGTAAATAAACACACTCCTCATGCACAAGAGACAGACAGGGCTCATGGAATACTGATTGTAGAGTTCTCATCCCTTGAGACAGAACAGACAGACAGACCGGAAGATAAACAACAGACAGACAGACCGGAAGATAAACAACAGACAGACAGACCGGAAGATAGACAGACAGACCCGCAGACAGACAGACCCGCAGACAGACCGGCAGACAGACCAACAGACCGGAAGATAGACAGACAGACCGGCAGACAGACAGACCGGCAGGCCAACAGACAGACCGGCAGACAGATCAATATCAATATACATGACAGAGCAGCAGAGCAGACAGACAGACATGACAGACTGGCAAACAGACAGACAGACAAAAAGGGGGAAACATAAAGACATAGATGAGACAGGAGCATATTCTAGTGCTTGTTCTAGCTGGCAGTCTTACGGGAGATGGGAAGAGCCTTGACTGGAACGGAGAAGATATAAAGAGAGAGCAGAAGAGAAACCCTCTCCTAGACCAGCAATAGACAGACAGACATCACCATGAAAGCAACCCAGGAGTGCACTAGGAAACACCCGGTGTACTTTGACCTGCGTCTTGGGTCTGCTTGAATCCCGACCGAATCCGGTGCCCATGTGATCCTAATCAAATCCTATTTGCCCGGGTCTAGCTTCTTTTTAATCCCACAGGATTGCCGGCTCGCATGCATTTTTGTGAGGTTTTGTGGTTTAAAAAGTATTTATCCGATGCAAAACAAATCCACACAGGTCCTGGCAGACGATATATTTTCCTGTCTAAGAATTTTTGGTGATTTGAGAGATAAAATAAAATAAAAACCAGTTGATTCACAATGTCATTGAGATCGTTTGCAAGAAAGGTTCTGCTCTTTTCTGATATGTAACAGGACATTATGAGTAAATCCGTGTCCTGTACGTACGAACACACCGGCAAACGGATGGGTGAACCTGCGTTCGTCCAATCGACATAAACATGCACAACGATCCTAAATCAATGTTTCCTTCCTGACAACAGAGAGACAGGCTCCGTACAGATACAGCTAAAATACACAGTTTATCTACTGCAGGAATGGGTTCCCTGGGGAGGGCAGAGGAAACTCCTCCCTCTGGGCTAAATGCTGATCGAGAGATGACAGGGAGAACAATTTAGTAATGGAAATCTGAAGGGCAGTGTCAGGCTAAACTACTGTAACTAGAACGTCGCCTCCTGCCAACCGGAGAAACGCCTAACCGTCATTGTGAAGTTGAAGATTAGGCCGCGGCCATTGGCCACCATTCAGAACGGTCACACTAAACAGAAAAGTACTGAGATTCTATATGAAATGTCCTAATTACTCCATAACTTCATATCGTCTGATCTGCTTGCAGGCTACAATACCGCTGGTAATGTAACGATTTTTTCTCACTGACGCAGCCTGTCTTGGGAAAAAATTGTGTTATAGTGGATAAAACAAACCACAGTGCATCACACATCTTTTATGTCACAGATGTGTGGTGTGGTGTCTTCTTTTTAACTTGAAAGTTCGTATAAAGATCCACAAGCGTCAATTTGTGATGTTACGAAGAGAGAGCAGTCGTTAATAATGCATTAGCCTACTAATATAGTGTTCTGAATCTCAACCGATTAATTGCCATGTTTTCAGAAGATTCCAGCTAATTCCCCAAAGTGCAAGGCCCAGGTTAGGTATTGATGAATAATTTATCTTGCCGGATCCGGCAGAGGGTGCATGCGTGCTCGCGTAAGTGGTTGACCTTTGTCATCGTCTCCTGTTTCTCCGAACGGGATTGTATTAAGGTTGAGCATCCTGTCAGCAGCTGCTGGCCACGCCATCCGCAGCGGCGATTATTCCGCGGTAATAAACATCCGTCTGCGGTTGTTTACCGTGGGTGAAGGATAATAATGCCTAAAGGAGGCAGAGATATTAAAGTACATTTGTCACGCTGACAGAGTGAGTAGCATATTAACTAGCGTTGCTGCTTAGTCTCCCCTCGCAGAAAACACGGCCACGTCCCGAAGCGCGCCACATTAGCATGTCGCGTACTGTACTTTTTTCCAGGACTTTCCTGGTCCAATCTAGTCCGGTATAGAGAGAATACAGGACAAATTGGGTCTGAAACATGTAGCCACTTTACAGATCTGATCTTATTAGTTCTGCTCCAGCTGTCAGACAAATGTAACTTTGCACGCGTGTTAAACTAGCAGTGGTTCTCAAACCTCTCGTGGCGGCCCCCGATTGTTCCGCGTGTTTAATGCATTCCAGACTTGGTACACCCGGTGTCAACTAATTATCAAAGTGTTAACTCCTTGAATCTGGTGAGCTAATTGTGGGCTACAACATCAATGTGTGACTAAGCAGATGATGGTCAGGCAAATACAAGGACAGCATTGTGTGATGAGGGCTGTGTCAGCTGGACTCTGTTCACATGAGACCCCTTTGACATTGCCTGCAAAAAACTATAGCTTAGTTGTCTCAAAGTTAATTTAGTAACTATTTTGGGCTGTTTGTGAGCCCCACTCCGAATATATCTCTATGTATCTAATCATTTTTCTCTCACTCTTTTCTTTAGAACAACCTCTTCCAGTTCTGTCTATAGGTTTCTATACAAGGTTTGGGATAAAGCAGAACATACTTTTCAGTTAGACAGTATATTAGTAAATACTTCTCTTAATAAGTACTGAATAAGTACTTCTCGTCACCTTTGACTTTTTCTTTGTCTGCAGGGAGTTCAACTTTAAGAACTTCACCCTGCTGCAGTTGAATGAGGACTTCTCCCGTGGGCGTGGCCTGGATGTGGGCGCCAGGGCGTGGAAGGGAGGCAACGTTCTCCTCTTCTTCTGCGACGTCGATATCTACTTCACCGCTGACTTCCTCAACACCTGTCGTCTCAACGCCCAACCTGGTGAGGAAGACTACCACGCCTCATCGATGTTGTCACAATGTCGTGATGGCGTTCAATCTGGGCGGCTTTCTGTAGCAAAAGTGACATTTCAATGGAATGTTATTGAGATTAAATTTGGTCCATGGTTTTAATTAAATCCGTTTTTATCTTACATCTTTGGGTGTTTCTTTCCTACTCAGGTAAAAAGGTGTTCTATCCTGTTCTGTTCAGTCAATATAACCCGACCCTGATCTATGGCAGTCAAGATCACATCCCTCCAGTTGAACAGCAGCTGGTAAGAAAGCTGCTTTTACTGCTGTCATTTCAACAATGACTCAGAAAAGACAAGCGATGTCACACAGAAGGGAACAACACCACATTTTCTGGCGTTCGATTCTCCAGTCATTGTTTTCGTCTGTTACACAGGTGATCAAAAAGGACACAGGATTCTGGAGAGATTTTGGCTTCGGAATGACCTGCCAGTACAGATCAGATTTCATCAACATTGGTAAATATCCCGTTCCCAGGCACATCACTGCTGAGTTCTGCTTTTACACTAATCATTTTACTAAACCTATAATTAATCCTGGAAAATTGTTTCCTTATCCAAACCATCAGCAATATTATTATGGAAGCTGCATTGGCTCTGAGGACAGGTAATGCCTCAATACATTTTCCACCTCCGTCAAGGCCATTAGATGAAATCAGAGGCTATAAACTATGTTGGAACGGCCGGCAGTGGGCGCTTTCCAAATGGCACCCTCACACACACTGCACTACATTTGATCTGGGCCTATGGGTCTCCTTTCAAAAGTGGTGCACTATTTTAGGCCACAGGGCACACTTTGGAAAGCACACACACAACCACACTGCAGAAATACACAGAAAGAGACCAAGTTTAACTGTTTATCGTTTGAATGTCACTGCCACTGGCAAAACATTAATATCATACTGAGAAGGAAGACAAAGGCATCTGTATTATACTTCAGTGTGATACAAAACAGAGAGAGAGAGAGAGAGAGAGAGAGAGAAGGAGGGAAATAAAAAGACAGAGAGGGGGCTGGATAAAGGGGGAAAAAGTTTGGACAAGAAACAATTGGTTCCTTAAAGTGAGACAAAAAGAAGAGACAGGATTAGTTGAAATAGAAGGGAAATGTTCAAAGCGAGGTGGAGGAAAAAACTGTTTGGATTAAAACTACAAAATCTGATTACGCAGGACACGGGAAGGATGTAGCCGAGTGATTTGAAAAAGAAACCTTGACGCCAGCATCGCAATTTTTTCCCAAGATATTATTCTGATATATTTGCATATTCTGAGGTTCTATCAAAACATCTTGTTATGCTTGCGCTGTCTGATCATCAGGCCTCATGCATTATGCATAGGGGGGAAACTGGTTGAAGAGAGCACAGAAAATAAACTGCATGAGGATGACTTTACAAGCTGTGATTATGGCAAACAAAACTGACATGAAGGGGCGATCTTTGATCTGTTTGCGCCGTATTCATTAGGGCCCTAATTGTGTAGGCAAATGTTGTGTAAGGCTACAGGTAAATATGGAAATGATTTGACTATAAAGGGTTTTGCTTCCTGTCACAGAGGCCTGAATATTCAATCTAATTGATCATGTCTACAGCTGCACTTAGATTTAGTAATAGACATTTTTCAACCACTCCACAGATGTCATGCTAACGTCTGTATTTTTGGCAAGACACAAGTAATATTTCAAAAGACATGTTCACGGACAGACTATTTCACTTATAATTCATGAGGTAACAGTTGCCACGGGTCAGACGTTTCCATACACTAATTCGACTATGCTGTTAAACATCTTATGTTACAAGATCGACAGGAGACTTCTAGGCACCTTTATGGTGACTTAGAGGTCCTTTTCGGGATAGGGGTTGTTCGGTTTTGGTGGCTCCCAATTAGAAGCAGCTGCATTGCGTTGTCACTAACTGGGAGACCCATTTGAGGTCACGGTTTGCGAGCAGTGGTGTGGGGTTTTCGTAAATGACGAGCGTAAATTACGGACGTAAATGACGAGCGTAAATGACAAAGTACTTTTCGTTTGCTTTTCATGTCCTTCTGTCTGGAAGTAGTTTTCTTGTTTCTCCTTAGACCCACTGTAGTGGTGTATTGATACTATTTAGGCCCAATCCGAATACTCCCCCTTACCCCTTCCCCTTGACCCTACCCCTTAGTTTTGCGCGTTCGCGCGACACCAAGTGCTGTCCGAATACTCATTTTGATCAAGACGAAGGGGTAAGACATAGGGCTATGTACCCCTTGAAACCAAGAAATTCCGAGAGCTTACTTGAAACCAAGGGGTACCCAGAACTCAAGGCGAGAGGTCAGCAATGGCTGCTAGATCAGCAAAAGAGACCCATAAATGTAGTATTTTCGGATTAAATAACAAATTTAAAAATTACGACACAATTGTTTTGTGATCTACGCAGTCCTGTACATATATATTTTTAACCATTTTAATAATTGAAGGTTTTTCTAAAATCGCTACTTTTCAACGCCAAAAATACATTGCTAATTTGCACTAAAAGTCCCATATTTCTCTGACTAGCCTTTACTCAATGCATGTTTGTCTACAGTTAACTCTTTTAGCAGATAATTCATATCAGTGCATAACATAACCTGCTTTTGGAATACCGATTAAAGTGCTTTACATACCGTCCCGAATCACACAGGGACGCCGGAGGAAACCCGGCAAATAATTCGCTTTCGGGCAGAAAATGAACAGAAGTTTCATGCTGTACAACCATAGACTGTATGAAGATTAGGTGTACAACATAATTTGGATATGATACAGGACACTGGTGAGGCCAAGACAGAGAGGTTATTGGGCCTCTTTGAAAAAAATGGTTGAAAAACTGTAGTTTGTTTGTTGCACTTTGCACATTGTTGTGAGTTTTGCACATTTAATTTAAATAGTACTTTTATTTATCAATTGTATATGTTTTACAATGTTGTTCAATAAATACAGGTTTTTGATTAAGGGTTTCTGAACATCGATCAATGACATTCAAAACAGTGATCACTGAAACAGATATACAAAACACCATGCAGTGGGGATGAAAATATTTATTGAAAACAGCCTTCAGTAGTAAGCAAGCAGGTTTATTTATATAGCACGTGTGCTTTACAAAAACATTAAAAACAATAGTACACAGAAGAACATCTGCATCCATATGCACCGCCACTGTGACTGTTTCGTTTATTGCTCGCCTTAATAAACAATCAACCAACGAACCAAGGCATCGTCTTTTCCAAACCATATGTTTCAACAAAACTGTGCACCTGCATCCTACCACCTTCCCCAGCATATCCCTGAGCTTGGAAAATTCTGGATAAATATTCTCTGGTCAGATGAAACAAAAACAGAACTGTTTGGCCATAATTACCATTGTTATGTATAAAGAAAAAGGGGGAAGGCTTGCAAGCCGAAAAACACCAACCCTACCGTAAAGCATGGTGGTGGCAGCATCATGCTGTGGGGGTGCTTTGCTACAGGAAGGACTTCTGTGCTTAGCTACAGGAAGGGCTTCACAAAATAGATGCCCACATGTGGAAGGATATGGAATGGAAATTATGTGGATATACTGAAGCTACATCTTAAGACGCCAGTCGAGAGGTTAAAGATTTGTCACAAATGGGTCTTTCAAATGGAAAATAACTCCAAGCATACTTCCAAAGTTGTGGCAATGTGGTATAAGGACAACAAAGTCCAAGTATTGGAGTGGCCATTACAAGCCATGACCTCAATCCTATAGACTATTTCAGTGCAGAACTGAAAAAACTGTTTGAGCAAAGAAGCCTACAAACCTGACTCTGTTACACAAGAACTGATTGTGGGCAGTTTGTCAAAGGCAATGCTACCAAATGCTACTAAATACTAATTAAGTGCATATAAACTTCTGACCCATTGAAAATTAGATGAAATAAATAAAAACTGAAATAATACTAACGCTGTTAATATGAAGTGGTGATCCTAACTGACCTATGACAGGAAATATTTACTGGCATTAAATCAGGAATTGGGAAACACTGAGGTGTATGTAAACCTCCAACTTCAACAGTATGTGTTCCGCCCTGTAATCTGCCTGAAGCCCGCCTGTGATTTATTATATTTACATATTAGGTTGTAACATGAAAACAGTTAATGAGTTTTGTTTTCTGACTTTCAGGTGGTTTCGATGTGGACATCAAAGGCTGGGGTGGTGAAGATGTGCACCTTTACAGGAAGTACCTGCACTCCAACCTTCTAGTGGTGCGCTCCCCGTCGCGCGGCCTCTTCCATCTGTGGCACGAGAAGCGCTGCGCAGACGAGCTGCCCCCGGATCAGTACAGGATGTGTATGCAGTCTAAGGCTATGAACGAGGCGTCGCACGGCCAGCTGGGTATGCTCTTCTTCCGACACGAGATCGAGGCGCATCTGCGCAAGCAGAAACCCCAGCGACCCATTGCAAAAAAGACATGATGGGAGGGGGAGGGGGGGCAAAAACTAAATAAAACTGACAGTGGGGAAACGACAACGGAACCCAGATGTCTGGAAACGGTATAGTGACAGTACCGACGCACTCCAACGACCGACTCAATAAATAAAAAACATAAACGGCATCTGAGGTGCCTGTCGTAACTGTTGAGACAACAGTTGTAGTCACCTGATGTTTGTTCTAAAATCATGTGCCTCTTGTTGACCGACTGACAGTGGGAGAATGATGATGCGGCATCGGCTGGTTTCTCCAGGGTGGAACTATAGGGTTACTGTAGCTCACCAGAGCCACCTTGTGGCGAATTGGGGAAACAGCATGGCATCGGCTGTTTTTTCCAGTGTAAAACTATAGGGTTACTGTAGCACACCAGAGCCACCTTGTGGCGAAGTTGGAAAAGGGCATGGCATCTGCTGGTTTCTCCTGAGTGGAACTATAGGGTTACTATAGCACACCAGAGCCACCGTGTGGCGAATTGAGGAAACAGCATGGCGGTGGCCTGCTTGCCTTGCTGGAACCTGTTTACATGACTCTACACTCGGATGACCAATCGCTCAACTGAAACAGCTGTTTATTGTGGTTATGTAGAAATAAAAGAAAAACAATAGAGAAGAATGGGACGTTTTTGGCCGTTCTTACGCAAGTAACACGGAACAAGTAAGATGCTCTGCTTTTTCACAGGTTTGACTAATGCTACATAGGCTACACATGATTTTTTTTGCCAGGAAACAGAACAGAGTGCATTTTCATATCGTTAATATGGTTTAGAAGAAATATTGTTTCTGGTTTTAAATGTTGTTTTAGGAAAATGTCTGACTTCTCTGGATAGCCGTTATTTAATTTTGAGCATAGTTATTAATGTTCATATAATATACAGTATTTTAATCGATAAATTATACTCTTGTTCCATCATGAAGTTGTACACTGTTCGTTCGATTGCCTTGTATTGAGAAGAAATAGCCTAAAAATATATTTATTATTTAACATAATTGTTACGTTAGTTGCCTTATAGTGTGTATTATTTCTTAGTTACATGACGATGGCTGGAAGCCAAATGAAGTTGGTAGTTAATAAAATGTCTACAGTACAAGTACTGAATACAAGTACATAAAAGTATCAGTCCATTAAAGCCAGTACAGGGAAGGGAAGAAAAAGACCAGTATGTCCAAATCATGACAATCTGAAATTATTAGAAATATGATGATAATGAAGACAGAGTGCCTGTGTATGATGCATTGTTTTAATGTGATCCTGATGCAATTCTACTGGAAGCATAGAGACATGACCGAAAGATGGTTCAAAATACTATTAGAGGTGAAAATTCACACCAAGTCATAATGACTTCATGCCTTCAAAATGTTCATGTATTTGTTTTAAATCTAAGTTCTCAATTCTGAGTATGAACAATGCATTGAGATCTTTAATTTCATTCCGACGAGGCTTTCAATCAAAGTGAGGTAAGCACTTGGTCTGTTTTACGTGGAATAACTTGTTTATACATACATTTGTGTTCAATGACCAAAGCCTGTGAATAAAAAAGATGCACTTTTAGTTTTTAATTTTTGATTTATGGAGTACATTATTTTCTGCCAATAATATATAAACATTCAAGAAACAGTATGTATGTCAGTCTTTCCCTAACATGTCTTGTTTGAAGCTTCTCTTATTGTTTAAATATTGTGTTCATTTAAAATGAAGTTTGGTTATATCTTGGTTGGATGATTCTATCATTCTTTCTAAAGGTTTCCTGACTGCAGTGTGACAAAAATGATGCAATCTACTCTCCCAAGCAGGTGGCGCTATTGCTGTCGGGTTGAGTTTCACCGTTGTGTTACAAAATAACACCTCTAGATGGCGGAATTGCACATTAATCAAAAACCTAAGAACCAATATGGGATGTTGTCTAGTGAAAAAAGATACAATACCGATATTTGCCTGTAGGTAATTTGCAACCTTATACTGACCTTAAGTGTATTGACAGAACATCTCCCACACAAATACACATATGCACACACTGCTGTTGGACTGTCATCAGCCATATAAGCTCATTGCAATCAGCTTTCTGATTGAAAAGTCATTGAAGACACATTTACAAATATTTCTTTAGGTATGAATTTCATTAAATGTTTAACACATTGTCTAAAAAGAGAATTAAAACTTGAAAGTGAAACTAGCGGACAAGACATCATGGATATAATTATAGTTATGTAAACAAAACAGTCACAAACAGATCCATAAACAGATACCAGTTCTGTATATATCCAAGATCACAATAATAAAACTAAATGCAAAAAATGTATTTCTGTCTAAAAAGCTGAAAACAAAGCTTGAAAAACATGAGACTACACAAAAAATACCCTGCATAAACAGCCTACATCTTTCCATCTCAGTTATGAAAATACTTGGGCATATTGATTATGTTAAGAGAATGTTTGTCTATATATATTGTGTATTTTTTAAATATTTTACATAATTTAGCAGGCACTCTTATCAAACGCCTAACATGCTTTTTTTCGCAATTTGTTATGTTTTACTAGACCTGACAGTGGAGAATATTTAACAGATAATGTCAGTGGTATAGTAACACCGATTTGGATTTAAACCCATGCAGTAGAATTAAATGTGAACATGTGGTTGCAACTTAGATCGCTGTCCCTGCAGGAATCAAACCCTTTGGGTTGCAGGTTAGCAAACCATAACATATGATTGCCCAACCTGCCTGGGTTAATGTCTTCCACTTTAACTAGGTATGATTTTGGACAAAAAATCAACAGTACAACATTAACTATCATAGTTATGCAGATGATACTCAAATATATATGGCTCTCGAACCATCTGACTGTAGATCCAATAGACTCACCGTGTCACTGTGTTGAACACAAATTGTCTACAATTAAACCAAAATCAAACAGAGAATAGTTTGTTTGGTAACAAAAATAGTAGAACTAATATTAGGAGCCCTAAATACCAGGGACCGTGTGCATAATCTGGTGTAATTATAGACTCACATCTCGCGTTCCCCAGTCACACCAAGCTGAACGGTCTGGGCCATGAATACATTTCTGATATGTTTTAAGATTAAAAACCAAGCAGGGCTCTGAAACCGAGTCAACATTCAGCAGTTGCTGCATGCAACTGGAATAAATTAACAGTTGGAATAAATTACCAATTACTATCTTAGACGTGCCCCAAATGAATACATTTTTGAAGCTAGGTTAAAAAAGTATCTCTTTTCACAAGCGTATGACTGAGTGCTTTAACTTTACCACACTGTCATGTCTATCTTGAGTTCATTTAAATTTTTTCTTATTCTATTTATTTTTCTATTCCTCTTCGAATTGCCCATTTGATGTTTTTATTTGTTTATTATTCTAATACACGGCATCATTGAAAACCTGTGTATGCATCATAGGCCTGAACTTCTAGAGACTTCTCGGCTAGGTTCTAAGACCTGAAAAGACTCTGGAGACTTTTTGAATAAAACGTACAGTTACAACTGACATGTAATGTTTTAAATGTAGATACTTGATGCCAAATGACAGATTGCTAAGAATATAAAATGCATGTATTTTATTTTGTTCCCCTATGTAAAGCACATTGAATTTCCTCCAAGTATGAACTGTGCTATATAAATAAAAGTGCATGCAACAGGACGTGGAGGTGGGGCCAGAGGAAAGTGACTGGTAGTGTCGTGTCTGCAACAAGTTTCGGTTGATCCTCGTCAGTTGGCTGCCATCATGAAACGCCGCGGTGCTCATTGCTCAGTGGAGTCCGGTACTGATCACTACCAAATGGATTACCCAGTCAGCACTGCCAAGCGACCTATCCGTTTTGATTTATTTTTGCCTGATCTTTAGCATGCATTTTCCGTTTTTCAGGACACTGAACAGGTTGCAATACTAACATCACCTATCTGAGTCCATTGCTCTGTGCAAGCTGTTTTTGTAGATTGATCCCGAGATCGCTTAATATTACCACAGTAAAATAATCCGCTGGAACATGCAAGCTGTGTTGGTGGAACTATCTATGCATATATTTAGCTAGATATCTAGCAGATAATCAAATGCATGTCACTTCCTCAAATGAAAACTGCAATGGGGGTTTATAAACGTCATCCTATAACATCAACGCACAAGTTAACCACATGGGACGAAAATACCAAGAACACGGCAACTTCTGCAGTTGACAATGCATAGATATATATCTATGTTGACAATGAATTAGTGACTTCCACCGGAAGACTAAGCGTTTGAAGCCACGCTACGCTCCTCCCACACGGAAACAGTTGCCAAATCTCGCGACAGACCGTAAAGTGCAGAGAAGACGCTGATATCAAACACCCGAGCTCAAACACCGGAGCGTATCTATTGGTAGGAGACCTCAAACAAAAGCTCAGGCGAAAGGGAATCAAGAGAATCAATAATGTTGGCTTTATTTTGAATTACAGTTTTTCCTGTTACATTTCTTTGGACGTTCTGTATTTTTGATATTACTATTATTATTTTTATTTTTTATTGAATACATCACGTTTGCAATTGGCCCCGTCAGTAGACGCGATCATGTTCGAAACGAGAGGGGTCCCGTTCATTCTGCTAGACGTTGTCTGTCTATTTCTCGGTATGTGTATTATTTCAATGACTTGCTTATAGCGCGGTGTCCACATGTTGTACCTTATTTCCATGCGGATATATTTGACAGACGCAGCGTTTATATGCAAATAGTGTGTATGCGCGCGCGCGGGTGTGTGTGTGTGTGTGTGTGTTACATACGGGTCAAACGATCGAGTTAATCATGAGAGAAATTACAATATGTAAAATATTGTTTAATGTGTGAACAATGTAAACAATTGGGTCATCGCGATTGTGTGTCATGTTTTTTGACAGTTCCGCCTGCTGCTGTTGCACACAGCTGAGTGATGTTAATCACTTAATGTTACTTGTGAAATTCGCTGCGTTTAACGCTGTTTAGTGTTAACACATGCTACTAGTATTGCATTGCATACAATGTCTTGTCATAACTATGGGCGTTATGCTGTTCTGTCAGTCAGGCGATACCCTTATCGTGTGTCATTACATTATTTAGTCAAAGCTAACAGACTGTCTGTAATTACAGGCATTACTAAATAACCATTACTATGTGATTATTTCTCAATTCTTGCCTTAAAACATGGCAATATTATGTTAGGGATTTTGCACGCGTTATGGATAACCCAATCTAATTATAATATACCATCCTCTTAGGAATCCTAAACTCATAACCGGGCAATTCCATCAGATCTGCACTATAGTGCCTCTGTTACCAGCTGTAACTACACCATCCTACCAGGTCTTAAATAAGATTCATGTGTTCTGCTCATCTGTTTTTCACATTGGGATATGACTCACTTCTCTGCAGATTTGTGTGGGGGTTTAATCTACTTACACATTATGGATGTCCCGGGTGAGGCATAGATATGTCATCCCTAAATGCCAAGGCCTAATTGAGTTTTCCTGTGCTGAACATTAGTCTCTTCCCAACAGCGGTCAATAGATGCAAATGTTTTCTAATAAAATGTGCTTAGGGAATAGGAAGTTGAGCAAGATGAACGTTGCTGCAGAGAATGCTACCCAGCTTTGTTTATTTATTGTTTATTACATAAACCTCACAGTTGATGCGCAACCAGTATTTCTTTACCGGACTATGATTCCTCAGTCATTATTTTCAAACACGTATGATAAGGTTTGTTGTTTGCCATGACAAAATTGCAAAGCACAAACTCTTTATCTGTACTGTCTAGAGTTTTTTGTCTTAAGATTACGACTAGTGATTACTTTGTCATTGTTTTAAGTGCCTCTGCAGATTCTGGCCTGCATGACCTCGTAACTACTTGGTAAATATTATGTGTGTGTTTATCAGGCTTGTTTATCGGGTTCGGACTGAACCCATATGGTTGGTTTTATGTTACTCTGCTAGCCGCTTGAAGCCTATTTGTGGATATCTTGAGAGCATGTGTGTGGAGCTTTTATCTCTGCACTTTCACAGCCATAGAGGACACTGTATCGTAAACACATTAGAATGGAACAGCTCGTTTAAATCACTGTGACTCAAGTTTTCCACATCATCAAGATAACCACACTCTTTCCATAGGCTTAAAAAGCCCTAGCCTAGTTTTAAACAAGTTCGCCGGGCTATCTGCATTGTAGCTAGTATCCTCTCCTGTCTACTTAGAACTTAGGAGGCCATCAGGATACAATTTTTCAGGGCGAGAGAAATGGAAAGACATTGTGAGAAGTTAAAAGAGATGTCAGAATTCTGTTGCACCCTGCTGTGTTTAACTGACACAGAGACGAGCTCAGCTGTCACCGCAACTCAATTTAACGGGGTGGCACAGCTGACAATGAGAACTGAACACACCCAGGATTCATAGCAGAAAGAATAGTGGGAGCAGCTTAGAAGGATTGGTTGTGTTTTGTAGGTAAGTAGGGCTGAAGTTCAATTCGGTTTTCAATTCACACAATCCAAACCTCACTTAGCATTAGATAATGCGAAAGGGAAGGACTGACAGTTTATCGTTTTTATGCAAAGTGACTGTGGATTGGGTAGCATGCCGTCTTGTCAAGTTGAACCAAAATAACACACTGTCTTCTCCCAGCATACTCTTACTGTTATACTGTCATACTGTTTCTCCAGGAATAACAAGCAGACTGGTAGCCAAAAAGACAAGCATAAACTGTAACTCAGTTAGGTATGCTATGCTTCATGGTTTGGTTCAGAGCCAGCAAGGACACATGACAAACAATCACAACGGTACTTTTGTTTTGAAGAGAGAGCGACTACCTAGTCTAGGAAGGCCACTGTGAAAAACATTTCTTCGGCATGACATAATAAGTCTGCTGACGTCACACTTGTTCACCTGCTTCGTTTGATGCCTTGCTTTGTCACTTAAACACGGAGATGAGGTAACTCACCAAGAGTCGTTTCTGGTGAACTTTTGCACTGAATAGCCTGGGACCGGTTTCACAGAAGCTGTTTTTCCCCTTAACTTCTTTCAAAAGGTGGAGAGCAGAGAGGTCAGGCAAAGTATTACATTTTTTTTGCGAAAAGTCGTAATTTTCAATTGAAATCAAAAGAAGGGCAACGTTTTTCACAGATGGTAAGACAAGGGAGGTGGCTCTGGGGAGTTTTATCTGTGCATTCCACAGGATCACTTGGCGGTTGCCCGAGTGACCATACGCAATTACATACATTTGTCACTGGAAACAAGGCGTTTTAGACGGAGTGCCGATCTGCGTCGTACGTGTCCGGTTGCTTTTGACACCTCCTGACACGTTTGCACTGTAGCCTGGCAGGAGTTCATGTGCCCATGCCGCACTGGTAACAACACTAACATTAACTGGTTAACCTACTCTTTTATCCACAGGGGGAATGCCCCTGGCAGCCTTTAACTTGGGCAAAGTCAAGCCCTATCAGAGGGGCTTTTTCTGTAACGACGAGAGCATCCGATATCCCTTCCACAGCGGCACTATATCCTCCACTGTGCTCTACACAGTGGGCTTCACTCTGCCCATTTCCTGTGTAAGTAACAATGGTAGAATGAACCAAACAAGACATTCAGGATTTTACTGAGAGAATATCGATCAGCAACAGACGTACCATATATGACCAATTCACAGCTGTTTCTGTTGATGCCGACTAACAACCACGGCCCTGTTTTAGTGACAGTATGATATAATTATCACGTGATGACATTTAGATATGTTATACTTGGCCCCTGACCTCTGGTGCTTATGGTCTTTGTACGTTTTCAAAGTTAAGGAGAATGTCCACTGAGCTTTGTTGTCCAAACTGAAAAAGGCACATTCGTCAACGTTAAACCGAACGAGCAAAATCGGCTGAAGCATTTAAAAGGAGATTACGGGTTTACATTTCTGGTACTTATCTTGTTCTTTTCCTCTGCTTGGCCAACGGGGGCAAGGTTTCCAAACTGGCTGCGGTGAACGTGTGCGGGTGAATGTAAAGCTTGAGGTGTTGGACTTTTGGTGTTGGCTAATAACTACTAATGAACGCCTCCATGGCACGTTTCAAGCGAAGCGTCGAGCCTGCTTTATTTTAGACGCTGCTATTTGTTTTTCCGTTAACCCACTTTCTTCTCCAGGGGATCTGTCCTGACTCCGCTCTTTGATGATGTTGTGCATGGGTTTAAATGGGTGCGGATTAAGGAGGGCGTTTAGAGCCAATACCCTCCTAACCAATTTGTGTTTGTCTGTTTTTCTCTCATTTACCTGTTTGCTAGCTGGACTCCCATTCGCAATACTCACACCACTACACAATCCCTTCAAACGGGGATTTTTCTGTCATGACGATTCTATCAAGTACCCTCTTAAAGAAGACACCATATCCTATGAGTTGTTAGGTGGAATTATGGTACCCACCACAGTGCTCAGTGTAAGTTCACCTGTTTTATGTTTGCTAGTTAACGCATCTTGCCTTTCTTTTCTCTTCCAACACATACTGAATACCACCTCTTCAGGCTGCTGTGTTTTGACTTTTCTGTGATAAATGCCCTTTTATATTTTCTTCTTTTGTTGTGATGATTTTTCTACACTAAAATATTTGGGTAAAAAAAATTCTACTTATTTTATTTGGTACTGAACAAAGCCAGACTCAAACCCCTTTGTGACAACGAGACGTTTGGGCCAATCTGGCTGTAATGACTGCAGACAAACGCTTCCTATATCTTCTGATCAGACTTTCACATTGCTCTGGAAAATTTTCCATGCAAAGGTGCCCTGTTTTCTATGGGTTTAGTGAAAACGTGTGAACCAAGGTTTGCTTTAAATATAGACCAGACTGTTGCTTGTCATCAATGCTGATTGTAGTTTGGATAAGAGTCTTGCCGCATCTGTGGCCTGTCGCTACATCACCCACGCGCGTTTCCGCTTTATCTCACAGATCGATGGACTGACATTCTCTATTTAACTGATCCGATAGCGAAACGCTATCTTTCGAAAGCAATTTATCCACGCCCTGAATTACATTACAATGTCTCAGGGCTGTTTGCGTTTTGGAATGGTCTTGTCAATGTTCAGACCTTAACTTAATTAACAGATTTGATATATGTGTATATATATGTATATGTGTATATATATGTGTATGCATATGTATATTCACCGTCTTTTAATAATGCAGAGAAATTGATAAGTAGCTCTGCCGGTAATGCGGGTCAATATTAATTCCGCAGTAATGTGAAGGACTGATCAAGCACTTGGAGTTGGCAGCTCAGTTAAATAAAGGTTGCATTTTAAGTTTATTTTTTTAAAAAGCACTAGAGGAATCGGAAGGTTCAAGTCATTGCAGCTGAATTGACACATGCCAGTTGAATGCTTTTTCACAAGGGGGATTTATTGTTGCATAATCATACTGTTTTATACCGTTTTGAGTGAAAATCTGACAAGTGTCAAAATATGCAAGTGTTATTTGGAAAAACAATTTTTTCACAGCACCATACATCATTGTAGCAATGATGTTGATGTAGTTAACTACTTGCTTCATTCATCACATTCTTTAAAAAAAGTAAGATTTACAGCAACAGATTTGCACAACTGAACTTGATATTTTAATAAAGCACAGCCTTAAAGTGAGCAGCATTGGTGAGCTCATCACTCCATATTAAAAAACCCAAAAGCTAGCCTGCAGGGTCTAACAAAACAAAATGTAAAAGTTATTTCAGTACTCGTTTTATTTATCCAATTAAATATCAACATTTTCTTTTCTCCCCTTTTTGTGATGTCCAATTCCGAATGATGCCCATGAACTGTTACAACATAGTGATTGGCGGTCGGGCACACAAGACACTCCCGCCGAATGTTATCTGGGCAATGATTGGTTAATAATACAATGTTTTATACCTGACATTCTGTGCATTTTTGGGTGGAGTTGCCTGTGAACGAAGTTACGCCCTCACCACAAATGTGTCAGACTATAGAAACCAAGGCGTCACCATAAATCTACTCAGGTCTCTGCACAGAGTGTACAATAGCACCAGACACGCTCTCCCTGCATTCGCCCTAAGAGAGAAATCTGACTCCTGACTGTGGGCCAGTTTTCCACTGACCCTCTTAACAAATCTCCTGGAATTTTTTCGGATGTTCATTTTAGAGCACACATAGTTGCAAAGAATCTGAAAGTAGGGGTGTTGATCCCGGATCAGCTTATCCCTATTATTAAATGCTATTGAATATAATCAAAAGGCGTTATTTGATCCTAGATCAGAGCTCTAGCGGAAGACAGTGAATATGGACCATATTGATGTAGTATAGCTAGACGATGAGGCATTTCTTGTGGCTCTCGTAATCTCTTTCAAAGAGCCTCTGAGGAATTAAATTATAAGCTTTTTTTAATCTATTAAATGAACGTGAGCTCTAGTGGAGTAATGCGTTTCCAGTTAGTCAGTGTATCATCAAAAGGAAACACACACAGAGGATGGAACTTCTTTCTAGGTCACCAATACAAGTTGAGAAAGGCCTTCCTAACCGCGAAGCACAATCACACACAGAGGCATTGCATTTGTTCTTGGTAATCACCCTTGATATTTGAACAGTTGGCCTTTCAAAGTTCATTAGTAAACGTTATCAGGGCAATCACCGCCTCGTTCGAAGTACGCCATTAAACATACTTTGACACAGTCGTTGTAGGCTTACTTCCAGATATGGGAACGTATAGTTCTCACTTTCAAGTGGATTGTCACACAGTAGCAGAGGGAAGAATCCAAACCATGTCCACACACTAACCACATCCACCTCAATAAGGAACGTGCCATATAGAAGTTGTCAACATACAGTTTTTGTAGTTGGACTCAACATGGAAGTACAATTGTTTCTACAGATAATGCAAATCTTTTTTACCACAAACATTGGCATTCTTAAAACGCAATAGATCCAATTTGGACGCCTCTAGTGTGACTGAAAATGCGCAATGTCATACGCCAACATTTTATTTATCTGTTTTTTAAAGGTAAAAAAAATAGTCAGGCCCCCGATCGTGACAGCAGTCAACTACGGGTCCAATACAGGGCAGCGCAAAATCTGATCGGTCTCCTGGGGGGTTGACGGGTGGACCTGCAAGCTCAGTCTTGGTCTTTGCGTCACAAATTGGACATCACTATATTGGGAGATTTTGAAAGCATTTGACATTTCTCAGTGGACATTCTTGTTAATATAGTCACCTAGATGAGATGGGCGTTAGGCTACTCTAAATTGCCAGGGTCTACTTACTTAACTTTTCTAGTAACAACTGTTTTTGCTTTGTGTCTTGAACTAGGCATGCTAGGTACATGCTGTTCACCCGCTGTTCTCCGGGTTTTTGAGGAACCCGGACGTGACAGAGACTTAACATTTGTTCTACTTTTTACCCCTTTTCTGACAGATGATCTTTGGAGAGTGCCTGTCAGTCTACCTAAAGCTCATCCAATGCAAGTCGTCCTTCGGCAACACATATTTCGCATGTGTTTACAAAGCCATCGGCACCTTTTTGTTCGGTGCCGCCATGAGCCAATCCCTCACCGACATCGCCAAATATTCGATTGGCCGGTTGCGACCGCACTTCCTGGATGTGTGTAATCCGGACTGGAAGCAGATCAACTGCACGGCCGGCGCCTACATTGAGAATTTCACGTGCGCCGGGAATCCGCGATTGGTCAACGAGGGCAGGTGGGTGTTTTTGTGGGGACACCGAGTTGGGTCCAGTTTGGTTCTTCCAACTCCTGTGTAAACCGATCTGAGTGGTGTAACGCAGGACTGAAGAGTCTGTGGAGGCACTGGCGTCTGAAGGGGTGAAGCTTCGCCATATGCTTCACAGACCTGCAATCGGGAAAGGGAGGGGGCGAGGATTTGACTGGAATGCTGGAATTTAAGTGCTTTCTCGGGAAATGGCTAAATTGTATCATTCGTCCAATAAAATGAATGTCTTCTGCTGTGCTGTCGATAGTGCCATGAGTGCTGCTGACTGGGGTCACTCATGAGTGCTGCGGACTACGTTTTGTGCTTTATAAATGGCTTTCTATTCCCTATTTAGTACACTACATTTGACCAGGGCCCTTAGGTGTCCAGTTACACAACTGTTCAGCTGGTAGAAGATGTGTGTCACACTGGCAGCTGATCTGGTTGCTGAAAATGGCAAAATGCTCTTTGTATGTGTATGTTTCCATTGTTCGGCCACTTGACATCCGTACGTGTGTGGCTAATGATAAAAATACACAATTAGGTCTACTGCCCTCAGTCTCTGTGGTTTCACCCAGCGGTTTGCCTTTGGCCAAAGAGGTTGTCATCGCATTATGATTGAGATCGTGATCATAATCTGCATCAAACCATTTTATATGTAACGAGCAAAACATCCTCCCTTGTATCTACTTGAAAACCGACGGGCGTACGAAGGAGTGTCAGTCCTGATTTTGAAATCAACATCAATGACTTTTATAGAGCCAAATGCCATTACTAAGCCAACAATGAATGACAAATGGAGCGCTGCTTTGAAGTGCCTGTGTGCATGTCTTCCTCACACATGCTCACATTATATCGGCCCGGTAGTTGGTTTGCCAGCTGTCAGGCTACAGACTATCACTTTGGCTGTGCGTGAGACAGCCGCCTGCTCTCATGTTACCCTAGCAACCTGTGTATCCCACACAGACTAATCTCTAGCATGATCACTGGGTGGGCTCTCTTAGTCTCTGGTGGGCTCTCTTAGTCTCTGGTGGCCCCAGAAGGTCATGTTTATGTAGGTGTGGCCCTGGTCTCCAATAGCCGGTATTCCGTGGTCGGGGCTTCGTTCTGTCTATGTGAGCAGTTCCTCAGAGAAAATACAGCCAAATGTCAGTCAAGTTTCTTCTGCTTAAAATCTTGCCCCCGTGCGTCTTTACTGTTGGTTTTACAGAGGGTTTTGGGTACAGCTCTGCGGGTTGGGCTTGGTTGTTTTTTCACCACAGCTGAACTGTCTGCTCGCGTGTAATTAGATAATTCAGTTAGATCGTTGGCTTTTGCTGTGTCATATCTTGCTAACTGTCTGTTCTCAGCATAACCCGCAATATAGGCTGTTTTCAGGACCTACTGTTATACTGTTAAGTGGACAGATTCTGTTACAGTAATGTGGACTCATCAGGCTCCATCTTAACACAAACTAGTGTACACTTCCATATTATGGCTCTCTCAACACAAACTAGTGTACACTTCCATATTATGGCTCTCTCAACACTAACTAGTGTACACTTCAGTATTATGGCTCTCTCAACACTAGCTAGTGTCCATTTCAGTACTGTGGCCCACTCAACACTATCTAGTGTCCACTTCAGTATTATGGCCCTCTCAACACTATCTAGTGTCCATTTCAGTACTGTGGCTCTCTTAACACTATTTTGTAGGCTACACTACTATCACAGGCTCCAGAGTGTAGGTATCATTGGTTTTTCTCTCAGACTGGTTGTCAGTCATCTACCGGACTGGCCGATGCCCCTGCCTGGCAGCACAGCAGTGCTTAAGTAAACAGGAAGACACTACAGCCGGCCGAATAGCTGTGTTAGAGCAGTCTCAATTAAGCAACCGGACAGGACGAGAGAGGCTGTCTCAACATCGATATCCCCCCCAGTAGGCAGGCAGCCCTAGAGTAGCAACCCTATCACCCAGAAAGTGTGTGTGTGTGTGACGGAGCGTCTGCTATGTTATTCAGTGAGACACCAGGCATAATATCCACCAGCGGCAGGCAAGCACATTTGTTTAGCATTTTGAGTGCCCACAGCAATCCCATGATGCCCCTGTGTGTGGTTGTGTTCCAGGTTGTCCTTCTACTCAGGCCACTCCTCCTTTTCCATGTACTGCATGCTGTTCCTGGCAGTAAGTATCACCTGGGGTATTGCCTTTTCATTCATTGATTACCCTGAACCGTCAAAACGTACCAAATACATTCAAAGACAACACAGTCCCCAGAATACTGCCACTATGGCAACAGTGTTGATAAGTTGCAAGTCGCGTGTACGTCATATGTGACAATGATCGAGAACGCTAGCGTCCAGTTGCCGTGTTTATCTTAGAAACAGGATTTCCTTCTGCAAGGGACGAGGGGTCTAATATAACCAGGCACATGATTGTACACACAATAATTCACACTATCAGATGTTGTTGGTTAACTGAAGTACATGATCTGAAATGTTCCATTATCATGGTACAGAAGTGTGTGTGTGTGTGTGATATCCTGAGATTGTTTGGTTTAGTGTTATGTAGTTAAAAGCCCGCCCATCACGATTGTCCAATAAGCAAACTGGGATACAGAATTGTCATCTATTTTCAAAACCTACCCTAGTAAAAACAATGTTTAGATTGTTTAAATTTAAAAGAAGTCACAAAATCAAATAAGTGTATTTCAAATGTTTTAAAGTTAAAGCTCATCACTCATCTGTGTGTGTGTGTGTGTGTGTGTGTGTGTGAGATGACTCAGTGACAACACACATATAGTCATAGACACAGAGTCTAGCCCGTATGAACGCCGTGACTAGGGACACTTATTATAGCACGCTACAGCCATGAAGATGACGTCACAAATACCAGAGACATGTCCTTTAAACGACGACTAAACCGGAGTGTCCGGTCAATCGCAGCATATTAAAATCCGTGTTTCAACATCTGAACAGGAATGACCATGATTCCCTGTTTTATTTTGGGAATCGTCACTGGGTTTGTTTTCCATTTCAATGGGTTGGGCAGACACACCCGTTATTGAACAAAGGGAATTCAGAGGTGGAGTTTTGATGTTTATACCATTTAACAAAGCAGCTCAAGGTTACTCAAAGGCCAGAACTCTTGATCATATAACCCTGCATTCATTTAAAGTATGTACCGTTTTACCTAGAACCATTTTTCCCATCCACTTCTATACTTAATTATTCCACAGAAATCCTAAATTATTCACTACTTTAACTCTGCACTGTAAAATGAAAATCACAAATTGAATCAGCAAAAGAATTGCCAAAGGGACTGTTGTGTCACTGTGGTACAGCAATGAGTATGGAGGACAGAAAACCAGAGCATTTCCTGAGGCCAGACACCAGATTGTAGTCAAACAAGGCCAATCTCAAGGCCAAATCTACAAAAACCTTGACATTCCTGTAACCACCGTATATTATGTTATCAAGAGGGTATGGCCCATGTCACTGCGGCCAGATTCCCAGCAGATCACAGAGAGACACCTTAATGGAAGATTAAATGTTAAAATGGAACATAATGATCAGTCATACAGATTCAAGCCACCTTGGAGCTACCAGGTACATACAATCTGTCTGCAACTCTGAAAGGGATTTCAATGGAAGGACATCCACTGCTGAGACGAATGCAGGAATGCCTGACAGCGATTTGCCAAAATACACGTGAACATGCTACAATCCTTCTGGGACAATTTCCTATAGACAGACCAGAATGACCACATTTCTTTGGGGGTAAAGCCCATGTCTATAAATAACCTGGCTTACAGTAGAACATTGAGGATGTTCAGCAATATTTTGTAGTTGCATCACTGCTTTATGGCACCAGGTGACTAGAACATGTGCAAAAAAAATAATAATAAATAAATGTGCCAGAAGCATCATCAGGTCCTGGCTCTTCCAGCTGGATTACAAACCCCAACATACCTGAAGCTGCAATAGTAGTTCAATACAAAACACTGGATTGTTCTGAAGTGGCCAGCAATGAGCCCAGATCTAAATCCTATTGGAAACCTCTGGAGAAAACAGCAGTTGGTGGCTTCTCAGTTCTGGAGCAGTTTTCACAAGAACACAGAGCTAAGATAAGCTGCCAGCCTAGAGAAATGGGATGCAACTCCATACGTATAGGACGCTATAGGAAGGAAGCAAATGTTCTACTTCAGACCTTATCAGTAAGCGTTTATCTTGATACAGGTCTAGTAAATAAAAGCCTAGACAGAAGATAGGCGGATTAAATTCCACGTTTAGGTTTTGGCTGAGAAGCGGCTAGAGGAAAGAACTGAACCACAGAGTTGGTTTAAGGAGAGATCCCGCAGCTGCAATCTGAAAAAATAGACATTGTTTTCACACAAACAGTCAGAGCCGTGGCCAAACCGGTTCTCGCACGTCAATTGAGGACTGGACCACCCAACAAATCATAGCCAGCACTCCGTAGCCAAACCACATTAAACAAACACAGAAAAACAAAAAAAGCCTTGATTAAAGAATGTCAACAACTGACCTCAACATTACAATTGGTTTGGCAACGCTGCTATATTGCAGACAGCTGTAGCGTTCTCGACCGTTGTGTTGTTACCAAGGTTGATTATGAAGACAGCAAAACATTTCGCCGTAATAAAAATAACAAGTACGCATAACGTAATCAAACATCTAGAAGACATTTGCCTCAGACTATTTTAACTGTCAGAACAGGTTGCTCTGAATAACCATATTCTGAATGCCCGATAGATAATTTGTTGATTGGGTTTCTCCAAGCTGTACATCCAGGCGAGACTACAGGCAGAGTGGGCCAGACTCCTGAGACCGACACTGCAGTTCTTCCTGATCGCAGCATCCGTCTACACTGGACTGTCTCGCGTGTCCGACTACAAACACCACTGGAGCGACGTCCTCACCGGCCTTTTACAGGGCGCACTCATGGCTGTACTGGTGGTAAGTCAAGTTACCAATCACCCAGAATACAGGGCGCACTCATGGCTGTACTGGTGGTAAGTCAAGTTACCCACCACCCAGAATACAGGGCGCTCTCATGGCTGTACTGGTGGTAAGTCAAGCTACCCACCACCCAGAATACAGGGCGCTCTCATGGCTGTACTGGTGGTAAGTCAAGCTACCCACCACCCAGAATACAGGGCGCTCTCATGGCTGTACTGGTGGTAAGTCAAGCTACCCACCACCCAGAATACAGGGTGCTCTCATGGCTGTACTGGTGGTAAGTCAAGCTACCCATCACCCAGAATACAGGGTGCTCTCATGGCTGTACTGGTGGTAAGTCAAGCTACCCACCACCCAGAGACCCCTGGGGTTTTTAATCCAACGGTACCTTCAAACCGGAGCACCCTTAAGCTAACTCGTGAACGTCGCCACATTTATCGTGTTAACCTTCCACCTCCGTAACTGTCCACTGAGACGCCGTCCTTGTTTGCCTGCAGGTCTTTTTCGTGTCAGACTTCTTTAAGAAGAAGGTGTCGCCTCAGAAGGATGACGATATTCCCCACAATGCCCTGCAGGAGACGTCTACTAACGGAAACCACTACGACAGCAGCCCCAGCTAAGCTACAGACCGAGGGGAGCTACAAATGGCGTGTGCCCGTGATGCCTGTGAAACGTTTGCTGCATGCACACCGTAGCCCACTAAGGGTCGGACCACTGAGGCGGGAAGGGTGTGTCCTAAAAGGCACACTATTCACTATGTAGTGCACTTCATTTGACCAGGGCTAAACCTGTGAATGTAACCAGGCTTTGTGCTTTCGTGAGCTATAACCTTGGAGCCTTGGGGATCCGTGTTCCCCGTTGGATACCGGGGTTCCACCCGTGTTGCCTTGGCTGGACTGCTGCCATCACAGCTTCTGTGTACTCCTATCAATATACCAACGAGACTTATCTAACGTATATATAAGACGGAAGCAACAAGTGCAAAAATAAAGACAAGCAAAAATGGTTAAGTCCATCTGTATGTAAAAAGAACTCACTATACAAGCTTTTTTTATTAAAACGGTTAAAACTATGTACAAATGTGTTTGAGCTTTTTGGAAAAACAATAAAACAAGCCATTCTATGCTTATTAACATGAACGCAAATAAAATAAACTCAGCGACATTCATTCGAGTCTTGTCTTGCTGGAAGGACACTGAAGATGACACTCAGAACCAACAGACACAGGTGTCATTTTTGACAAAGTGATCTTATTCTTTCAACGTCGATATCCATCGTGGTCAAAATATAGAAGGCATCACAAATATAGACTGGCAGCAAACACAATATCTCTCTTGATTTTGGTAATACCTGGAATGATAAACACAAGAACATGAGCATACCAGTAGAACCAGTCAGATTTGACACACCTACTCGTCGACCAATTAGTAAAGGAAGCCACGTGGGTTATTTTAGAGTTCTGACGGGATCAATTATGCCAGAATGTGGAAACTTGTGAAATAGTATCATGTGCATTTCATTTAGATGGCTCCCCATAAACTATTTTTTTCCCTGTGAGCTATAAGAGCTACGTTCCTATAGATAACCCCCAACCCCAGCACACCCGATCCCATTAATTAATAATCGGTCTCACCCTCTGCAAACTTGTTCTCCAACTCAGTGTTGCCGATGGCCTTGGCCGCCTGACACATCTGGCGGAGCAGCTCCTCCAGGCGACGCATGCAGCGGATAATACTGCCTACAAAACAGAACGGAGAGACAGAACAGAGGTTTCAAAAGCAGACTCGCACTTAGTTGGCACAGAAAGGAATGTTGGTAGGAAAGAGTTTCAGTGTTTTCCAGATGTGCAAAACCGGCTGGTGATGTGGTGTTTACTGTGGTCGGATACAGCACAAGTGTAGGAGCTAGTGGGAGAGCGATATATCTTTGTGAAGTGGCCCAGAAATACGAGCGTTTACCGTTAATTAAAATACACTTAGCCCAACTATTGTTTTCTGCTGCTTTAATTACCCAATTTCAATCTACATACAGCGGTTTCAAACCACCTTCCCATATAGCATTGTGTTCATCTATAATCCAGAACATTATAAAACTAACAATTCAGGTCTCCCTAAAGATGTTCAATTCGGAAATCTATTTCCATATTCTTAATACGGACCAGTCTCCCAGTTTCTAACACTGAGAAGCATCCCCATAGCATGATGCTCCCACCACCATGCATCACCATAGAGATTGTAATAGCCAGGTGAGAAGCATCCCCATAGCATGATGCTCCCTCCACCATACTTCACAATAGGGACGGTATTAGCCAGGTGAGAATATCCCCATAGCATGATGCTCCCACCACCATGCTTCACCATAGGGATGGTATTAGCCAGATTTAGCGCCTGGCATTAAAGACAGAGTTTCAAGCAGCATGTCACATGCCTTCTACTCAGATGTGGCTTCCATATAGCAATTCTTTCATGTAATTCTTTAAGCACAAATGTCTAAACAAGTGTGTTCGTGATTATGGAATAGTATAAAATGTTTATATACTGATTTTGAATGAGTATATAAACAATTTAAAATTTAGTCTATAACACAACAGACACTGGGAAAGCTGCAGGTTATCGTTAAGGGTTAATAGGAACAACCTTGGGATTGCTCCTAGATGCCAGCCACACCAAAACACATGGTACCATGAGTACCAACCACACCAAGGCTTGGCTGTCAGTGTGTACACACACACACACACACACACACCCCAGCTCTGCTCTCGGATTCCATTTTGTAATAGATCGACAGTTTCAGCCGAGCTGATATTCAAAAAGAACTCAAAGTCAACATATCGGAAGTATCTCACAACTGAACTCTGACCTTGCTGGTAGTGATTGAAAAGATATGCATATTTTACTGCTTAGGTCGGAGTGATTTAGTGAGCCAAACGCTAGCGTTATCTCTAGAGTGACTTCGGGGAGAGAAGGAGAACGTTTGGGTGGATCGGTTCCAGTCAACATCATTATACAAAATCTTTCATGGGGCTTTAAATCTACTATCTGGGACGAGTTTGCAAGCAAAAGAGGCAAAGAGTGGGGGAACTTTACATAAATCTACACGCGAAGAAAACTGTCCAAAACCCGCATATGATTGCGGTACAATTATTTTGAAGATCACTACGGCAGTTCATGAGAAGTGAAATATCGCTCTTCTCCGAACGGTCTCCTAGGACCCTGAACAGTGAAGCTTTTATAGACAGAAACAACTTTGACAAGCAATTGATAACAGCCAAGTCAGAACGCAGAGAAACCGAGTATTCCAAAACATTTCTGCAACTGACCTTCCATCTGCCACAATACGTGGGAGATGCCAAAACAAATGAAACATTTTATTAACGACGGGCCAAAGACGCAGGTCAACAGAGCAACCCCGAATGGAAATACAATAACAACTGGAAAAGCTTTGGCCATAAATGTCATATTGTCAGATCCAACCACAATTTGTCTTTAAAGACCAGGGAGAAAAACAACACTGGTAACGAGTTGTCAACTTAAGAACCGATGGAGCGGCTGAACCAATGGGGATTCACCTTCGAAGACGTCCGTCATCTTGCAGATCTGTGCAAAGGTGGATCCGTTTGCCCAGGTGTAGACCACGTCCATCAGGTGAGGCCTGAACTTGTCCAGGTAGGTCTCCTCGTCCACTTCCAGCTTCGCCTCAGCAGACACCTTGGCGATGCGCTTTGCGCACTCCTGAAAACCGGACAGAAGGTTCAGTTATACATTTAGTTTGAGTTCTACATTTGGCCAAATCAATATTCGATTTCTATGCTCTAAAAGAAACTGTAAAACGGATGTTTATTTTTTCGTAAAGTAAACCAATTCATGAATTACATTTTTTTTCCCGGCAATCGTCAAAACCACTAGACATCAGAGAAAAAAGGGAAGTTAGTTAAATATTCCAATGTGTGCTTTGTCACAAACACAGCGGGCGCCCAGTGTTAGAAACCGCAACTGAAATTAAACCAAATAAGAGCTGCTTACATAACTTAATTACTCTCAGGAATGTACGATTCAACGGAAACAAGTGCTGTGGTGACGATCCTGAAACAGGGACGGGCTCGGTTACGGATTAGAGAATGCGGTCCGTGCGGGAACTGTGAACTCTCTTCATCAATCACAGCTTCAAGACACATCAAGCCACACCCACCAAAGATGAATAACTACCGGAAATTATCTTAAAGAACGTTTCTGGGGAAAACATGCCAGCCGGTATGAATACAGAGCTGAAGGGGAACCTGGGGTCTGAGGGACTCTGATGGAAATTATGACAATATTGTTTCTACTCTAAATTATTAAAAAAATGTTTTAGAAAAGACTGCAGCCAAATTCAGTGGCATCACCAACGGCACCTACAGGCCTAGTGTGAACGAGGTCCTGGTTTTGACCAGACTCAGACCCACTCATGATGTGGAACATCGGAGCCCTAGGATGCAGCTTGAATACTGATGTGTGGACAAAATGCTTACCTGCATCTGTCTCAGTGGTCCAGCCAGCTGCTCTGTGAGTTTGGGCATCTCACTGGCCTGAGGAAAGAAGCACATTATGATGTTAGCCTACAGGTCACATGTTATCACTGGTAACACATGTAAAACAACAGAGGGGGTGGGAATACAGTGACCGTGATCAGTAGGCACAGGGGCAACACGATTAAGGAACCAACATCGGCTCTTGTGACTGCTATTATTCAAAGTAAAGCTAGAAACTTACTGCGGTCAGTGATTGGTTTGAATTTGCTATAAATGGCACACTTATTTTTCAACCATCTTTATCCACATCTGTGGTACTTCCCAAACGTTCTAGTACGACTGTACTTGAGACAGCTCATCACAACAATACCCCAACGCTTTCTGGAGTTTGTGTCAACGTTCCTCAGAGGCGTTTACACTTTCATGTGGGACCAGTAAAAGGTCTCAGACTGCCAACGCTTGAGGTGGAGTTGTGAACATTATCCTGGCTAATAGCAGCTCAGATTTGGTTACATTGACTTTAGGTCAGCAGTTCAGCAAGGATTGGGTCAATCAGGTTTAAATGTCATCATACAGCAGTAGGAACTACCTGAGCCCAATACACACAAACACAAGTGGGGATGCAAACGTGAGACATAGTGTATTTAGGCACCAACTATTTAACTATTACAATATAAGCCAATGTGAGACATAGTGCATTTAAATATTATAATATAAGCCAATGTGAGACATAGTGCATTTAAATATTACAATATAAGCCAATGTGAGACATAGTGCATTTAAATATTACAATATAAGCCAACTAATGTATATCGGAATGCCAATGTCACAGTATACGTTTCCGTAAAAAAATTGACAACGTGTATCATAATAAAGAAAGATGCTCTCGCAAAAGCAAAACATGTTTACATTTCCCACCTCCTCAAGGCCTGACCAACTGCCTCGAGATTGTGACAATCACCACGCCCAGTGTGGCAGGCCACCCCTGATGTCAGAATAGCTCTGCCCTGCCTGCACGGCGGTAGTCAAAATAAAGCCATGGCAACAGAGCCAAAAAAGAAGAACCCTGATGAGGGGTTGACATGTGACACACATGAAACTAGAGCTTGGTTCCAGACAACAACCAGGAAGTCCATCTAATTTTAAAGACAGGGACCTTGTGCTTTCAGCAAAAACTCTCTTCATGGTTCATCTCTTTCCCGGCAAATGAGGCATAAGATTGTCATTCAAAAGTTTGGATGTAATTCACTCTAAAGAATAATAATCATCATAAACACATCTATTTTAATTACCCAGCGCTAACATTTTATAATGCACTGTGTCCAGCAGTGGACAGTGTGTTGCTCAGTATCTTCCCGCCTACAGAAAAATAATGGCCACTCAAAGAAACAAGGTTTGCAAAAACCTAGGCCTTCAGAGTGCTGGCCTGCCTGGACCATGCTGGTTAAAGAGTTGAATCATTGAGCTGAAGCCAAAACATTTTTTAGCACTTCCCACAGGAATTCCTTCTTGGGAAAGGAAGCGTAACAGATACCCATAATGTAACAATCATCTTCGAAATAAATTATATGCAAGGGATAAAAATGGAGGCGATAAAACATGACGCAATTGCCTAGAGTCACCGGTAAACATTTAAGGACACTGGAAGTTCAAGCAGGGAAAGGAGGATTTTTATCAAGCCAGATGTAAATAGTACGTCTGTGGAACGAAGGGAGAGGTTAGAGGTGCATTGCAGCTTACATTCTCCTGGAAAACGAAGACGCTGAGTAGAGCAGTGGCCTGCTCTGCTGTCAGATCATTAAACAGGCCGTTGAACACCATCTCAGTGAGCAGCAGCTCATCGGCACTAGATTAAACACAAGTTCTTGGAACAATTAGTAGTATTACACAGAGTTTATTTGTTTAAACTGTTTTAGGATCAGGCACATGTATTAAACGGTTTACTGGTGTCCCCCAAAGTTCTATTCAAGGCCCAGTGAATTGCACCATTATTAAAATATTGACTGGCATTTTGGCTCCTTACCTGCTGATCTCACAGGCCACTCTGCCTTTCATCTCGATGACATCAGAAGAAGTGGCGAAGCCGAGGCGCCTCAGGACGCGCTTCCTGCATTTGAGCTCGTCCATCTGCAGAACGGTCCTAGCCTTCTTCAGCTCGCGTTTGGCCCCTTTAATCTCTGACGCAATCTAATGAACAGGAAAACATGAGCACGTTTCACACAAACACTAAAACATAAGCTTGCAAACAACACTGTCTATACACTGCTTTCAAAGACAAACATGGTCATTTGTAACATGATATGCATTTAATTTAATGAACGAAATACACAGGCAATACATCATGATGTCAGAAAGCTAAAGCCAAGTATTTGAATGCGGCGTCCTCTGAAGATTTCCAGTTGAATGGTTTGAGTGTAGATCCGAATTAGCTCTGGGGGCCTAGAATCTCATCCCATTTAGCCAACCATGGAGAGCAGTCATCAGAACCAATGAGTCCCACGAGATGTGTTCCCATAACATTATGGACCACCAAGCTACAAGTCTTTGTGCGTTGGCTATAGAAACAAGTGCTTTCCAAATAAATAAATTTGCCATAAATTCCAGTGATAGAAGTTATCACCCAAGAGATCAGGAAAATTGCTTTTCGTGGAATGCTTTAGAGAAATGCATTTGAAAAAGCATTGCCCATATAGTGAAGATATTTGAGAATCAGGGTTTACATTTAATCCTTATAAGTTTAGTGGCCACCATAGTGGTTTAAGTAAACATTGCATATACTCAGTTCTTAGGTCCCAGGAATGTGTCGATGAATAAAGCAAACGGAACAAAGTGTTTGGCAAAGAAATTACAGCAGCTGCTAGCCTGTGGTAGGAAAAAGCAAAAACATTGCAAAATAAAATTCCCTGGAAACGTGCACGCAAATATAATTACTTCAAATGTGCATGGAAAAAGATAATTTCCGATATTTGGCAAAATCAGAGTACACACAGTTCTTGTCGTGCATCCACTCTTGTTGCTGGCTCTTCCTAGTTTCAGGCTGGGTATCAGTAAAAGCACTGTGATAACTGTGGATGTAGAAAGGGCCTGCCGGCCCAGCCCATGATGGGTTTGTGGTTGTAGGTAAAACGCTATCTACATATTAGAATAAATACGCTGCATATTGTGTTCATTAGTAGAGTAACCAAAGAAACACTTTTTTTCAGCTCCACATTCAACCGTTATTGCTGAAGCGGTTCCAAAACCATGGTAATTTGCTGCACCAGCTGACATTTCATGTGAAAGCCCCTCATACATTTTACCAGCAAGTCTATGGTCCCATGAGTCTCCTAAAGTACCTATATAGTGAATAGGCAACCGCCCCATACAGAGGTCCTAAAACCCCTGGTAGATAGCCACTGGTATAAAGCTCAGTAGCAAACTGGAGAGCACATATCCTTGCGGCACTAGAATTCTGAGGTACAGCGTGTCAGATGAGCCTGGCCACCTTTACATTGTCAGGAAGTCAGTGACGGGTGAAGCTGGATGTTGTGACGGACTCCGAAGTCTAAACACATGATGAAAACTGAGAAGTGCAATCCAATCAGGAGGCTCTGAGTGCTGGTTAAGAGTCTTTGTGTTTCAGGGCCAATCTCCTCTCCGCCACACAACGTGCCCTGCTGTCCCCGATAAAGACCATTATCCAATTACAGGCTCACCCAACACCATTAGAACATGCTGCCTGGAGATTCTGACAACATGGGACGACTGGACACACAAACCTGACGCACGTTAAATTATCACTACGTCATCCCCCTTAACCTAAAAGTCAGGTGATCACAGAAACAGAGAGCGTCGAGTTTAAGGGTTAAGATGCGTTGGCTCTGAACGTTTGTCAGGTACGCTGACTAGCCGACTCCCATCGGAATTGAATGGAACCAGCTTTCTGTTTGTACAGAAAGTGCCTGACCTGGCTTTGTTCTGGCTAAAATGTCATGCAGGACAATCTGTTGCTCAGTGGTCCACTCCCACGAGCACGGCAGCGGCATTTCCAAAGATTTGGTGTAAATCCCATAACATCACCCGCCTCCGCATTACAGATCCAGCCAATGAAACAGAGGCCCAGAGGGGTTGGTGCCTAAAAATCTGCCAAAATGTGATAAATGGGAACTCTCATTACCGCACCCCAGATCCTGTCTTTGTTTCAGGCAGTACGTTCCAAATCCAGGTTTAAGGACCAGAAAAGCCAAAGTTCACACACCTTTTCAAAAACAATGGTCCGGTTTAAGCTCGGAGTACACGGCCAAATCAAAAACACAACCACACATCCAGAGAAACCAGCAGCAAGTACCCAAAGAGTTGGGGACGTAACATGCAACATTTCGCTGAATAAAAAAACAAGTCAAAAATAAACCCACGGTGCACTTTCACATCACTGCGTGGTTCCATTAGCCTAATAGGGCCGACGGCACAACCAAACACCAACAGACCGTCCCAAAACACCACCACCTCACCCATCCTCACCTGAGCTTTCCTCTCACACAGGGAATAGACCGCTTCCAGGCTTGGGTCAGAGTGCATGGGGTGAGAGTACATCCTGTGTTCGAACGCCTCCACCTTCTGGACCACCTTCTTCAGGCCCGGATCTTTGATGCCCATGTCGTCGATGGGGTCCAGCAAGGGAACGCCGTCCGGGAACCGCTTCTGCACCTCCTGTCATGTGGAGAAGGCACAGGGAAATGACGTTCCAGTGCATGTGACATGGCGTTGGTAGCCACTGCTGTGTACAGTGAATACAATGGATTATATAAAAGCAATTTCCCACGACCTGTATGGATTTCAACATGCTTTGTCTGTTGTCGTAAGGCCTCAGGTCCTTGGGGATGTAGAGACGAACGGAACTGATGGAGGTCAGGAGGTGGAGCATCACAGGAACCACCTGACCACAAAATGCGTTAATAAGCATAGCATTACACGCTTAAAGTCATCGCAGTGTTTGATTCATGACAGAACCGAACCAACGACAAAGCAAGATTTAACACTACAAATACAGGTCTTGTTAAATAGAACACAAGCATTGCAGGCAAATACATTTGAATGAATTTGTTTAGAGGCAAGGGATTCTCTGTGCGTACTCCCCCACCAATGCAACGCTGCTAATGACTGCAGTAGAAATTAAGCTATACAACTCATTTTAAATGGGGAAACTCTACAGTGGAGTGCAATGGAGGAAAAATATAAAGTGCACGGATGCAGTCTATTGATTGCAACAGGAGATCTGACTAATGAGTTTTTAATGCCCAGACTAAGGCACCAGCGTGAGTTACCATGTCAACAAGTCAGTAATCTTTTTGTTGGCACTAACAGCAGACCACCCGACTCAACTGATCAACAGGTTCGTCTTAAACCCAATCGGATCTCTCAAGACGGTATTTTGCAGTTCAGACAATAAATGACACTGTATATTGGTGTGCAGATTCCTCTGATACAGAAAAGGTTCAGGCACAGAGCCGAGGCCACAGTGGAGTTGGGAGAATGAAAGGAGAGACAAAGAAGCTTTGCTTTGACAGTGAAAGGATTTGCCGTGGCACATTTAGCAGACACCAGTCAGCGATTCAGCCTTGGCGTCTTAAGACCCCTCCAAGAGACGGGCGAAAAAAAACACAGAACGAGAGAACGAAAGGCTGCTAAAGACAAAGTGCAGAGAGGAGTTTCAGCATCGGCTGACGTGGCTAATTAACAAGAGGGAATCAAGCAACTGGCACACGGAATGTGCACACAAACTCAGGCTGTGGTTTACACATGGGGTTAATGCATGGGGTTTGGCACATTCCAAGCGCCATTTAAAATTATTTCAATACTTAAAAGCTCTAGCCTTTCTGGAGTGGTAGGCGAGATAGGATTTTATACTTGAATTTTGCCGGCTCAATCGAGCACAGACACCGTGTGATGATTTCAGACCGAATATAATGTCAAACATATCTGTTTGGCATTATAAGCACATATCTGTGTTTGGTATTTGGGTCAGGCAAGCGACCGAGAAAGATCAAGCCGGCGTAGACAAGGAACGATACAAATGTGGAACATAAACAGCAAAGAAAAGCAGATACGTCCACGTGGATATGAACACAAACTGTACCATATGTATCTGTGACAGAACATAAACCTTAAGGGCTCAACGGTCTGAATGGCGTTACTGTTATACGGGGAGTGACGGAAAAAAAGAAAAGACCCAAGGCATCTATCCTGACCACATGACTTGATTTAATGTGAGCGTGAACATATGACCGAGACAACTGATGACCTGACAGACGCCATTATTTATCAGAGAGAGTAGAGTGTGGATGTGTACGTTTCCACAATGAACCACAATGGTGGATTCAATTCCACTGGAGGTCACTGAACCAAGAACACAGCCAGTCCTTCCCATGGATTGCAGCCCTGCATACATGTTGGTTAAATCTGAACCGGGGACAGATTATGCCTCTGGAGACCTTGTGACGCTTGCATTTCGTACATAGCTGTGTGGAACATGGTGATGCTCCTGGCAACGCGTCACATACCAACCTGCATTTCTCCCTTCTCCCCGGGAATCGCAGGTCTGGCTGACTCAGTTGCTGCGTTCTTCACGCTATCCTTACTGCAATGGACCAGCACCTCCACCACATAAAGGGGGTCCGTATCCCCTGTACTGGCCTGGAGGAAAACACAAGCACAGCACCATCCAGACAAACGCTCAAACGCTGAGAGAATGAAATTTGTATCAGTAACATTCCGGGTTCGATTCCCACGTTGGACCAGTAAGTATTGTGTTTACCAAGGGACCGCCATTACACCGTCTGAAACTGATATATAGGCCAAACTGTGGCAGATTATTGCAGACGATTGTGCTGGCGTCAGATATGCTGCTGCAGACAGATCATTATCTTTTGCTCAGTTCAACTGTCCTATTTTTATCCAGTAATTTGTTTTTCAGTTGTGTTGAAGTCTGATCCACTACTGCCGTCTACATTTACATCCAGCCATTCTATAAAGTACAACTCTAGAATGTTCATACAAAAAAATGGGAAGAACGTTTGTGTGATCAAATGTATATTTGTTGACATCTAAAGCGTCATCAGAAGCTCACACATTAATTCATGTCAGGAAAACACAAAGGCACAAAAACATATACATTTTCTGAACAGTGAAACCCAAGTAGTCGGGTTTGAATATTGTAACTCCTCCGCATAACGACATCTCCTACATCAAGGAATTCTACATGTGCATCGTTAGGGTGAAAACTTTAACACACGGAAGCCATATGGACACAAGCTAACGTACAATCTCTTTTTTACTAAAGGAAAATTACCTTAACATTGGACTTCTTGGAGAAATTAACGACCACGCCCCACCCAAAGTCTGCATTTTCGTTCTTGACCTACACAAAAGTTGGACACCATAAGCATATCCGTATGTACAGCAAAGACTTGAACAGCTCCTAATCGGAGCATGGATACAAGTCTATGTGTTTGTTATCCATGGATGCCATATTCAACAGCACAGGCAGATGTTTGTGTGAAATATACTGAACATTCCTGTTGGTGAATGTTGTTTGTGTCATATACTGAGCATTCCTGTTGGTGAATATGATGTTTGTGTCAAATATACTGAGCATTCCTGTTGGTGAATATGTTGTTTGTGTCAAATATACTGAGCATTCCTGTTGGTGAATATGTTGTTTGTGTCAAATATACTGAGCATTCCTGTTGGTGAATATGTTGTTTGTGTCAAATATACTGAGCATTCCTGTTGGTGAATATGTTGTTTGTGTCAAATATACTGAGCATTCCTGTTGGTGAATATGACAGATATTTGGTTCTAACCTTCACCAGTCTGCCTGGCTGTAGGAAGGGAAGGCAGTATTTGGGCTTGCGGATGAACTCCTCGATCTCCTTGGACAGTTTGGCCAGCTGCTGGCGGATCTTATAGTAGGTGACCACGCTCTCCTCGTTGGGGATCTCTACAGCATTATACATCTCCTCCAGGCTTGCCATCTCTGTGGATATCAGAGAACATGGGGCAAACACAGAAATACTCTGATCAGAATTACTAAAACATCCCGATCCAATGCAAAAGAGCAACGAAAAATTTTGTCCCAAAATAGATATACAGGAGTCAGGAGAAACCGACAACATAAGACACGACTTCACAAAGCTCAGTTTGTAATACGTGGGGTGATGTGGTTAGAGCGTCAGGCCAGTTACAGGAAGGAGGTGCCAGTAAGCAATGCACCAGGAAATAAGTTGTTCTGGTAAGTGGTTCTTGATAAGAGCGTATGCTAAATGACTAAACGTATGCAGGGTCATGCTTTGAACTCACTCTCTACTACGCCGGGCACAGCCCTGTAGTGCTGGAACTGGTAAAAGGACTTCTCCAGCATGTACTCAGGGTTGATCTCCTCAACACGCAGCAGGTTAAGAACCATGTTGTAGGTGAGATGGAATGCACTGTTCAGAGGATCGGCCGAGCCCTGGGTTGGAAGAGAGTCAGAGGCGCATAGAGTCAGTCGGAGGCGCATAGAGTCAGTCAGAGGCGCATAGAGTCAGTCAGAGGCGCATAGAGTCAGTCAGAGGCGCATAGAGTCAGTCAGAGGCGCATAGAGTCAGTCAGAGGCGCATAGAGTCAGTCAGGCGCATAGAGTCAGTCAGAGGCGCATAGAGTCAGTCAGAGGCGCATAGAGTCAGTCAGAGGCGCATAGAGTCAGTCAGAGGCGCATAGAGTCAGTCAGAGGCGCATAGAGTCAGTCAGAGGCGCATAGAGTCAGTCAGAGGCGCATAGAGTCAGTCAGAGGCGCATAGAGTCAGTCAGAGGCGCATAGAGTCAGTCAGGCGCATAGAGTCAGTCAGAGGCGCATAGAGTCAGTCAGAGGCGCATAGAGTCAGAGTCAGTCAGAGGCGCATAGAGTCAGTCAGAGGCGCATAGAGTCAGACAGAGGCGCATAGAGTCAGTCAGAGGCGCATAGAGTCAGTCAGAGGCGCATAGAGTCAGTCAGAGGCGCATAGAGTCAGTCAGAGGCGCATAGAGTCAGTCAGAGGCACACACTTCAATGAACACCACTGGATTTTGGATTTGTTCATCGAAATAATGACTTGTGTGTGAATACTCATGGTAAAGTTTAAACAGACCGTGAATCAAACTAGTCCAACTGTTTAAAACAAAAACGCAAACACAAAGTTTGGCAAAGCCATTGAAATTAATAAAAAACAGATGAGACCGTAAAAAACTGAAATCACGATACAACAGAAATACAGTGGCATCATCCCAGGAAGGGATAAAAAAAAAACTAGTACCAGATCCTTGTCCTTGCATCTAGTTCAAAAGAACAAATGAAACAAATGAGTAACAGTGAATTTGTATAAATGAGACCTGACACACTTCCGTTAATCCCAGGTGTTGTCAGCAAGACAAACGGCCCCTAGGTCTGTTAAAGTGCAACCCTTAACAGACCTCAAACACAGTCCCAAACCCCACGGGGCCAGGAGGAGAATTAACCGTAACTCCGGGAGGACGTCTCTACTTACGACCTCCCTAAAGGGAGAGCCAGGTTAAAGCTCAACCATCTTGAGGACCGTCAGCGGCCTCGTTACGAGTACATTTTAGAAAATGCGGAAATGCACTTGGAGATTAAGAGGGGGATTTGAAAAGCTGGATAACTTAACCAAGTGTCAAAGGTCCCCACTCACATTAACACTCCCTATAGAGAACTGAAACCGGTCTAAACCTTTAAACCAGTCAGTGAGTTCATCAAACAGAGAGTTTGTAGGCCCCATGTTACATCCACACTCTACAGAGGCCGCATACAGCTTAGTTGTGGATGAGTGTGGATGTGTCAGGTAACATCCACACTACAGAGGCCGCCTACAGCTTAGTTGTGGATGAGTCAGGTAACATCCACACTACAGAGGCCGCCTACAGCTTAGTTGTGGATGAGTCAGGTAACATCCACACTACAGAGGCCGCCTACAGCTTAGTTGTGGATGAGTCAGGTAACATCCACACTACAGAGGCCGCCTACAGCTTAGTTGTGGATGAGTCAGGTAACATCCACACTACAGAGGCCGCCTACAGCTTAGAGGTTTCTGTCTGCGGATGAGTCAGGGTGTGTAAAATACACGAGGATGGGAAAACAACTAATGCATAGGAGAGGTGTGTTCAAGCTCACTTAACTGAGGTTTAAACAACTGTGTCGTGTAAGACGTGCGTCGACCTGCCCTGGGGCTCAGGAGGATATGAGTCTCGGCTTGGGCTGTAAATGTCAGGCCACAGAGTCCGTACGTCACTCGGAGAGCACCCCCGTCGGTTTAATTGTATAAAAACAGCAGGGGAGCCATCTTGGCGTGTAAACCTTCTGACCTCATCCCGGGTGGAGAGCGCGACTGGGGCAACATCAATGCCATGCTGGCTGTGTTAGATGTCAGGCCCACAGTGTTTCAACACAATTGTCGTAGCGGTTAGGCTAAATTAACATCAGACATCAGCAGGAACCAAATCCTCCGCGAGTGTATTGACATTTACAGTGAGTTCAGTCGGAATAACGACTCATATCGGCGAGCGCCAAGGGCCGGTGTGGAGACGGTACCTTCAGCAGCTGTTTCCCAACCGCAGGACTCATCTTCTCATCCACCATGAAGATGACGATTCCCCTCTCGTCCATTCCTCTCCTGCCGGCTCGACCGGACATCTGGATGTACTCACCCGACGTGATCTAACGGGGGGGGGGAGAAAGAATTCGAGGAGAAAGAATCTGATAAAAAGACCAGAACGCAACCTATTAACGACCACTAATAATAGTGACATCGGTGAAAACTCAAACGCACAGCCAGCAAAAACAGCCACGTCAACAGAAGGAAATCAGGAAAACCCTGTTAGCCTGGTATGATCTGGACTAGTTGGCTAACGTTTGTTATTGTGGCAGGATTATGAGCGCTGGCACAGGAACGGGCAGTGATTAATAACTAGCATGTTGCCTTTGGCCTGGGATATCATAAACAAGTGCTGCCACATAACCTACCCCAACAGTTCTGTTAAGGACTACAGGTTCTGCCACATAACCTACCATAACAGTTCTGTTAAGGACTACAGGTTCTGCCACATAACCTACCCTAACAGTTCTGTTAAGGACTACAGGTTCTGCCACATAACCTACCCTAACAGTTCTGTTAAGGACTACAGGTTCTGCCACATAACCTACCCTAACAGTTCTGTTAAGGACTACAGGTTCTGCCACATAACCTACCCTAACAGTTCTGTTAAGGACTACAGGTTCTGCCACATAACCTACCATAACAGTTCCGTTAAGGACTACAGGTTCTGCCACATAACCTACCCTAACAGTCCCGTTAAGGACTACAGGTTCTGCCACAACCTACACTAACAGGTCTGTTAAGGACTTGGTCATGCATATTTAAACAATTACTGAGGCATTCTCTGCACTTTACATCATAAGGTCCTAACTAAGACTCGCTCAGGGGCAGTGTGTTTCATTACATCCGAGACACCTCCTCTCCGAGGAGCACTGAGAGGGAGCAATTGTCTCCCTGTGGAGAGGCCCTGGATCTCTCAGCCCGGCTTTATGATGGAGAGGAAGAGAGGCCTTGACTGCATGCGTGGTGTTTTGGCAGCAGTTTCCTCAAACCAGATGTTTCATGCAAGCGTGTTGGACGGCACCCACTTTGGCTCCCACCACCCTATCCATCTCCCACTAGCCCTCCCCGGCCATATCTTTCTCCTGCCTCGTTCTCCCATCTCAGAGTCAAAAGCTAATCTGTCCGTTTTAATCAAAAGCGCTAGATTCACAGCGGGACGTGGCCCCAGGTCCCCCCACAAGGCAATGGGTGTTACGTTGGAAGCTGCCGGATCCCCTCTGCGTTTAGGGTTGAAGCGAAAACCACTCGGACAATAAATCTTCAGGAGCATGTGGTTGAGGCCCTAGCTCTAAATGATCCTACAGGACCGTATTCCCTTCCTAGAGCGTATGACAGTCAGGTGCCTGGTTTCAAACCTCTGGTGCCCCAAGAACAGGATTAGTAAATGCTAACTCATTAGTCGGGTTAACAGTGGGCTTATACAAAAGGGAGCGTTACCCAGCGGAAATCTTTGCCGTCAAACTTGCGCGCGCTGGTGAAGAGGACGGTGCGCGCCGGCATGTTGATGCCCATGGCAAAGGTCTCAGTGGCGAACAGGGCCTGTGGAGAAGGAAATCACGCCACATAAAGACTCAAATACACAGGTGGAGTGAACACACTCAACCAAGGTGGTTCCAGCGTGTTGCGTGCCAGACGGGGGTTACCTTGATCAGCCCCTCAGAGAAGAGGATCTCTATGGTCTCCTTTAGGATGGGGAGTAGTCCTCCGTGATGAATGCCGATACCTCTCTTCAGTAGGGGCAGGACGTGTTCCACCTGGAGACGCGCAAAACACAACAAATCAGCCGTGCCATTATTAAGTTAAGCAAATTCATTAAATTAAAGAACTTTCTAATGAGGGGTGTGACAAGATCTCGCGATGTCCATTGTGATGAGATCACTCGTCCAGCTGAAGAGATGTCATGCGATATCAGAATGAGGAAGCGATGGGGTGAAATTTAATGGAAGTAGTCAAGTGATAATATAACCGGACATCCACCAAATTGTGAGTGTAGTGTTGATGTTTAAGCAGAAGCTGTTACAACTGCCAACATACAGTTTGCAGTTTTAGTATTGAGTAATTTTTTAGGTGCATAAGTACAAGCAAATCAAAGTATTACTAAGAAAAACAGTGTGCCATTTATTTTTGTTATTTATAGAGTTTTTATTTTTTATGTTTAATTTTTTGAAGGGAGTTCAGTTAGGTCACATGTACAGTTATAAAGTCTGAACAGACTCATGTGAAATCATATAGGACAGAAGCCAGTCACCCAGTGGAATAAAAGACAATTTCTCCAGTCATATATTTTGTCATAGAACATTCCTTAATAACAGTGATAAAATATTGTGTATCGTCTCGTGTTCCGTGCGTATAGTCACACCCCTACATCTAATATTAAAACAAGCCATCCATAGCAGCCGTGACGTCACACGGTTGCGGTCATTAGTGGGTTCTCACAACTAGGCAGCCTCATGACATCTGGACACACAAACACCACAGAGCCATATAAAGCCACACTATCTATAACAGAAACACAGGAGAACAGACCAAACAACACTTTAAGTAACCGCATTAAAGGGATTGAGGAATAGTAAAATACTAGTGTGTGTGTGTGTGTGTGTACATGTAATCTAAGCCACCAGCCGAGCCACACAGAGGGACTGGAAACTGTTACAGCCAAGAAAAGTAAGGGTTTCAGTAACTGTCTCACAGTGTCACGAGCCGTGTCAAAACAAGCTCTTAGTCATATGGCTTTTTGCTGTGGCTTGTGTGTAGGCGTTATGGTTCCCACAGACGACCGCAAACGCCAAGGAGAACCAATTTTCACCGACGTCAACGCAACAGGGAGACACATATCTGCACGCTCTATTGACATGGCGGGCCTGGCATGAAATAGTTGTGCGGCGTGGACGAGGAGGTGGCGACGCTGTGTGACAGTCAAAAGCTAAGCGTGATGAGAGCCCAGTCTATTAAATGGCGCCATATGACAACTGAACTGAGAACAGCACCAACTGTGAACAAGTAAAAGACTCTGTGTGCGTGTGTGTGTACACACAAGCACTCACCTGGGGTAGCTTCTTGTCGTCGTCTGACAGACAGTCTATCGCATTGTTGAACACCTCCTCCACAAGCTTCTTCTCATCATCTGCAAAAAACAAAATACACATTCAATATTAACACACAGCTTACCCGGAGTCTCTGAAAGCTAAACAACGACAGAGCAGCAAGCATGTTTTTTGTCTGACATCAGGTTAAAGTGGCAAGAACATGAAGAACCAGGAGCGATTAGTGAACTGGATTTCGTGGTAAGACGGAAGACAAAAGACTACCAACTCTATGTGCCGTAGCCAACGACCAATCACAAGACAACAGCGAGCAGTGGAAGTGTGGAGAGTGAAATCCAACCATATCCTGAGTCAACCCTTCTGAATGTATATGTCTAAACTGGCTACCTTGTCCTCACACGTTTTCACACAGGCCACCTTGAATTCGCAGAAGTACTGATTCACATTACTCTACTCTCCGTCTAAGCCAGCGGGCTCCGTCTAAGGAGCTAAGTTCAGTCCAAAAAATGGTTCTTCCCCCACTATTCAGAATCAAAACCCAACTGGCAGTTACAGATCAAAGAGAGGGCTGTCTTCAGCGGAGTAATGGTTTGTCAGGTTGTTGGCCCTGTAGGGGCTCTTACCACCGTCCTCTGTGAAGGCCTGCACTCTTTAAAAACACCCACACACAGAGAGACTCATCTACACAGGGCAAACACATCTGCATACACTCAAACCAAAGTTTCCATCACAAAGGCAAACTAATGACTGGGGTAATTTAACATACACACTGCAAATCCTTTGGCTCGAACATCACGACCGTTACACACTAAAGGAAACACACATTCAACAACGAACAGGCCGACATTCCATCAGACACTATTCAGACGAGGCAACCCAAGCGGTTATCACCACGACGACAGCTTGAGGTTGTTGGCACCAGAGTCAAGAGACATCCTGTTTTTACGACACCGTCTGGTCTTTTCAGACCCCAATTGTTATATTACCGGCAGCTGTGAAGGTTACGTGACTACTTGTCATAACGCCACGTCGCATTAAACAGGATGACAGTCCACAGCGGACAAAACGTTAACAGGGGACTGGTTTTCTGAGAGCCAATCTGTGGTGACGTAGCTGGTTAGCCAGGGCCTGAGACAACCACCCATCCTCACAGATGAGGCTCTCAGCCCGGGGACAGGATTGTTGGAAGACATGCCTGCACTCACACAGAATCCAAAACCACTCAGTCAAAAAAAGACTGAAAGAAGAACGAGGAAAGAGACATAGAGAACAAGAAAGACAGATGATTTTAGAGTTTAAAAGATACTTTCCCGGCACCACCGTGCACATGCAAAGACAGAGCGTGAAGGATGGACATAGAAAAATAACCCAACCGACAGAGAGCGAGAAAGACGTGGCTGCACATAATTAGGCGACTGCACCCCACACCCATTGCTGAGCCAGAACAGCTCGTCTAAACCAGAACAGGCGAGCGGCTCTGGTCGCTATAAACCCTGCTACTAATCCCAAAACTGTGCACCATCTTACCGTTTGAAATACTGCTTGTGTAATGGGTAATGATAAAAACAGGGTTCCATGGAGGCCAGGCCAGATATGGAAGGAGGTTCTGAGTACGCGTACGAGTGCATCGCTAGGGCTCGCATCATCACAAATGCTCGCGAGGAAGTCCTGAATCATATGTTGCGTAGCCCAAACCATCTCGTATATATTGAACGGCTTACGGCTCAATGTTTGTGCCAATAGAAAATGTTACCCAATGTCCAGTGACGCCAGTGTGTAGCAATACCCCAGACCAAATAGACAAGAGTAAGACACATCGTCCAAATATTTGTTTGGACCAGGAATCCGTTCAAAAACAGAAGAATCGGCCTGTGGTCAGCGTTGGAGGGATAGAACCGTCTGTTGCCAAGGGCCCGGTGTTTTTCAAGCCAAGAGAAATCTGCTCCATCTTCAATGATCAATGTCCCGTGTTGTCTTTACTCCCTCTGAGACAGACTAGGCGGACCACGCCAAAAAAGGTCTTACGACTCCAGACGGGACAGCTGACCACACGAATAACAACCATAACGTCCACATTCAGAGGAAAGACGGTTAACACGTTCTCTAGGCACCAAGGAAGTGGAAGCGAGGTGTCCTCACACGTGACGGGGCCTACTAATGAAACGACACGCATCGGGGAAAGTTTCGCCAGCGAGGCGGACAGATGTAATCAACTAGGCTCTGTAGCCTGGCATCAGCGGTAACACACTGATCACTGACAGAGTCACTTACAGGCGGGGTGTCCCAAATCACACACCATTTGCTCTACAGTGCACTACATCGAAGTGAACCTAGTACCATTCTGGTGTTGGCCCTCACTGAAATGCTGAGTTTTCATCAGCTGCTAGCCAACTACAGGAACTGGTGAGGTGTGTTGACAGTTGAAAGTCAAACAGGCTGACAGTGCTAAACAATAAGGTCCCGTAAATGTGGAGGCGTTGGAGAGTTGACTGGAGAGTAAAACTAGCAAGCAAGTAACAAAAGTTAACGCACAGTGGCTAGTAGGGACGAAACCTAAAGAGGAACCAGACTGAGAGGTGGCCTGTCATGTTTCGGCAGTGGCGGGTGAAGACAGAGTAGATTACTTTTTGGGCCACGTCAATGTTTTTGCAAAACCAGAAGACAAGCAGGTAATTCAATTCAAGTGTTTAGAGGGCCCAGAACACATGCCATGCTAGTCTGTCAGTAATAACAACCTAACGTCCACTGTTAACGTGGAGCTTGGACACCGGCAGTGAGTTTCACAGGAGTTAGGCTATCACACCGTAAATAGGACCAGAAGTAGAACAGAGGGAACTGTACCTGTGTTGAATTCAAGCTTGGACACCATCAGAGCGTAGGCCTCGCACTCTTTTTTACTGAAGCTGAAGATGATGACAGGCTGGAAGTTCCTCTCCATGATCATCTTCACGATCTTGAACACATTTGATGGCCCTGACGGAAGACGCATTGAAAAAGCAAAACTCCACAGACCACCACAATCACCTGACTAAAAAACTGAAAAAGTCTAAGACAGCCACAGCCAATGGGTCTTGGCCGGTTGATCACACACACCTCGGGTCCCGCCTTTTCGTCCTTTGGGGTCCCACTTGGCCCCTCCGCTGCCTCCAGAGTCACCAATGTCTCTCAGCACCTGCATGGCTGTGTTGAAGTTGTCCTCTCTGAACTCTCCCTGGGGGAGGAGATCAGCAAAATGAACGGTCAGTTCACCGACCGTTGGCATCACTTCACATTCCACAACCAAACGATGAATATGACTCGTGCGGCGTGAGGGGAAACCAAGACAGACAGAGTAATTTAATTATTCATTTGGACCCATTATGTGTCTGTCGTTCTTAGAGATGCAAACGGTTAGCAGTACAGGCTGTTACTGGTGTGCTTCACATAGCACATCATTTAACCTTAAATAAAAACCATCACTGACTGACACTAGAAAAACAAAAACAAAGAATTAAGGTTTGCACTTGCACACTCCCCAATTCTGTGACCTATCTGGTCTTCTACGACGTTAGAGCGAATCAATTCTTTGTAGAAACACATCTATCAACTATCAACAACACGAGCAAGAGAAGAAAGTATATTTGAACTTGCATGTGCACATATATGGTTAACTTAGGATTTCACATGTTGTTATGGCCAAGCCAGGACGCCAAAGTCTCTTACATTCTCGTCCACAACAAGGTGAAGTCCGTCGCCCCCTGCTGGGAAGATGTAGTGCTGCAGGGGTGTAGGACGGTAGTCTGTGTAGACCACGTGACAGGGCTGCCGGGACACAAGTAAGTCAACAGCATGAAAGGGAAAGGGAAAAGCATTGTAGGGTAGTCGCGACTGGGGTTTGAACCCAGAACCTTTAACAGTCAACCGCACACGTTTGCTACAGAGGATAACCGCACCTGTTTGTGAAGGTGGCAGATCCACTCTGCAAACTGTTTCGCGTTCGGGATGGTGGCGGACAGGAAAACGTAGTGGACGTTGTCGGGGAGCAGGATGATGGTCTCCTCCCACACGACGCCACGCTCCGCGTCTCGCATGTAGTGGATCTCGTCGAAGACGACCCAGGCCACCTCTCTCATGACCTCAGAGCCACGATACAACATGCTCCTCAGGATCTGGAAGCGGACATTAGTCTTGTTGTGTTCGCAATTACATAGAGCACGACGGTGTCACTACAGACGATTATTTGAGCTCAGTTAATGACGAATATAGCGCAATGGTAATAAGATGCGGAGACGCCTCACCTCGGTGGTCATGACGAGGCAGGACGCCGTGGGGTTGATGGTGACGTCGCCGGTCATCAGGCCCACATCCTGGAACTCCTCGTACATCTCTCTGTACTTCTGGTTACTCAAGGCCTTGATGGGGCTGGTGAAGATGACCCTCTGTTTCTCCCTCAGCGCCAGAGCTATGGCGTACCTGGAGGAGGAAGAGGAGGGTGAACAGGGAAGATAAGAGGCAACTAGCATACAGGACTCCACTCCCATGAGGAGACATCGGAACAGTCCTCATCAAGTCCCCCCATCATCATCAGCATCAAGTCCCCCATCATCATCAGCATCAAGTCCCCCCATCATCATCAGCATCAAGTCCCCCCATCATCATCAGCATCAAGTCCCCCCATCATCATCAGCATCAAGTCCCCCCATCATCATCAGCATCAAGTCCCCCCATCATCATCATCATCAAGTCCCCCATCATCATCATCATCAAGTCCCCCATCATCATCATCATCAAGTCCCCCATCATCATCATCATCAAGTCCCCCATCATCATCATCATCAAGTCCCCCATCATCATCATCAAGTCCCCCATCATCATCATCAAGTCCCCCATCATCATCATCAAGTCCCCCATCATCATCATCATCCAGTCCCCCATCATCATCATCAAGTCCCCCATCATCATCATCAAGTCCCCCATCATCATCAAGTCCCCCCATCATCATCAAGTCCCCCTGTTGATCCGATCGATACTGCGTTTGACAGTGCACCCCAGCTGGGAGTAGTTTGACTAAACTCCATTGTGAGAAAACTCTGCATGCGGAATTCTGACTTACTCTGCACATACAGTCTTTCCTGCAGAGGTGTGGGCAGACACCAGCACTGACTGGTTGTTGTCGATACACAGAATGGCCTCGCGTTGGAAGGGATCCAGAATGAACGGGTACTCCTACGAAAGAGATCAATCAAACGTTAGTGCCAAAATTAGTGGAGTGAGACTTATCCCAGCGATTATTGCAATAATGTAATTAAACTAAGCAGGAGGATCGGCAGCTACAATAACCAACAGACTGTTGTTTAAACTGAATCATGTCAGTGAAAGCGTGCTGCATGTAGTTAGCCAAATGAATTGCATGTAGTTAGCCACATGAATTGATGGATATTGTAAAGTTAAAGTTCTGCAGCACTGTTGGCTGCTGTCTACACATCTGCTTGCGTATCTTTCGTCACCCTGGCAATTTACAAAGTAACCAAAAAAATACATTTTGAAATATCCTAAAATATTCATGACACAAACAGTATTCATGAATATTCATGACACGAACGGTACCAAAAGTATCTGAACCGCCTAGCCCAACCAGGAACATGGACACAAGTTACTTGGCGTAGCAATCATGAAGGCGGGGCGGTAAAATCAATTTGACCTCAAGGTTATCCCGTTTAATAAGCAGAATTAATTTTGACGGTACCTTAGCAGCTTTCCCCACGCGAGGCTTTAGCGGTGTGTACTCGTCGTTGGCAGGTAGGGCCACCTAGAATAAGAGTATGTTTTAGGACAAGAGAAGCAATGTGTAATACTGGGCTACGCGCCAGGATACAAGGTAATAGAGAATATAAAGACGTCCCTCCAGGGTTCCTACCTCATGATTACATCCTTCCACTGTGTCAACAGGCTGCACCTTTACTTTAGGCATGCAGTCCGCAAGACTGGAAATTGAGTTTCACATTCATTAGCATGTAATCGGTTAAATGACTGAAGTACATTCACACGCTTTTTCTTTGGTGATTTGTTTCTTAAATCAGAATAAGATCTTAATAACAGCAACTAATCTGGATGCAGCGGTGTAGACCACCTTGAACCATAAATCCAGCCTTCATAAAAGGCTCCATCTCTAAAATCTACAAAAGAAATGTCATCTTACTTGATGTCCTCTGTAGAGACAGTCTCCAATCTTGCCTTCTTCTCAAACACCACCTCGTCTGTCCCTTCGGTATCTGCTTCCCGCTTGGTTGCGGTTGCAGAAGATTCCTTTGCACCTTTGCCATTTTTACTTGTTGCTTTCCTAATAGGGGAGGAATTCGTTATAAGCATGCGTAGATGAGCACTGATGTCCTCTGCCATGTCTGTCTGCTATTTAATTTGGTCCTTGAAATTGGTGAACCATGCAGAACTGTAGTGTCCAGTGGTGGCACTCTGAAAACAACCCCGGACAGACTATAAAAACACTATCCAACACATATTTTTCAACTAAACACATGTGGCTAAAGGTCTAATCTTGTAAACACAATCTCCCTGTCAAAAAAGTTAGACTGTCCAGGACCAAACGTAAACACAATCCCCTCGGAAACGTGGGCAGTGTGCAGTCTCGCTATGCATTAGCATTAGCATTTCCCAAGACATGATGCTATCCGTGTGTGTGCGCGTAAACTCATGTGATAGTTTTGTCTCGGCTGTAACCGAAAATAATTTCACAACTGAGTAAAACTCCACAGCAAACATACCCCCTATCCGGTATAGCGATGCTCTTTTTACTTGAATTGGCTTGATCTTCTTCAAACACGCTGAACAAATCGTCACCAAACGCGTCCGCCATGATTGCAAAAGGAGAGCACACAAATCCCACAATGCAACACTATTTAAACTGCCATTTCCGGTACGGCTCCTGAGAAGTCCGTTATTCACGCGCGTTTCAAATGCGTTTTATTATTCAGGGAACACGTTACTGTTATGGGAGTATGTCGCTCACACGGTCGTACGTTTAATCTTCCTCTATACTACCTGGTCTACTACAGCGGTGTAATAACGTGTTATAACGTGCATCCAAACGGGTGACTGCTGCTGTCTTGTCCATCTAGTCAGGATCTAACAGATGTAAGGGTTTAGCGAGCTAGCTAGCTACCTCTCATAGGAAACCGGGCAGTCAGCATTCATTGTAGCATCGCAGTAGTAGACGTGTTGCCTTTTCATAAATCCTGCATTGCATTGTCTGGCAATGGGTGGAAAGAAGAATAAATCGACCACTGCTCCCCCGGTCCCTCCTGCAGCAGGAGGAAACAACAATGTTCCTGGAACTGGAACCGTCGTGGAAGACCCTCCAGCCAGTGGGAAGAAACAGAAGCCAACTCCTGCAAAAGCTGCTGTGAAAGAAATCAAACCAAAAGGTTTGCCTCTAATTAAGTCATGTCTCCTTAATTCAGATGTGCAGCAAGGCATCAGAAGCTGTTAAAATTAGTTACTGGTAAACTGGTTTCAAGTAAACTGGTGGTTAATAATAAAAGTTAGTTAAGTACATTATTAGTTACATCATTCTCTGTTGGATGCCAATTAAATAAAGAGTATATAAGCAAACCCTTGTTGTGAGTGCGACTGTTCCTTAACTATTTGACAGGTCCAAAGACCTACAGCCTGACAAACACAGCCCAGGTGGACGTAGGAGTCACTGACAAGTCAATACTCAAAGTAAGCATACAAATTATTCATCAGATTCTTTATTACCATACTATTATTACTATTACCATACTATAAGTAAAACGGTGTTATAAGCATTTACAAATATCGTTTCCCCCTATTTAAGGTTGTTATTCAAGCGGACCTGGAGAAAAAAATCATCAAACTGATCAATGATTTCAGGCAAGAGAATGGAGATAAAGGTCCAATATCAGGAAGACTAACCAACAAGAAACTGCTGGTAATAGCAGGGCCCCAATTCTCATTTGTGTCAAATGTTTGTCGTCCAATTCTATTTTATTGCATGATGCTCTGTGGTACGTGTCAAATATATAGCCTGTGACTGTGTTTTACAGGATCTTTACACAGCTCTGCAGAAGTTTAAGTTCAAGACTGAACACATTGAGGAAGCCATGAAAAGCAGCATTCTGTATGGCGGAGATCTGCACTCTGCCCTCGACTGGCTTTGTCTGAACCTGAGAGATGGTGAGGTTTATTTGAAAGCCCTTAGTGTACATCGCATAACAATCATTTGATGGGAACTTTAAGACTCACGTGATTTTCTCTGTTGCTCTCTTTTTTATTTCTATCCTTCCCTCTCCTTTACTTCTTACTTATTTCTCTCCTGCAGAGGAACTGCCAGCTGGTTTCAGTCAGAAGATGCAAGAGGAGAACCATAAGACCAAAACCAAGTTCCAGCCTCCACCCCAAGCACCCAAACCGGAGTCTCCAAAAGTGCCAGAGAAAGAACCAGCAAAGGTAGAGAAACTATAGACCTTCCTTTTCTTATTGCATTGTACAGAATACAATTTTTTGTGCACGGCAACATCAGGAGAAAAGTAGCCTTGTGAAAGAGGCTGAGTGAATTGCTGATGCCAATGAAATAATGGTAGATGGAACAGTGCTGGTTATGGCTCTGTGCTGACTGGATTAGTGTGGGAGATGGAACAGTGCTGGTTATGGCTCTGTGCTGACTGGATTAGTGTGGGAGATGGAACAGTGCTGGTTATGGCTCTGTGCTGACTGGATTAGTGTGGGAGATGGAACAGTGCTGGTTATGGCTCTGTGCTGACTGGATTAGTGTGGGAGATGGAACAGTGCTGGTTATGGCTCTGTGCTGACTGGATTAGTGTGGGAGATGGAACAGTGCTGGTTATGGCTCTGTGCTGACTGGATTAGTGTGGGAGATGGAACAGTGCTGGTTATGGCTCTGTGCTGACTGGATTAGTGTGGGAGATGGAACAGTGCTGGTTATGGCTCTGTGCTGACTGGATTAGTGTGGGAGATGGAACAGTGCTGGTTATGGCTCTGTGCTGACTGGATTAGTGTGGGAGATGGAACAGTGCTGGTTATGGCTCTGTGCTGACTGAATTAGTGTGGGAGATGAGATTGTCAATTAATCCATTCATGTCCATGTTGACAGGCCCCTGTAAAGGATGTAAGTTAATCCATTCATGTCCATGTTGACAGGCCCCTGTAAAGGATGTAAGTTAATCCATTCATGTCCATGTTGACAGGCCCCTGTAAAGGATGTAAGTTAATCCATTCATGTCCATGTTGACAGGCCCCTGTAAAGGATGTAAGTTAATCCATTCATGTCCATGTTGACAGGCCCTTGTAAAGGATGTAAGTTAATCCATTCATGTCCATGTTGACAGGCCCCTGTAAAGGATGTAAGTTAATCCATTCATGTCCATGTTGACAGGCCCCTGTAAAGGATGTAAGTTAATCCATTCATGTCCATGTTGACAGGCCCCTGTAAAGGATGTAAGTTAATCCATTCATGTCCATGTTGACAGGCCCCTGTAAAGGATGTGAGTTAATCCATTCATGTTCATGTTGACAGGCCCCTGTAAAGGATGTAAGTTAATCCATTCATGTCCATGTTGACAGGCCCCTGTAAAGGATGTAAGTTAATCCATTCATGTCCATATTGACAGGCCCCTGTAAAGGATGTAAGTTAATCCATTCATGTCCATGTTGACAGGCCCCTGTAAAGGATGTAAGTTAATCCATTCATGTCCATGTTGACAGGCCCCTGTAAAGGATGTAAGTTAATCCATTCATGTCCATATTGACAGGCCCCTGTAAAGGATGTAAGTTAATCCATTCATGTCCATGTTGACAGGCCCTTGTAAAGGATGTAAGTTAATCCATTCATGTCCATGTTGACAGGCCCCTGTAAAGGATGTGAGTTAATCCATTCATGTTCATGTTGACAGGCCCCTGTAAAGGATGTAAGTTAATCCATTCATGTCCATATTGACAGGCCCTTGTAAAGGATGTAAGTTAATCCATTCATGTCCATATTGACAGGCCCCTGTAAAGGATGTAAGTTAATCCATTCATGTCCATATTGACAGGCCCCTGTAAAGGATGAATGTGGCAGCATGAAAGAGTGGATCCTTCGATACGCCGAGCAGTCCAGCGAAGAGAGCAGTGAGGAAGAGGACGACCAGAGTGGGAAGAGGCCTCGAAACCCAGAATTGGACGAGAAGTTCGACCCGGTAGGCTGAGTTCATTAGTTTTAATTTAAGAGTTTTGTATTTTTCTGTGACAAATCCACATGACGCTGGTATAACGCCATTGAACGACTTGCATCTAGGCACCTGGTTTTCTCCGGAGGTTATATAACCCGTGTGATTTGACGCTGTGTCTTTCACTGGTTCACTGTGGACGAGTCATTAATCTGCACCGCCCTCATGTAGAACGACAGGTACCTAGGGCTCACTGCACAGCTGTACGATGCCAAGGAGATGGCAGCAACAGCCAAGGCCAAGAAAGACAAAGCCGGACAGAGGACTGCACAGGACCGAATCAGAGTCATACAACAAGGTCTGTTTAAGAGTCGACTCTGTCATAGGGGTCAGCAACCGAATCCCAAACGTACACAGTAACTGTCTGTCTGTTTAGCGGCCACAGTTATTCTAGTGATTAGAGCCATGGGCCAGTCATCTAAAAGTTCCCGGTTCAAATACCGAAACGGTAAACGGGACAAATATTTCGATGTACACCGGTAACCCGAATTGCTTTTGTGAGTTGTCTGAATAACAGGTTCTGGTATATGACAAAAAATCCATCAAACTTGCTCTATTCAGATGTTTTTCTTTGAATATTAACAAGCATGTAGTTTAGATTGACACGCCGCACCCTGATGAGGGCCGTATTCTGGGTCACTTTGCAGAAATGAAGCCGCTGGAGTCCCATCCCATGTTCAACAAAGCGATTAAAGTAGTGGACACACCCAAAGAGGAGAAGAAACCACCCCTCCCCATCTCCACCGCCGAGGCAAAGGAGGAACTGGCATTCGGCTTGTTTGAACAAGCAGAAAAGGAGAAGACCCCCGTTTCAGAAAAGAGTACGAATCCTTAACCCCACATCTGTTTGCCTACTAACAATACAATCGCATACTTACTCATGTGTTAAGACCATGTATAAATTAAACCCCGGGTTATGGGCCGTGGTTAGCGCAGTTTCGTGATAAACAAATAGCCTCCCACTCACCCGCTGCTCCTCATGCTTCAGCTGTTCACGCATCAGTCAATGTAGACGTATCTGCTCTGTATTGTATGTACCTTCCATCGTTCTCTCAGGCACTCCCGTTTCCATAGCAGAACAAAATGACACCAAGCATTGCTAGTTGTCCCCTCTAGATGTCATAAGATTTCTGCACAGACTGTTAAGTTGCTCTGGGGGAAAGTGTCTGAAACATTACTTAAGATCGTTGTTTTTCCGCTTCATTAGCAGCATCGAAAAAGAATGAACCCAAAGACATCCGTAACTTCGACTACACCGCTCGCAGTTGGACCGGCAAGTCCCCAAAACAATTCCTGATTGACTGGGTCAGGAAGAACCTCCCGAAAAGCCCCGCCCCCTCCTTCCACAAGGTTCCCGCGGGGAGATACTGGAAATGCAGGTGGGCAACGGGAATTCCAGTGGGAACTCCATGTCAATTCCCAGTTCAGTTGGTGCAGTTCACAAGGTGTCTCACAGCATCAGGGCTTTGGGTTCTACATGGATCCAAGCGTTCGCTCAATGACGCAAATATCAACATATAGTTTCAGAATTCGATACGCTCTTCTTAGAAGTTCAGTCGAGGTGGATTTCACGTCCCTTACATTTGAATCGACCTTCAGCGTCATAATCAGAGACGGGAGGTGTGTTCAAACTCACCGATGTCTTAACCTGTTGGAATAATAGACGAGGAATGGTTGGGTTGTCTCCTCTCAGGGTTCAGGTGCAGAGGCCGGATGATGTGTTGGAGGTGTGTCCCACTATCCTGACAGAGGACGGCATGCAGGCCCAGCACCTTGGTGCCACCCTGGCACTCTACCAGCTGTGTAAAGGACAGGTACGGGGTCCACGAGCTATGGGACCGACTAGCCGAACCAAGGCTAACGCCGTTGTCCGAGGTCGCCATAGCAACTGCCCAGCGCGCTACATCTCACTCTCTGTTTTGTGTTCTTTCTCTCTCACCCCCGCACTAGTCGGTACACATGCTAATCCCGCCCACGTACCGGGAGGTGTGGCTAGAGTTGCGGGACAGCGAGCAGGCCGAGGAGGAGGAGCTCCGGACGGCGGTCAACAAACCCCGGGACCAGTTCATCGCCCGGCTGCTGACCCGGCTGAAGCAGCAGCAGCCCCAGAAAGAGGGCCCGTTTCCCCGGCCAGGGCAGCAGGAGCTCCAGAATGAGCGGAAGCAGGAGGCCGGGGACGAGCCAGAGGACGACTGGGAGAGCCTGGCTAACCTGGCGATAGAGGTTGACCTAGGGAAAACACAGACTCCCAGGGAAGGAGGTGGGGGGGCGGCTGAGGCGGCAGCTCGAGCTCTTCTCCTTAAACTCCGAGCCTCCCCGCAGTCCCGACGGTTACAGGTGGGCCGTCCTTTACGAACACTTTGTCTTTAAACGAACAAATTTGTCTTTAAACGTGTCGGTCATTTTAAAACCGCAGATATTCAGTCAACTTGACTTAGCTCTGGTTTCGACCCACCTCTCCCCCAGGCGGAGAGAGAGCAGCTCCCGGTGTTCCAGCACCGCGTGCGGATCATGGAGGCTCTGCGGCGCCACCGTGTGGCCGTGGTGGCAGGGGAGACCGGCAGCGGGAAGAGCACCCAGATTCCCCAGTTCATCCTGGAGGAGCTGCTAGCCGGGGGAACAACGGCCCAGCCCTGCAACATAGTAGTCACCCAGCCGCGCAGGATCTCCGCCATGAGCCTGGCCAGCAGGGTGACCCAGGAGCTGGGCAGCGAAGATGGCCCTGGGGCCAAGGTCAGTATGAAGGGCGGTTCGAGATCGAGGGGAGGTGAAGGAGAGATGATCGGGTGATATGGCATTATGGAGTTTAGGAGGTGTTAAATGATCGACGGGGTGAAGGCGTGACGGGTCCGAGGAGGAACTAATTAGATGGAGAGGATTTGTTAGACTGATGTTTGTTTTGATCCTTGTCGCAGACGTCGCTGTGTGGGTACCAGATCCGTATGGAGAACAAGTCGAGCGACTCAACCCGGCTCCTGTACTGCACCACTGGAGTTCTCCTGAGGAAGCTTCAACAGGATCGCCTGCTCAGCTCTTTGACCCACATCATAGTGGACGAGGTAGTGACCACGCCCGAACCACGCCCGCTCACACTCGATCGCGTCACATTCCAACCGACCACTCGTTCTGTGACCAAAGTCAGTTCCTCGCTCTATTGTTCTAGGTCCACGAGCGCAGTGTTCAGTCCGATTTCCTGCTGACCATCCTGAAGGATGTGGTTCAGAAGCGGTCCGACCTGCACCTGGTCATGATGAGCGCCACGGTGGACTGTGATAAATTCTCTGCCTACTTCAACCGCTGTCCCATAATCAACGTCCCGGGAAGAACCTTCTCTGTTGAGGTGGGACGGCAGCAGCTTTTCACTTCCTCGTCATTCTTCGTTATTCTTTATTTGTCTGTTCGTGTGCCGATAAACGTTAGCGATACGATGTGTTAGGTTAATGTCTTAATGTGTTGTTAATGTAACGTTTGGTCTCTCATAATGTGTCGCATCATTCACCAAGCGACGTCCTCTGTCCGTAGAAATAGAGCAAACGTATTGGCCGGTCAAGTGTCAAATACAGTTTTGGTTAACCCGGCGTCCATTTTGAATCCATAGCAGTCTCGCCAGAAGCCTTGTTGCTCTCAATGGTTCTGAGATGCTTGTTTTTTTTTGGCTAGGTGTTCCATCTAGAGGACATCGTGGAGGAGACGGGGTATGTTCTGGAGAAAGACTCGGAGTACAGCCAGAAGATCCTGGAGGAAGAAGAGGAGGTCAACATTAACATCACTCTGAAGGGAGGCAAGAGCCTGCAGCATCAGGTCAAAAGCCTGTGCTAGAGTGGAGTTGTATTTGTCAGATTGGGAAGAACCTGGGAGCTGAAAACTATTTAGAAATGCAGTATTATTTTCTATACTATGCTAAATAAGTATAAGACTTGTGCTGATTTTATTCCACCCTGATGAAAATACTTAGCATCAAAGTGCTACATCACACAGATCTAGAATTTGGCACCAATATGTAGGCCTAGTCTGTCAACCAATCCCATCAGGAGTTTGCACATGAGCTTGATCTGATTGGATATCATATTTTAATTGGGCTGCCTGTGTGGTTTTGTTGTTCTTTAGGAGTTCATAGTGAAAGACACCGGCTCTGGCTGGGACCTGGGTCCTGACCTGGACCACTTCAGCAGTCGGACCCGCCACGCACTGCAGTACATGAACCCAAACAAGATCAACATGGAACTGGTCCTGGACCTGCTCGAGTACTTGGGTGAATAAACAGTCCACTCGGACAAAGTAACCGAATTATTCAGCCCAACGAGATGTTACTTATGTCATACGCACAAATCGCGGTCGCTTGATGTTTTTTTAGATGTCTTTTTGACGAGTATTGGTGCAACAATGACTATTTGTTTTCCGTAATTGATTGATTATTATAATTTTTCCCTTCCCACAGATAAGTCTCCTCAGTTTGCGGAGGTGGACGGCGCTGTCCTGGTGTTCCTCCCCGGTTTGGCGCACATTCAGCAACTTTACGACATGCTCTCCACCGACAAGAGGTTCCGCAGCAAGGACAGGTGAGTTTAGGTTCGGCCCCGGAAATGTCCTGTTGAGTCTGTCCTTACAGCATCTTGAATAGAGTGAAGAGTCTTGTTTGTTGCCTAAATCAGCTGACCATGTTGTTATGAATCTAATGGGTTAAGTTGGACAAGGGGGTTGTTTCCTGAAAATAATATAAATTGAAGTGTAATTTGCTTTTGGAAATTGTCTGCTTAATGGAATTAACAGGTTGATGTATATCACCCTATGCAGGTACAAACTGGTAGCACTTCACTCAACGCTGTCATCTAAGGACCAGTCGACTGCGTTTACGCTGCCCCCTGCTGGAGTTAGGAAGGTACTGGTGGTTGTTTACATACTGCACTACTGAGCTAAGCTTCCGCTGTGTGGCCTATATTAGCCCTTGTTGTCATTTCAGATTGTGCTGTCCACGAACATAGCGGAAACAGGGGTCACCATACCGGACGTCGTGTTTGTCATCGACACTGGAAAGACGAAAGAGAACAAGTACCACGAGAGCAGCCAGATGAGCTCCCTGGTGGAGACGTTTGTCAGCAAGGCCAGTGCCTTCCAGAGACAAGGGCGAGCGGGCCGGGTACGCAGCGGCTTCTGCTTTCGCCTCTACCCCAAATTCCGGTCAGTCTCCCATCTCCCCGGCAACCGATGGACTAAAACCCCTAACGGCCTTCCGACGTCACTGTAAATATTCCTCTTTGCAGGTTTCAGGCCTTCATGGATTATTCTGTCCCGGAGATTCTGAGGGTTCCACTGGAGGAGCTGTGCCTTCATATCATGGTGCAGTATCTGTTTGTTACACTCGGACACACGATAACGCCGTCTCAATCTTCGGGGACGATCCCAGCCCGAGCCACCTCTGTTCCGTTTGGCTCCACAGAAGTGCGAGTACGGCTCTCCCGAAGACTTCTTGTGCCGAGCCCTGGACGCGCCCCAGCCCCAGTCGGTCAGCAACGCCGTCAGCCTTCTCCGGAATATCGGGGCGTGCATCCCGGAGGGCCACGCCCTGACCCCGCTGGGACACCACCTCGCCGCCCTGCCCGTTAACGTCAAGATCGGCAAGATGCTCATATTCGGCGCCATCTTGGGCTGCCTGGATCCGATTGTAAGTTACGCTGTGTCACACAAACTCTATAACCCCCTGCATTTGGTGTTAACCATGATATCTACGAGAACATGGAACGGCGTAGCACATCTCAAGGATCGCTCTCAATATGGGAAAAGGGCGGCGCTTATTGAATTGGTCTCCAGTCATACATTTTGAATGTTCTCACATATTCCAGGCCACTATAGCCGCGGCGATCTCTGAGAAGTCTCCATTCGCCACGCCGATGAACCAGAAAGAGCAGGCCAATTTAGCTAAGGCTGCCATGGCCGTTGCCAACTCTGACCACCTGACCATCTACAATGCTTACCTGGGGTAGGTAGCTAGCTATGTTTTTGACCGACGGTCGAATAGACCCCTAGGTGACCGAATAAACGCAGGACCATGTTCCCCTTTCTTCCATTGTGTGCTTAACAGCTTGGACCGGACTCTTTGGCTATAGCAGCCTTTCTTGGTTTTAGTTCCCGGTTGTGTTTTTTCTGCAGGTGGAAGAATGTACGCTGTGAGGGATATCGAGCAGAAACGGCCTACTGCAGAGAACACTTCCTGAATCGGACAGCCCTTATTACCATAGAGGTACGTTACCCAGATCTAGCAAATAGAATGCGCACACTAAGGTACTTTTTACATTAACTGTTATACAAATACTGGGCCTAAAACCGAATGGTTTTCCAGGAACTTTTATTGTTTATCAAGGTATTCAATCTGTCAGGTAATCAGCAGGTGAGGAAGTCTAGATGAACTGTGAGCAGGTGTTGTCAGGCAGAATATAGATCAGCAAAATGACCAGCTGGATCAGGTAGTGTTTAACGTCAAACGCCCCCAACCCCCCCTCCCCGTCAGGACATCAAACAGGAACTAATAAGGATGATGGACCAGGCTGGATTCAACGGTTCCACCGGGTCCAGTCGCGGGTCCGGACCACCTTCCCGGGTGCGGTCCGATCTCCGTGGGCCCCAGGCTCCCCACGCCCCCCTGAGTAAGCCCCAGATCTGTGTTCTGAACGCTGCCCTGACCGCGGGGCTGTACGACAGCGTGGGTCGGATCCTCTACGCGCCGTCCGTCGACGTGCTGGACCGGGTGGCCTGTTCTGTGGAAACGGCTCAGGGGAAGGCCCAGGTCCACCCATCCTCCGTCAACCGCTGCCTGCAGACACATGGCTGGATGCTCTTCCAGGAGAAGGTACCGCGGCGGTTTCTTCACAAGCTATGGAGAAAAAAAAATCCAGACATGATTGCCCATGAGCCAATGGGGTTTTCAGTCTAAATTGTATTTTTTTTTTTTCTCAATTGCCTTTGCCTACTGATATGATTTGACCTTTCGGCCAACCTTTAGGTGAAATACTCGAGAATCTATCTGCGAGACACCACCCTGATCTCTCCGTTCCCCATGTTGCTGTTCGGAGGGGACATTGACGTGCAGCACCGCGAACGTCTCATCTCATTAGACGGGTGGATACACTTCCAGGTCAGAGTTAATCTCCAAGTCAGCTGTATTAGATGCGTAATGTTACGTGCATGCGATCATTGAGTCAGTGATAATACACGGAGATAAGAAAGAAATCTCTCTCGTAGCTGGTTTTCCACAATCTCTTCTGAAACAAATTACTTGAGAATTATATTTTCCCCTAATAAATGCGTTTTCCAATATATAAGTTAGGATTTACAGCATCCACCTGGAAGCAATTCGTTCTTGTCTTTTAATCGTTTCCCTCTTCTCTAGGCCCCAGTGAGGATTGGAGTGATCTTCAAGCACCTAAGGAAACTTATTGACTCTCTGCTAGAGAAAAAGCTGAAAAATCCTCGGATGAATCTAGAAGGTATAAGATTCTTCACTTCCACTCAGTTTTCAAATGGGTTTCTTCTTATATTTTCCTGAAATAAAACCTTGTTTTAACCCAATAGATGAGAAGACCATCCAGTTGATAATAGAACTGATCAAAATGGAGAACGTCTTCTGAGCACTGAACACTTTGACATTTTACCTCACCCATAACTGGATGTGTTTGAGATTGGTGAGCAGGCGACTAAACGACAGGTATCTCGTTAGCTAAAGCAGCATATTTCCTGTACACTGTCAACTACGACTGTCGCCAAACATAAAATTAAGCTGTCATTTGTGTTGATGGCTATTTCATGTTGATTATCCGTTTTAGGAAAATAAATATTTGCAATGTATTTTTGTTTTCATGTATTTATGCCTCGGAATGTAACAACAATTGTGTTGATGGTTTAATGTCTAGGTTTGGAAGGAAACCCAAACCTCCAAGGATCTTGTTTGGGAATCATAAGTAAACATGCTTGTAATATCCCTGCAATTATGTCACTGCTGCTGCCCACAACTAGTGTTTTTTCTTTTTAAACGTCTCTTTAAACAATAATGACAAAGTTATCTGTGGTCATGGTTCCTTAAGGACCACATTTTAAAGAGTTCTATCTGAACTGTTTTAAATGATGTTCTCACATCACATCGGATGTAGACATACCAAGTTAGATGCCACTGTAGAAACGGGTGACCTAATGACCAAATTTTTACAACAATGAAATCGGGATGTTTATCATTAAGTACAGTTGAGTAATAATTGGGTCATTCTTAACAACCAGTTTTGGTTTTACAGTGGGGGGGGGGGGACTTTCAGTGAGAAAAAAATTCAGCGATTTCCAGTTTCTGTAGATTTCAGTTAAACACTTAAACCACTTCTGTAATTCTCCGGCAGAATCCAAAATATAAACATTACTTTATTCTAGCTGTCTATACTACAATTCAAACTCCTGTTTATTTAATGGTTTAAATTGTATCATTTAAAGAGCTCTCGCAACCGCATCATTCAATTTGGAATGACAGATTATGAATCTCCACGGCTATAAGACATGCCAAATTCAACAGAAACCAGGAAGAAATTGTAGAACAAGAATAAATTGACAGATAGGCAAAAAATTATTAAAAAAGCTTCACGCTGTCGTGCATATCAGAAGTGGAGATCAACCAATACGTTGAGCAAGTTTTCACATTATTTTTCAGGTTCCTGTTCCCTCGCTTATTTGTTCCTCTATTTCACATGTGCCATACCCGAGGCCCGCGTAGCTCACGAGAGCTGATGGTCTTAAAATAAAAGTACATGATTTTTTTACAGCATTTCAGTGACCATAAACTATATCTCCCACAATGCATGTTGATTTTGTGTGACACGTTTGATAGAGTAATCCGAGTTTCTAAACCTGAGAAACTAAAGGGATTTCTATTCTAATAACACGAAGCGACGTGCCTAGTGCCTACATATATTTCAATTTTTTTGTAAATGCATGTACAATATTTGTACTATTGAGTAAATAACAAATCAAAATCAAATGCAGAGAGTTATTTAACAATATATGGAAGAAAACAATTGTTTCAAGATACCGGTATCAGAACTATTGTGTGTGTGTCAAAAAAAAACCTGTCAGCACTTGGTGTTTGTTTCTTATGCCTACAGGCTATTCTTTGACAGGAAACTCCAATGTGGCTTTTGCCTGTCTCATCAATCGGTGTGGGACTACCAGTTATTAAAACCTCATATGGTATTGTGGCACTGACATACCCCTGAGATTAGCAAACACAACAACAGGAAACACAACTATGAGCTAGGCTGACGTTTGAGGTCTGTTATTTATTAATTCACTGTCATAGTATGCATATTTATGAATCCACAACAAACATTAAAATAATTATATCAATAAATATCAAGTAACTAAGACTAACTGTTCAGAGAAAAAGTAGCATTTTCTTTTAAGTTTATTTTCTGTAAACTCAAACAGACTAATGCCCTATATTCTCGTTTGTGTACAAATGTATATCTCGGGAGAGAATGTTAAAAACCCACCCTATATTTTCATTAACAGATTTTTGTAAAATCCCATTCGTAGCATCCTTCTGGACTGCTAAAAAATATTGGCTGACCAATTAGCAATCTAGAAAAAGGTACAAATGCAACATTTCTATAAAGCAATCCAGAAACAACAAGCAGTTACTTTAACAAAAAGTTACGGTTAGTACTGTCTACAAACAAAAAACCATGAGCCAAAAAATGTTACCCGCTGCCCAAATTATGACGTTTGTCCTCCACATGCCACCAAAACAGTCCCAACAGATGCTGTGGTATCTGGCACTAATAAATGACCAGCAAATACCAGGTGTACCTGGTCTGCAACAATGTATGAGTAGGTGGCATGTGTAATTCTAACGTTTACATGAATGCCCGGGGTTTTCCAGCTGAACATCCCCCGAGCCTCACACTCTGTCCACCGGCTTGTCGTCGTCCCACAATGCATCCTGGAGCCATCACTTCCCAAGGTAAACGGCCCACACATACGCAGCCGGTCACGGGATGTCAAAGTGAACGGAACAATCTGGACCAGGCGTCCTCATGCTGCTCAAACGTCCGGTGCCGGCACTCCGATTCTGGGTGTTTTTGACGGCGGACAGCGTTATTCAGGGTCACACATTCACCCTCCTAACCACTAATAACATTTCCTATGTCTTGTGCAACAGTAGACTTTCTGTCAGTTCAGATCAGACAGGATATCCTTAGTTGCCACCAAAGGTGAGTCCCTCCTTAGAACCTTGTGGGTAGGTTCTCATCACTGCTGACTCGGAGCACCCAACAAGCCATGTTGTTTAAAAGATTATCTAACCCAGTTTACACCTGCCCGTTTATTCCGCATTCAACATGTTGACTGTGAGTAGCGATTGTTCGCTGTCCATCTCATCGGCCCAGACCTGGACATGTGCCCTTGTTTGGAGATGATTGATGTTATTTGCATCACCTGGGGTAATAATGTTTTGGCTCATCAGTGTATAGTCATACATCCTGAAATCTATTTCCATATCTGAGCTATGACACTGTTCCTGTTTATAAAACAGCTAAAAAACCACAGTGAACGACAAGACAACCATCGGTGAGGAAATCCGCCTTCAGTGAAGAGCCACCAGCCAGTCCGAAAGATAGAAGTGAAAAAACGAAGAGTTAAAATAACAAGCTATGGTTTTACTTACGCTCAACGTGTTTTTCGTAACAACAGTCTTATCTACATTGTATCTATTGCCTATTTGAAAACTCGTCAAGATTTTGATGGGGTGGATTACAAACCCTAAATCTAAAATTAAAATAAGAAACTGATTACCATTTGACGCATGGTCTAGTATTGTAGAACACTGTAGCCTTCCACAGTTGAGTAAATCACGTTGTCTAATGAAGAAGCAGGCAGAAAAACAACCACAGAGTGGTTTGTAAGGAAAGCATAAGAGAAGACACAAAGCAATATGTTAAATAATATATCAAAACGTTGTCCTAATGTCTACCCTATGTATACTTATTAGCATGTACCTTCATCATTGGTTGGAGTAGGCAATGGTCCCCTTCTGATTCCAACAAAACAGACAAAATAGAAATCAGCATGAAATAATAAGAACTGGGACAGATGATGGAAAAACTGAACAGGTTTAATCTTGCACATGGCAGACTCCATTAACCAAGAAACAGTTTTATTCATTTTCTCTCATATGCCTTTTGTTAAAACATCTCTCACCTGGAGTTTGGATGCATTTGGACAGAAGACAGTGTCCTCTGACCGCTGTAGAAATTCTCATACAGAACAGGAGCTGAGAGTATTTAAACATACAGTAGGAAGTTGAGTTAAATGGAAACGTGTGACTAGACTGTCAGAAGAGCACCTACATGAAAATGCAAATCTGATTTCAATGCGGGTCCCTAAAATGATAATGTACTTTCTGTTTAGTGCAGAGAGAAGCCATACGCAAAGCAGGTGGGCCGTTTGGGGTGTTTATTTGAATGTAAAATGAAGACGGAACAACAAACAGGAAAACATAAACACTGAAAGTAAAAGAAGAAATTTTAAAGAAGCAACGACTGATTTAAAAAAAATACAAACAATCACCTACCGTCACACGCAACCTGAAACAAAATAATGAGAAGCAAAGTAGCATAGAAAAGACTGGTGTGCATAATGAAATAAACCCAACTTAAAGAAATGAGTGGGCCAACTAAAATAACACACAGAGTGAGGAAAAGTCCAGTATTGCTATTTTATTCCTCATGTTTAAGTGTGAAAAGTGAGGATTTATACCTGGGGGTTTGTCTCCAGTACGTCTGAGGTTCACAAAGTGTGCTATGTCCTCCTGTACATCGCACTGTTCCAGGGACTTCCTTACTTCCTCATACAACTGAACACGCAGACAGACACACACAAGTTAGAATTTCACACATCATGAAAGTTACATGCACATCAACATTTTAGTCATTATGTCAACGTTCTTCTCTAAGACTCTATGGCCTTTTACAGTACTGTGCTTAAGTGTTAGTCACTTAAAAGTTAAATAAAAAGTTAATTAAAAAGAACTAAATACATTTATTCGGGTAGTATGTGTTTATTTGTACAAAGATATGTGTGCGATTTATACATGTAATACTTTTTTTCACTTATTGACACTAAAGCCATTTTTTTTTGGTAGTGGTTGTTCATTTGAACAATGGCAAACGTACAACATGAACCCTAATGTTGGCCTGAGTCAGACTCATCACAACAGCTCCAGTTTCAACACACTGACTGGAATCTGTTTGCTGTTACCACAGACTCCCATGATTCACATTGAATCATATGCATCCTCAGTTCTGGATTACATCAACACCTGCACCAACAACGTCACAACTCATAAACATATAAAGAAGCCTTGGATGAACTGAGGTCAGACTACTGTTGAAGCCACGTGATGCTGCTTTCAGATCCTGTGATAAGGAGACCTACAGCTCACCCAGGGCCAACCTGAACAGGGGCATCAACACGGCCGAACACGCCCACACACTGAGAATGGAGGAGCGTTTCCACTACAACTCTGACCCTTAACGCATGTGGCAGGGCCTTCAAGCCATCACTGACTACCTAACTGCTGTTAACATACTGAGCTCTGAAACCCTTCAGTAACCTTGCATTCACACTGCTACCTTACAGTAGTTCTAAAAAGTCAACACACCCGTCATACAAAGGGCAGGCTTGTGTGATGTGAAATTATGTTCAAACTTTTTCCACCTTTAATGTGACCTATAATGTTATATCCACAGTAATTTATTTTATCTGCCATTTGCACAAAGCGTACTGTTGTACCCCTATTGCTACCTCATGCCTACATACTGCTAGTCTATTTATAATATTTGCCTTTTGCACTTGCACATTTATTAATCCATGTCAATTGCACATCCTCGCACTGTACTCTGTATCTTTTTGCACTGCTATTTAGCACGTCTGGTTGGATGCAGACTGCATTATTTACTTATAATTACTGATGAAAAATTGCATTTGGTTGTACTGTACTTGTACTGTCCAATGACAATAAAGTTCAATCTAATCTAATGTTGTACTTAATAAATCATACGAAATGCCCCAAAAATATATTTACAAAATAATAATGTGTATATATGTATATTCACTCATGGGCCAAATAGTTTTGACACCTGTAGGTGACCTGTGGTATCTGGCACGCAGACATGGGTCAAATCGTTTTGACACCTGTAGGTGACCTGTGGTATCTGGCACGCAGACATGGGTCAAATCGTTTTGACACCTGTAGGTGACCTGTGGTATCTGGCACGCAGACATGGGCCAAATCGTTTTGACACCTGTAGGTGACCTGTGGTATCTGGCACGCAGACATGGGTCAAATCGTTTTGACACCTGTAGGTGACCTGTGGTATCTGGCACGCAGACATGGGTCAAATCGTTTTGACACCTGTAGGTGACCTGTGGTATCTGGCACGCAGACATGGGCCAAATCGTTTTGACACCTGTAGGTGACCTGTGGTATCTGGCACGCAGACATGGGCCAAATCGTGTTGGTCCTGTACATTCCACAAATGCTTAATCGGATTGGGATGTGGGGAATATGGAGGCCAGGGCAACACCTTGAACTCCTCATTGTGTTCCTCAACCCATTCCTGAACAATGTGTGCAGTGTGAGAGGGCGCAGTATCCAGAGCCATCATGGGAATCCCATCGTGGGAATATCGTCGTGGGAATACCATCGCCATGAGGGGGTGTACCTGGTACCGTTCACGTGACTAACACTTGTGTTCACAGTACTGTAGAAACAACCCTCTTGTCAGTTGTGAAGAAAGGCTTATCAAGATGGATTTACCTCATCGCTGGAGACACATTGTTGTGATAGCTGATTCAGATGAGTCCAAACCATGTTCCTCAGTGTATTGATTCTCTCCAGTTCATGCACCTCAAATACCTACACGATATATCCATAATACAATACTTAGCCAATCAACAAACACCCAAACATAATTTCAGAATATATTGCACTTTTTATCATCCCATCAACATGGGTTACCAACGATACAGCGCAGTGCTTTCAGGACCTCACCTCACAAACTTTGACGTGTTCTTTTTGCCAGTCTTCTTTGATTTTCCCAAGCAAGGTCACATTCTGCATATACATCCTGTCTAGGATTCAAATGAGAATAAATATATATATATGTGGAAATATTTAAGAAGTATAACATAGGCACATTGAGAATGATTAATTGTTTTTCAAGATGACTGTGTCTAAGAGGCAAATTCAATGAATGTTGTCCGTTTTCAACAGGAGGCCGGTATAATGTATGTATTTATGTTTGCACTATGTATGTATTTATGTATGCACTATGTATGTATTTATGTTTGCACTATGTATGTATTGATGTATGCACTATGCTATGCAGTATGCATGTATTTATGAAGGCACTATGTATGTACTTATGCATGCACTACGTATGTATTAATGTATGCACTTTCTACACACTCTGCCAAACGTCAGCCTCGAAACCTCAATCATCAAACATCATGTCTTTCTTCAGTGGGCGACTGGGCAAAAATACAAAATCTTTCTTCCTTAACTGTATGTGGCTCTGGATAAATGCATCTATTCAGTTCTTGAAATGGAAAACTTACCAGCCTCTTCTGCATTCTGTTTAGCTTGCTGTGATTTTGCAAGTAGCTGAAAAATTAAGAAAACAGTTTGTAAAAAAGATTTTTATTGTGTTCTGCTATTTACTACCAATGCCATGTATTGAGCACCTATGTTCAACTGTCAGACCTCAGATCTAATCCAGACCCTCCTATCTAGAGGGAAGTTGGTCTTCAGGTACATATATGTGTTGATGGTGTCATATCAATACCAAGTAATGTGCTTATAAACAATTCTCAATGTGTTATAATTGCATGAAGTGATTTAAATACTCCACCAACTACTGTGTTGTAAACCGATGTAACAGCTGGAGGCTGCATCTCACACCAATATTTATTAACTGTATTAACATGTTAACAACATTTAAGAAACTAGTGCGACCAGACTTTCTTTAATAGTCCTTTAATGACCCCTGGTATAGAGAATATTAAATCAATAACTCCTGGTATAGAGAATATTAAATCGTGACAACAGAGCAAGTCCACTTTAGATACAAATGCCCAGCACAAGCTAGATGACGATGTCTGCACTCGGTGTGCGTATTCAATAGCTACAGTCTATTCTCTGTGAGGGAACTCATGTTAATTTGAGATCACAAATGAACAAACAAACAGTATTCTCACAGCGCACTTGCCTAATTCAGGGTCACCGGTTGGTTTAGTTTCATTGTTATAAATATTGAGCAATGTGATCATGCAATAAGAGATGGGGAAGGTGAAAATGAACATTGAATCAAAAGAGGTGCTGCAGGGGTTAACGTCGCGAGTGACACTTCACAGGGCAGCAGTAGCACAGTCAGTGGCTCAAACCGCACGGCCGTTCATGTAGTCCTACCTTTTCCTGCTGCTTGGCATTACTGGTGCTGGCGTTTCGGTTCATGTTCTGCTCCGCTTCCTCTTTGTCTCGACACTTCTGCTCGTACGTCTTCTTCGACTGTGGTTAACAAGATTAAATTACTAAAGACAGGGGCGTTAACGTCTTCTTGAAATAAAAAAAACGGCTTTCCGTGTTCGTGCGTTCTTTGACTGATGTTTTTTTGTTGGTAGTTGGCGTTTGCTGGGTGGCACACCCTGAACTCGTAACAGTGCCAGTTTGTTTGGCTCAATGCAAGATACCAGGCATTTTGGATCAGTGCATTAATCATATTAGGACAGGTCTTAACTAGCCTTGAGGTAAAAGTGTTTATCTAGCGTCTGGTCCCTCCTGTGAATACAATTGTAGCGATTATAATCTACAGGGAAAACCAATTCCTAGATCAGAACTCTGAGTCTCTGAGAATATTGGCCCCACTGTAGCTCTTTCAGAATCTCCCTTATATTTGCTAAATACATTTACTAATGCCCGGAACTGTACTCTGTGTGATAACGTCCTAGTTCCAATTTAAGCATAGCTTTCCAGGGATATGGGTCAACAAGAGAGGCCATGGTGGTCCATCTTCTCAGTGAAATCTACAGGTACCGCAACCGCCTGAGGGAGTCGCTACAAAAATGTCCCATAGGCTCTGGGGCATCCGGGAGTCTCCCGGGTAAATGGCGTTTTATACGGGAACATTTCCCTGCATACCTCCATGGTTTTCTTGTATTGGGCCGCCCTCTGTTTGTGCAGGGCATCCATCGACTGCTCGACCTGCAAAGAAGAACGAGAAGAAAGAAACAGAGATAATATCCGAATACAATGAGGATGCTAGCTCCATGATTTGTGTTCAAGTTGCACCCCAAGCGCTTTCACATCCACATCCAGGTGACGAGTTCACATCCGAGTACGAGCGGCGGATCTGAGTAACCGCATTCGGTTGTGGTGCACTGTATTAGCAGGACGTTTGGTTTATGAACCCATTCGTTGTTTGAGAGTTCAGGTCGATAGGAAGCAGCCGAACCTTTTTTCTCGCCTCTTTTTGTTTCTCTCTGAAGTCTTCTAGTTTCCTGGCCTCGTCCCTCATTGACTGGGCCAGTTGTAAGTGAGATAAACCCACATGTTCCGTCTCTATGGTGTAAAGGAGGGCTTGGGTGAGTCAGTGCATGGCACGTGTGGATCGCACATTGAGCAATGCCCCCGAAAAAAGCAACATCAGTTATAATTACATCGTCAGAAACACTGTAGAGAACAGAGCACTTACGCAGTTTGAAGACGTCCAACGATCTCTTTAGAGTGCTGTAAAAGCGAGAAAAACAATTGGCATTGATTGGGTGAATCACACAGAGGATCATACAGAATGACACAAAGAATCATAAAGAATCACACAGACAGACCTCCCCGGGAATCATCACCTTAACGTGGTGGAGAGGTTTGTGTGCCCCTATGAACCTGAGGGCTGGGTTGTCTGGAGCTTTATGCTCCTGGTAGGGTTTCCCAAGGCAAAGTGGTCTCAGGCGAGGGGCCAGACTAAGAATGGTTCACCAAGACCCCATGAAAGATAGAGGGAAAAGGAGCGAGACCCTGCCTGGAGGAAGCCCAGGGCCCTCGTCTGGAGCCAGGCCCAGACGGCGGGCTCGAAAGCGAGCGTCTGGTGGCCGGGTTTGCCACGGAGCCCGGAACGAGATACGTGGCATCTCTCTCCTCTCCATCCTGTGGGCCCACCACTCACAGGAACAACCGCAGGGGTCGGGTGCGCTGTCATATGGGTGGCAGTGAAGGTGGGGGGGTCTCGACGGATCAGACCCGGGCGGCAGAAGCTTGCTTTGGGGACGTGGAACGTCACCTCACTGGGGGGGAAGGAGCCAGAACTTGTGCGTGAGGTGGAGCGATACCAGTTGGATCTGGTGGGACTTACCTCTACGCACAACCGTGGCTCTGGAACCTTACTCCTGGATAGGGGTTGGACTCTGTTCTTCTCTGGAGTTGCCCAGGGTGAGAGGCGGCGGGCTGGTGTGGGGATACTCACGAGCCCACGTCTGAGCACGGCGGTGTTGGAGTTTACCCCGGTGGATGAGAGGTTTGCCTCCCTACGCCTAAGGGTGGTGGGGGGGAAAACTCTGACTGTTGTTTGTGCTTATGCACCAAACGGCAGTTCGGAGTATTCAGCCTTCTTGGAGACCCTGAAGGGAGTCCTATATAGGGCTCCAGTAGGGGACTCCATCATTCTGCTGGGAGACTTCAACGCACATGTGGGCAACGATGGAGACACCTGGAGAGGCGTGATTGGGAGGAACGGCCTCCCTGATCTAAACCCGAGCGGTCGTTTGTTATTGGACTTCTGTGCTAGTCATAGATTGTCTATAACAAACACCATGTTCGAACATAAGGAGGCGCATAAGTGTACATGGTACCAGAGCACCCTAGGCCGAAGGTCAATGATCGATTTTGTGATCGTATCGGCTGATCTAAGGCCGCATGTTTTGGACACTCGGGTGAAGAGAGGGGCAGAGCTGTCAACTGATCACCATCTGGTAGTGAGTTGGATCAGAGGGTGCCGCAACCGCCTGAGGGAGTCGCTACAAAAATTTCCCATAGAAAAGACTTTGGACAGACCAGGTAAGCCCAAACGGGTAGTGCGGGTGAACTGGGAACGTCTGGAGGAGGCCCCTGTCCGAAAGATCTTCAACTCACACCTCCGGCGGAGCTTTTCAGGCATCCCTGTGGAGGTTGGGGGCATTGAACCTGAGTGGGCAATGTTCAAAGCTTCTATTGCTGAAGCTGCGGCGGTGAGCTGTGGTCTCAAAGTCCTAGGTGCCTCAAGGGGTGGTAACCCTAGAACACCGTGGTGGACCACGGTGGTCAGGGAACCTGTCCGACTGAAGAAGGAGGCCTTTAGGGATATGCTAGCCCTGGGGACTCCGGAGGCAGTTGCAGGGTACCGACAGGCCCGAAGGGCTGCAGCCGCTGCCGTGTCAGAGGCAAAGCAGCGGGTGTGGGAGAGGTTTGGAGAAGCTATGGAGAAGGACTTTCGGTCGGCACCAAAATGCTTCTGGAAAACCGTTCGGCACCTCAGAAGGGGAAAACGGGGAACCATCCAAGCTGTGTACAGTAAGGATGGGACACTGTTGACCTCAACTGATGATGTGATCGGGCGCTGGAAAGAGCATTTTGAGGAGCTCCTGAATCCGACCTACACGCCCTCTAGTACAGAGGCAGAGCTGGAGGCTGATGGAGGGTCATCGTCAGTTTCCCTGGGGGAAGTCGCTGAGGTAGTCAAACAACTCCACAGTGGCAAAGCCCCAGGGACTGATGAGATTCGTCCAGAAATGCTAAAAGCTTTGGGTGGGGAAGGGCTGTCTTGGTTGACACGCCTCTTCAACATTGCATGGAAGTCTGGGACAGTGCCAGAGGAGTGGCAGACCGGGGTGGTGGTTCCCCTCTTTAAAAAGGGGGACCAGAGAGTGTGTGCCAATTACAGAGGTATCACACTCCTCAGCCTCCCTGGTAAAGTGTACTCCAAAGTGCTGGAAAGGAGGGTTCGGCCAATAGTCGAACCTCAGATTGAAGAGGAACAATGCGGTTTTCGTCCTGGCCGGGGAACCACGGACCAGCTCTTTACTCTCGCAAGGATCCTGGAGGGGGCCTGGGAGTATGCCCATCCAGTCTACATGTGTTTTGTGGATCTGGAGAAGGCGTATGACCGGGTACCCCGGGATCTTTTGTGGGAGGTGCTGCGGGAGTATGGGGTGAGGGGGTCTCTTCTCAGGGCCATCCAATCTCTGTACGCTCAAAGCATGAGCTGTGTCCAAGTCCTCGGCAGTAAGTCGGATTCGTTCCAGGTGGGGGTTGGCCTCCGCCAGGGCTGCGCTTTGTCACCAATCCTGTTTGTAATATTCATGGACAGGATATCAAGGCGTAGTCATGGGGGGGAGGGGTTCCCGTTCGGTGGGCTGATGGTCACATCACTGCTTTTTGCGGATGATGTGGTCCTGATGGCCTCATCGGTCGGTGACCTTCAGCACTCACTGGATCGGTTCGCAGCCGAGTGTGAAGCGGCTGGGATGAGGGTTAGCACCTCTAAATCTGAGGCCATGACTCTCAGCAGGAAACCGGTGGAGTGCCTACTCCGGGTAGGGAATGAGTCCTTACTCCAAGTGAAGGAGTTCAAGTACCTCGGGGTCTTGTTCGCGAGTGAGGGAACAATGGAGCGGGAGATTGGTCGGAGGATCGGAGCAGCGGGGGCGGTGTTGCATTCGCTTCACCGCACCGTTGTGACGAAAAGAGAGCTGAGCCGAAAGGCAAAGCTCTCAATCTACCGGTCAATCTTTGTTCCTACCCTCACCTATGGTCATGAAAGCTGGGTCATGACCGAAAGAACGAGATCGCGGGTACAAGCGGCCGAAATGGGTTTTCTCAGAAAGGTGGCTGGCCTCTCCCTTAGGGATAGGGTGAGAAGCTCAGTCATCCGAGAGGAACTCGGAGTAGAGCCGCTGCTCCTTTGCATAGAAAGGAGCCAGTTGAGGTGGTTCGGGCATCTTGTACGAATGCCACCTGGGCGCCTCCCTAGAGAGGTGTTCCAGGCACGTCCAGCTGGGAGGAGACCTCTGGGAAGACCCAGGACTAGGTGGAGAGATTATATCTCCACACTGGCCTGGGAACGCCTCGGGATTCCCCAGTCAGAGCTGGCTAATGTTGCCCGGGAAAGGGAAGTTTGGGGTCCCCTGCTAGAGCTGCTACCCCCGCGACCCGACCCCGGATAAGCGGTTGAAGATGAGATGAGATGAGACAGACAGTCATATAGAATCACACAGAGAATGATACAAAATCACACAGAATCATAAAGAATCACACAGACAGTCATATAGAATCACACAGAGAATCATACAAAATCACACAGAATCATAAAGAATCACACAGACAGTCATATAGAATCACACAGAGAATGATACAAAATCACACAGAATCATAAAGAATCACACAGAGCGACCAGATCTCACAAGAGGCGGTGTTCCAGTTATGCCGACATTAGAGCCCCTTTAACCACGCTGTGGAAGGGCGAAAGAGCGTTATCCATAGTGAGAAACGTGTCATGCTTCTGTAACAGGATGGACATTCAAGTCACAGAAAAGAAAATCGCTTGTCTACAGTAAAAAAGCTCCCGTAAATCATTATCGAGTTCTGCTTTGTTCCATTAATGCGCACAGACCATCTTTGCATATGCTCACTAACTAATCGGTTACTGAACTTTAGAGAGTGGAACAAATAGGAAGTAGAACATTTTTCTCTGTGCTATATAAAGGCTGTGTTGAGGAAAATGCGAAAAATGAAGATATGAAGATTCTAAACTAATTTCGGTTTGACCTTACAGGGATGTGATTTCACTTCAGGCCAAGACCCAAAGAGCTATCGAAGGTCCTCAGCTGAAAGAGGGTTCAAATTCATGAATTGATCTGAAAACTGAAAGAATTCCAGACCACCTGCAATGTATCTTGGATAGGCTGTCCAATAATTGACCAGAAAAAGTGGTTAAAAAGTGTCTATGAATTATATGGTAACATCACATCCTTTACCAGAGTGCAACTATAAGAAAAAGGAAATACCATCGAAGATGCATCCTCATTGCGAAACACCCCCACCTTGTCAACTACCGTTTAAAAAAATCCTGACCTCAAAATCTTGCCACTTGTACGGTATATTTTCGTGTTCTGTGGCACATTGCCACCGACCATTTGTCGCTTAGAGTCCAACGCTCAAAGGCTAAGCAGGAACTGTTTGGGGAAAATAAAACACTCTAAATAATCAAACACTTTGACCATAAACATGGCGCTTACATAAAGTTTCATGTTTGCTTGGCTGCCTTACGGCCTATCCAGCTTGTCGTCATTGAGTCGTGAGTTTCACAACGTGCCAGAGCAAAATTCATGTCAATCTGAGGCCATCTGTCAAAAAAGCTGACTGAGAATAAGTCTTGCAAAAGGACAATGAGTAAAACACTGACGCACGTCCACAACAGAATTGAACCGAAGAGTAGGCCTTTATTTAACCAGATAGGCCGACTGAGAAAACATTTTCATTTGCAACGGTGACCTGGTCAAGATAAGGCAAGGAAAATGTGCAGGACAAAGAGCATTTGAGAATACCTGAGAAAATAAAGTGATTCAAGAAAGTCAACAGATATAGGACAGCAGCGCAGGTGAGAGAGGCCCACTGTGCATAAAGGGCGTGGCATAAGTGAGAAGAGGTTAAAGACAGTTAACAGGTACAGAGATCGGACAGGTTTTCAGACAGGGGTAGTTTAACTGGTGAGATAAGGGTTTCAAGTTTTAGTTTTTGTTTGTTATTTGTTCCAGTCATTGGTGCCTCCAAACTGGAAGGACTGGTGGCCGAAAGTGTTGTGCAGGCTTTCGGGGTGACTAAGGCAATATACCTACTTAAGCATATAGCCTGCGGGTGGGTAGAGCAATGGTAACTAGAGAGCTTAGGTTTAATTGTCTAAACAACTGATGAAGGGAACTTTGTAGATGGAACATAAGTAACCCTAAAAAACATCACACAGTTTAAGCAGTTCCATAAGAAAAAATAATTTGACGTTAGGGATTTAGTTACTTTATCGGTGCAAACAAAATGTCTAAAGCACATTCAAAATGTATCTTTCTTTTTGTTATTTCTCAAATAATGTAAAATTCATGTCAATAGTGGTGAAATTAACATCCACTTCCATATATCTAAATAGCTAAAAAAGAATCAACCTTTCAATCTGTGAACTAATTCCTTAAAAACTTTCTATGAATACAGACCTGGGCCAAGTTACCCTGAAGGCTGTTAAACCTCAAATTAGGCCATATAGAGCTTTCGACAAAAATCTTATACACCTCCAGCTTCCATAACAGGCCTTTGAAATTATTTCTGCATATAGTTTAACTGCTGCAATTATGTTGTTTACATCATTGATATAATTTGTTGTTCTTTTCAAAAATGAATGTCGTAATTGAAAGTTAATTCACGTTGCATTTGTTATTTGTGAACTACTTTATCTAGTACGATGGTTTTCTTATTTTGAAGTCTCCTAGTGCTGCTCTCGAGCGAACAAGTGTCTTAAGCGAGTTTCTTAAGAACAAGCAGCAAGTAAGGACCTCATATATACGCCAAAGAAAAGTTTATGTTGGTTACTACAGACTTAAGATTAAGTGAACGATAACAAATAAGACTAATCCCTTTGTATAGCATGCTAACACAATAGAGATATTTATTTGTTTGTCTATATTTTATTTTGGTAAAAGGTGATTCATTCCACATGTTAGTTAATATAGTGTCTGTATTTTATCGTCAATTCTGTGTGTTCAGTTTTCACAATGGATTTGGAGAGAAGCCTTCAAGTGAACCAGTAGCAAAAAAAAACACTTGTGTCTGTGTGTGCTTCGAGGGAATACAGTGTCTGACTGAAGGCAGGCATACATACATATATGTATATATATGCTAGAGCTGCTACCCCCGCGACCCGACCCCGGATAAGCGGTTGAAGATGAGATGAGATGAGATATATATAAATATTTAGCACAAAGTGCTTTTACAAACAGCCAGTCTGAAACCCAACAGAGCATGCATTAACAAGTTCAAAGAAACCTAGAGGAACCAGGCTCCCAGAGGTGGCCAGTCCTCTTCTGTCTGTGCCGGGAAAACTTTGAAAAGTTTGAGGATTATTAATATGTATTATGTATGAATTATTGTTCAATAAATATTGCATCTGTCCAAACGTAAAATAAAATTAGCGCCAGCAGACTGACTTACTTCATCTCGTTGTGGCCACAGACTTTCCTTGAGAGTCCCATTAGCTCTTTGGCGTACTTTTCCTCTATGGATGCTCTGAAAGATGACCAAAGACATATGTTGTGATTTTACATGGGTCTGCTGTTCACTCACATTAGCCACATTACCTATAGGACCTTCCTGCTAGAACGTTCTGTCGTAGTAATGATGAACGGCACCATGAACCCTAACAGATGTGAAGTCTACAGCGTCAAAAAGAAAAAGTATTCTGTGTCTGACGACATTAACCAAAACATTTACCCTAAAGGAAGTTATCTGATTAAAATACACAGCAACGTTTTATTTTAGAGGTCTATTTTGGGATTTCCTTGTGTGACTGAGATATATCTGGTTATGGTTAGGTTAATGATTACACAGGAATTTTAATTATACATTGTTGTATGTGGAAATGACTGATACTATGCAAAAATGAATATCATATTATACATTATTGATAGCATTAAATATACATCATAATATATACAACTGAAAAGAAACTCAAACCTAGCCTATACTGTTTAGACTGTTACTGTTAACATACTGGAAAATTGTAAAAGTGTCATTGCTGTCTAAAATGAGGAAATAACAGATCAAACACATAAACCACTCTTGCAGAAAGTGCAAGTCATTGACTCCAAAAAACGAACAATACTAAACAGCAGTGTTGGTCTGAAAACACAAAATCACAATGCTCAGAGAAACATGATTTGTTTCAGAAAGCTCACAATCTAAAATTGCTTCTTGAAAGCACAGCCCAGATTTGCCATTGTGGAGTGAAAAACACTCAGCAGTTGGCTTACTCTATTCTATAGCATTTCCTAGCGGGCAGATCTGTAGTCTGAGGATAAATTGGATATATGACAGGATGACAGTTTTTACCTGGCTTTTATGAAGTCCTCTGTCTCCTTGGACGTTCGCTTTCCATCGTTGAGGTGCTGGATGAGGCAGTCGTATCCAGCAGTGGAGGTTAGGTCCGGGTTCTAACAATAATAATAATAATGTAAAATGTAGATGAACAGCCAATTAGTCATAGCACCTACGGCCTCTCACACCCTCCTATTATCTCTGAGAAAAGAAACACCTCAGCACTAAATCCATGACTTACAGTTGCCTCTAGGGCCCAGAACTCAAAAAAATAATTTATGTAAAATTTCCCAATGGGCTCTAACACATATCAGCAAACAGCAATGAAGCAATGCACACCGTATTTAACTAGGAGTGAGAATACATAAATATGTGTTTTGAGTGCTTAACTGCAGTTTGAGTGCCCTGTAATTTATGTCTGGTGAAGAGAACGTCATATAACCATTGTTAACACATTTATTTTAAATGTATTTAAGTTTTACGCCATAACCACCTGACAAGAAAATAAAAACAATTTTTAAGTTTTTACTTTCCCCCGCGACTCTCATCGACACCAAGTTAAGGCATTAACAATAGAACTAAGTTATGGGTACATTACTTGAACATATATACACAATATATATAACGGATTTATGACAAACTCGGTTACATTAGTCTTCTGTTAGACCTAATCTATTAACCTTCATGGTCCAACTTCGGACACCAGATATTATACATCGATTTCTACATAGTCGCATGAACTTGACACATGTAAATGAACTAAAACAACATACCCAAAAGTAGTCCTTAAAATGAAGATCTCTCATTGTAGACGGGTAAAGCGGCAGTTCAAGTCATGTAATTTCACAGGTTGTAGCCGCGCATTGATTGAGAAGACTGACCTCCTTGCTGTAGTATCGCGTTTATGAGGGCGTCTGAACGAGATAGAAATGACGTTGGATTCAGCGCCACCTGGTGGTTACTAACCGAATAACACGAAAGGATATAAGGAAATCTGTCACTGAATCTGGTAATTTCTCTGTCGTATTTCTATTCTCTGTATTTAAGCCCCATTCTTCTTTTTAATAGAAACATATGTCTCCACCCATCGGGAAAACAGTTAAGCATCCCAATTGGCATGCTGATGTACAGAAAATGATACAAACGAATAACACTTCGTTGTAAACAAAACGTAGTCCCTTTAAATGGCTTTTATTGATGAATTATTATAGCGAACCCAATAAGACACACACTCACACACAGACACACACCAACACAGACACGCACACGCACGAGTGCACATAGCTACATTTGAACATACTTTGGGTTCTCTAAAACAATATAATAATTAAACTTAAACATTAATTTAAAATATACACAAAGTCTTGGACGGTCACTTAAAAAATGTTGTTCTCTTCCTTGAAAAATGTTTCACTAACAAGATTAAAAATGTAAGGTGGTGGATTTTAAATTCCAGCCTGAAGCCTTCCTCTTATATGGCCTTTACAGCATCGTCTATTTCAGAGATTTGATCCTTCAGCTGGTTCCACTGTTCTGGATTCAATGAGATACCTGAGGACAAAAACATTTAGTCAGAGAGCACAGATAAACAGCAACATTAAGCTATAAAATTGAAAGATGTTGTTTATAAATCATTAGCACTGAATTACCGAAATGACAAGAAAACATTTGGAAGCTTGTTTAGTAATGGGACTACAACTAGTTCAGGGTCCATTCAGTGTCTCAAATAGAGCTAAAAGAACAGCACCTTTTCTGCCCGGTTTCATCTCGCCTTCCTGATCCATCCAGTACTCGCGGATGTCAATCAGACATTTCCCTTTAAACTCACGAACGCTCACATAGCGCATCTTACCAATCTGAAAAACAAACAAACGAGTTAAAACATCTAGATACGTACCGTACAGAAATGCTAATAACGCGTTTCCCTCTGAACTGAAGAACGACACAATCCAAGGATTTCAAATGAAATAGAGTTGTGTTATTCTTCTCTCCTAACCTGGAATTTGTTGTCATCCTTGTCCTTGTTGGCGCTCTCTCTGGATGTCCCTCCAGGCTTGGAGCTCTCTCCTCCTTTAGGTTTCTTAGAGGCTGGTTTCTCTGGGGCGGCCTGCTTTCTCTTCTTAGCCTACCACGGGGAACAATCTTAATGCCATTTTACAATAAACAAATCTGTTTTAATATAGCGCATGAAGGAAAGCTCTGGTTACAAAACAGACATTTGCATCAGTCACATGGCTCATGTATTTAAGTTGACTATTTGTCTCAGGAACCACACAGGGGCAAAGTGTGTATGTTTACCTTGGTCTCAGCCTCGCTGTCTGAGTCACTGGCACTGCCACTGCCAGAGGTAGAGGACATAACCTCCTTTGACTTAGGCATCCTGGAGACGGACACATTGAGCAAATACCATCTTTAATAGGGCCCTAAGCACAATGCTTTCTCAATTAAATCTACCTACCAATGTGAACGACGTGATCCTATAATCGTGACATTACTAATATTGCACCTTCATTTTTAATTAAATTACATGCATTAGCAATGTACTTGATGTAGAAGGGCCATGGCCCTGCTGACAATGTGAAGTTAATAACATGCGAAAATCCAACATCACATTTCCATCTGCAATTCTTAACCCTGGAAAAATAGCCACAGCTAACACACCTTTTACCTTGCGCTGACGCCGATGTAAACCACGTGACCCCCGAATATGCAAATGTAGGTGTTATGTTTTATTCTTTTAATGTACACATTAGGACTGAATTACTCTAATCGTTGTACGGATCGTTGATATGTATCGCAGCGAATGCCCTGGTCAGGTAACTAGGCCTGCAATAAGCATTAATGCAAAAATGCATCTCGATCAATCCAATTCGCAATGCCAAGTTACGCAGCGCAAACGTTTCATCGGGGTTTGTACGGGGTTTGCTGGTGTCGTACGTCTGCAGAACAACATTAGCAACATCGTTGGAATACTTACGTGCAGAAGGTCTTTCAGTGTGAGAGCTGGAATATAAATATATCTATGCGGATGCTGGAGAACGGGCGAGATACAGGCCTGCGTATCCAGAAGGTCTTGTCAGTGCAGCACAGTGCAGAACATGCGCGGCATCTCAGAGCTCCATAACATATGACTTGGGTTAAGTCAATGCAGCATGTGGCCTTTCTTCCTGTTGTGATGATCTAGAATTCAGTCGCGCAAATTAGCCAACGTACAAACCCAGCTATTGGAACACTGCTCTATATCTGTGCGTATGAATAAACCTAATCCGAGGAAGCCACAAGAATGGATTCCTGGCTTCTCCTCGTTTTGCTTTCAAAACAAAAGTCCCCGTTTAAAGTAATACGTTTTTGTCAAAACAAACATTTAAAACATTACTTATTTTCCCTACATCATGCTAAACAATGGGATTTTGTTAAACACAATTACACATATAATAATTCATTACACATATACTAATTAAAAGTATTTATATTTGTGGAATTATTTAGTTCTGTACTGGTATTTACAGCTCACTTACATAAAAAGAGTATTGAACAAATAAATTATAAATTGGACTGCACTGCCTAAGGTGAAGGTTGTGTATCCATGCCAGGGTGTGTGAGCTCAGTCAATGCCCCTCGCAGACCGCAGCTGTGAAGTGACAACACAAATCTTTGCACATCCTTAAAGGTCATCAACGGACTATAGCCACAATAAGGACCAGTGTTCGTTGTTGGTGTTAATGGGAGGGTGGACTAAAAAAGTGTCTGCTATACAATCAGATAAATATCATCAGTAGCCTAGATCATGCTGCAGCAAATGCATTATCACATCGGAAACACCAAGGTCCAACCATAACATTATATATCTTATGAAATGAAAGTGCTCTACGAGAACACAGAGAAGTTACCACAAGTATAGCGTGATAGAAAAAAACCTACTCTCTGTATCTGAACATCTCGTTTTATCACTCACGCACATAGGCCCACGCATACGATTTCACTATATTTCTCTGTCCACATCAGCATTTGCAAGAACGATAGAGCGTTCTGTTCTATTGTGAAACCCACAACGTCAGAAAATCCCCAGTGGGATGCAATACAAAACAATAACAGGTAAGAACTGACAATAGGTATTGTAAGTGTTTTATCGCAATCGTTTTGCAACAATTAGTGACATGATGAAATCAAGATCATATCCCAAATAAAACTATTTGGAAACCACAGAAAAAGTATTGGTCATTACTGCAGATAGAAAAGTATATTTAGACAGGAAACCCAAAGGAAACGTGTGTGATGGTCTTTTGGTCTAAATTCATGTTTCCTAATCTTTTTTTGATGTTTTAAAATTCACAATTCCTTGTTGGGTCCCAGCCGTGTCTGCGCAAAATAGCTTACATGGGAAACTCGCAGTTAGCCAATACTTATTTCAAACCAACTTAAACAAAAAGTAGGATTTTGTCCTTTGTCCTTCAATTTGAACATTTGGACGGTGTGTCCCAAGTCGCTGTAGTTCCAAGTTTTGTCCCGAAGACGACAAAGAAAACGGATGAGAAAGTAAATAATTCGAAATGTTGCTTACGATTACAACGATCACGTTCCCTACTCTGTTTGACATGTTTTTACTAAAGTCAATTTCATTACTTTTATTAAGGCACTTTTATTTTGAAGGGAAAACACGAAGAAGCTGGCTATCTGTTTTTGTGGCTATGGTGGTTTACGCCTATTGAGGCAACTTCAAAGCACCCAAAGCAAAAATACTGCATTGTGGTACACTGTGTTCTTTCTTTCTCTCAGTAGACGCTACATGCAGTCTTTATGCAATTACAAATGGCATAATAAAACATATTTTTTACAAAAAATAACAGTGTTTGATACTTCTCTGAATACTGTTAGGTAATAACAGTTCCAATATCTAAAGTGAATAATTTGAAGAGATCAATATGAAATTAGAATTTTCAAACAATATTATTGTAGTATAGTAGCAAGCAAGTTTATTTATATAGCACAATTTATACATAGAAGCAATTCAATGTGCTTTACAGAGGAAAATAATAATAAATACATGCATTTTATATTCATAAAATATTACTGAATACATTCAATAATACAATACAAAATGCAAACTACAAATTCTAATACAGTTGCCCATTTCATTTTTTCTTTTTTGTGGTGCTGCTGCAATGATATGGAGGAATAAAGGGTGCATGTAGATGTAGATCAGGAGGGTATAGGGTAGGATAATTGACAGATTTAAGTTTTTGTAGTACACGTTCCTTGAGCTATATATTACCAAATATACTGTCTGATCATGTAGACCAGGGGGCCCCTGCAACACAACTGGGGGCCCCTGCTTGTGTTGCAGGCTGAGCACCTGATGCTACCTGACCATTTCGACTTCCAATCTGCCAAACACTCAACCCACCCGGTCGTCCCTTTCTGACTGTATTTGACATGGACTATTTTATTTTATAAGACTCACTGCATTTAAAAAATGCATTCAATAATTATTATACTTAACTGTCATAAGTTCACCCCGTACAGCCAGAAGAGGACTGGCCACCCCTCAGAGCCTGGTTTCTCTCTAGGTTTCTTCCTAAATTTGACCCATCAGGGAGTTTTTCCTAGCCGCTGTGTATCAACTTGTTGTAGGTGCTCCGTCGGGTTCAGGCTGGGTGTTTGTAAAAGCACCTGGGTTGTTGTAAAAAGGTATTTATAAAATACATTTGATTTATTGAAGACATCTAGTCAGCAACAAAAAAAGGAAAATCCCCTTGCATCAGTTAATTGGACTTCAGGTGTGCAAGCTACTGACTCATATTAGCTTTTGAAGTAGGTGCTAATTTGTCGGTTCACTTACTTTCTCTTTAGCACTATGACTGTTTAATCAATGCGTTCAACAAAGACACTTTTCTTTTCTTAAGCACATACTCTGAATACCAAAAGTATTCTCGGGTCAAATGTAAGGCCGTCTGTCCGACAGCAAAAGCTGGTCTGAAATTGAATCAGGAAAATGGTCCTTAGCACACCAGAATGGCTGAAAAAGAAAAGAATCAAGGTGTTGCAATGGCCCAGTCAAAGTCCAGATCTCCAGAGCTGTGCATAAATAAATGCCCGCAAACCTCAATTTACTGAAGCAGCGTTGTAAATAAGAGTGGTCCAAAATTCATTCAAAACAATGCGGGAAAATGTGTACTCTGTTTTTCACACATGGCTTCTCCTTTTTGGTAAATTCAAAGACTATTGTTTTTTGCTGATGTGTAAAACCATAGAATTCAAAGAGGATGTACTTTCTTTTTTTTCACACAACTGTATATCTCTAATTAAAGGTTACAACAGATTATTTTTTGAACAGTTGAATACAATACAAAATTATGTTATTGTTGTAATTACGGTAAAGTGATAACACATTAGTGATAACGTCGAATTTAAAAACATCTTCTTTGCAACCAGTTTAGTGCCAGTGGTGAAGTACACAAGCGTCATGTACTTATCATAGAAGAGATAAGATAATAATAATTATTATAATACTAGCTGTTTGACAATTCTGTTCAGTGCCTCGGGAAGGATTCAAACGGGTGTCATTCACATAAAAGGGAAGGGATGGTCCATGTACTCTGTGTTTATTGACTATTCTACGTTAAGCAGAAAGTTGTCACTTGTCCATTTTCATTGCATTTTCATTTCATTTTCATGACCTTAACATTCAGCTGACTGCAAATCATCTCAACGCATATGAGATCTGTACAGTACTTCCCTTTATCTGACAGGAACACCCACAATACATGACATGTCACAACATGATGTCACAGTGATATTGTTATTGTGGCCGGGGATATGATAAGACTCTGTACAGTCGGATAGTATTGATCACATTTTGAGTCTAATGAATTCTGCAAATTCAGGACTTTGATACGTACGTCATCCTGTCTGTTAACCCAAAAAATCTTGCAGTCAGCGATTTGCCCTGAAATTAACCTTTAAAAGTATTTTCAGTCGAGGATGACGGCTCTGACTGCAAGCGAAGGCTCGGGGTCAGAGACGATGGACAGGACCAAATATTGACATTTTCACTTAGCGGTGTACTCACTTTTGTTGCCAGCGTTTCAGCCATTAACGGCTGTGTGTTGAGTTGTTTTGAGGGGACAGCAAACTTACACTGTTATACAAGCTGTACACTCACTACTTTACAGTGTAGCGAAGTTTCATTCCTTCACTATTGACACTTGACAAGATATAATCAAATATGAAAAAAAAATTCAGGGGGGTACTAACTTTTTTGAGATACTGTATATACAATGAACAAAACAACAAAACGCAAGGGCTCACCAACATGACACTTACCACAAACAAGGACGGACATCTCTGCTGCTCAACGGAACGACATAATACCTCATCCGGTATAACTTGACCCTGTATTGCCTTATTGTGTGTCATTGCTATTTGCACTCTTGTGTACTGTGTATGTCACGACTCCTAGTGCACGTAGGACATCTAGTGGGCTAGGAGGGGTGGAGCACATTTCTGTTATTTACCACTGGGTTTGTCACGCAGCTGAAGAGTGTAAAGTTTAAGTGTCACAGCTGAGTTTTGGCTGATTATGTTTGTTACTTAAGTCAATGGTTCTTGGGGCGGGTTATCGAATGTGTCTATGCCTCACGTCACTGTTTGTAATATTTAGGTGAGTGTTGTTTTGAAAAAAAAACTGTTGCTGTCTTAAATGTACCTTATAAACCGCTGTTTAGCGCATTTTCATCTAAAACCAGTTCAGTTGTTTTTCGCCGTTTTCGGTTTGTTTTATTTTGAATATAAATAAGCCTGTGTGGAACGGTTATACATGCTCTCTGACTGGCTTCCTCTGCACCACACCTCCATTACGTGACAGTGTTTATAGGGTAACTGCTTGTTGTTCTGCAAATTTCTTCGCCGTATCTTGGCCAGGTCGCCGTTGCAAATGAGAATTTTTTTCTCAATTGGCCTACCTGGTTAAATAAAGGTTAAATAAAAAATTAAATCAAAATAACTTTTTATATAGATAAACAACGCTTCTCATATATCTTAGTGTCCATTAATTCTCAGTGATTACTATTTGGCTCGCAATTCCTCTACTTGCCAATGTTGTGCAATAAAACTAGCTCGATCAATTGTTAAGAATGTATGTTCGAATCACAGCTGTTTTATAAGACATGGACTGACTCTCCTGTCATGTGTTGTTGTTCTATTTATAGAAACCCTTGGTTGTACATTGAGCCAACCAATTCATTTTTATGACTGTCCTATGTAAGCGTGTACGTACACTCCCTGTCAAACCCGTTGGGGAAAAAGAACTCTTAAAAAAACATGTTGTCGTATATTGCCAATGGAATACCGATTAAAGGTGCGTTGTCATATGTTTGTACACACTGCATCAGGTTTCACTGATTTTATAGACGCCGTGTTGTGGTGCAAAGTGCACCATGCCAATTAATTGAAAAGTGGAGGCAAAGAAACAAACAAATATTTTATTTAATCGGTAACTATCTACCATTTTGAGCAATTGTATTTCAGATATTTATTATAACGTTGTTGTTCCATAAAGGAACATTATGCAGTAGGCGTATACACTGATGAGCCAGAACATGGTGAGGCGAAATAGAGTTTATCTCCTAACAAGGGCACATGTCAAGAAGAAATGAGCAGGTGTTCAGACCTGAGTGACTTTGACTGGGTCAAAGCATCTCTGAAATGGCATGTGTGGTGCTCCCAATCAGCTGTGGTGAGTACCTACAGAAAGTCAAATCCACTGCAGCTCCACCCTGCAACTTGCCAGATAGCACAGGATACCTTAAGGGGTCTTGTAGGGTCCTGCCTTGGCAGTTCGGCGCTGTTTTGGTCGCATACGGAGGACTAGAACCTCATTGGTCTAGTGTTAATTAAGTCAAATTCTCTCCTCTGACTTTCACGTCCTTCAGCTAATTATAATACCAGAAAATTTTGATAAAAATCTGAACATTTATAGTATAAAGTACAGGCAGAGGGTTTAGAATACTTGAGAATGGTCAACACTGCATATATATATATGGGAGAGACTCATTATCTATATAACAATTTCATGTCGCATCGGCATGGAAATATAAGAGTAGCACCCAGGCAACATAGCACTTAATGATAAACAGTGGCTTATCTGAACACAGAGCTATCAGTGAGGTAAGACCTCACACAACACTGTCATAAACGAGGCCTGAACCAAGAAAACAGGGATATCCCTGACGTACGTCACCAGAGCTATATAACAGGCAGTGGAGATTAAACTCAAATAGACATCTCTAACTATTGACAGACGAGCTGTTCGAAAGCTCCATACGCTCATATAATCACCCAACTGTGGATTACCGGTGAAATACAACTCTTCTCTGCTCAGAATAAAAAACAACCGCAATCAAAATGACCGGAAAAGGTAATTTTGCTGACTTGTTTTGTCTAAATATAGCGTACAATTTCCCACAATAATGAATCGTGTTCATATGTTAACTTGCTTGACTGAAGCAGAACATTCTCTTCTATCAAGATCCCACAGCCGTTCTGGACTGCGCCCATCAGCTGCGTGAAGTTGGAGACATGCTGGTCTATGACATCCTGGACTGGAGATCCAAGTTGTGGGAAATCCTGACGAAACATTACAAGAACATAATCAAAGTAAGGTGAGCGACCTCGACCGACTCATTGAAGATCTCAGAAACAAGAAAACAGAAGAAAAACCTTCCGGGTCTAAGGGCGGTTCTGTTAACAGTTTGGAATGGCTGTTAGTGGTTCTGGATGGTCCAGGCCACTCCAAGGTGGCTGGTTCTCCCTACAATGGAGAGTGGCCAGTGAACATGTGACTGATGGCAGAAACAGTTGACCATGTGTCATTTGGCAGAACAGCGTGAATAATCTTATGGAGGAACATACTTGGAAGGGCTACTCTACTCTACAAAGTGTTAAGATATCATCTGTTGTTCGGCATGTCATGTTTAATTGCATTGAGATCATGGACACATAACTAGTGACCTGGGGTGATATGCGAGGCCAGATTTCAAAAAAAGATTAATTTCGATTTTCTTTCTAAGAATCATTTAATAAGCATCTTGCATGAGGTAAGGGGCATGGTCTATGGGGAGTTGAGAGGCGGGCTCTGGTAGATGCCAGGGCTGGTTACGTGATAAAGAGTCTGACAAGTGTGTACGTCGCCTGTAATTCATTTGTGTGTGTGTATACTTGGAATGTATTATTTTTATTCATTTTCCATAAAAAAGGCACACACCAGATCTCAATATCGCTCCGTTTCTCAAGATGTTCCTATGTGTTTAATCTGCCCGCCGAACATATTCTCTCCCCTTTTGGGCAACTGAAAAACGGAAGACAAATACGCATACAATACATGTAAATAAGCACGAATGCACCTCTACTGCTTTGTTTCGTGTCATATCGACGCAGGCCTATTGGATAAAACGGCACGTATTTCCCGCAGTACCGCTACCCCCCACGGCTAAGGGCAGGGGAATAACAGCAGACAACACGGTGCTATATTCAGGCACTTAAAAGATTCATCCTTTATTGTGTGGTAAAAAAGCAAACAGAAGAATTCAGACAATCAGGAGATCCCTTTCATTTTGATATACATTATTGATCGAATTATACATAACCAGGTCCACGCTGGCCTTTCATACTAAAAATCACATAACCAATATCATGTCTGTACACCCTCCCCGAGTCGAATGATTAACATAGAAGTGACGCATAATCAGGAGTACGATCAATTAACCCCGGCTAAGTTTCTCAACTCCACGATATGTGGGACGGACAAAACCTCTAACTACATCGAGTCGTCGATCGTTAATAGTAAAGAAATGTCCGTGCTGTTTTCAACCCGCGTAAAGACTTTGCTTGCTGAAATCTATACTCTATATTACATTTGGTCAAATACAAACACTGTCAAATACATACGGTCATGTATATCGTGTGGAGCTGAGCACCTCGGCTAAACAAACCCCTCACATGTGGCCTAAAAGTAAACATTTGGATGATAGAAATAATATCCGACCCTACATCAGTAGTTAGGGCCAACCCGAAGTCATGACTAGTACAACCAACTGGCAGACATTGAAAACGAAAGCAAATGATTGATGACGACCAACTAGATTTAAAGATATTATTACACATACAGTTCCAGTCAAAAGTTTGGACACGCCTAATCATTCAAAAGAATTTCTTTACTTTCTCTTTTTTCCAAATTGTAGAATAAACATTTGGGGTCATGTAGCAACAAAAAAAGCATTTAACAGGTCAATAAACATTGTAGATTTAGGAGTAGCCATGCATTGCATTGACACCGCTGCAAACGTGGGTAAAGCAAACCAAGAGACACCAACAGTTCAGCCGGGACTGAGGGAATCAGGCTTTCATGGTTGAACTGCTGGAACAAAACCAAAACCGACGGACACCAATTGGAGACATGTGTGGGCCAAGCAACATAAGAAGTGGACATTAGACAGAGGAAAAGCAGTACTTTGGTAATCAAGAGTTGGAAAAGCAGTCCAGGTGACTACCTCATTAAGCAGGTTGAGAAAATATGAGCGTGCAAAACTGTTGTCAAGGCAAAGAGTGGCGACTATGATTTGTTACACTTTTTTGTTACAACATGATCCCGCAGACTTACTAAACTGTTTTGATATCTTCACTATTATTGTACAATGTGAGAAAATGGTAAAAACAACTAAACACCCGCGAATGACTAGGTGTGTCCAAACCTTTGCTGGTACGGTATATTAAAGCAATTAAAATGGCTCAGTAGAAAATAAAATATAGATATAACTACAGAAGATCAAAATAGTTAGGAATATATGCCCTAAATTTGAATTAAAACATTTTAGGAGAAGCTTCTTCAACATGGTCAAATGCCACAACAGTTCGTTTAATATAATCAAAAGACGTTAATGTTTGTCCGATTTGATATAGAATCTCCTTCCCTGGGACTTTAAATATGCAAACACTTACACCCAAAACCTGCTGCCTGCAACGTCCGAGACGTGCATGTCTGAGATAGGAAGATAGTGGTGCAGCAATTAGCCTCATCTGGAACTGATGGTATGCAAAAGCTCTGACACTGCAGTTCAGGGAGGCGCGGACACAATGTTAAACTCAATAAGAATAACGCATGCATTGTTCGGTGCCGTGAACAAAAGAAACGGTTCTTAGAATGGAACTTTTCAGGAGCTTTTCCTGTCGGGTTTTTACACATGGCGAGCTCTTCTCCGGGGGTTGAATGTGCAAAATAGTCTGGAGATGGTTAACATTTATTAGCAACATAAACAGACATGAAGTCTATAGGACATGCCTAAAGTAAATCTTGTGCAGAATGCACCCTCCTAAAAGTGACTAACGCAAGAGCAAAGACAGGGAAAACGACTTGTGTTCTGTACGATCATATCAGGTGAGCGTGTAGTTGGGTCCGGGCTGTGGCGTCGAAGCAAGGCCTAGCAGTTTAAAATGCCTTCTATACGGAAGGACGGAGACCTGGTTCGGTGCCAGCTACTGACTAGCGCTTAAGATTACACCAGCTCACACCGCTAACAGAAAGGCCAGGTCCCAAATCGAACTCCATCCCCTATGTGGTGCGCCCTTTTAACCCGGAGCTCCAAGTGCCCTGGTCAAAAGTAGTGTACAAAATAGGAAATAGGGTGCCATTTTGGATGGACAAACGGGGTCCTGGAGGTCAACCTACTGGCCAGGAGAGAACAGGATAGTGACTCTGGAAGGGGAGGGTTCACAGCTCTTCCTCAATTCACAAGGAAGAGTCGTGCTCCGCGTTTTCTGGAGCGCCGTAATCATCATCATCATCATCACTGCCGTCTCCGTTGCGGTTTTTCTCATCATATCAGAACATGGGCGATCTAAGAGCGGAGCCTCTGATATATAGTGTTGTTTTTGTAAGTTCCGTCATTTACTCGTTTCCGGTCGGGGCTTCATTTAGTGAAGGCGGCCACCACGGCCCACAGGAGCTCGTTGGCGTTGGCCTTGGCACTCTCCGTCTCCGGCTCCAGGTCCAGCAGGAGACGCACCCTCTTCATGGCCAGGTCGTACTGCTCGTCCAGCAGCGGGGCAAAGGCGTTCTCCAGCACGTCCGAAGAGTGAGCGAGGAAGATCAGGGCCAGCACGCGCTTGTCAAATCGCCCCGGGTCGTTCACCCACTTGTCCAGGACCGACTCCTGGACCTTCTTGACGAGACGTTGTTTGATGGTGTCGTTGGTCAGCGGGTGGGTGGTCATGTCGAAGAGGAGAAAGTTCTGCTTCTCCGTGGTCAGGACACCTTTCTCGACAAGGTTCTTTGCCAGACGCTCGCGGACGTTCCTCAGCTGGTAGTGCAGCTTCAACGGGTTCCACGTTTCACCTGGACACCAAGAGAAAGAGGTTAGATGTTTCCAGTAACATCTGTAAAAAAGCTAAAAATAGACAAGATAAACCAAGATGATGTTTAATGTCAAATGGGAGTGTAAAATAAAAAGATACGAGTATGATAAATTAATATAAGGATGAGAAAACAGGAACGATGAAGAAACAATACACTAGGTTAAAATGAAGGGAGACATGAGGGGGCGGGTGTAAATAAATCTTATCACCACTCAGTAGCTCTATCCAGCTCTGGACAGTCTCTGGGGGCTGAGTGTCTTTGATATGCTTCAGAGCCTCATCCAGCAACATATCTCCTGTCGGGGCAGCTGACTTGCAGATCACCTGACAAGTAGGTAGAAAAAAAAAATTCCTGCTAATGTTGACAGACAACAGTGTCATCATGACAAACAGAAACAGGTTTAAAGTAAAATACATGTTAGATGACTTAATAGAGAAAGACGTTTGAGAACAATGTCTATTTTAAACTGAGAAATGGTCAGTTCTGATAATATTTTCTATTATCTACTCTTGAACTGTCCTTAAGGAAAAATTCCCCTGAAACTGTATGTAGGTTAGCTGGAGACTAAGGTAGGGCAGCCTCAGCGAATGTATTTCCCAGTCACTTTTACTATATGATTGCATACTCACTTTTCTGGCCAGTAGGCTTTTCCTCCTAATGACACAAGGCTCCAATTGCAGTCTCCCTCTTAAAGCCAGTTCGATTAGCATACACCCTCGGAGACCCGAAGAAATACAATCATTCCAGAAGGAAGTGTAACCCTGTCAAGGAAAATAGATGCCAAGCAGTCCATAATTGCGACACCTAATTGGTGCCACTTCCTGGTTTGATAGAACAAACATCCTGCTGGTGATGACAAAAGTGACACGACGAAGAGTGACAATTGGCCAAGTTTGAAAAACTTTGTAGTTGATCCATATTGCATGCCAAAATCTTTATGTTAGGGTCAATTAGGCAGTTGGTTAATGTAGAAAATAAACCTCAGCTAACCCTAGCCACGTTAGTTCACGTACGACAGTATGAACGTAAACAAACACAGCTGCAGCTAGTAGCATCAAGCTAACACCGGCTAACAGAACATGCCTATGAACGCAAACATCATTACTTATCTCTATCGGTATTACCTCGCGATCTTTCAACCCCAATAGCAATACTTCTTCCATCAGCGTCAGTCGAGTTTCTTTTGAATCTCCCTTTTCCTCCTCTTCGTCCTGACGTGGCTCGTAGTCCTCGTCCTCCGACCCCCTCTCCTTGTCGGCGGCTGCATTACGAGAGGCCTCGGTCCTCCGCTGCACCAGGCCCGAACTTCGCTGTGTTAAGGAAGTCATTTTCTATATGCACGTCCCAACAAAAATACAAATTACCGAGTACTGTCTGAGGTTTCAGTTCTTCCCTCTCATAAATAATATAGTTTGGTCGGGATAAAACCGTGTAGATCGATTGAATAGTCGAGTAAATACAACAGCACATCTGCAACAAATATCCACTTGGATCCTGGTTACTTCCTGGATTTAGCGATGACGTCAGAACAGGTTTCTCTGTCATGTAAGGGTTATAATGACAAGTTGCAACTAATTAAAGTTTCTAAAGAATACATTCATTTTTTGATTTTATATATGTGTGTTTTAATTTTTCGGATTAGGTGTAAACAGTAACAACAGTAATATATTTTGATTCTTTAAAAAAAGTATTCTGTATACGTTGTATTCATTGTCTATTAATGTTACCAACTGTAATTTGAATTTGATTAAAACACCTCTCAGTAACACTTCAAACGGTAAAGGCCTTTCGGGCACGGGTTTTATTCATTAGATTATTAGAAAATGAATATAAACTGATATAGAATGTAGGGGAGGAACGGAAACAATATAGAGACTATGGAAAATACAAACACTACACTAAAATTCAATCATATGTGGCAGGCTGTTTTATTTTGTGATTTTTTTTGTTAGCCTTTTTTCTTATCTCTACCCTACCGGCAAAGGTAGGAAGGACTACTTTTCTGCAAGCTATTTGTAACTTTATTTTTCATGTTTCGAGTTTAGAAAAATATATGTTTTCTATAAATTTTATTTTAAGTTCAGCTTTTTGCCGGCGATGATCAAGCCGCCTTTACTTTAAAGGAAGCCATAGTGTCCTGCGCTTTCCTTTCTCAATAGTAAAGATATGCTCACTATGTCAACGTTTAATCACTAACATTGGTAAAAAGTTGCTTTATTGTCGATTAAGTGCTATACTGCTACATTGTCCATTGTGCTTGTGATTTCCCAAAAGGTAATATAGTTTTGTTTTGACTGAGTGACAGCACTTTCCATTTCATAATGTAGCCTATAATATCATATGTAGCCTATAATACTAAATTAAATGTTAGTTTAACAAGCTAGAAGTAATATTTAATCACAATGAAACTTTTAATGACGTTCTTCTGCCTGAATCAGTGCATCGTTAAACTAATCTGCAGTTTATGCTCATATTTCCCCAACTAAATGTTACCAAGTAGTGATCAGTTTTAAGTTGCACCATACAGTCTTCGCCAGAGGGGGGCGCAATTGAGTCGTTATCACCCGGTGTTGGACATGGCCGACTAATGATCTAACAGCGTACAATTTTTTGTCAGGGGTCTGGAACCTCAATTGAGATTGCTAACCGGATAATGCTTTCTCCTCCAAGCACGCTCATAGCAGCAAATACTTCTGGGTTGAGCTAGTTCTATACTAAACCAATATTGCTTGACAAGATGTGCATCAAGGGGAAAGTTTAATGTATTAACATACTCAAGCTTATTATATCTCTTTAACATGAGAATCAAAGTAATTCTGGTGCGGCGCCAGATCAGTGTAATTTATTTACCGGTCCTTCCCAGGAAAGTGGGCGCCAAACAACACTATTCTGGCATAAGAAAGACACATTGCCTGCTGTCAATTGTTTTTAAGACTCTGAAGAAACGTTATTTTATGTTATGCCGGTGAAAATATTTGTTAAATACCTTGCAATTAATATTTGTAAGAATTATCTGGATAGGCGACAACAAAATGTACACCAGACTGACCAATTATATTTGACCTCTGTTTACAGAGACACATGTTGCATCCTGTTGTGGAACCATTCATTTCTTTCTTAAACATCTCACTTCGGAGTTGTAATTTCCCTCAAAGAGCCTAGAAGCCTGGCTAAGGTCTGATTGTATTGTCTGTTGAAACCTCAGTTGGAGCCGTAGTTCTCGACATGGAGACTGATGGTAGTTACATTTGATTAATAGGTCCTTATGTGACAGATCTGCATGAGCTTAACAATGAGTTGAAAATTTTCACCACACTTCCCAGGATGCATTGTGTTAGCATCGTGTCATTCACATGTTCTGTTGTGAGTGGGGGCACACAGGCCTGTGTTCATTGGTCCTCACGTGATGATCTCATCAGGGGAGAAGCCTGTTTTTCCTCTGGGTTGTCCTCTCATTGATGTGATTACAAGGGAATGTGCTTTCACCCGTCCCAGTCTCTTTAGAGAATATCATTTCTTATGGTTTCGTTCGCTCTCTCTCTCTCTAGCGCTCCTCCACCCTGGGAGTGGTAGGTACAGTGAGTTTCCACGTCAATGCGTGAACACACTGACATCTTTTGAATGGCCTCATTCACAATCTGGGATCCATTGTCACTGGACAGTTTCTTCGGGACTCCCCATCTGGGAGTGATTCTCGTCAGTAATCCCTTTGCAACTATTGACAGGGACACACAGGAATCGTTCGTATTATTGTAGTAGAGCAGGGACACACAGGAATCGTTTCTACTATTGTAGTAGAGCAGGGACACACAGGAATCGTTTCTACTATTGTAGTAGAGCAGGGACACACAGGAATCGTTTCTACTATTGTAGTAGAGAAGAGATACACAGGAATCGTTTCTACTATTGTAGTAGAGCAGGAACAAACAGGAATCGTTTCTACTATTAGAGCAGGGACACACAGGAATCGTTTCTACTATTGTAGTAGAGCAGGGACACACAGGAATCGTTTCTACTATTGTAGTAGAGCAGGGACACACAGGAATCGTTTCTACTATTGTAGTAGAGCAGGAACAAACAGGAATCGTTTCTACTATTGTAGTAGAGCAGAGATACACAGGAATCATTTCTACTATTGTAGTAGAGCAGGGACACACAGGAATCGTTTCTACTATTGTAGTAGAGCAGGGACACACAGGAATCGTTTCTACTATTGTAGTAGAGCAGGGACACACAGGAATCATTTCTACTATTGTAGTAGTGCAGGGACAAACAGGAAAATATTTGCTAAATTTGGCTGAATCTAACTCTGATCTAAGGTCAGATTACCTGTTTAGAACAATGGATGCAAACTTTGCAATGGGAGCAAGGGAAGTGGGAGTGGCAGTGGGAGTGGCGGGAGAAGCTGGGGACGAGAAAAGAGCAAGGATTAGTTTGAGGAGGAAGAGTTGGACGACGAGGAAGAGGACAAGTGGGAAGGGATGGAAGGAAAGCTGGGCTGCACTTACTGATCGCGTGATCAACCACTGGTTAAAAATGACTTGATTGAGAATGCAACAATTGTGCAGGGTGCCATTTGAGAGAAACTCTGACAGATGTGGATGCATGTATGCAACATACGTTTCAGACCATATTTACTGATACAGAGCCAGAGTATTGGATTGTACCATATTTACTGATACAGAGCCAGAGTATTGGATTGTACCATATTTACTGATACAGAACCAGAGTATTGGATTGTACCATATTTACTGATACAGAGCCAGTGTATTGGACTGTACCATATTTACTGATACAGAGCCAGAGAATTGGACTGTACCATATTTACTGATACAGAGCCAGTGTATTGGACCGTACCATATTTACTGATACAGAGCTGTACCATATTTACTGATACAGAGCCAGAGTATTGGACTGTACCATATTTACTGATACAGAGCTGTACCATAATTACTGATACAGAGCCAGAGTATTGGACCGTACCATAATTACTGATACAGAGCCAGAGTATTGGACCGTACCATATTTATTGATACAGAGCCATAGTATTGGACCGTACCATATTTATTGATACAGAGCCAGAGTATTGGACCGTACCATATTTATTGATACAGAGCCAGAGTATTGGACCGTACCATATTTATTGATACAGAGCCAGAGTATTGGACCGTACCATATTTATTGATACAGAGCCAGAGTATTGGACCGTACCATATTTACTGATACAGAGCCAGAGTATTGGACCGTACCATATTTACTGATACAGAGCCAGTGTATTGGACCGTACCATATTTACTGATACAGAGCCAGAGTATTGGACCGTACCATATTTACTGATACAGAGCTGTACCATATTTACTGATACAGAGCCAGAGTATTGGACTGTACCATATTTACTGATACAGAGCTGTACCATAATTACTGATACAGAGCCAGAGTATTGGACCGTACCATATTTATTGATACAGAGCCAGAGTATTGGACCGTACCATATTTACTGATACAGAGCCAGAGAATTGGACTGTTCCAAGGAGCTATGAACCTTAGCACTCATGTGACATCAAACATCTCCACACAATCTTCTCTCTAAATCCTCTCCTTTGATGTGTATATGTTTATGGTTTCTGTAAAAACTTCCAAAAGCCTTATGGTTTTGTCTTTGCATTCTGTACTACTGTGCGTAGCGTTTTTGTCATTTGATGGGTGTTTGCCATCTGATGGGTATTTGCCATCTAATGAGATTTACCACTTGATGGGTATTTGCCATTTTATGGGTATTTGCCATTTGGTACTTCGAATGCATGTGGTTCATTTATGAGGCATTTGGCATACAATAACCCAATGCACAGCTCCAAACTATGCAATAACTATTTAGGAAATAAGCAATCAGCTGGTATTCTGTCTTCAAGACTGTAAATGCTGCAAATTGATTGACAAAAGCAAAGTTTGAAGGACACAATAGTTATTTCAAAAAATATATATTATTATCATTATTTGTAACATTATCAATGACTATTCACTATACCATTTTGCTATATTTCCTATTCAAACATGTTCATGTTTGTTTTCATGGGAAACAAGGCTGTTTATTTTGTTGCTAGTGTGTGTATTTGGTGGCCTTTAAATCTGGGAAAGTATTGATGTTTATCGTACCCTGTTGTGGAGTCCTAACTGCTCCTGTGGGGAAAAACCTGTAGGAAACAGTCGGCCCCTCTGTGTGTAATAGATAATTAATTCCACAAGATGGCACTGTGAACGCATAAAATTAAACGGTACATTTCAATTGGCTATACTGGTGCAGAGAACACTCACAGTACAGGCTCTTAGCAATTGTAGTCATTGCATCAATCTTATTCTTGAGTTGCTGAATAATAAATCCAACATGTGACTTTTAATTCATTCACCAACCTGAAATGTAAACGTGTCCAAGGAGGGACTAGTCTTAATCAAATCAGTTTGGGAACATCAGGGAACCAATGACATGTTCTTGACTCTAAAGTCAAGAGAGAGAAATGCTTTCTCTCTTTCTCTCAGAGTCAGAGAACTTAGCTTTTTTCTAGAATAAACAAAAGAACAACATATATCACACACAGCTCAATTTTAAGAGTGGGCAGCTAAGGAAAGCCCTCTTTGCTCATAGTGAAATGGAATAGCTTCACCACTTATGTGAGAAAATGGCAGAGAAAGTTCGAACAAGTATTGAAAAAATATCCTTAATGTCCCGATTTAGGAAGAATATTTGCCTTAATGGGAATGTAATTTTATATGAAAAAAATCAAAGCCTAGGTAGCTTGTGTAGTGATTCACCGTTGTCTTCTGCAGCTGCGAATCATGTATGTAGCTTAGCTCAGTGTGGAGTCCAACGGGTAACGCAGTTAGGAGTGTCAGAAGCTTTCAGAGAACTGATCCTGAAATGGTAAGGAACTGTCCCCAGTGTAAACAGTCTGTATTCTGAGCATGTTAGCCAAGCATGCGTCCTCTCTCTGACCATTTAGGTAATGAATTTGAACACCATCCAATATGACAAGATACACAAGCACTGCCCCCTCGAGATATAATAATATTGATACAATTTCTTAAGCACTTTTGAATATTTAGAATAATCTCAACGTGCTTAAAAATAAATACATACACGAAAAAAGAAAAATTAACAAGGTGTAATCAAGTCATCAACAAGAAGCCTTTCTATAAAGAAATGTATTCAAGCCTGTTTTAATTTAGCCCAGTCTGTGGTCACTTCAGATGGTTTGGCAGGGCATTGCAGAGGCTTGGAGCGATTGAGCTAGAACCGGGTCCCCCAAGGAGCAGCGCTCGGTCCTGGGACATGGAAGAGCAGGTCATCCCTCGACCTCCAGGTGCAGATGGGGTTATGGAAGGAAATAAACACAGGCCTCTGGCATCATGAATCCCCCAAAAAGAGCACAGCTATAAAATAAAATGATTGACAGTTCCAAATTGAAAAACATTGGTCATATTATTATGACTTATATATATATATTATATATATTTGCTTTATTATTTTTCTCAGAATACAGGGTACACGGATGGTTCCTGACCTGATAATTCACTTACCAAAAGTAATAACTTCCTTGAAAATATATACGAGCAATATTTAAAATAAACCGCAGCTTGAAGCCCCTTTCTCAAAACAAACCATCCCTGACAATGTAAATTGTACTTTTAAACTATTTCTGAATAAGATAATAAATAACGCGGTAAAAACCCCTGGCCGTTAGGAGCCAAATGGACTTCTATTTTTGTGTAATCGACTGAAAAAGACATCTGTATTTTTCACTTTGCACATTTTTGCTCGGTGAACCTGATTTCCAGAGCTCTAGAGCCTGACAGGAGCTTTAAATCACTCCCGGGGGTTTCAAGAGAGCCACACGTTGCCCCATATTGGAACCATTTCCTGTCTCATGAGAAAGCGAGATGGGGTGACCCCGTACAAGCCCAGGGCACAAGCTGCACCCCTCTTTAGGTCGACACCCCCAAAATGAGAAACAAGGGAGTCGTTTTTCCCGGGCTGAGGGTCTGAAAACCAAGAGCAGGAAGAACAGATCTGAATAGCTCACACGGATCAGCGAGGTCACGGGAGATGTCTTGTCTTGCAGATAATTAATGGGTGTTCCAGGAATACAATCGTCTTTAAAATGACATTATACGGCTTTTTGTTCGAAATCCCACTGCAAGAATCTAAAATTAGTGGACTGAGAAAAAGCATAACGGAAGTTTATGGACTGCAGTATCAAATGACTTCACAAAGACACAAGGGGTCTGGAAAAAATTTAAGATTTTCTTGCAGCATAATACAAGCATGGCGATGTAGGCTGTTTGATGTAGGTGTAGGAAACATCTGTAAGATGAGAGAATAAGTGCCCAATCTGCCCATATTCAGGAGTTGTGTTTCTCTGGCTTTCGCCTGCTGAGTGTTGTCCTGTCTGAAGGTGTGAACATGATCGCAGTAAAGTCAAAGGCTTTCATTCTCCTGTATGCTGTGCGCCAGCCATTATATTAGTTTGGTAAGAGTCTATATTAATACTATTATTATTGTGGGTAAATTAGCCCTTGCCATCCATGAGTGGCACCAAGACATGAACCAAATGAACAGATGGAAAAATAAAAAAGAGAGAGAAAGTGAGATGAGACAAATTAGTAGATGAGACAAATTAGTAGATTAACAATGATGTGAGCAAAAGTGCAGGGAAAACTTGAGAGAGGTAAAGAGAATAAGAAAAATGCTTTGGCACATTTGAACACTAGCTTATAGCTTTGACAATGGCAGGAAGTGGTGTTCTGTATCCACCAATCAGGACGCTGTACCACAGAAACGTTTCAACATGCTGTGAATTGGAAGGAAAACACAACAATGACTATGACGCAATCTCGAACCGCCGCCGCTTAGTAAGTGGACTCATTCTGGGGTCGATGTAAGAGCTTATCCAAATTATTGCTTGAACACTAGTTCTGAGCCCGGAGAGTGTTCGCTTACATTTGCTTTGTTTCACACACATTGGAGTAAAACCTGGGCTTGGCTACAACCTTTAAGGATGATTTATCAAGAATCAATGCATACATTTATTGGACAACAGATTCCCACTTTTAGCATCACAAACATACATTTTTTATGATAGCTAAGAAGTGTAATGTTCACAGAAACACGTGCTTTTCTACGACTAAAGCCTTTCTTAAATAGTATGTAGTTTCTATATAATAATCTGAGTTGTATGATATTGAACACATTTTACAAGGCCATAAATGATACAATTCGCTTTGGAAAATGACCAGTTAGACTCAAAGATATCAATTACCCATCTAGGGTTGCCCTGACTGTTGGTTTGGCTGGAATTCTTATTTTCGGTATGCGGACAGGGGATTCCTTTCATTCATCCCAACCAAATTGTGTGTTTAGCAGAGATCGATTTAGCCTTGAAGATATGATGCCCTCTAACAACTATAATTGTGCTGTTCAATTTATCTGTGGATGAAGGAACTTTAAACAGTTCAGTGTGTTTGGGTGGAAGATATAGCATGTACAAAAAATGATTGTTAATACTTTTTTACAGAAGCGGTAACTCGAGGAGTGCGTGCATACTTTGCCTGTACCCGGCGATAAAAGAGCTTTAGAAAAAATAAAACATGCTCCACCTTGGATTTACTCAGGAAACACTAAACAATAGGACGCCGTTGCCTTTACACAATAATGAACCACACATTCGCAGGCATGTACAAACACACACCACCAAGACAACTAGTAGTAAAAGTGACCTTAAGATATTTACCATAACTTCATTGTTAACGCTTTATCTAATGTATCAAACACTCTCACTTTGGTTTACACAGCTGTGTCCATTTCAGGATTTGAACCACCAACCCCTCTTCCTGTACGTTCAAACGCCCCGAGCCTCTTCGCAGCCCAATCTAAGGGCCCCTTAAACCCACTCACTCTCTCCTAGAGTGATCCTAGCTGACTCATTTTAGAGCGCTCTGCTCAATGTCTCCGTTTTCATTCTCCTAGATCTCTGTGGCCTTCCAGAATGGGAAAAATAGGATAGTTCGGGCCACTTTTCAGGTTTTGGACATCTCTAGGATTGCAGGGCAGGCTACTCCTACCAGGCGATTGGAGAGAGTACGTGTCTGCTCCTTCAGCACTCAGGGCTGGTGTCCACTAAAACTCAGTTTTAGGCCCTCTTCTCTAAACCAAGTGACTAGGCTCTGTCATATCTTCACATGTTCTCTTATTTCTGTTAATACTATGCAGATGACACTCAACTACTTCTCTCCTTCTGAACCTTTTTAGGTCTTTAGAACCTGTCCGAGAAGTCTTTAGAACTTCCAGGTCTTAAGAACTTTATTCAAAAGGTCTTTAGAACATTTTCAGGTCTTTAGAACCTGGCCGAGAAGTCTTTAGAACTTCCATGTATTAAGAACTTTATTCAAAAGGTCTTTAGAACTTTTTCATGTCTTAAGAACCTGGACGATTTATTCAAAAGGTCTTTAGAACCTTTCAGGTCTTTAGAACCTGGCCGAGAAGTCTTTAGAACTTCCAGGTCTTAAGAACTTTATTCAAAAGTTCTTTAGGACCTTTCCAGTTTTAAACAGTTTTAACACAGTAACATTCTTTCAATAGGCTCTAGCCTAGCAATTACTTGGTAACACATTTAGGTAGGACTTACAGTCAACGTTTCCAACATTGCTAAAATATTAGGAGGGAATGAGCAAATGCTTACTTTAGGAAAAGATTGAGAACCTAATTTAGCCTGAATCTAGACCTCCCGGTCCAAAAACAGCTGTCCTCTGATAAAGAATTACGGGTCAATGACAAGTGATAAAAATAACAATAAATATAAGAACTGCAACCAGGATGATCCTGACTTGGGCTGTTATTTACCCAGGACCACCTAGCCAGTCTCTGCCTATCTCCTGTCAAAGGCAAACTTGTGTTTCTTTGTGTTTTGACACTAATTAAAATGTTTTGCCGGTATAAACCTTCTCGACGTGAACACCACCACAACAAGGAAGCTTGAACACACTATGATCGCGGTCATTACCCGTTACCCAAGTAGGGACAATTCACCACGGGTCAAATAAACAACATGGAAGAGAATCTCTGAAAACACTTGACGAGATTTGACCCCACTGAAATGTATCAGTTTTAATGAAGCACCGACCTCGGGAGATTGAACCCACCATGACCAGAGGAGGAAAGACGTCAAAGAAGAAGTAACTCTAAACTCTAAATTGAGTAAAGTAGAGGCTACTATGTTGGTTTTGTATGAGAGGCGTTTCCAAGTTAAATTCGTTGTCAAACAAATTTACATGTTCTACCGTTTCTTTCTGTTACATTTTTTCTGTTGATGTGCTTCGTTTAAGGCGACTCATTTACATGACGTGATAGTTGAAACTGAAGAGGAAGTGGATTTTAGAAGCCTCACATTTCTTGGGGTTAACCTTTCGGGGTCGCTAGTCTGACGGCATCGCTACACTACTCTGGCATGTCATATGGGGCTTCTCCTGTTCACAATTGCATATGGGCCGAATCTGATATCCTCCAATCACAATGAGTGATGGACGTGTCAGGAATGTGGTGTGTCACATGTTGGGCTGGTAGTCATAAAATAAGTGAAACTTTAGCCTCTGAATTGCCCCACCGGTAATCTCACAGGACCACTCCTGGTTTGTCGTAACTTTGTGAAGAAAATCGGTGTGAAACTATCCTGTGGACAGGCACGGCTGTGGTGTAACCTGGTATCCGCAATAGCTTTAACGATTTCACAAAAAACGTGAGCTTCATTTTTTTAAACTTTGCTTTTCAGATAAATTAAGGTTCACAGCATGCAGTGACTCAAGGTTAACAGCAAAATGCATCGAATTACGTCAAGGCTTTCAAAGTATAGGAGCTCTGCCTTCACAACAATAATATTTTGGCCCGTCAAGGCTGTCAACGGAAAACCAATCCCAAAGACAACACGTTCCACGACACCAAAAGTAACTGGACCAGAGGGGAGAGAAGTTACAGCCTTGTTGTAACCCTCAGCTTTGAGCTATTGTTGACAAAGCCAAAGAGCCAAGGAACCCAGATGGCCTAGGCATGATCTCGAAGACAGGGAGGGCAAATGTGAGTGACAGAGATGACAGAATGCAGACTCACATGTGGTGTATTTTGTCCCCATATATGTATATCATCCCATATCCACCGAGTGATGTTATATGAGTGCACAGGAAATAAATGTGTTTTTGCTGTTTTCAGTCAATGAACTGGGAAGTTGCCCTGAGGTGATGTTTTAGCCATTCTGCGGGACGGAAGTAAATGTGGCGTAGGTTTTTATTCCTGTGTAACTGCATTAAATACATTTTTACATGATTGCAATTTAATATTTATTTTTATTATCCAGCGCCAAGAGGACGAATAACCTAAATCATTTTCTATTGATTAGATATGTGAGCAAGTCCAGTAAGCTCATTAGGCAAATATTATTCTTACACTATCCAAACAAATGTATGATGAGCAAATAAATGCGTGCGCGAGCGTGTGTGTGTGTGTGTGTGTGTGTGTGTGTGAGTGAGTGGGTGTGCTTTAAAGCTGCATATGTGTGAGTTACAGGATCCATGAAAGGTAAACGACAGTCATCGCAATGTGTTAACAGACACATTGAACACTAGTGTTTAACTTGTGTGTAGTGCACTTCTAGAAATATTTATGATACGCAAATGAAACAGAAACATTGTTCATTTCACTGAGTGACTGCAGGAACAGACAGCCAGGTATATATAGACATTACCCCCCACCTGGAAATGCAGCAACTCTCATGAAACTAGCATGCAAAACCGCACACATACACAAACATAGAAACACACATACCGGTATACACACACATACACGCACACTTATAAACACATATAAGCACACATATACACACATAAGCAGAAACACACACATAAGCAGAAACACACACACGTTTTCTTTGTGGTGACAAGAAAAGTATTCATTATTTTCCTGTACTTGAATTCAACCTTAAACAAACCCAGACCTTAACCTCAACAATCTATCATTTATGCCTAACCATAACCCTAAACAAACCCTAACCTCAACAACCTATTCGAATGAGATACAATCTTTGATTTCTACACCACTTCACCATCAATCCGCGACACCAAACCTCAATGGGGTGAGTGTTAAGCTTACTGTCTGTGCTCATCATACAGTGGTAAGAAAAAGTATGTGAACCTTTTAGAATTACCTGGATATCTGCATGGATGTCTGTATGTTGTCACAACAGTAGACAAACACAGTCGGATGAAACTAACAAAGCACAAATAATCGTACATTTTGATGTCTGTTGATCACACCCTGTAAACATTCACTGAAAATAGGATGATTTGGATGAAGATCAGATTGAACTGTATGTATGCTGACATCCAAGTAATTCCATTGGTTTCTTTGTCCCACAGCAGCTCCATAAATTAGGATATTCCAGTATAGTAAGTTTACATTATCCTGTTATACAGTCCAGGAAGTACAGCACGTGTCAGTGTTGAAAATTGTGTTTATGTATTTGAAAACATTTTTGCATTAAGAAATGTCTTTTAAGCCATTATGTCATTTTCAAGAGGTAGGAAAAACAACAATGAAAACAATATCTAGCAACAAAAATTGTATGACACCTACGATATTATAATAATTGTGATAAAAATACAAGAAGCTGGCAAAAATAATATTGATCGGATTCTTTTTGTGTCGCCTATTATAATATATCTGACAAAGGGTGGGGGGGGTGCAGTCACCTGCTGTATCGTATCACTTGAAGAAATGTAAGTTTTGGAAGCAAATTAAATAAAAATGATATTTGATGGCAGCACTGGCAAAAAGTTTTATTTCAATGAATTGCTGTTATTTCCAGTGAAATGTCTTTCACTGGTTTCATTTGTAACATTTCCCATGGGTGGATTTGTCAAGCCAACTCCCACAAACCCAATGCCCAAGTCATATTACAGAACAGCAGCAGCATCCACTCCACAAACACAAAAGCAGATAGAGCCAAGAGTTTGACCAAAATACATTTCTAGGCACTTAGGGGTCCTGCTTAAAAATACCAATAACTCGAAGTCCTGCGCAGAGGAAACGCCAAGCAATCTGTCATATAGTTCAGTCACCAACTGCGCATCTGATCGGAATCTGCGTCAGTTGAGTTGCGCGCGTCGCACTGGAACGGTGGAGGACGGCGAGCTCCCTGCGCGCTGGAGACCGATTATTCCAAGATGCACGAACCAATGAATTATTTCAAATTGACAACATTTGGTAAGATGTTTTGGCAATATGCATGTTTTTAACCATTATTGCATCGTGCAGTGGAAGCGTATGGTTTACAGATATTATCTTGTGTTAGTCGCGCTTCCCAGACGAAGAGGCACATTAGTGGTCTAGGCTACTATATAATTAATGAGTCACCATGACTCATAAAAGCATCTATTGGTTATTACTGACTTTAACATTGATTGCCGCATTTTAACGCAGAACAATAGGTTCAACATATATATTTGAATGGACATGATGAGAATCTAACGGTCAATGTTATCAAGTGGGGCGCTTAGCCTGCCTTTATAATGTTTCAGGGAACCCTGTGCATATAAAGTTATTGTTTCAGCTGGCTTGATTGCGTTTTTAATATTATGCAACGTCTAGATCTGCAGTCACGCACTGAGAGTTATGACATTGTCTCAAACTGAGAACTTGGGTGTTGCAACTGCATGTGAGAATCCCTGAACATGCAATAGTGAGGAATGCCCAGTAGAGAGGTATTGGTCCTTATTAACAGAGACGTGATATTATGGCCAGGAGCGACTTTTCTATTGCAACTTAGATTTCAAACATGCCTGGTTCTTCCGAATCCCTGTCTTCACAGTGTATATATATATATCAGAATCAGCATCAGCTTTATTGGCCAAGCTTGGGTAAACAAACAAGTAATTTGACTCCAGTAAAGCCTTTATATATATACAAGGAGCCCCTTCAATTTGGTATTGAGGAGTCCCTAAGTGATTGAACATTCAGTTAACTGTAACTTATCTCTATAGATACCACCAGAAAGAGTGGAAAGTAGTAACAACACGTTGGCGACCGGTTCAGTGTATCCCAGATGACACCCTATTTCTTAGATAGCGCCCCTTTTTTGACATGTGGAGCCCAGTGTGTCCTGTTCAGAGGTAGTGCACTAGTTAGGGAATAGGGAGGGCACCAGGACAGAACTGGGTCTGAAGGATTTAACCACTCGTCCGTTCCATTAAAGTACACAGTCCCTCTCAGATTCCTCCGCTCGCATGTGATTGCGGCTCGTGACCGTCAACGGAAAATGTAGTTAGAGATGCAATAGGAGATAGAGGTTCACATTAGAAGCTTTGAAATTACCGCAGGCGGGTGAAACGGTAAACTCGTCCCCTAAGCACCGGACTACTCTTTGCCGTGAGCTCTTAAATCCCTAGGCCAGCGCAGTGGACCTGTTTAGTGAACAGGGTGCCGTTTGTGACGTGGTCTATGAGTCATTTTATTTACAGAGGGTTGACCGCACAACCCGGTGATCTTCTGCCCGGGTTCGGCTACGCAACGTCTGCTAACTGACTCGTCTAATAAGAAACACTCGACTAAATGTTCGGTTGCGAAACGTTTTCCCCCGTGTTCCGTGGCCCAATACTTTTGACACTGGACCACTTTAGTCCAGTTGGAACCCGTCCATGTCTCCAACCAAAGCGATGGACATCTCTCCTCTACCCTCCCTGTGCTGAGGGGCTTTGTTTAGTGGTTACTGTCCCAGCTGCTCTGGCCCCTTCTATGGCCGTGTGAGCGCCCTGTTTGTTTATGAATTAACGGGGGCTCGGCAGAAGCCTATAGTTGAGAACATACGTGGTGAAATCCCAAATGGTGCCAAGGGTTCTGCGCCGGCGTGGCCCCTGGGGGTCCACATTTGGTTAGGGTAGCAGCAGTGGCAGCATTTAATCCTGGTGAATTCCTAGCGGAGACGGAAGAGCAGGTGTTTTCAGTTTAAGACCAGGACGAAAACTCATCTGGCTTCAATCAGGAGTGTGTGCAGGACTGATAGGGATAAACATTTGCTGGACACACACACACACACACACACACACACACACAGGCTTGTGTCAAACATGGAGGTGGGGGAAACTCAGACCACGGTCTCAGAGGGTTTTCAGACGCTGATAAGAGAAGTTTCATTCGTGTAACAAATTGGGCTGGTTGAACTTCCGCGTGGGCCGGCCGGACATCGGTAACACGACCCGGATTAACAGTTGATCTGGACACAACGCTGGGGTCACTGTTAAGTAAGGGGGTCACCTTCCCAGGAGAGCCTTAGTTGAGACACTTGAGCGAGGATAGCCCAATGTGTCTGGGCTAAACCACACATATACCAAGGAGGCAGCAGATATGCTAGTAATGGTTAAAGCATTGGGCCAGTCAAGGTCAATTGGTTGTATTAATCAAGCAAAAAAAACAAGGTGAAACAAGTGTTGTGAAACCATTGAGCAAGAGAGAGCACTCCTGAAAATAGCTCTGGAGTCACAATCAGAGTTAGACTTGGTATGTTGGAGATATACCAAAATCCATCCCGGGCGCCTTATTGACTTTATATACCGGTTTCCAATTCAATTACAGCCATGAAAGTGTATCTGATGTCAGATCTGAGACCATCACGATTTAGCATTCAGGATTTAAAGCATTCGCCTGTGTAGGATGCATTTGTATCGTTTAGATGTTGAATAGAGTTCATGACCCAATGTGGTCACAAAAGATCCCAAGGAGCTTTTCGAAAGAGTTAGAAACATGTTACTGCCGATGTGCTGGTCGCGTCTGGTCCCCAGACCATCATGACTGCCTTACTGCCACCAGCTTTCTAGTCGGCACATTTGTCCACTCTCTTCCCACTCCAACATATATGTTACAAATATTTCATTGGGTATCTATGTATGCAATGACTAAAGGCAAATCTGCGGCATTCTTTAGAGTGAGACTTCTTCCCGTCGTTGTATATTAGCCTTAATTCCCAACCGTGCATCTTTTTTCCTCCCAGAGAATCCCACTCTCCTCCCTCAGATAAAACAGCTTGCGTTTCTTACGCTGTCTGAAAGCTACTTTATGCTTCTGCAGCTGATTAGATTGAACGGCTAATTCATTGGCTGTTTGCTGATAAGTGACGGGGTAGAGCGCGGTCGGGGGTTCGTCCTAAGACCGGCTCTATGCATGAGTCTGGGGTAAGGACAGGCTGAACCCAGTGAACCAAGGACTTATTCACTCTCTTAGCATTTTATTTGTTATTTTGCTACAAATATCCTGTGCAGTATGTTAATTTAATGAGCACAGTATACTGCGAAAATAGGACCTGACATTTTCATCTAGTTTGAATTCCAGTCTGTTTCGTTGTCGAGAGCCATTATTAGTCACCGATGGCAAAGCCACCAGTCATCTCCGCCGGCCAGGTTAAAAAAAAGAACTACAAAAAGTTTAAACCCGGGTTGAGGGGTATCTGAGAGTGTAAAGCAGGGCTATTCAATTACAAATTTAGTTGGGCCAGATTTTCAAATCGAGAAAGGTTAGTTGGGCCAGTCATTTCAGCGGCGATGCAGCTCATAATGACAAATTTTAAAAACCAACACAAACAAATTTATTGAAAAACATGTAAGGTTTATTCATTGTTTCTCTTTTAACTCTGGTCATTTTGCACAGCAAAAGGTGCATAGAATTTTACGTTTCAGTGTTGAGACATATTGATAGTAATGTAGGCTACTACCGGCACAGCACGCTCTGCATTGTTTACATGTTGGTAGTTTTGGCGGGACGCAAAATTACCAATCCCACTATGGCCACGCCAAGACCCGCCCTACGAAGCAGTCAGGGGATAGGACCTGTAGATGGACACCTGGCCAATAGTAGTGTGTGAATGCCATTGAAGGGCGGGTCTTGGCGTGGCCATAGTGGGGGAAAAAATATCGCTGGCGGGACCCTATTTTCCCATTTATACTGTCTATTGCGGAACTACGGGCTGGGCCACTCTGAGGTTGCTTTCGGGCCGCATGTGGCCTGCGGGCCGCCATTTGAAGAGCCCTGGTGTAAAGTGTCACTTCCCCTGAACCTGGTGTAGGGAGAGTCACTTCTCCTTCAGGGTTTTACTTAGCTAGCAGAAATCTCTTAATTCGCCCTTGTCCACTGGCAGGGAGTGATTGTCAAGGCTTGTCCAACAATAGCTATTATCAAAATGTGTCCAACATTATAGTCATGGTGAAGATTTGTCCAACCACGTTCTCCCTCGGGTCAGGACATCCAGTATTATTTCTCTGCTCTGCCTAGTCTGCCGTAAATCTAAAGCATCCCCTGGCAGACGCCGCAGATCTCTCAGAAGTCCTCGTTCGGATCCGTCTCCCTCCGTACTAGGAGCCTTAAAAAAGACATTCCTTTACTAGCTGTCTAACGGGCAGGCCCACAGTGTTCTGTCTCCTTGTTTATCTGCTCACACGATACACTGGAAACGTTTTCCTATCGACAACCAGATCAAACATTACAGACAGCGTTTCTCAAAGAGGATAGATCAATGGCGCAATAGTCGCAGAATTTAAATAAGAGATATATGAGACTAAGTATGTCCTCATATGATCAACAAGCAGCGTGGTAATAGTGGAATAAGACATCCCATAAAGCAAAACTGTTACAGTAGATACAGTAGTAACAAGATCTCCCGGAGGCAGATGTCTTTACAGATCTCGTATACAGCTGGTGGTTTCCGTTAGGAAAAAGACTATGATGACTTGCTGTACCTAATGTTTATAAAGCGGTGTAAAAATAGGTTGTGCGGAAAAACTTTGTTAAGATGCCTGTCGTATTGTCAATAAATGGGAAAATTGCTTTTATCTCGCCGGCAAACGTTCCTTTACGCGGTTAAATGCTTTGATCTTTTAGTTGGCAGGTTACAAGAAGTGGACATATCAGATGTTTCCAATACGCTCCCTAAAACACTGTCCGGTTTGGCAGTAGACAGAACACAACCAATATTAGTCCTTTAAACCATGATAAAAATGTTCAGAACACACATTCTATAAATGTCTTCAAACAGTTTTTGCTTGAGGCTAACCAATGGCTTCCTGAATACTCATTTGTTCCTTCGTTGGTGTTAGCCACATCTTCAAACAAGGGCACATGTCACGGTCTATGAGTATAGACGGCGTAGTGATCTACCACAGCCAGAGTGCCCATGATGACCCCTGTCCACTGTCGAAAGCACCTACAATGGGCACGTGGGCATCAGCACTGGACCTCGGAGCACTGTGGGAAGACGACCAGCCGGTGGAGGGAGTGTGATGCTCTGGGCCGTGTTCAGCTAGTCAAGCTTTGGCAGGTTGGTCGCTGTTTTGGCGGCACGTGGAGGACCAACAGCATATTAGGCCTAACGTTTTGGCTCATCAGTGTATATGTCTTTTGTCTGTTACTTTGATGCTGAAACTGCAGCCAGAAGAGGAAGTGATTAGCAGGATGTTAGAATGTGCATGCACGCGTTAGAGCCCTCTACTTGTTGAAAAACCCTTTAAACTTATTGTGGCTGCATGGGGGCACGAGTTCTGCAGTTTAGTACGAATCATGTACAAATCTCCCACTTTACCAGCATCTATGCACCCCCAGACCATCACATTGCCTCCACCATGCTTGAAGAGATGCTCTACGAGTATTTTATTGTACTTGGTCTGCGTCTCATGAATGTTCGTCTTTGTGATCCAAACACCTTAAACTTACATTAGTCCGTCCATAACATTTCCCCCCCGAATCTTTTTCCGTCTGGTGTCAGTGTTCTTATGGCCATTGTAATATTTTGCTTTTTTTTGGCCAGGCTGAGATATGGTCATAATGTTTTGGCTCATTTGTGTGTATGTCTTTTTTTGATGTTCCTATAATGCTGACACTGCAGCCAGAAGAGGATGTGATAAGGCAGGATGTATACGTGTTTGTGCAAGCTTTAGAGGGCTCTACGTCTCTAAAAACATACTGTGGCTGCAGGGAGGGCATGAGTTTAAATCATGAAGTTATTATCTATTTATGCAAACCACAGTCACAGGAAGTCACACCACACAGACTGTTATTGATTTTTCCTTTAGGGTATGGCTACAGCAACACACAGAGTCACAGTCTTTGTTGTTCTACAAACACGCACACACGCGCGCACGCGCACACGCGCACGCACACACACACAAACACACACACTTATGCAGTAAATAAGGACGTAGACACTGACCCTCGGAGTGTACGGTTATCGCCCTTATCTGACATCACTGTACGGTAAGTCGCAAGGACACACCTAACCATGACCGACAGGCGTGTTTCTAAAATACTTACAGATGTGCTAAAGTACTGATCTAAAAATAGAGGATATTTGTCCGGTCTGTCGTGGTTTATTTATTGAAACAGGCCAAGTGTGGTACCTCAAATCCAATTTGGACATATTTGGCACATTTTTCTTGCAAAGTCATATCTCAATGGTCGATGTTGTATGGTTGATGTTACCTTCTGGTAACAAGCAAGCTGGTAGCATAGCTATCTTAAAGAAATCAATGGCGAGTCCTTTTTAGCTGTAATGCATGTGCATTTGATGACCTTGGACATCCTATATATTGGGATTGACATCCTTACTTGAATCATGTTCTGACTTTTACCTCAACATTGTGTGAATTACACATTGACGAAATTGCATGCACATTCCTGACGGGGGCCATTACCGGATCCCTTAACCCAACAAGTTTTGACGGCATTTGTATTAAGTTAAGTCAGACACAATTGCATCTCCATGTTCCAGAAGAGAAATATGACTGCTTTGTGTTTATCCACTGCCGATGCTAAAGTGCAAAATCTCATTGAGGTGTGTGTGTGTGTGTATCATTACACCTTCCAGGGCCTGTTGTTCCCAGGGGGACGAGTATAGAAAGGGGACTGTTGTGTGCGTGTGGGTGACTGTTTCTAGGTCTGTGGTGATGTGGACGCGGTTATGTCCTGTTGGTTTGAAGTGGGTGAAGTGTGTGAGCATAGTGTGTGAACGTCACGAAACCAAGGAATTCAAACGCGGAAATTCATTTAAAAACTGTATTAAAAGGACAGAAAACTATTGGAATCCGTGCGGTGAATAACCTCCTCAGATGGTTTGAGGGAGTAGTACCCCTTGAAAGTAGCTTTTGGGCTCCTGGTTTAGCGTGCAGCCATGTGTTAGAATAATTGCCATTTAGTGAAAGATAATAGACAGAAAAGCAGAGTTTTTCCTCGTAAAAACACGTTTTAATAGACAGCCGGTGGTCTCTGGTGGGGGCTTTCAGCAGGTGTGACGACGCATTTAACGTCCACGTCTTTAGCGACCACAAGGTCGTGACCTTCCGTGACTCCAGTCAAAAGAGTCTGGAGCCACAGAGGTCCGAGCACACATACTGAGAGAAGAGAAGACAGCCGACATGTGTTATCTGCGTAACTGCATGCTGTCGTTCACCTTTCACACATGATCCATCTTCACCATTGGAGGGACACATGACCGCTATGGTATCCTGGTAATGAACTATATAAATAACAGACCCATTACGTTTATTAATTATATATAGCAGACACTTATCTTGAGTGACTTGGTATTGAGCGTAGACAAACATATGTGCTGAGTGGGTCCAGTTGACCTTGATTATTGGATACAGGTGACAAGAGGATAGGGCCTGAGTGACTATGGGAGAGGGGTTAATTATTGGGTGGATAAAAGGATCTACGAGACTACAAAAAAGGATTTATTATTGGATCTCTTCTAGGATGAAAATGCCTCGATCTACAGGACACGAGAGGTCGCTGAATAGATAGATGAGCAGGAACATGATGTGAATCATATGCCATCCCAGTCACCAGATCTAAACCCCATTTGTTAACTTATCTGAGGTTCAGTACCACCGTGTTCTATCCATTAACGTCATCAAAACACCAAATCTGGGAATAACTTTTGGGAGAATGGTATTCCATCTTTCCTGGCGCTCCAACATTTTACTGAGACAATTAATTTCCCGGTTATATGTCAACCATCTGTGCATATACTGATACAGATCCTGTACTGGTCCAATGTAGTGAGTTCTTATCCATGGCATTGTAAGCAGTCTGCTCGCCCAACCGAGCTAAATGGAACCACATCCTGAGGTAAACGTTACCATGTTAGGCCGGTTGTTAGGGCTGTACCGTTTAAGGTTATCTAATCGATGGCAGTTCAGTTCTGTTCAATTTATAGACAGCAGGAGGACGACTCGCTCTGAAAACTACTAACTACTGGAGTAACCGCTCAGGGTTCGAGAATTTGCCACAATGGCAGAACGCTTCTTGTTCAATTCGTTTTCTCAAGGATTCCTACTGAAATAGCTGACCTAGAAACCCCGGTGCATAGGTTTAAACAGAACCTTTTTTGTAATCGGAGGGGTTTATTGTTAAAACTTTTTAATGTTATATTCAGATGGGAGATATAATAACATAATAATGAAGGTGTGCCTTATAGATAGCACTTTTATGATCCATTAGCCTAAATGTAAACCACAAATCAATATGATCCAATAGAAAATACATTTGTACGTTGGGATATATTATGTGTATAGACAATGCTAATTGTTACATAAAGGGACTTAAAACTCCTACAATCACCAGACACAACTTAGAAAACACTCACCCACATAACGACTCAGAACGTAAATCAATAACAAGCACACGTGAACCTATAACCAGGGACCTTAAATAGCCCACTGATTAACTAGCGTATGCCTGGTGCTTAGCCAAACCCAAAACAGCTGTGCTCCTAATCAACATATTACACAGGAGTGCTCTCCCCTACACACCCTGTGACAGCACAGATCACACATACGTGACAAATGTAGTCATCTTATATGTCTGTTGGATTAATTTCAGCTAAGAACAGTACATTTCAGTATTCAATACAGAACAAATGAACAACTTTTACCACACCACCACACGTCACAGTTCCTCTAGCACCTGTGGTCACATTGTACCATTAATATTAACCATTAACCACCAGTAGTTCAGTGAGGAAATCGTCAGTATTGATGATCTCCAGGGCTGCTCGACGTGTGACTTATTCAAATAGTTCCGCAATTTCTAAGTTGCGTTACTGCTCAGTATGAGTCTGTCATGTTAAAATGCGTCTGTAGTTGTGGCCTATCACAGGAAGTGGGGGGAGAAATGGGGTGGCGGTATGTGTTGGAATGGTGAGAATTGAACGGGGGCGGGGCTGAAGGAGGAAGCCGCCTGGGTACATTCGGGGAGATGTACATTTCATTTTCGTCTCCCAGTTAGCACAACAGGAACAACGACACTGAACGGCTGACGAGAAACCAGAGACCCGTGGGGGTATTTCAGTTGTCAGGTCGCAACGCAATAGCAGTCCTTACGAAATGAAGATATGAGGGGAACGAAAGTGAACCACTTCAAATCAACACACAGACTGTTTTCTTTCAGATTTATCCCAACATTTCAGATGAATTATTTGCCTATGCTAAATTTCTTTGGTTGTTTGCGTCCTGCTGTGAAAATGTAAGGATCCGTTTTGAACAGAATGCCTCAATGCTTTGAAGACAGACACTGTTTACTTCTGGTGTTCCAGATGACATATCAACACTCCACAAACACACACACACACACATAACACACACAGGGTCAGAGGCTGTCAGCGGGTACTCCAGGCCTCTGAGTGGTGACAAAGTATGTGTGTGTGTGTGTGTGTAGGCTTCCGTCTGGCGTCATCTGTGCACCAGTAAGGCAGTAATCAGACCAGCCCCTCACTCTTTATCCTCTCACCACCCAGCATGCTAGTATATGGCCCATCCATCACCTGGACACCACACTGGGTCTGGGGTGCCGTGGAGACCGGACACGGCAACTAGTTCACATTACCCACAATCCACTGATAGGGCAGAGCCGCGACACATCTACAGGAAGTGTTCATCCGCACGATGGCGCCGCTATCAGACACATCGTTTTCTCAGAGACCGTCTACGGCTCGAGGCCAGGAGGGCGAAAGGCAACACGTGCTATGGTTTAAAAAAAGACGTAAAGCTATCTTTTTGTTGTTGTTGAGAAACCTGTAAAGCATTTAATAATTTCTCTGTGACATAACGTAAGCCAGTGGGTAATACTCAATCTGTCGTGTGCTCTTGTTTTTTTTCCCAAGAGTAATGTTTTATTTTTTACATTCATTCGAGATTCTCTTTTGAACTAGCTGGACTTACGAGATGGTTTTACGAGATGGATTGTCCTGTCTTAAGTAAGTCCTGCGCATGTCTATGGGCTCTGACAAATGAAACCTCGGCAGATTAACTTTGAGTTTAAACAGTCCCGAGACTGAATTATTATAAAGTTATATCACATGTCACCCTAGCTGAATAGATATGCCAATATATCATTCAAAGCAGTGTGTGCGCTTGTAATTCTTAAATGGAAGGTTTCCCCTTATTCTGTTTTGGCACATCCTTATCCAATTCGGTCCCTGGATTTGGAAAAGAGCTGGATTCTGTCCTCAGCAGAGTTTGGGGCCACTGCCAGTGGGAAACTAGTCGATTTCCTGGGCGGAACAATTACATGTGACATATTACAGCTACCCATGGGAGATTTTCCGGCCTCTCACACACACGGTTCTGAGGGAATTGTCTGTCTGGGTAGTGTACTTAGAAATGTTGCTGGATAGGAGTGCGTAGAACAGGACATCACACAGCTTTAAGCAAATCAGTCAAATCCAGCGTAGCTGAATAAGCAAACAGCACAAACCCGAAACTTTGTGCCAAAAGACTTCTGAAACAATCTGCGAAAAGTGCAACTGTGTGTGTGCAAATGACGCAATCAAAAGTGTCTTGTAAAAACTCAATATATCAATGGATAAACCGACAGAGAACAGCATCTATGTCTGGATAATCATTACTTGTTAATGAAATATAATAGCATTGGCTCCTATTTCCACAAATTTCCAATTTCCAAAATACGAGAAAAACAAAATTTCTCACACGATCACTATATCCCTGAAACAAAATCGCATGTTATTAATAACAACGCTTATATGTTTTTAGTGCCGTTACGTAAGACGAGGCACCGTTTACTCACGAACCCTGCTGCGCTCTTAATCTTTCTCAAATAAGCCTCTGGGTCATTTGCCCGTGAGAAGATGTAGGAAGTGAAACCTGTGCCGTGTTTCAGACTCTCCATGAAACGTTTAATCAAACGCAGCTCCCGTTAAGACTTCTTAGAGTTCTGCTCTGCCCCAGTGCCCTCCCAGTGGCCTCCGCTGATAAAATCACATTGATTAGCAATTTTTAAACGTGCAAGTGGTTCATGTTTGGAAATGGGTCTGGATGAGAGCGCGTGATAAAACATGACCAGGATAAAAGCCTTGACGAGCAGCGGGGAGTATATTGTCGTTCTCTGGGCGCCGGCCGGTGCTCCTATTCCTTGTCCAGGCCAATAAAAACGAGCACTTCAAGGAATACATCTGGATTCTGGAAGTTCTCGTTCCCATATGGAATCGGATATAGCCCGGCAGTTTTATTTTCTTGACGTACATTTACGTCCACACACCAACAGTGAATGAGTGGGAATAGTCCCAACTGAAGAAATGAATGAATGGGAAAGGTCTCAATTGTAATCTAAGGTGTTATATTACAATGTGGCTGTCATTATGTTTCCTGTTTTACACAGTATAATCCATTGCCTGCATACAAATGACTTGACCCACGAGAATCCTCTTATGGCAACTCAGCCTTCACAGCATATTAAAAAGTAATGTCAGTATGTAAGATTGAGAGAGGGTTAGTAGCTGAGGTGAAACAGACTGAGAACCAATATCCATATCTGTTTAGAGAGCCACCAAGTGCTGATGTACATTAATCAAATCGGTGTCCGGCAGGGTCAACCGAAAACCCAACAGAGTTTGTATCAGGTTTAACCCGTTCCAGGAACCGGGTCAGTGACCGCCACCTGCCTGCAGGGTTAAATACATACCCCGGACATTAAACAGTCTAACTGGGCCACATGTTGAGACGGAACCGAAGCGCCTTGGGGGTCAAAAGCCGAAAGGACTGATTTAGGATCCGATTCATCCAATCGCCACGGCACACCTCGCCGGCGCTTTTGCCCCGGAGCGCTTCAGAGAAAACAGCTACCTGGGGGGGTCAAACGCCAGATGCTAATCTGAGGTCCTTCTTAACATGACCCACCACCCTGAACTGATTAGCGCCATCAATCTTGCGCGAACGGCTCTCAGATCTCTGTTTTTTATTTGTTCGAATTTCACAGGGTCAGTTTGACTGACTTCAGGTGGCTGATCGAGCTGGAAAAACCTAGTTTGAGAGTTTAATGGTTGAGTTTACTCAGACTGGCGGTGTTGATTTGAAGTTTTTCGTTGCTGTTGTTGTGGCTAAGTGTGGCTGATAGATTAGGGACTCCGGACAATTGTGACCCAGAGATTTTGTCAGTCTGCTTGATGTATCTGAGCCATCATTACGAGAGGACTGGATTTGATCTAAAACGTGGTGAAAGAATGATTGAGTGTTCAACCACAACCACTGTGTGTGTGTGTGTGTTTTTTACATTATGCCCGTGTCCAATCCAATTACTGCTAGACCTCTAACGTGATGAACTTGAAAAGTCCTCCTGGTAATTTACTGTATGTTGTTACACATACAGTGCCGGAAAGGAGGGGGGAGGCGAGGACGTTCCTCTATTGTTCCTCTCGAGGCAGGACCTTTCCACTACATCACCCAGGCCTGTGTGTGATCAATGGAAATGGCTCTTCTGGCCCAGAGCCATTCTGAATCAGCTGACGGAGCAGCGTTTGCAGGTCCAAATGGGGGACTGGGTGGAGTTGTGTGTGGTGAGAGGAGAGGCGGAGAGGAGGAGAGGTCAATGGGGTTAGCGTCTGGGGTTAGTGTCTGGGGTTAGCAGCTGGGGTAAGCGGCTGGGGTTAGCGGCTGGGGTTAGTAACTGAGGTTAGCGACTGGGGTTAGCGGCTAGGGTCAGTGGCTGGGGTTACGGCTGGGGTTAGCGGCTGGGGTCAGCGGCTGGGGTCAGCGGCTGGTTAGCGGCTCGGGTTAGTGACTGGGGTTAGCGACTGGGGTTAGCGGCTAGGGTCAGCGGCTGGGGTTACGGCTGGGGTTAGCGGCTGGGGTCAGCGGCTGGTTAGCGGCTCGGGTTAGTGACTGGGGTTAGCCACTGGGGTTAGCGGTTAGGGTCAGCAGTTGGGGTTAGTGGCTAGGGTTAGCGGTTGGGGTTAGAGGTTGGGGTTAGCGGCTGGGGTTACAGCTGGGGTTAGCGGCTGCGGTTTGAGGATGGGTTCCCTCTTTTTGGGACAGATAACCATAACAACAGGTAAATTAGCTTTTCAGGAGGCGTGCGGATCTGCTTGTGATTGACCTGTCCGCCCGCCAATAGGATCCTATCTGGAGTCACGGCTGTAGACTCGATGGTGAACAGAGCATCACCTCTTCTGCAGACAGTACAATAGGTTGTAGTTCGCCCCTCTAGCGGCAGACACTGACCCAAACCAGATGGTGAGGATGACTTAACAGTAAATGCAAAAACCCGGATCAAAATAGCTGGGGGATGTTTATTGGTCACAGCAAGTATTACATGCCGGTCATAACGTGGTGTTCTTCTCTTATCTAAGCTGATGTTGTTTCTTTACTCCCATCTGAGTGGGAAAGAGGTGGGGTGTTCTAATTACTAACATCTCCCACACAACTTTGTATTGTTTAAATTACATTTTTTTTTAATTCTCTGTACAGAGTTTTGTGTATCTTCTCTTTACACAATTGGGACCATTGTTATCAAAAATGTCCTCCAAATATTGTGTCCAATATGTGTGTCTTTAAGACGTGTGTTTGTTCGGGTAGGTCTGGGATGTTGACATTCCTCTATCACTCTGGAGCATACTTTACACAGAGCAGAGTATTTGACTTGATGCACTTTTCCATCTCAACTCCAGACGATAGATATAAGATTAGTTCATCTGGACGCCGCCTTGGGGCAGATCTATTTGTCAGACTGTAGTCTAATTCACTATTCCCTATACAGCGCTCTACTTTTGACCACAGTTATATTGGCCTCGGTCAGCGTTAGTGCACAAAAAGACGTTTGGGACACGCTCTGTCCTGTTTACGAGGCACATCGGAGATTACGGAAGGAAGCTCACCGTGTTTATCTAGCTCCCGAATCGTTTCATACCCCCAAAACTAAACAGCTGCATCCAAAAAAAAGCAGACACTGATGATTACAGCATCCATATTAGGAACTCTATCCTTTCTCCCCAGAAACTCCGTCAATTCTAGTCAATCGTCAACTCTAGTCAACTCTAGTCAATCGTCACTCCTCCCCTTGTCATTCTTCACTTCTCCTCTAGTCATTCGTCACTACTCCTCTATTGACTAGAGGAGTAGTGACGAATGACTAGAGGAGGAGTGAGGAATGACAAGAGGAGGTGTGAGGAATGACAGGGGGAGGAATGACGATTGACTAGAGGAGGAGTGACGATTGACTAGAGGAGGACTTAAAGCTTCAACAGGTGATGTTTGAGAATGGGAGAGCTGATACTTGACCAAGCGAGGGGTGACATTTGACTGGGGGAGGGATGATGTCTGAGGAGGAGGGAGGATGGAGTTTCTGGGGAGAAAGGATAGAGTTCCTAATATGGATGCTGTAGATGATGGCTAACTAGGATGTCCTGACGATGTTCCGAGAGGCGATCAACTGAGGTTGGTGCAACCAAAACAGAAAGTGTTTATCAACCAATCAATGCTCCAGTCTTGGTACCAACGTTATTCGAATTGTGATAACCCATGAATGATGGCTGTGTGACTTGACTAAGACGACACAACCATGCAACAAAACAGAATTACCAGTCAGATATTAAGCCTGACTCCTAAACACAGGAGCATTTGAACTTGGGACGCCGCAGAGGCAGGCTTCATCCCTGGGCTAGCTGTGCTGAGCGAGCGGTTGTTTTCCAAACCGTTCGGAGGAAGTCTCCGGACCAGACAAACGTAAGAAAACAGAGACCGTGGCGCAGACACTCAGACGTTCCAAGATGGGAGAGACGGAAACCCGTACAGAGGGCTGCTTGGACGGTCTCACCTCGCGTGTAGGCCAATGAAGTGTGCAGAATCTACTTGCTTCTAAGCTGTTAGAGGAAGCATAGTTTGCCAACCCAGGACGAACGTGGCAAAACAGAGCCTGGTTATGATGAAACCCCGTTCAGTTTGGTGTCACACAGACTAGAAGATGACCAGTTCTGGGCAAGCTAGAGGTGCCGCAGAAAAATAAAGACATGATGACCCACCGCGCTTTCCATTACATTAGCTTGGTGAACTCCGGAAGAACGACTAATGTGTAATACAGAGAAATGCATGACTAATAAACTTCCCATTTCTGTTCTAGTCCCCTGGTTGGCAGACGGCGGTTAGATTATTGGAACGGAAACTGAAAAGGTTCACCGGTTCAAATCTCAAAGTCGACAAGATTCAGTGCAATGCAGTTAACCATAAGTGATTACGTAAGTCACTCAGGATAAGAGTGCCAGTCAATGGATTGAAGGGCATTCACATCCTTAGGTGAAGACCGGGCAGACTTGGCGTTAAAGTAATGACTCATTTGGAGTACGGACAGTGCCGTCTAAACAGTTGCCCTTTACTAAGACAGACTGCGCCGGAGTGGATGACTCACGAAGCAGTGGAAATGGAAAGTGGCCTGGAAATACAGTCTTACAGTGCATTTGGTTGCAAGACCTCCAGCAATTTCTCTGCAAATAAACCGTTCATATTTAACCAGGCCCTGACTCTTTAGTCTGACAAAAACGAGCGCAGTGAAAGACACAGCTCCTTCTGTCTGCTTCTGTTCGTGTCGGCCAAATGCCTCGGAGTCGGCCCGGTTCTAAGGCTTCCTGCGTGAGTCCGGGTCCAACGTCACTTGTAAACTGATGTGGATCGGGAACTCCCACAGCCGCTGTTCATACTGTAGGCAACTACGGTGTTATTTGGCAGTGCGATATCCAGTCTCCATCAACAGAGGAGCCTGTGTTGTGTCCAGTCTGTGTCCTCTGACAAGCCCCAGTGTTCTCCCATATTTGTACATCTTGGAAATGTAACATATTCACATATGTGGACCGTTACAAATCAAACATGTCCTTCATGGCGGAAGCGCAGTGAGACATCGGAGGTCTATGTTCAGACATATTTGGCCGTATTTCAGCCTCTCTGAGGCTCAGAATGTGACTAGGGACGTTGGGAGAATAAGGTATTGTCCCACAGGGTCAGAGGTTAGAGGGGACTCTGACAGACAACCGTCTGTTGGCATTTTATGATGACATTCCTCTGGCTTGTTGGACACTAGAAGGGTTCATCAGTAGATATGGTTATTATGGTTTACATATTTTACGCCCGCCATACTGCCTGTTCAATTGCAAATGCTTTATTCGGATGACAATGGTTACATTTGTGTTGTGAAAGCAACAACACAGAACATAAACACGTTTTGTGTTTAATATAATGTTTAATATAACCCCCATGGAACTTACTGATATTCGTAATAACAAAATTGCTCTGAAAATGGGAAACGAAAACTGTTCATTCATTTCGTTACGTCCACTTTGTACCTTAAAACAAATTTCAGAAACGTTCGCGTTCATATTTGTTTGTTTGCCACAGTGACCATGTAAAATGAAGGGTTCATTTACACTGAACTATTTGTGAGAAATGACCATTTGTTAACATTATTCTTGCAAAAAGATATGTGTTGCTAATGACAGTTTTTCCCCCCACTGCAGCGTTGCTACCATGCGTGCTGCTGTTCAACGTGGATGACAAGAATGGCCTGTCGTTCAGCGGCCCACTGGAGGACTTGTTCGGATACACGGTCCAGCAGTTTGAGAACAGCGAAGGAAAATGGTGAGCTTGCTTGTTATTGTCCCCCAGACATGACCTCACGATCACGATAGTGTTTGTTTTCATTCCTACCCGCCTCAAACCTCACATGGGGCCGGTTTTCCTTTCAACTGGACAAGTTCGACACAAAACGGATAGCTGTTAACGTAACTTATTATTCGTCGTAAGGCGCTTGTGTAGAATATCAGTGATCCCAAAGTCACTTGACGTGACAACATCTGCCTCGAATAAAGATCCCCTTTTCGTCCTTCCGTCTGCCCGTTAAATGAAAACGACTCACCGGAGCATCAACCAAGCGACCCTTGACCCTTCTTTTAATTGGTCGATGAGGGCATGTGTAAGCGAGAGCAAGTTGTGTATGTGTCTCATTACAGAAAGGTACACTCCCTCTGCGACGTCTACAGGTCTCTACAGCTCTCCGTTTGAGGGCCCTTGACCGCGTGACCCCGGGGCCCTAGTTGACTACCCAACTATCCTCGTGCGTCAGGCTGTAATGGCCCCTGTTAAGGATGTATGGGGTCTGTTAACTGTCACACTGTACTTCTCAATCAGCATGGGCAACTGTGATAAGGAACGATAAATATTCCCATGGCAGCTGACAGACTTATAAAATACAGACACCATCGTGTGAGAGATCAGCACTGTGTACTGATCTACTGGACAGACTGTCAGTTTACCCAGATTCTCTCAGTCACTTTCAGTTTAAAACGTACTTGCACACACAACTGCTTCTTCCATTGTTCATACTAGAGAGAGGCAGATAGAGAGAGAGTGTGTAAGCTGAGTGATCAATGGCACGGCTCCCCTAGATAGCATTCATTCACAGGGAGGGCTGTTTAAAGGGAGCCCCGGCCAGAGCCAAACGGCCATCGCCCGTCTTCAGGTCTGCACAACAGAGAGAGCGACTCAACAGTGAGAACCGGAGACGATCACAGATTTCTCTCTCTCAGATGTTTGCGATTCCAGCTTGTGCTCCCTGACGCTCGGCCCCACTTCAGCTAATCAGGGGCCATTAAGAGGGCGGAATGTTAATTGCTGAACTGTTGACATGCTAGCTGGTGACTAGGTCGCGTTGGCATTGTAGAAGTCTGGGAGAGCCACTTGGCAGTGGACTATATGGACTGCAACGACAACAAATGCTTTTACCTAAAATGGTGTCTTCTAAATCAGAAAATGGGTTGCTGACTAAAGTAAACAAAGTAAACAAGTCAACAAACGACGTGTAATTGAACAAACAATTGTGTTTGAATATACAGTGGATATAAAAGGTCTGTTAAAATGCCAGGTTTTTGTGATGGGGAAAAAAACGTTATATCATGTCAGGACTTTTTCTACCTTTAATGTGACCTATAACGTGAACAATTGAAAGAAAAAATAACAGAAATCTTTGAGGATAAAAACATATATATATATATATGTGTGTAGACTTTTTATATACACTGTAAACGTAGGTTTCAACTGCAAAACAACAACAACTGCTCTTTCCATTCTTTTTGGAAATATTTTTTGTAATCAATTCCCAGAGAGAGCATGTATCTATGCTCAAAGTGAAGCCATATGTTAGATGACCATGGCTTAACTTGTTTCGTGTTTCTCCCTCCAAAGGGTCCTTATCGGTTCCCCCCTTGCCGGTCAACCAGCCAAACGGACTGGAGACGTCTATAAATGCCCTGTGGGTCACGGGTCAAACCCTAAATGTATCAAGTTGGAACTGCCCGGTGAGTACCAGTTCACCCACATTTTTAAACACGCATGCCTCCAGTCTCGACCGTCCTCCATAATCTAGCTATTAGCTGAAGCCGAGCTGAAGCTTCACCATCAAACACATAAGTCTTTTATTTTCTGGTGCGCTGTTCTGCTCTGGGGCTGCCGGCCGTGAGGGAATTCCTGGGACGGGACGTGAGGTGCGGCAAACTCCACAGCAGCACAGGAAGACACTAAATAAACAGGATGTGGATCTCATCTCAGCCACTCAAAACTATAACATCATTAGTAAACAGAAAACCAAAAGGGCTTCCATTGCAGCAAGTTCAAAGTGCCGGGCGTAATCAATACCAGGGATTGACTGAGACTGAAACACTATTGGCGTTTTGCTGTTTATACCGTATTTACATTTCAGCTAATGTTCTGTAAAAAGGAACATCCCCCACACAAGGAAAGCTCACCGCTGTAATGAACCGAGCTCAATTCCAATTTTTTATAAAAAAAAGCAGAAACAACTTGTGAAAAATGGGAGTGAACCCCAATACCGACTAATATACTAGGGCTTTCAGCCAATCAGCATTCAGGACTCAAACCACCCGGTTTATTAGAAACTGTACACCACAAACATGACAGGATTTTTCACTGCTTTAGTTGCAGTTGTTATCATTTGTTAACACGTGTTAGCACTTGACTGGGCCGCTTTGTTCTGCCCCCATTGTACATGACATGGTTTATGAAAGTGTGAGAGTACAGAGAGAGTACATTATGAGAGTAGGTGGAATGATTTATCGAAAGACTCAAGGGCAGACTGGCTATCTGGCAATATGGCCCTTCGATTGGCTAGTAGACTTTGTCTGCCTCTCGTGCGTTCTCTTATTGAAGAGAGAAGTTAAACGAATGGACGTAAATGAAATTATCATTTTTCAATAAATAATGGGGGGCCTAAAATATATTAAGCCGGTGCATGGGCCTGATGTAGCTTAAGAATGTACCTGTGTGCTACATTGATGGTCCCTTTCCGACCCTGACGTCTTTGACAAATGCTTTTAGACCTAAGTGCTAATTTGGTTAAACATAGAATGCTGTTTGGCAGACACTTTCCCTGGAGACTCGGAGCAGTGTGGGGGAGTATTTCTGACCCCAGCCAGAGTTGAACCCCCATCCAGAGTTGAACCCCCATCCAGAGTTGAACCCCCATCCAGAGTTGAACCCCCATCCAGAGTTGAACCCACGGCCAGAGTTGAACCACCAGCCAGAGTTGAACCCCCAGCCAGAGTTGAACCCCAGCTAGAGTTGAACCCACGGCCACAGTTGAACCCCAGCCAGAGTTGAACCCCCATCCAGAGTTGAACCCCAGCCAGAGTTGAACCCCCATCCAGAGTTGAACCCCCATCCAGAGTTGAACCCCCATCCAGAGTTGAACCCACGGCCAGAGTTGAACCACCAGCCAGAGTTGAACCCCCAGCCAGAGTTGAACCCCAGCTAGAGTTGAACCCACGGCCACAGTTGAACCCCGATCCAGAGTTGAACCCCCATCCAGAGTTGAACCCCAGCCAGAGTTGAACCCCAGCCAGAGTTGAACCCCCATCCAGAGTTGAACCCCAGCCAGAGTTGAACCCCAGCCAGAGTTGAACCCCCATCCAGAGTTGAACCCCAGCCAGAGTTGAACCCCCATCCAGAGTTGAACCCCAGCCAGAGTTGAACCCCCATCCAGAGTTGAACCCCAGCCAGAGTTGAACCCCCATCCAGAGTTGAACCCCAGCCAGAGTTGAACCCCCATCCAGAGTTGAACCCCAGCCAGAGTTGAACCCCCATCCAGAGTTGAACCCCAGCCAGAGTTGAACCCCTAGCCAGAGTTGAACCCATGGCGCTGGCATGTGTCAAGCTCCTGCAACCATAGAGGACCAACTGAATTCACACTGCCAGCTGCAGTATTCCATGATTGAAAACAGATGCAGTAGATGTCGTTTTTATGAGTGAAGACGCTAGCAATGATATTCCAGCATTTTCCGAGACGGGGACAGTCATTTAACAACTAATTCCAGAAGTCACCACTGTATATATGTCAGTTGTACACATGGTTCAGGGAGGTCCATAGGGAATTGTCAGCCTATGGGAAAATGGATTAAGGAATTTGACCTGATGGTGTTTTTTCCCTTTTTGCTGATTGTTGATATATTCTCTATTTTCCTAGAAAACACAACAATTCCTAAAATACACGAAGTCAAAGAAAACATGACCATGGGAACGACATTGGTTACCAACCGTGAAGGAGGCTTTCTGGTAGGAGAACATAAGAGAATGCAGATGTGTGTCCTGTCATGTAGAGCTGTCATATTGTACTGTTCTTATTTGTTACAGTGATACATTTACATCGTTACATCATCATGACGTCATTCTCTCTCTGTCTCTCTCTCTTTCTCTCTTACTACTCTATTGAACTCACCAAGCTTCTTCCTTGTTGCCCATATAAGGACTGTTGACTTGACGGTCAAAGTTCAAAATGTTGTTTATTCCTGTGTGTTTGAAGTCTATTGATACATGTTGGGACCTAGAAATATAGTCAAACCTGACACATTGGTTCCATAGGGTAAATCTCAGGTTTAGGATTATAAAAAGCACCATTAAAATACCAATGTTTGTGGCTGGGATCTGAGGCCTGTGGTCCTCAGTATGGCTACATGTGTGATCAGTATGTACACCTGTCTTACAGGCCTGTGGTCCCCAGTATGGCTACATGTGTGATCTGTGTATACACCTGTCTTACAGGCCTGTGGTCCTCAGTATGGCTACATGTGTGATCAGTATGTACACCTGTCTTACAGGCCTGTGGTCCTCAGTGTGGCTACATGTGTGATCAGTATGTACACCTGTCTTACAGGCCTGTGGTCCTCAGTGTGGCTACATGTGTGATCTGTGTATACACCTGTCTTACAGGCCTGTGGTCCTCAGTGTGGCTATATGTGTGATCTGTGTATACACCTGTCTTACAGGCCTGTGGTCCTCAGTGTGGCTATATGTGTGATCTGTGTATACACCTGTCTTACAGGCTTGTGGTCCTCAGTATGGCTACAAGTGTGGTCAGCAGACATTCATCTCTGGGATTTGCACCAACGTCAGCTCCACCTTCCAGGTCCTCAACTCCTTCGCTCCGGCCGGGCATGGTATTGGACAACCCCCCACCCCCACACACCCCCACATACACACACATACACACAAATGAATAAACACAGACAGATAATAACAGCATTCTTTCCGCATCTCCTCCTACATCTGAGCTATCATACCAACAGACCGGAGTGTGTGTGTGTGTGCGTGTGCATGTGTGTGTGTGTGCGTGCGTGTGTGTGTGCATGCGTGTGTGTGTGTGCATGCGTGTGTGTGTGTGCGTGTGCGTGCGTGCGTGTGTGTGAGTCCGACCCCCGACCCATTCCTTTTCAAACCGCCCCGTCTCTGGAGGAACGGGGACTGAGAGAGACATTGAGGGTTGTGTACATAAGAGCATTCCACTTGGCGTAAACGCATCTGCAGTCCCTCGGGTCCTGCTACCATGTATGCCCAAGTTAGGATTCAGAGAGAAGCCCGGCCTCTGTGGAGAGTTATCAGCGTGTCAGGGGTAAACAGACCCTGGAAAACAGTTCCTGAGCCCCGCGTCAACTAGACACAGTGAAAAACTAGACATAACTAGACATAACTAGACACTGTGGAAAACTAGACACAACTAGACACAGTGGAAAACTAGACACAACTAGACACAACTAGACACAGTGGAAAACTAGACACAACTAGACGCAGTGGAAAACTAGATACAACTAGACGCAGTGGAAAACTAGACACAACTAGACACAGTGGAAAACTAGACACAACTAGACACAACTAGACACAACTAGACACAGTGGAAAACTAGACACAACTAGACACAACTAGACACAACTAGACACAGTGGAAAACTAGACACAACTAGAAGCAGTGGAAAACTAGACACAACTAGACACAACTAGACACAGTGGAAAACTAGATACAACTAGACGCAGTGGAAACTAGATACAACTAGACACAGTGGAAACTAGACACAACTAGACACAGTGGAAATCTAGACACAACTAGACACAGTGGAAAACTAGACACAACTAGACACAGTGGAAATCTAGACACAACTAGACACAACTAGACACAGCTAGACACTGTGGAAAACTAGATACAACTAGACACAGTGGAAAACTAGACACAACTAGACACAACTAGACACAGTGGAAAACTAGACACAACTAGACGCAGTGGAAAACTAGACACAACTAGACACAACTAGACACAGTGGAAAACTAGACACAACTAGAAGCAGTGGAAAACTAGACACAACTAGACACAACTAGACACAACTAGACACAGTGGAAAACTAGATACAACTAGACGCAGTGGAAACTAGATACAACTAGACGCAGTGGAAACTAGACACAACTAGACACAGTGGAAATCTAGACACAACTAGACACAACTAGACACAGCTAGACACTGTGGAAAACTAGACACAACTAGAAGCAGTGGAAAACTAGACACAACTAGACACAACTAGACACAACTAGACACAGTGGAAAACTAGACACAACTAGACGCAGTGGAAACTAGATACAACTAGACGCAGTGGAAACTAGACACAACTAGACACAGTGGAAATCTAGACACAACTAGACACAGTGGAAATCTAGACACAACTAGACACAGCTAGACACTGTGGAAAACTAGATACAACTAGACACAGTGGAAAACTAGACACAACTAGACACAACTAGACACAGTGGAAAACTAGACACAACTAGACACAGTGGAAATCTAGACACAACTAGACACAACTAGACACAGCTAGACACTGTGGAAAACTAGATACAACTAGACACAGTGGAAAACTAGACACAACTAGACACAACTAGACACAGTGGAAAACTAGACACAACTAGACGCAGTGGAAAACTAGACACAACTACACACAGCTCCTCGCCACTATTGGACAAGTATTGTAAATCGATTCTCGAGAAATCTGCGAACCGCAATGAGATGAGATTTTGAAATTTCTCCTCTCTTCTATGTCTCGAAGGTATAAGATGCTCTTTTAATTGCAGGGTTCTTCCTCTACTTCTCGAACTTAAACGTCAAACGCGTTAGCTGTACAAAAAAAGCGCCGTCCAAATCTGTGGCTTAAAATGTTGATTGAAGAGCAAAATGTGTAGCCGTCACAAATGTGTATCGACGAAACGTTTTGTTGTGCGCTAGCTCGCAATGTTGTCAGGAGCGGCTAAAGTGTTTGAACCCCTCTTCCATTCCAGAGTGCGCCATAAAACGTGACATCGTGGTGGTTCTAGACGGCTCCAACAGTATCTGGCCATGGGAAAGCATCACAGATTTCCTCTTGAAGTTACTGGAGAATATTGAAATCGGCCCTACGCTGTCCCAGGTGATCTCCCCTTCAAAGACTTCAAAGAAATGAATGTTATAGGTAGTATATAACTAATAGCAATCCACATAGGTAACGAGAAAGGTACATAATAAAGGTCATGGCTGGGGGTCAAAGTGTTGTGATTTGGTTCACACCTTCATGCCAATGAGACCCGCCCACGTCAAACTGAGTCAGCATGAAATCTGATACTTTGGATTATCAGCTGATAATTTGTTGACCACTGGTTTACAGTCTAAATTGTTTATGCTATTTCCAAGTATCACGGAGGGTAAAAACGGAGGGATTAGCTCAATAACCTCTAGTAATATACATCCCAATCCGTTTCCCTGTGTTCTCATTATCTACAGTATCGGCTCAATAAGTTATTGTCTTGGTTTTCAGTTGTACAATATCCTACGGGTGATATATCCTCTCTCTCTCTCTCTCTCTCTCTCTCTCTCTCTCTCTCTCTCTAATTTACTTGCAAGTCAACAGGAATCATATTGCCTTTATTACATAAGATTGACGATGCCAACACCTACAAAACGGGGATCTGTCCGAAGCGCCAGAACTAATGTAACTTGTTACTTGTGAATCATAACAGATCTACGGCGCCGCTCATGTTTACATACTGTGTCCATGAGTGACTCATCTACAACTGGCCCAGTTCGCACTGTCTAATCGTGATTAGTGTAATGTCCATGGGCTTTATGTGGAAGGAGATCCAGTTCAGAACACCCATGCTTTTGGTGAGGAGACGATTCACCGTGGTTACGTTTTAATGGCGAAATTACCGGTTTCCTCTGTGTGGCGCTGGAAAATATTGTCTCATGGAGATCTCTCTTTATATATCACATATTCCATAACTGGATAAATGTCCTCAGTGTTTTTTTAAAGAGAACGACGTCACATGAGAATCACCAGACCAAACCACACAGCTTTCTTTAGCCGGCCCTCTCAGTATGAGGGGCTGACAGGAAATAGAGATGACAGAACTACAGTCAATGGGAAGGGGCTGAAGAGGTTAGGTCACGTTTAACAGAAAGGGAGTGATATCCGATGAAATGACTCGTGTTTATATTTCTTGCTGCTGGTTTACCTGAACGGTCAAAATTGCACGTCAATCTTTTATACAAAAAAACCCGGAACAAGCAATGTGAAACTCTTTGTAAAATGACAGCTCAAAGTCCCAAAACAAAAACCTTTCCGGTTGTGACTTTCACAGGTATACAGACGGTGACAGCTTCACTATTCTCTTGTTTTTCGTTCGTATGTCCGCCCATCTGAAAGCAGCTTTTGTGTTCCAGGTGGGCATTGTGTCGTACGGAGAGAAAGTCAGCCACAACGTGAACCTCAGTCAGTTCGACAACACTCAGTCCCTCTTGGACAAAGTGAAAACCCTGCCACAGCAACAAGGCCGCAAGACAATGACGGCTTTAGGAATTGAGACAGCAAGGTACAGTGGTACAGCAAAACAAATGTGTCCGTTAAGTTTGGTTCGGCCCATTTCATTGACTTCCCTCCGCTGAGTTCAGGTTGTGTGTGCGGTATGTGGTCTCATGTATTTGACCTTTGACCTCTCACTGACCATAGGAAAGAGGCTTTCACTCTGGAGCGAGGGGCGCGGCCGGGAGTCAAGAAGGTGATGATCATCGTAACTGACGGAGAATCGCACGACACGTATGACCTTCAGGGCGTTATCGAAAGATGCGAGCAGGACGACATCGAAAGGTTCGGCGTCGCCGTGAGTACAAGACCGCCTGTCGTCAATATCGTAATATGTCGGCCAATAAGAACGCCACAAACGTGGGTGGGTTAGGCGACATGATACGTGCATTAATTCAAACGGTTAATGTTCAGGTGCTCGGCGATTACAACAGAAACAACAGAAGTATCGACGTAGTCAAGAAGTTCATCGAGGAGATCCAGTCAATCTCCAGCGATCCCGTGGGAGACCACTTTTTCAACGTGTCCGATGAGTTCGCCCTGTTGTCTATCGTTGACGCACTGGGGAGCAGTATCTTCGCCTTGGAGGGTAGGCTAAGCCGGTTTCTACACAGATCATCACAACATACTCAGTGTTACTTTGAACTTTAGATATCTGATAAACCCAGCTACACGTTTCTTTTTACAACAGTGTGCAACAGCGATTCAAATAGTCTGTATTTTCACATCCCCGAGAGGAAGTTTGTGATTGGCCAGACAACGCCATGGTCAAATCATTACACCAATGAACGCAAAGAATAAAAACAAACTAGAGTGATTGTGTAGTAACGGATCAAATCCTTTCCACAGCTACGTCTGGCAACCACACCTCGTCCTATAAGATGGAGATGTCCCAGGCTGGATTTAGTGCACACACCTCAAAGGTGAGTCTCCGTTCTCTCCCTGGGTCTTCTCCCTCTGTACACTGTTAAAATGCTGGCATAGGTTAGCAATCAACTGGAGCATGAGATTTAAATCCAGACCACTATCTCTATGAATCAAATACTCTCGACAGAAATGTTTCCTCGTTTCCTGCATAATGAAAAATTCTGCAAATATATTCTATCTTTACTGGATTGAAAGGGACGTTTTAGAAAAATATATATATATGCTACTAGGTTTTCCAACTGTCGACGGAGGCCACCAGTTGCATGCAATTGATGTGATTTATTTCATTTAAAAGGGTTGAAGGTTTAAGCATGAAATTGTGGGAAACGGTTTGAGGAAATCACATGTTTTGGGGAATCTGGGACGAATCTTTGATTGTCTGCTGATCGAACCGACTTCAGCGCAAACAATGAGTCTTATCTCCTCTCTCTTTTTTAACGCGATCTATAGAATATTCTGAAGCCAGCGACCCTCTGTCCTTTCTCCTCGCAATCAATCGAGACCTGTTCTGTTCAAGGAAAAAAACGTGATGCTTTTCTTTCTCGTGGAGAGGATGTTTGATTTAAACAAACAAGTCACTTTGTTGTTCTTCTCTCAGTTGAAATGCATTCATCTGGCATTTCCGTGAACGTAAATGAATGTAGAGTAAACACGAACCCCTCCCCCGTTGAGTCATTGTCTCTCTGTCTTCCCTCTTCCCAATCAGTATAAACTCCTTATGTCGAAGCTACATCAAGGCCTTCGCTCCCCTCCCTGGCCCACGCCTCAGCCTCATCACCTACGCATTGTTTATACATCCAGAAACAACAGAGACTGTCTTTCGATGAGACAGCCCATCCCTCTGTCTTAAGGCGTGACCCCGGTCTGACTCGAACTCCAGGAATAGCATTGTGAAAGTTGTTTTTCCATGCTACATGCTACACGGCAAACTGGTCCTTCTCACTGAGGTCGAAAACATAAGTCTGTTGTGTTCCATGCTGCCGCTTCCATTTCCTGTTCCTGTCATTTAGAGCACCTGTCCCATAGAGGTAGATAGAGGACCTCAACACAGCAACTCAGTGAACTCTAAACTCTCTCTGAAATACATTCCGGATGGAAATAAGTTGTCACATCTGACTTATCGCATATTGATTGAAAAAAGTCAGTCAGGGGTTTCAATATCCAGGACAGATAAATATATTGTTGTTTAATCTAATTGATTGTTAGGAGGGACTGATGCTGGGAGCTGTAGGGGCATACGAGTGGAACGGAACTGTGGTGATGCAAACCGACCAGGGAACCCTGGTCCCCCAAAACGCAGACTTCCAGGACCCTCTGGACCAGAGGAGGGAGAGCCTGGCTGGGTATGTGGGTAAGTAAGGAGCACGCACACACACAAAAACAGCCAGTCCAGGCAAAACATCCAAATCTATGACTCTATCTATGAATCAACGTTTTTGACTGTTTCGTTTTTATAACCTTAATTTAAACATACATAACTGTTTTATTACATGTCTTCTTTCCCGTCACGCCATTTGTCTATAGATACGTCTAGACCGGTTCCGCTCTATACCTTTATATAAACCTCTCCACACGCTAGGTTCTCGGCGATGTTTTCTCTCATTCAAAAGCTGAAGCTAGTTTGAAATATCGTTTATCTTATTTGGATGACAATCTTTACTGACACTTGGAAAGTGGGACCCTGAGCCAAATCCTTAGTGTCTCCTGGCTCCTGTATAAACAGCACAGGGCAGTGGGGTAAACTACTAGCTCCATTACTCAAAAATGTTCAAACATGGGTGTCATAAATGCCACTACTCCCTATGTAGCACACTGCATTGGACCCGGGCCCATAGAGATTTCTATTTTCAGTGCACTACGCCAGTGCGCTTTTATTTTGAAATGACAGAGGAACGTGGCCTGCTAGTTATGCTGCCTTTTATGGCTTGTGAGGAAGACCATGTTCAGGGTTGAATAATAAATAACGTGGCACATTGTCTTGTACTCAGATGTCGTCACAGTGTTTTATTGCCATATCTCTCAACAGTATGACTGAAATAATGCCAGACGGACAAATACCGAAATACGCAGCTAGGTAAAAAAAAAACTAAAACGTCATTTTGTTTCCCACACCCGGCAGGATATGACGTGCAGTCGGCCTCGACACCTGACGGCGTGCTGTACATCACCGGGGCGCCGCGTTACAACCACACCGGCAGAGTGATCGTGTACAAGCTGAACGGGACGGCCGTCAAAGTCACACAAGTTCTGAAAGGTGAACAGGTGAGTCCTCAATCAGTGCTGAGTGCGCACAAGCTCGTGGGCCATGTGGGTCAAAGTTCATTTACATATTGTATCAGTAGAAATGGACGGTAATACTGCCCGCTGTTCCGAAGGTCGAAGGTCACCCTCATGCTATGAGCAAAGCGTTTGAGATCCAATAAGAGAGCTCAATATGGTCAATGCTCTACGGTTGCCTGAAAGCTTTGTGTTCCCGGTCTGTAGATCGGCTCCTACTTTGGCAGCGTGCTCTGTACGGTGGACGTCGACCAGGACTCGTACACGGACATCCTTCTGGTCGGAGCTCCCATGTACATGGGTCCAGAGAAGGACGAACAAGGACAGGTGTACGTCTACAAGCTCAACGAGGTACGACGCCGAGTCGCTCTTTCGCCCGTCACACTGAATTCCCCATTGAAACGTGTTACCTTGAAGGGTTCGAAAGCGAATCAGCTTTATCTTTTTTTGTGAAGGGGGGGGTCACTATCGATGTCTGCTAGAGTGTGAAGTCTCCACGGAGACGCCGACTTCCTGTTTGGTTTGAACCGACGTTGTTTTCACATTATTTAGAAAAGTGGATATCATTGTGACAACCATGAATGTGAAATCAATGTGCTTTTTTGGAAACATTTAACCTAAGCCCATTTCGCCATCGTCTGTTAGTTTTCGCATATAATTCACGCTAGTTGACACCTCAACCGCATCAGAACGTCTAAATCATCGTCCGGGCTTGCTTGCATTACGACCGGAGCAAAGTTGCAATCGTAAAACTATGCGAATATAGATATATAGATATAGATCCGCCGATACTCACTCAATTCCCCTCACCTCGTCACCTCTCAATTCCCCTCACCACGTCACCTCTCCCAAACCCCTCCACACCTTCAGAAGGGCCTGTTTGAGCACCAGGCGACGCTGAAACCCGACAACCAGACGTGCTGCACCTCCGCCCAAACCCACAGCTGCGCCGCCGTCAACAAGAACGACCCGTGCGGGTCCCGATTCGGCACCGCCATCGCGGACGTCAGCGACCTGGATCTGGACGGGAACCGTGACGTGGCCATCGGGTCGCCGCTGGAGAACGACCACAGGGGCGCCGTGTACATCTACCACGGCGCCGGGAAGACCATCAAGGAGAAATACGTGCAGGTAAAACGAGCCGAGACGCACGTTCTTCTCATGTCCTCCGTTCATTTCACCAATTCTTCAGCCTCCACTGGCGCTAATCCGTAGTCGATGGGTCAGATCGTGTTGTGCGGAAAAGCAATGTCCATTATGTGGATTCAGTTACGCTAAAATACACAACAGGATGAGAGAAAACACTCTGGGTTGTTATTGTGAGTTCTGAAAAGTGGGTTTGTGCTGACGGGGTTTCAGAGAATCCCTGGTCCTGGAGACGGGGTGAAGACAAAGTTTTTCGGTCAGTCGATCCACGGCGTCATGGACCTGAACGGAGACGGTATAATTGACGTTACCATCGGAGGACTAGGCGGGGCCTCTCTGTTCTGGTGAGTGCCCAGAGAGTGGCTAAGCATTTGGTCCAAATCATGACACTTTATATGCACACTGTCGTGTCTAGTAGTAGCATTGACTTAAAATATCTCCCATAAAATGAGTCATTTCAACTTAATCTCATTTATCAAACACTCACGCTTTGATGAGACGGTGTCCCTCCCGGGATTTGAACCGACAACCCCTCTTCCTGTACGTACAAATCCCGCGGCTCTCTTCTCATGAAGTTGAGCCCGCTCCTCACCACAGGCCACAACCTGAGGACCCCTTACACCCACTCACTCTGTCTTAGAGCGGGCCTAACTGACCAGATCTAAACCAGATTTTACAGCACTTCTGGGCTCTTGGCCCTCAGCCTAACATAATGAGCCTGCGGAGACAGTGGAAGTCACTCCCAAATTCCTTATCGTCCCCAGCAGTGGCTTAAAAGAGTCACACTGCAACTGAAGAACTCAGCTAAGCTATATAATTCGCTGACGTTTGCCAAGGTGACTCACGTTTAACGCACGTTCGCACACAGATAATATCAGAATAGATTTGGGGGTTAAATGTACAAGTTAGAGCTATGGCTTTTTTGGCCTCGGCTGTTTTCCTTGTTTGGATTTTATTTAAGCTCTTATATTAAGGTCACAGGACAATGTGGCATTAAATTATCTGTTTCTATTCAGGTCAAAGGATGTTGCGAAGCTTTACGCCAACTTGACCTTTGACCCGAGCAAGATTAACCTTCAGCAGCCCTCAAAAGACTGTGTGCTCGGCGGAAGAGAGACCGTGTGTGTGAAGACCAGGGTTTGTTTCAGCTACAGTGTCAAATCTGAGAAGGAAGACGCGTATGTGGCCACAGGTGAGAGTCTGGTCAAGACATGTTCCTTTATCCAGTGTGTTGTACTTCAAAATAAAACTGTAAAAACAAAAGCATCTGCTGAAAGATGTAAAGCTCATCTGTTACGTTAGTGTAGCTCCAATAGGTCATAGGTCGAAAATTCCAGTAACTTTCATTGAGTTCACAGGTTTTTAGGAAATCCTTGTTTTAAATGTAATAAATCAAGAGACTAAACTCAAAATCTCCCGACCAATTAGGATTTCTGGAGATCATTGGGAATTTGGGGAAAGTTCCTGAAAATGTGCAACACTAGTGGTGACTGGTGTTTTGGGTGTTGTTTCAGCCATTAAATATACCCTGACACTGGACTCTCTGAGGGCCAAGTCTCGGGCTGCGTTTGTCAACGACAATGAGAAGAGCGAGAGAAAGGTCCAGGCCACCGTCAACATCACAGACGACCTGTGTGTCGAGCATTCCTTCGCCATGAAGGCAAGTACACGTGTCTCCGCCCAGCCTGGTAAACATGAAGGGAGATAGTGTGAGAAGAGGGTGTGACTTTGTCCCAAGCTGAAAGGTTCTTGATATCTCATCTGACTTTCTATTCAGTGGGTGAGATTGTCAGTGGATAGATGAGATTTATTCTGAAGCCACGTTGGTCCGTTATCGATTCATGGTGGGAAAACTATGAACATGGAGCGGACAAATCCCTTTTCCCTTCATCAAAGGAAAACGTGTTGTAAAAACAACCTCTTTTACTAAAAGGCCCATTACTGTACATTATGGCATTCAGCGTTAGAAAGGCCAATAAATCCATGCACATTACAACGGTGTGCTTGTTGTTTTCATGGGTTTTAGATGAACAAAAGAGGTTTGAAATGAACATAACACTATCTAAAGGAAACCTGAACGTTTAAGGGAGGAGGGAGGATATGAGATAAATATAGAGAGGAGGAGCTGGGGAGAAAGAGATAGGAGACAGACGGAGCGAAAGCAAATTGAGTTTGGGCAAGTCTGAATTAGGCATGTTAGAGTTTGTGTTCGTAGAAAATGAGTCACAGAGATGGAGTCAGAGAGATGGAGTCAGTGGGAGAGAGTCAGCGAGATGGAGTCAGTGGGAGAGAGTCTGAGAGATGGAGTCATTGGGAGAGAGTCAGAGAGATGGAGTCAGTGGGAGAGAGTCTGAGAGATGGAGTCATTGGGAGAGAGTCAGAGAGATGGAGTCAGTGGGAGAGAGTCTGAGAGATGGAGTCAGTGGGAGAGAGTCAGCGAGATGGAGTCAGTGGGAGAGAGTCTGAGAGATGGAGTCATTGGGAGAGAGTCAGAGAGATGGAGTCATTGGGAGAGAGTCAGAGAGATGGAGTCAGTGGGAGAGAGTCAGCGAGATGGAGTCAGTGGGAGAGAGTCTGAGAGATGGAGTCATTGGGAGAGAGTCAGAGAGATGGAGTCAGTGGGAGAGAGTCTGAGAGATGGAGTCATTGGGAGAGAGTCAGAGAGATGGAGTCAGTGGGAGAGAGTCTGAGAGATGGAGTCAGTGGGAGAGAGTCAGCGAGATGGAGTCAGTGGGAGAGAGTCTGAGAGATGGAGTCATTGGGAGAGAGTCAGAGAGATGGAGTCATTGGGAGAGAGTCAGAGAGATGGAGTCAGTGGGAGAGAGTCAGCGAGATGGAGTCAGTGGGAGAGAGTCTGAGAGATGGAGTCAGTGGGAGAGAGTCAGAGAGATGGAGTCAGTGGGAGAGAGTCAGAGAGATGGAGTCAGTGGGAGAGAGTCAGAGAGATTGAGTCAGTGGGAGAGAGTCAGAGAGATGGAGTCAGTGGGAGAGAGTCAGAGAGATGGAATCAGTGGGAGTCAGAGAGATGGAGTCAATGGCAGAGAGTCGGAGAGATGGAGTCAGTGGGAGAGAGTCAGAGAGATGGAGTCAGTGGGAGAGAGTCAGAGAGATGGAGTCAATGGGAGAGAGTCGGAGAGATGGAGTCAGTGGGAGAGAGTCAGAGAGATGGAGTCAGTGGGAGAGAGTCAGAGAGATGGAGTAAGTGGGAGAGAGTCTGAGAGATGGAGTCAGTGGGAGAGAGTCAGCGAGATGGAGTCAGTGGGAGAGAGTCTGAGAGATGGAGTCATTGGGAGAGAGTCAGAGAGATGGAGTCAGTGGGAGAGAGTCAGCGAGATGGAGTCAGTGGGAGAGAGTCTGAGAGATGGAGTCAGTGGGAGAGAGTCAGAGAGATGGAGTCAGAGGGAGAGAGTCAGAGAGATGGAGTCAGTGGGAGAGAGTCTGAGAGATGGAGTCATTGGGAGAGAGTCAGAGAGATGGAGTCAGTGGGAGAGAGTCTGAGAGATGGAGTCAGTGGGAGAGAGTCAGCGAGATGGAGTCAGTGGGAGAGAGTCTGAGAGATGGAGTCATTGGGAGAGAGTCAGAGAGATGGAGTCATTGGGAGAGAGTCAGAGAGATGGAGTCAGTGGGAGAGAGTCAGCGAGATGGAGTCAGTGGGAGAGAGTCTGAGAGATGGAGTCAGTGGGAGAGAGTCAGAGAGATGGAGTCAGTGGGAGAGAGTCAGACAGATGGAGTCAGTGGGAGAGAGTCAGAGAGATTGAGTCAGTGGGAGAGAGTCAGAGAGATGGAGTCAGTGGGAGAGAGTCAGAGAGATGGAATCAGTGGGAGTCAGAGAGATGGAGTCAATGGCAGAGAGTCGGAGAGATGGAGTCAGTGGGAGAGAGTCAGAGAGATGGAGTCAGTGGGAGAGAGTCAGAGAGATGGAGTCAATGGGAGAGAGTCGGAGAGATGGAGTCAGTGGGAAAGAGTCAGAGAGATGGAGTCAGTGGGAGAGAGTCAGAGAGATGGAGTAAGTGGGAGAGAGTCTGAGAGATGGAGTCAGTAGGAGAGAGTCAGAGAGATGGAGTCAGTGGGAGAGAGTCTGAGAGATGGAGTCAGTGGGAGAGAGTCAGAGAGATGGAGTCAGTGGGAGAGAGTCAGCGAGATGGAGTCAGTGGGAGAGAGTCAGAGAGATGGAGTCAGTGGGAGAGAGTCAGAGAGATGGAGTCAGTGGGAGAGAGTCAGAGAGATGGAGTCAGTGGGAGAGAGTCAGAGAGATGGAGTCAGTGGGAGAGAGTCAGAGAGATGGAGTCAGTGGGAGAGAGTCAGAGAGATGGAGTCAGTGGGAGAGAGTCAGAGAGATGGAGTCAGTGGGAGAGAGTCAGAGAGATGGAGTCAGTGGGAGAGAGTCAGAGAGATGGAGTCAGTGGGAGAGAGTCAGAGAGATGGAGTCAGTGGGAGAGAGTCAGAGAGATGGAGTCAGTGGGAGAGAGTCAGAGATATGGAGTCAGTGGGAGAGAGTCAGAGAGATTGAGTCAGTGGGAGAGAGTCAGCGAGATGGAGTCAGTGGGAGAGAGTCAGAGAGATGGAGTCAGTGGGAGAGAGTCAGAGAGATGGAGTCAGTGGGAGAGAGTCAGAGAGATGGAGTCAGTGGGAGAGAGTCAGAGAGATGGAGTCAGCTCGGATGTAGATCAAGGATCTAAGTGGATTTGAACAGGGGGAAAATAGTCACTTCGGTAGATCGAGAAGATTGGAAAATTGAGGCAGGGTATAGCTGTGGCAGTTCAGTGACCTGTTTGGGATGCAGGAAGAATGGTCTGGGAAGTATTCCTGGACAGATGTCCAGCAGACCAAATGTTTTACATCGAACAGAGAAGGGATCTCAGTTCTTTATAGGTTTCCTGATGTGGTGGGGAAACTCTGAACGTTTTCATATCAGAGAGGTCGTAGTGTCGAGTTGGTAATTAAGGAATGAAATAATGTCTTAAGGACTGGAGGCAGGAGGAAGGGATTTGATAGGCTGTCGGGCGGATGGACGTCACTGAGCGGGGGAATAAGGTCATTGAGTAGTTTAGTTATTTTAGACTGGGACCTGTGCCAGAGTGAACCAGTGAGGACTTGAGTGCTCTTTCTCCTGTCCAGACGGAGAGTGTAGAGAGACGGGAATGAGGGGAGCTGCTGGGCGATCAGTGGATGAGGTCACGATGCATTCCACTGGAGACATCCAACACGTAGCCATCCCCTGTATCCCAGCAGAAACATACTCCTTAATCATACTGGCCAACATATGCATGGCCCGCAATACCCCATCAGGGAGTGAATTCAAAGGAAAGTAGCCGTCATCAGCTGGCTGCTTGTAACAGTGGGTTATCAGAAGGTTATCCATAAGGCGAATAAAATCCATGGCGCAGATAAGTCGAAAATAAAATACTTTCATTTTCTTTCAGAAAGCGGATAGAATTACTAGGAATGCGTCAATTCCAATTGTGGATATGTTTTGGGTATTGGCAACGTCAGGTTTATGTAACCGGTACCACAAAATAATAATAATAATACGTTTTATTTATATAGCGCCTCTCCAGGGCTCAAGGACGCTTTACAATTCAGGACATACAACAGTAAGCAATAATAACAAACATTACCACCAAAAATACACAGAAGGACAACAACAGTTAAATACAAGCTTACAAATAACACTTAGAGAATAAGTGGGTTTTGAGTAAGGATTTGAATTCAGATAGAGTACAGACATAGCGGAGTGATTGAGGGAGAGAGTTCCACAGTGTTGGTGCAACAACACTGAACGATCTAGCCCCCATGGAAGCTAGCCGGTGCTTAGGGACTACAAGAAGGCTAGAGTCAGAGGATCTTAGTGAGCGTGCCGGTTTGTAGGGATGGATGGACAAAACAAGTTGTTTTAACAAGATGCGGAAACATGTCGTATGTTGTTTATAATGTGCAGATTGGAAACATGGCCGCTATGTCTAGTGAACTCAGTTTATGAGCTACAGACTGGAATTGCATTATACATCAAACAACAACTAGTGAAACAGTTGTAGTGGCAAATGTTGCAACGCGTTTTAAGGGGTGACCGTAGAGAAACTTATTCTTGCTAGCTAACGTTAACGAAGTTGGCTAAAGCTAGCTCAACTGGCTAATGCCTGCTAATGCTAGCTAACGCCTGCTAGTTAACGCTAGGCTAATTAAAAATAAAATTCTTTCAACTGTGCGATTTCTAATCTCGAAATCCATTGATATTTATTGCTAACTAGCAAGGAATCGGAAAAGAAAATGTGAAGGGGATATCGGCGCAACATTTACAAATACAATACATTGCCTGGCAGTGAGTTGAAGCGAAACAGTGGACATGCAATTAACAGGAAATATTGTCCCCTATTAGGCTAGACTGGACTTCAGAGACCCAATCATGATCTCACTGGAGTTTGCCCTGGCTGAGGACACGGGACCCATCCTGGACGGAAATCTGCCGACGTCACTCAACAAAACGGTAACAACAACGGCGACGTAGCAACGGCACTCGATTCCCGCTCTAACCACCGGAGGGGTCCGTGCAACTGCTCACCTTGCCGTACTTAAGACAGCTTTGTTTACAGCTAATCGAAAAAGCGTCCAGGTTTCAATATATGTGAGCTGTAATCGTCCAAAGCAAAAGTCCCCTCCCACATCTTCTTGGCTCGGTCCAGCACTGGGAAGGGCGATTATCCTCTGCAACAGCTGACAGCCATCTTTCACTGAGTGTAGTCGGAGGCTTACTAGCTCTGCAGACAGTTAGCCCGTTCCCATGGTCCCCGCCCCCGCAGTTTACACACATTTCTGGGTGATAAGTTGCTCGCCGGACGGACAGTCGGGGAACAAGAACATGCGTGTCAGCAACCCATGGATAGTAGAGGGAATCAACCTGGCTTAGAGGTCCTGGAACCACGACAGGGTGAGCTCTCGTCCAAGTTACATTTCTGCTTGGCGACTGTGTCTCTGGAGACCCGAGTTCTCACGCCACCATCATGACACCACTCGACTCAAAGCCTCACACAGTTCCTGGGCTTCTGCTATAAAGTGTTCTCCGAAGGCACATTTCTGTTTACATTTAATTGGTTCACATGTGGACATAACATAACATGTGGACAATACGTCTCATTGGTTCGCCAAACACGTGGACAATACGTCTCATTGGTTCGCCATAACATGTGGACAATACGTCTCATTGGTTCGCCATAACATGTGGACAATACGTCTCATTGGTTCGCCATAACATGTGGACAATACGTCTCATTGGTTCTCCATAACATGTGGACAATACGTCTCATTGGTTCCCCATAACATGTGGACAATACGTCTCATTGGTTCGCCATAACATGTGGACAATACGTCTCATTGGTTCGCCATAACATGTGAACAATACGTCTCATTGGTTCGCCATAACATGTGAACAATACGTCTCATTGGTTCCCCATAACATGTGGACAATACGTCTCATTGGTTCGCCATAACATGTGGACAATACGTCTCATTGGTTCCCCATAACATGTGGACAATACGTCTCATTGGTTCACCATAACATGTGGACAATACGTCTCATTGGTTCGCCATAACATGTGGACAATACGTCTCATTGGTTCGCCATAACATGTGGACAATACGTCTCATTGGTTCCCCATAACATGTGGACAATACGTCTCATTGGTTCGCCATAACATGTGGACAATACGTCTCATTGGTTCCCCATAACATGTGGACAATACGTCTCATTGGTTCCCCATAACATGTGGACAATACGTCTCATTGGTTCGCCATAACATGTGGACAATACGTCTCATTGGTTCGCCATAACATGTGGACAATACGTCTCATTGGTTCGCCATAACACGTGGACAATACGTCTCATTGGTTCGCCATAACACGTGGACAATACGTCTCATTGGTTCCCCATAACATGTGGACAATACGTCTCATTGGTTTGCCATAACATGTGAACAATACGTCTCATTGGTTCACCATAACATGTGGACAATACGTCTCATTGGTTCGCCATAACATGTGGACAATACGTCTCATTGGTTCCCCATAACATGTGGACAATACGTCTCATTGGTTCGCCATAACATGTGGACAATACGTCTCATTGGTTCGCCATAACATGTGGACAATACGTCTCATTGGTTCTCCATAACATGTGGACAATACGTCTCATTGGTTCCCCATAACATGTGGACAATACGTCTCATTGGTTCGCCATAACATGTGGACAATACGTCTCATTGGTTCGCCATAACATGTGGACAATACGTCTCATTGGTTCGCCATAACATGTGGACAATACGTCTCATTGGTTCCCCATAACATGTGGACAATACGTCTCATTGGTTCGCCATAACATGTGGACAATACGTCTCATTGGTTCGCCATAACATGTGGACAATACGTCTCATTGGTTCGCCATAACATGTGGACAATAAAATGGTTCTAGTGTGGTCATGGATAATCCTCTGTCATGTTCCACTCCCCCTTTATCACAGAGTCTAGGAAAACCACACTCACGCCACTAAACACACCAGAGGGATATTCAGTTTTTCGTATACTAAGAATTTCCTGATATGTTGAACGGCGTTCCAGATTGTCGTTCCTGTAAGTGGACCCTGTTGATCTTGTCACCATTCCAATTTACACTGGGAATGGGAACTAATGAGATCTGAAGTCTCAAAGCGGTAGGGGGGAAATGTTTGTCATTGGAATGCACTTTAACCGTATCGGGAAATAAAACAAAGCGCACCCGCTATGCCTTTGTTAGCTCGCTAGTTCAGCGTTGTACACATGAGATATTATAAGTAACAATACACATGTCATTCAGATTCCTTTGGTGGACTGTGGTAACGACAACAAGTGCATAGCTGACCTATCACTGGAGGCTGTGTCCAGCATAAAAAGGTATGGCCACAACAATTTAATTTCCTTCAATCCCTGTAACTGCGATGACCGGCGTCACTCTTTATGTTGCATTTTGGCGCCCCCGAGTGGTGATTAAGGTGACATGTCACAACATAATATTAGCCCTGCCACTGTAGTAACCCTCACAATCTTTCCAGTCTTGTGATCAAAGCCAACAAGGAAAAATTCCACGTGTTCATCACCACTAGAAACAGCCAAGACAACGCTTACAACACCAAGGTTATGATGAGTTTTACCGAGAACATCAACTACGTCAAGGTCGAGGTGAGTTGCCTCTCTGCCTTCACACCAGCTGTGCAGCATTATATTACATTCAGTCATTTATTACATTCTGGTTTAAGACATAATTATCAGTAAACATCAAACATTGTTTACCCCCCCCCCCCCATGCAGCCTAAAGAGAAAGAATGCAGTCTAGATAACACTAAAATTGAGTGTGCAGTGGGATATCCGTTCCTCAAAAGTAACGCGGAGGTAAGGACATATTCTTGGTATTGATATTTATTTTGCTTGATATTGATATTGCCTTTTTTGTTTTTCACATGGAGGCTATATTTTACGGCGTACTTGTTATTGTAGTCACATGAAGTCGGACATGAAGCTCCTTCAATTTATTGGCTTCTTAGTAGCCTCAGTCTCCTTGCCCTTCCTGTTTAGAGTGATGGTCTGATGTATGCAGGGTCTGATGTATGCAGGGTCTGGTGTATGCAGGGTCTGGTGTATGCAGGGTCTGATGTATGCAGGGTCTGGTGTATGCAGGGGCTGATGTATGCAGGGTCTGGTGTATGCAGGGTCTGGTGTATGCAGGGTCTGATGTATGCAGGGTCTGGTGTATGCAGGGTCTGGGTTATGCAGGATCTGGTGTATGCAGGGTCTGGTGTATGCAGGGTCTGGTGTATGCAGGGTCTGGTGTATGCAGGGTCTGGTGTATGCAGGGTCTGGTGTATGCAGGATCTGATGTATGCTGGGTCTGGTGTATGCAGGGTCTGGTGTATGCAGGGTCTGGTGTATGCTGGGTCTGGTGTATGCAGGGTCTGGTGTATGCAGGATCTGATGTATGCTGGGTCTGGTGTATGCAGGGTCTGGTGTATGCAGGGTCTGGTGTATGCAGGGTCTGGTGTATGCAGGATCTGATGTATGCAGGGTCTGGTGTATGCAGGGTCTGGTGTATGCAGGATCTGATGTATGCAGGGTCTGATGTATTCAGGGTCTGGTGTATGCAGGATCTGCTGTATTCAGGGTCTGGTGTATGCAGGATCTGATGTATGCAGGGTCTGGGTTATGCAGGGTCTGGTGTATGCAGGATCTGATGTATGCAGGATCTGATGTATGCAGGGTCTGGTGTATGCAGGGTCTGGTGTATGCAGGGTCTGGTGTATGCAGGATCTGATGTATGCAGGGTCTGGTGTATGCTGGGGCTGATGTATGCAGGGGCTGATGTATGCAGGGTCTGGTGTATTCAGGATCTGGGTGGTGCCATACACATTCCACTGTATAATAATGGTCTTAACTGAGCACCAAGGGACATAGCCTCTCCACAACTTTATCTTGAGGATCTTTTGAAACGACCTTTCTGCCCATTGTGGGTTATTTGATTTAAATTGCATTACTAAGCGGTGGAGTAGTGCAATACCTCCATCAAAAACTGCTTTTATTCTGAACTAATCAAAATCACTACAATTGATGACAGATGGAAGCCAATTAGCTTGATTTGTTTCTTGGTTATAGATGCAGACTCACTATATATTAATGTTATTATTAAATCTTTATCACTTCAGGCTCACTATATGTTATTTTTATACATTATCTGTATATATTCCTTATAATATTGAGACTCAAATCTGGGCTATCGTTCCTACATTTTGATAATAATAGAATTGTTGCTTCATTTTCTTTGCAGGAAAAGTTTACAATCCAGTTTGAAGTCAACCCAGCACACGTCTGGAAAAATATTCAGATTAACGTAACTGCAACCAGGTAATGTGAGACAAAAAATCCACAGGTTATTATATCAGAAGAAAAATAAACAAAATGGCCGATTTAATGAGCGTCCCTCTTACAACAGCGACAGTGAAGAAATGAACAACACCCTCCAAGATAACTACGTGACAATTTCCATCCCTGTAATGTACGAGGCTGGACTCAGCTTTACAGCGTGAGTACAAAAGCTAGTCCGAAACGTGTCACCAAAACGTGTCACCGAAACCTAATATCCAGTCAGTTGGCACCGCAAACCACAGAGGCTATATAAGATCTTAAAGGGCAGAAGGGTTACATAAAAGTGTAATAAATTCGCTTTCAATTGTTTCTATTTCTATTCTCCTGTCAACAATAAGTGGTAAATCTTCGGCTAGGCATTACTGCTGTTGACTAGTTTTCTACGATTAACCGCATACTGGACACAAATAGGGAACAGTAACAGTAGTAGGGAAAACATGTATTATTAGCGTATTATTAAGGTTTAATTACACCAATAATAATGATCAGTGTTTATATTACATCTGGATTAACCCCCACCTCTCTCCTCCATCCCTCTGTCAGGGAGAAGTACATGGATGTGGACCACATAATAGTCAAAGAGGGAGATGAGTATCCTGGAGTTTTCAACGACACCAGTTTAATTGGAGAAATGGTCCACATCAGCTACATGGTGAGCTCCATCTCTAAAGGGGACAACGCGGTGACCGCTGAATGGGACGTGAAGCCGGCGTAAAATGGACACTACGTAGTGTGGTACTGATCACTTAGTGTGGTACTGATCACTTAGTGTGGTACTGATCAATTAGTGTGGTACTGATTACTCCGTGTGGTACTGATTATGTAGTCTGGTACTGATTACTTAGTGTGGTACTGATCAATTAGTGTGGTACTGATCACTTAGTGTGGTACTGATCAATTAGTGTGGTACTGATCACTTAGTGTGGTACTGATCATTTAGTGTGGTACTGATTATGTAGTGTGGTACTGATTATGTAGTCTGGTACTGATCACTTAGTGTGGTACTGATCACTTAGTGTGGTACTGATCAATTAGTGTGGTACTGATCACTTAGTGTGGTACTGATCACTTAGTGTGGTACTGATCACTTAGTGTGGTACTGATCAATTAGTGTGGTACTGATCACTTAGTGTGGTACTGATCACTTAGTGTGGTACTGATCAATTAGTGTGGTACTGATCAATTAGTGTGGTACTGATCACTTAGTGTGGTACTGATCAATTAGTGTGGTACTGATTATGTAGTGTGGTACTGATTATGTAGTCTGGTACTGATCACTTAGTGTGGTACTGATTATGTAGTGTGGTACTGATTATGTAGTCTGGTACTGATCACTTAGTGTGGTACTGATCACTTAGTGTGGTACTGATCAATTAGTGTGGTACTGATCAATTAGTGTGGTACTGATCACTTAGTGTGGTACTGATCAATTAGTGTGGTACTGATTATGTAGTGTGGTACTGATTATGTAGTCTGGTACTGATCACTTAGTGTGGTACTGATCACTTAGTGTGGTACTGATCACTTAGTGTGGTACTGATCACTTAGTGTGGTACTGATCAATTAGTGTGGTACTGATCAATTAGTGTGGTACTGATCACTTAGTGTGGTACTGATCAATTAGTGTGGTACTGATCACTTAGTGTGGTACTGATTATGTAGTGTGGTACTGATTATGTAGTCTGGTACTGATCACTTAGTGTGGTACTGATTATGTAGTCTGGTACTGATTACTTAGTCTGGTACTGATCACTTAGTGTGGTACTGATTATGTAGTGTGGTACTGATCACTTAGTGTGGTACTGATCAATTAGTGTTGTACTGATCACTTAGTCTGGTACTGATTACTTAGTGTAGTACTGATTATGTAGTCTGGTACTGATTACTTAGTCTGGTACTGATCACTTAGTCTGGTACTGATCACTTAGTCTGGTACTGATTACTTAGTCTGGTACTGATCACTTAGTGTGGTACTGATTATGTAGTGTGGTACTGATCACTTAGTGTGGTACTTATCAATTAGTGTGGTACTGATTATGTAGTGTGGTACTGATTATTTAGTCTGGTACTGATTACTTAGTCTGGTACATATCACTTAGTGTGGTACTGATCACTTAGTGTGGTACTGATTACGTAGTGTGGTACTGATCACTTAGTGTGGTACTGATCACTTAGTGTGGTACTGATCACTTAGTCTGGTACATATCACTTAGTGTGGTACTGATCACTTAGTGTGGTACTGATTACTTAGTGTGGTACTGATCTTTTAGTGTGGTACTGATCACTTAGTGTGGTACTGATCACTTAGTGTGGTACTGATCACTTAGTGTGGTACTGATTACTTAGTCTGGTACTGATCACTTAGTGTGGTACTGATCACTTAGTGTGGTACATATCACTTAGTGTGGTACTGATCACTTAGTCTGGTACTGATCACTTAGTCTGGTACTGATCACTTAGTCGGGTACTGATGTACCCTGTATGTCTCTCTCTCGGTGCAACAGATTAAGAAGGACGTCAACGTGGAAGCCCCGCCTCTGAGTCTGACCGTCATGTACCCCTACATGTCTCCCAATAAGAACGTCCTGCTGTACCTGACCAGTGTTACCACGTCCAAGGTAAGGCCTCGTTCCCCTAGCCGGGCTTCTGAGCCAGCAGAATTCTGTCGGCACCTCGACACACGGTTTCCCTCCGCGGGACCGCGGCGGCTGATCTAGTGTGATCTGTCGATTGACGGTCCCTATCTCCCGCAGGACATTGTCTGCAATACCAGGGACCAGATTAACCCTTTAAATATCAACCACGATTACTTTTACACGGTCAAAATCAAAAAGGAGACCCTGGGGGACTATCTGGTGGTGAGTTGTGTGAGTGTGTGAGTGTGTGTGTGTGTGTGTGTGTGTGTGTGTGTGTGTGTGTGTGTGTGTGTGTGTGTGTGTGTGTGTGTGTGTGTGTGTGTGTGTGTGTGAGAGAACCGCTCTACAGTGTCAGGTCTTACGCTCGGTACTTCCTCTGCAGGGCTGCAAGGACAACCCGTGCAGTTCATTTGACTGCTCTGTCCCTCACGTTAACAACAGCCAGGTGAACGTCACGTTCAGGGTGTGGAAGCCCACCTTTGTCAAAGTGAGTACTGCGGAGCGACGCGTGTCGTTCAATATCGATTGTTCGATGAACTGATCTGTGACCGGAATCAGAAAGGGTTTTATTCGCCAATTACGTTTACGGCAAACAAGGAATTTGTTCTGGCACATTACTGCAACACTAAATACAGAACGAACGAATATTAACAATAAAAAACAATGAATTACTTTGTTTGTAATGTGTACATATGTAATGTGCACAAGTCAAATTAGAGTTCAAATGTTTAGTTAGAGTTCAGAATAATTGTGAATGTGGGGAGCAGGCTATGTCTATTGGTTCCTGGGGCATGTTCCTGAGACCTATTGCTAAAGGGAAAAAACTGTACTTGTTGCAAGAGGTTATGGTCTTGATAGACCTCAGCCTTCTTCCAGAGGGGGAAGTTCTGAATAGTCCATTTCCAGGGTGGGAGGGATCGACCTCAGTATCTTCTGCCCGCCTCAGTGTCCTGGAGGTGTGTAGGTCACTTAGAGACGGAAGGTTGCATCCAGTGCTCTGGTCAACAGAGCGGATAATGTGCTGCAGTCTGCCCTTGTCCTTGACAGTGGCTGCAGCGAACAGGAAGATGGTCAAGATCGACTCAATGATGACAGTGTAAAAGTTCATCATCTTAGTCTTTGGCAGTTTGTACCTTTTAAGCTGCAGGAAGTACATCCTCTGTTGCGCTTTCTTTGTGAGAGTGGTGATGTTCAGTTCCCACTTGAGGTCCTGGGCGATGGTGTTGCCCAGGAAGCGAAAGGACACCACAGTGTTGACTGGCAACCCACCCAGGACGATGGGACGAAGGGGTGCTGGGGTTCTGCTAGAGTCCGCTCACATCCCCTCTGTCTGTAATGCATTGAACTCCAGAATTCACCAGGACACCAGATGGTCAATCTGTAGGTGGACTCGTCTCCATCAGAAATACGTCTGGGTTCATCTGCAAACTTCAGAAGCTTGACAGAGCAGTGGATGGTGGTGCAGTTGTTGTTGTCCTAGGAGAAGAGAAGGGGGGACAGGACCCCACCTTGAGGAGAGCTGATACTGATGGTCAGGGGGTTCGACAGGTGCTTCCCCATCTTCTAGTTCTGCCTCCAGTTGGACCGGAAGGTTCCAGGGGAGTCAAAATGCTGGAGGATTCAATTGAGAGCCATGTTTATAGCGTCATCACACATGTCCATTGTAGTTTAAGAGGTGGCTTGTTTGCTTGTTGTCTGTTACTTGTGTTCTTCAGGAAGTAACGGTGTTGTTTGCTCTTAGGTGAAGATCCAGGTATCTAAAGAGGCCTTGGGAGGGATTCCATGGTGGATCATTTTAATCAGCATCCTGATTGGACTGCTCATCCTGGCTTTGGTCATCTTCATCTTATGGAAGGTATGTGTGGTGACACTCTGCAGATTCATAAATGCAATAGCATCAGCTTGCATTATGAAGAGATTAAACATGGTTCTGATCATATAATGGGGATATATATTTTTATATATATGCAGTATGTACACAGTATATTCAACGTGAACTAAAACTTGAAACTTGAGTTTGGATGTGAAGTTTGGTTGTTGCATTCACTCCTTTCTTATCTGGTCCACCAGGCTGGCTTCTTCAAGAGAAAATCATTAGCGGACATGGAAAAGGAAGACATGAAAGATTAATTCCTCACACTCCCAGCAGTACTGTCCCACTGACTATCTTTCGAATTTGTTATCGAACAGCTGAAGGATATACTGTTGGTGAAAAAAACATCAGCCCACAGCCTCTCACCGGTTCCTCACCAACGTGTTCACCTAAACGTCGCGGACGTAGAACCGCGGCAGCCTTTTCGTAGCCCGTTTATCAAAACGGCGGTCTACCGGCCGTGGCAACGTCCGAGGATTCTGGGAACAGAGAGGCTAAGGGAAAACCTTAGGCTTGTACACAGAGGTCTTTTCTCTTTTAAATTGAATGCACTAAAATCTGGGCATTAAGGCCCCGCCCCAACCTAAAGGATATTTGCATCCTGAACTCAACCAGATCACATGACGCCACAATCAGCTCGAGGGCTAAAGTTTTGCAGGTGTACTTGAAGCAACCTCCCAAAGTCACTGAAACATCTCAGATCATGGCATAGCACCAAAGTTTTTTTATGTGAATTCTGGTTTCTCCAAAGCACTTCGGTCACATCAAAATTGTAAATCTGTGGTATATGTGGGTCACCTTCTCTGGAGTTGCTACTCCAGTGCTACTAAACCAGCATTTACATTATGTGTTGAGGAATGCTGTGTCTAAAACTAGACTGAAATCCATCCCTTGTCAATTAGAACTGTCAATCAAAAAATCTCAAGGTGCGTTATGGGAGTGGATACCAAACACACTCTTTAAAAAGAGAATGTGATGCTTTATTTAAGCCCCGGCTTGTTTGAACATATTTAGTCAAATTAACAAACGTGTTGCTACCCTAACGCTGACAAATTTAATAAACAACACTAGCACGTCAACCCACAACATTTATAGGTGTCATAGAAACCAGGTTGAATATTCTATGCTTGAGCCGATTTTAGTTGTCTGAAAGGGTACAGCCACTTCGGATGTGCCACGTTTTTTATTGTCTGAACGGTTGTCAACTCTTATCAGCACATTACTGAGCAGTATTTTAGTTTAGTTTGGAAAAAGGTACAAGTCATCTGATAAACTCTGGTGGGTTTTCTTAAACAGTCTGCAAAGGGTTATAAACTTGCAGTATAGTTGTTTGATACTTTTAGGGAACACTGTAAAGTGTTATCAAATATCACAGTTTCTTCTGTAGAGCACATTTTAAAGCATCTTTTAGCATTACTTAAAGTTTGGCACATTTCTCATATTTCAAGCTCAATTTTTGCTTTTGTTTGGCTCACTGTTGTTTTCACAAAAGCATATTTCCAGTGCAATCTGTAATTTAAATTTTTGTTGTTGTTCCTTGGGTGTTGAAAGAAGAAAAGGGAAATCATTTATTTATTTTAAGCATTCCTTTAAATCAAGTGGAATCTTTTTAATCTATCACATACCCCAATTCAGAACTAGAGTTCAAACAAATCAAAAGAAGTGGGTAGGTGAAGAGCAGGAAGAGCAGATGCAATTAGCGACATTTCTTTATTTCTGTCCTGTTCATGTTTTATCTTGTTGCCGATCACTTACAGATTGCACGTTTTACATGTCATTGGATTGTACTGTATATGAAAAGCGTGCACATAAACAATGTTGTTTTAAACGAATTACTGTAATTAAAGGTAGAATGTTCAATGAGAATACAGTGGGGCAAACAAGTATTTAGTCAGCCACCAATTGTAAATACATAAAAAATCCTACAATGTGACTTTCTCGATTTTTTTTCTCTCTGTACCTATGATGAAAATTACAGGCCTCTCGCAACTTTTTAAGTGGGAGGACTTGCACAATTGGTGGCTGACTAAATACTTGTTTGCCCCACTGTATTTCCGGCATGTACCCAGAAGGCCCAAAATCAAGTGAGACGTGGAGAAAATGAGTAGGTTTAACGTTTCTCTCAGGTGATACATTTCGATACAGGTGGATGGCTATAGGTTTCTCGTTAATTCTATGTGATATGTGGAGCCTCTGCATCACATCAATCAGCTAAAATAAGTGCAGTAATTTAAAAGCATATACTGTTCAAAGCCTTATGCAAGTATGTAAATATCGGTCATGTGTGATGATCCAAATGTAAATGATAATTGTGTATTTGGAGCAAGATGTATTTTGCATCCGTCCACTGTGTTTTCAGTATGTCGATGCTTTTGTTGGTTCGGAAATTGATTTGTGAGGAAGCCCGCTGAGACAAGCAGTATTGCATAAAACCTCTCAGTGGAGTGTAACTCGATTCCAGATGTTTTCATGTGTAAGTAGCCCCGAACAAAGAGTTGATTGTCCCGAAGACGTTCAAACTAGGCAACTGTCAGTTGCATACCGAGGGGTGATGGTGAACGAAAAGAAAAAGAGCCCCCTTTGTGGTATTGAGAGAAGTTACAGACTCTGTCAACGGCGGGTCGATAGTGGTCTGAAATCACCCCCACGCCATAAGACACTCACGATAAGAGTGGCGTTGTCCAACTCGTTTTGTATTTATGCACCCGCCCACTGTTTCTCGTGAATCTACCTACATTTTGTATCTCTGTACTTTGCACAGGCAGTCCGGTGTAACCGCAGAGGTTGTATTGTATATAGGAGACCTTTGATCAGCTCCCTGTCCACTTTTTAAAGCACATGTCATGAATTATTAATGTCTGTAAATGTTGAAAGAAAATTGTACCAAAGTGATCCTCACTCCTGTCCCCTTCCAGAGGCGTGTCTGTCACGGCGAAGGTCTGGGAGCGGGATTAAGGATCACGAATGTATTTTGTCGGCGCATGGTGACAAAATAAGTGTCTGGCTGGGACTGCATCGGGCTGTCGTGCTCCAATCATACACACTGCTGTGAAGTTTCCATTTAATGCACTGGTTTGTCACGTACGTATGCTCATCGCCACAGATTTTATAGCATTGCACATGCTGTCAAGGACCCCCCAACAAAAAAATATTAATAAATAAAGATTGTTTTTTAATGAACACATAGATTACGTCTTTGTTACGGTTTTGGGGGTCATGGTTGGGTTTGTGTCTGTGCGTGCTTGTCTGCGTCTTTGTGAATTATTGCTATGGAGTCATACGCTCACTCATTGAGGGGCAGGAAGGAAGTGAGCTCCTATGGGTCTGAGGTCCACTGCCTTTAGGCAAATGAGCAGAAACCCAGTATATAACAATGACAATTACAGTCATCGCTATTCTACAAAACAAATGTAATGTAATGGCGGAGATGAACTTGCTGGTTGTTCGTTAGACTACAGAGCTGATAATCTACCAAACCGAGCAGTTTGACCAAAAACATGCAGGGAACATTTAAATTACTTATCCAAAACTACATCATTAATGGATGTTCTGTTCCCCATTTTTGTGTGATTTTATAAAAATGCATATAATCATTTATATAGGCTAGTCGCTAGCTGACATTTTTTTAATTCTCTTTAGGAATAACGAGGCAGTACATTTTCTCTGCTATGCACACAGCGGCCTTTCTGAGAAAGTGTCCGAAAGAAAACAACTTGCATCAGATCACAGTTACATTTGGAAAAAATTAAAACCAGGTGAATTGTTTTTTATTGTAGGCCTTAACGCCCTCTCTACCATGAAGCATAGTGGTGGAAGCATCCTGGTATGGGGATGCTTCATTATGTCATGGCCTTGTAATCCTATGAGAACATCTACTAAAGTAATAAAGAGACTTGGGACATTCTGGAAAATTATTTTTGAAGCAGGACAACAACACCCAAAATACAGCCAATACCACGTGAAGTGGTGTAAAAACAAAAATGCAAGTGACTCAAGTGGGTGAATCACGGTAGAGTAAGCTCATACATTACCAAGTTGCTCAATAATTTTTTTATCTTGAATTATTTAAGGACTTCCGGTCTGTGTAGATAAATCAGCTTCAGATGTCGTTGCATAATCAAGTCCTTGACTGTCTAGTGTGTAGGTGTTTATGGTGTATGAACGTGTCAACATGAAAAAAAAGATTTGTGCACACTAACTTCATTGTCAGTGTCAGGATTGAGGCTTTCGAGCAGGTTGAGGACACAAACGCAGAGTGCTTGCAATAACAGGGTTTATTTTCTCCCAAAACAGGAACGGGTAGCTTCATACCAAGACAATCCTAACACTTAACATAAACACAGAAGAACAACATAATTAACAAAACCTCCCCTTAGTGAGACAGAACATACTAAACACAGAACACCAGAATAATCACGCAATACATAACAGGACCAGCAAACGCAAAACAAGAGAAACATACCTTAACAATGACCGACACTGAAAGACAGGAACCGACAGAACTAAGTACAGGGACTAACGAGCAAACACAACCCAGGTGCGGACAATAACACAGGTGAACGAACAAGTCCCTAACTTTCCCTCTCTCCGGATGCGGGGGAGGTGTCATCACCACCATGGAGTGCGAGGACAGGGCTCTGTCCCTTACAGAATCCCCACCAAGGGCGCGGCTCCTGAAGCGCCCAAAACACAAGAGCAGAATATAATCCAAGAGTTGGACATGGGCAGGACGGAGAGACGGGTCTCGGGCAGGACAGAGGCTGACAGACCAGGAGGCCGCCCGGTCTGGTGGATGCCAGTCAGGAGACCGGACAGGCGACGACGGATCAGGTGGTCGACCGGGCGGGAGCAGGTCTGGAGGCCGGACAGGTAGAGACGGGTCATGGGTTCTACCCGGCGGAAGCGGATCTGGAGATCGACCCGGCGGATGCAGGTCAGGAGACAGGTCAGGAGGTCGACCCGGCGGATGCAGGTCAGGAGACAGGTCAGGAGGTCGACCCGGCGGATGAGGGTCAGGAGGTCGACCCGGCGGAAGCAGATCTGGAGGTCTACCCGGCGGGAGCGTGTCTGGAGGTCTACCCGGCGGGAGCGTGTCTGGAGGTCTACCCGGCGGGAGCGTGTCTGGAGGTCTACCCGGCGGGAGCGTGTCTGGAGGTCTACCCGGCGGGAGCGTGTCTGGAGGTCTACCCGGCGGGAGCGTGTCTGGAGGTCTACCCGGCGGGAGCGTGTCTGGAGGTCTACTCGGCGGGAGCAGATCTGGAGGTCGGACAGGAGGGTGCAGGTCTAGAGGTCGACCAGGCAGGGACGGGTCAGGAGGCAGTGCCGGAGGACACGGTTCAGGAGGCCGTGCCGGAGGACACGGTTCAGGAGGCCGTGCCGGAGGACACGGTTCAGGAGGCCGTGCCGGAGGACACGGTTCAGGAGGCCGTGCCGGAGGACACGGTTCAGGAGGCCGTGCCGGAGGACACGGTTCAGGAGGCCGTGCCGGAGGACACGGTTCAGGAGGCCGTGCCGGAGGACACGGTTCAGGAGGCCGTGCCGGAGGACACGGTTCAGGTGGCCGGGGAACCGGCTTTGGCCCGACAGTAGTCCTTGGCCCGGCAACAGTCCTTGGCCCGGGAACTGGCTCGGCCAGGATGACGGCCTCGGGCATTGGACGGGGCTCGAAGACAGGACGGGGCTCGAGGACAGGACGGGGGACCGGACTGGAGTCAGGCAGGGGGACAGGACTGGAGTCAGGCAGGGGGACAGGACTGGAGTCAGGCAGGGGGACAGGACTGGAGTCAGGCAGGGGGACAGGACTGGAGTCAGGCAGGGGGACAGGACTGGAGTCAGGCAGGGGGACAGGAGTGAGCTCTGGGGCTGGAGTGAGCTCTGGGGCTGGAGTGAGCTCTGGGGCTGGAGTGAGCTCTGGGGCTGGAGTGAGCTCTGGGGCTGGAGTGAGCTCTGGGGCTGGAGTGAGCTCTGGGGCTGGAGTGAGCTCTGGGGCTGGAGTGAGCTCTGGGGCTGGAGTGAGCTCGGGGACTGGGACAGACACGGGGACTGGGACAGACACGGGGACTGGGACAGACACGGGGACTGGGACAGACACGGGGACTGGGACAGACACGGGGACTGGGACAGACACGGGGACTGGGACAGACACGGGGACTGGGACAGACACGGGGACTGGGACAGACACGGGGACTGGGACAGACACGGGGACAGGCTCAGAGACGGGGACAGGCTCAGAGACGGGGACAGGCTCAGAGACGGGGACAGGCTCAGACTGGGAAACGAGCTTAGGCAGGGAAACTGGGACTGGGACAGGCAGGGAAACTGGGACTGGGACAGGCTCAGGCTGGGAACCTGGGACAGGCAAAGACACGGGGACTGGCTCTGGCAAGGACACGGGGACTGGCTCAGGCAAGGACACGGGGACTGGCTCAGGCAAGGACACGGGGACTGGCTCAGGCAAGGACACGGGGACTGGCTCCGGCAAGGACACGGGGACTGGCTCAGGCAAGGACACGGGGACAGACTCGGGCAAGGAAACTGGAGGGAGCTCGGTGACTGGCCGAAGGTGTGGTGCACGGCGGAGAAGTTGTGCCCTCAGGTAGTCCAGGAGCTCAGGGCAGAGATCTTCTTGTCCCTTCCTCCACACGAAGAACTCCTGATGCCACCACCTCCTTTCATCGTCCATCACCGCCACCTCCTGGACCCAGGCCAGAAAGTCGCCAAATACCCCCAGATCCTCCCGTAGAGCCCTCTCCAAGGCCGGGGAGGTAGCCGATGGTGGCGTGGGCCTGGAGGACACCGGATAGACCGGTTCATAGGGGCCCGTTTCGAGCGGCGGGGCGGCAGCCATCTCATGCTGCGGGGCGGCAGCCATCTCATGCTGCGGGGCGGCAGCCATCTCATGCTGCGGGGCGGCAGCCATCTCATGCTGCGGGGCGGCAGCCATCTCATGCTGCGGGGCGGCAGCCATCTCATGCTGCGGGGCGGCGGCCATCTCATGCTGCGGGGCGGCGGCCATCTCATGCTGCGGGCGGCGGCCATCTCATGCTGCGGGCGGCGGCCATCTCATGCTGCGGGGCGGCGGCCATCTCATGCTGCGGGGCGGCGGCCATCACATGCTGCGGGGCGGCGGCCATCTCATGCTGCGGGCGGCGGCCATCTCATGCTGCGGGGCGGCGGCCATCTCATGCTGCGGGCGGCGGCCATCACATGCTGCGGGCGGCGGCCATCTCATGCTGCGGGGCGGCGGCCATCTTATGCTGCGGGGCGGCGGCCATCTCATGCTGCGGGGCGGCAGCCATGGGTGGTGAGGTGGGGGACAGAAACGTGGAGGTTGAGACGGGAATCAGCTGGAGGGTGAAGGGATCCCACCGGAACTCCCTCCAGGTACTCCTCATCCTCGGACTCGTCCTCTGGCTCGGAGTCCTCTGCTTCATAGGGCTCTATGAAGAGCCCGTGCATTAACCCCTCGTCGGGGTTTTCGAGCCGTAGGCTGGCCCACGATACTGCACCCTGCTGTGTCCTCTCTTTTGGGTCGGTCATTCTGTCAGGATTGAGGCTTTCGAGCAGGTTGAGGACACAAACGCAGAGTGCTTGCAATAACAGGGTTTATTTTCTCCCAAAACAGGAACGGGTAGCTTCATACCAAGACAATCCTAACACTTAACATAAACACAGAAGAACAACATAATTAACAAAACCTCCCTTAGTGAGACAGAACATACTAAACACAGAACACCAGAATAATCACGCAATACATAACAGGACCAGCAAACGCAAAACAAGAGAAACATACCTTAACAATGACCGACACTGAAAGCAAAGAGCAAACACAACCCAGGTGCGGACAATAACACAGGTGAACGAACAAGTCCCTAACTTTCCCTCTCTCCGGATGCGGGGGAGGTGTCATCACCACCATGGAGTGCGAGGACAGGGCTCTGTCCCTTACAGTCAGTGACAAATACTGCGGTTATAACATTTCTATGTGTCATATCAGATTGGTTATCACAATGGGATATCAAAAAACAAGTTCAATAAAAAGTTTAATAATTTTTTGTTCATTTATCATGCCTGGAGGAAGAATATTGCCTTTCAATCAAAACAAAAATGCTGGCAAAGAAGCCTATCTACCACTTCAAATGTTCTCAGGTGGCACAAAGACCCACAGTAATTATGGTGATCAGGAAAAATGCTTATTCTTAACAAAACAGATGCAGTTTTTGAACACACTTATGCAATAATACACCATAATGAAACGTGAAAAAATAATGTTTTTTATTATGGCAAATCTATTTAAAAAATAAGTAAGTATACATAAGTAATCACAGCCTTTGCCATGATACTCAAAATTTACCATGCTTGAGATGTTTCTGCAACTTTATTGGAGTCCATCTGTGGTAAATTCATTTGACATGATTTGGAAAGGCACACATCTCTCTATATAAGGTCCCACGTTTGACAGTGCAGAGCACAAACCAAGGAAGTCCAAGGAATTGTCTATTGACCTCCGAGACAGGATTGCCTCGAGGCACAGATCTGGAAAAGGGTACAGAAAAATATCTGCCGCATTGAAGGTCCCACTGAGCATGTAAATGGAGGAGGTTTTGACCCACAAGGACTCTACCTAGAGTTGGTCGCCTGGCCAAACTGAACAATCGGGGTAGATGGGCCATAGGCAGGGAGGTCCAAGAACCTGATGGACCATCTCTGCAGCACTTCACTAATCAGGCCTGTATAGTAGAGTGGCCATACAGACGCCATTTCTCAGTAACATGCACATGGATAGCTCATCTGGAGTTTGCCAAAAGACACCTGAATGACTCTCAGACCATGAGAAACAAGATTCTCTGGTCTGACGAAACAAAGATTGCACTTTTTGGCCTGAATGCCAAGCGTCATACCTGGAGCAAACCAGTCTCCGCTCAACACCTAGCCAATACCATCCCTAGAGTGAAACATGGTGGTGGCAGCATCATGCTGTGGGGATGTTTTTTAACGGCAGGAACTTGGAGACTTGTCAGAATTGAGGGAAAGATGACTGCAGCAATGCAGAGACATCCTTGATGAAAATCTGCTTCAGAGCACTCTGGACCTCAGACTGGGACGAATGTTCATCCTCTAACAGGACAACAACCCTAAGCACACAGCAAAGACAACAAAGGAGTGGCTTCGGGACAACTGTGCGAATGTCCTTGAGTGGCCCGGAGCCCTGACTTGAACATGATTAAACATCTCTGGAGAGGTCTGTAAATGGCTGTGCACTGACGCTCCCCATCCAAAATGATGAAGCCTGAAGGGTCCTAAATAGAAGATTGGGAGAAACTGCCCAAAAATAGGTGTTCCATCATGCTTAAAGCATCATACTAAAACGTAATTCAGAATCAGGTGCATTCGCCAAGTTTGTTTACACATACAAGGGATTTGTTCTGACCCATTGCTGCAGCATTTAGAACACACATTATAAAAGGTATACGAACAGTGCAAACAGAGAAAAACAAATAACACGAACAGTCCGACAAGAGAGACCATGCCTAGTTGGCATATGTAATGGGTAAATATAGAATATGTTAAACAGTATCTGAATAGCACAAAGCCGCAATGCCTAGATGTGTGAACAGCAATGTCTAGATGTGTGAACAAATTGCAAAAAGAAAAAAAGCAATGACCAGGTTCTAGTTTCAAATTGTGTAAAAAAGAGCAATATCTAGACAGTATGTTACATTTCTGGACCAATGGATTCCTTTAGTATATTATTAATATATTAACAATATCTTTAAGATTTTCGTTGTTCTATTTTTGGGTTCAAACATCGGCCACTAGATATTTTGGGAACACAATGGCTATATCAGGTATAAGCAGAAGTCATAAATCAAGATTAAATGAGATTGATTTAAATCTAAAACTAATGGAGGTTGGAACTCCACATTGTACAATTGGGGGACTTGTATTCAGTTAGGTAACAGGATATAAAACAGCTGGGACAATTGAAATAGGAAATAGAACTGGATAGAAAATGCAGTGAGAGAAATATGTATACATGTCGTGGCATGAAACATTAGTCTTTTAAAAAAATTGCAACATATGTTAGTCTATTAAAAAAAACGTGCAAGGTAGTTGCGCTCTGTGGTGTAACGCCCACTTTCAGTCTCTACATTAAATCCGATGCATCTGGTTCAGGAACTGTCTGAGAGTTTGGACCCTAACAGGCGTCTGTTTTAATCACCTATCCTTTACGCACTACTAACAATGGACTTATATCCAACGAGTACCGTTTGGACGCTACTTTTGATACAAAGTAAGTTTTGTATTTGTAGTTTTTTTACGCATTTTTTTCATGGCATGAACACTTGCACATTTGCATAATATAGTCTAGTGAGCCAATTGAATCCACGTACGGTATAAGACGCGACTTCATAATAAGGGTATTGCGGGTTTATTCAATAAAAAAGGGCATAAAATACACTGCGAATGTAATTGCATATTTGCAGGTTAAAATTGACAAGCAAGTCAGTAAAACCCGAGCAGGTTAGGGATTGAATGTGCCCTCAGACGAGCACTACTTTGACATTATAATGTGCAAATCTTTTTGCTATATATAGCAATTGAAATTATCATTGTAAACCTCTGTTATAACACGGTTATCAGGTAACAACGGGCGCAGTCATCATTGCTATTGGTCAAATGACAGGTTATTTGCCATGTTTGAGAAAGCGAGGAGACCTGTTGGGTCTTGATTTTTTTCCCCTGACCACTCGACATGACCAGGACTAGATTGACCAGAGACCCCTCAGGCATGCCACTGTCCCATGAAATGCTCTGTCAGTCAGAATAGGGATCTATAGACACACAATGCCCCCAGCCGACTGGAAGCACATTGGGAAAGAGTCAGCAAGGTTTACCCATGCAAGTTTAGATGGGACACTCTATCTGTCTGTCTCATATCATATCTGTCTCATATCCCACCTGTCTCATATCCTATGTGTCTCATATCATATCTGTCTCATATCCTATGTGTCTCATATCATATCTGTCTCATATCCTATGTGTCTCATGTCCTATCTGTCTCATATCTGTCTCATATCCTATGTGTCTCATATCATATCTGTCTCATATCCTATGTGTCTCATGTCCTATGTGTCTCGTGTCCTATGTGTTTCATGTCCTATGTGTCTCATATTCTATGTGTCTCATATCCTATGTGTCTCATATCATATCTGTCTTATATCCCATATGTCTCATATCCTATGTGTCTCATATCATATCTGTCTTAAATCCTATGTGTCTCATATTCTATGTGTCTCATATCATATCTGTCTCACATCCTATGTGTCTCATTTACTGTGTGTCTCATATCCTATGTGTCTCATATCCTATGTGTCTCATATCCTATGTGTCTCATATCCTATGTGTCTCATATCCTATGTGTCTCATATCCTATGTGTCTCATATCCTATCTGTCTCATATCCTATGTGTCTCATATCCTATGTGTCTCATGCCCTATCTGTCTCATATCCTATCTGTCTCATGTCCTATCTGTCTCATGTCCTATCTGTCTCATGTCCTATCTGTCTCATATCTGTCTCATATCATATATGTCTCATGTCCTATCTGTCTCATATCCAACTGTGACTGTCAATGACTGTAATTTTCATTCATATTATTGTCGTTACACCTCTCTATGTCACACTCTGTGAAATCTGTGAAATTAAAGGCCCCCTTTGTCTTGTTGTCCGCTGCCCGGGAATCCCCGTTTCCACGGTGACAGATGAAGAGCAGTAACGGGGCATGCATGTGTGGACCATGTTGGACAGGAAGCATTTTTTACATATCTCAAAATGTCTTGCTGCATTCCAGCATCCATTCATGTGTTTCTGCACCGAATGTAAGTGACTCACTGACCCGGTAGGAGTGCTGAACCCACAGCAAACATACCAGTCTAGGTTATTCGTACCACATGACAAATTACTGCATTTAGAAACACCGGAAGTTGTTTGAAATGTAATAACCCACAGGTACTGACAGACGTTATATGGTCATGTAGATGACCAATACAGAAACATGCAATATGTAGGAATTAGTTGGGAGTCATTTCCTGTCTTTTACAATGTGTTAAGATTCCTGATGATGTAATGCAAACAAATATTAACAGCGGTACTAAAAACACTAACCCTCTGAATCCACTTTATTACGAGGTAGCGAAGACTAAACCGCGGTGCTTTGCCAGAGTTTTCCGACTTACTCTTTGTTTCTCTGTTTGGTTTTTCGTTTGCGGTGATGGAAAGTGTTGCCGTACGAGTGTGATCCTGCCTGGTTTCTGTAGTGGTTTGAGAAACATGCACATCCCCACAGGCCCTTATAACTACATGCTCTCTGTAGCCAGCGGGTGCACCGACCTGTCTGCTCAGTATACCAGTAATCTGTGCTCGCTGTCAGGCTGCCACTTGTCCAGATCAGATAATAAAATCCCAGAAAGGCAGATAGCTCAGGTTCAAGTTACGCAATCTTACAAGGCTTAACTTGCCACGCTTGCTTCTGATAGAACAGTGAGCAGAGATATGTTTGGTAGGATATTTGGTAGGCTACGTAAATGTTGGCTGTGGTATATTGGCCATTTGCCAAAACACACTTAGTTGCATTATTGCTTTTATATATTGGTTATCAATGAGTCCACTTTTTGTTATAAGCTCTGATATACCACAGCTTTCACCTAATTAGAATGTATGTCTCAAACCACCCAGTTTGTCGTTTACGGTTCTGTGTGTGTTACAGGTCACCTGAGGTGTTGTAGTATAGTTGTAGTCAGCAAATTTAGCAGAATTTTTTTTATTTAAACATTGCTTTTAGATATGTTGTCTTTTCCTACACACTGCAGGAACAAAAACATTTACCGACTCTAATACCTTTCAGCCGTTGAAGTCCCTTAATAACACGCATTTGTTTTCAAATACATGTTTGCACGTTCCGGAGTCGGAATCCTCTTTTGTAAATCATAGCCACATGTGTACCAAATTGTGCTTTCTAATTTGGTCTAGTAGACACCGACGTATAGGTTAGTATTGGAACCGGAATAGTCCTCATATCAGGGTCTTTGCCTCCACGCACGCAACTTACGACACGTGGCGGGCAGGTTCTCATTTAGCCAATTAGCTAGCTAATTCTTAATTCAAAAGAATGTTCGTTTAACTGAAGTAGTCATATAACTTACATTAATAAACTTTTTAAACTCAATGAGAATTACATGTAGCTCACAGTAAGACTTAATAGACCCGTAATCAGAAAACATATGAAAGTAGAAGAAAAAGCTAGCTAACATTAGTTTCTTAGCCACTTAACTGCAGCCTAACAGTTGTCATATATTCATTTGAATAGCTATACACATTTTACCAATATCTGCATACATATTCTCATCTGTATGTAAAAATAGTACTCATTGGGTCATCTAATTAATGCTTACTTACCAACACGATGCAAAAAGACTTCTTCCACAAAATCGTTTCTTCCACCATGTGCACATTCCACGTCCAATACTCTCGTGAGATTCGTTTGATTCCGAGAGTAAGGGGTCAGTCACTCCTAACACCTTAACTGTGACACTATCAGAGTTGCTTTTTAGTTATAAGATATAACTCAGTTATAACACTCAATTTTGACACCAACTCTTTCGTTACACAGTGTGAAATATAACAGATTAGACAACATACAGAGTTAGATCAATTCCAAGTAGAGTTAGATTGACTCTGTGTTCATCAACACCAGAAATGTAACTCTTCTGAATTTGCTGTGTACGCATAACTGCACACAAACACACACACATGCATGCACAGACAGATCCATGCATATAAAAACACGCATAAAAAAGCAATCACTTCAATGCCAGATAAAGGTGTGCTGCTTTTGTGTTCAGTTCCGTTTCAGGTATTCTGAACCTTGCAGTCTGCTGGATATATGTGAACTAAAGTTTGTTGATGATGGCAGTGTGATCTAACTCTTCATATTTCGCTCTCCCTGTTTCACTCTTCTCTTTTTTCCCTGTTTCACTCTCCTCACTTTTCCCTGTTTCACTCTCCTCACTTTTCCCTGTTTCACTCTCCTCACTTTTCCCTGTTTCACTCCTCTCTCTCTCTCTCTCTCTCTCTCTCTCTCTCTCTCTTCATCAACCTCGCTCTCCCTTTCTCCGCAGGTTGGTACATCCCCCAGTCCCTGTCATTTAATGTGGGAACGGCAGGAGCCAAGGTATTCTCTGGACCCGCAACAGAGGAGTTTGGATACAGTGTGCATCAGTTTAAAAACCACCAGGGCAAATGGTGAGACTGGACCCCTACATCCTGCATGGCTGCAAAATGAGAAGTGGCACAGTGTGGTTAGCAGCTGTGAGTTACGTGCGGTTATCTAACGGACTTGATGCTCGCTACGTCATTGCGAGACCCTGTGTTCAAATCCCGCTCGTGGATTTGCCCTGGTATCACGACAAGCTCAGTGCAATATGGCCAGCACCTAACCCAATCGTGTTTGGTGGGTTAGTAATCATATATGGTTTCCTTGCTTTGTCGCGCTCCAGCTACTAGTAAGGCTGGAGAGTACATTATTTCTGGTACACATTCTGGTGGATTGAGCTGCGTGATGATAATCAGAATTGCATTGGGTGTGCAAACGTTGTGACGTTTACTGTATGTAAACGCAAGGCAATATATGATTAACGCACACTTCTGGTCTGTTTCAACTAAGAACTCATCTTTCCAAAAGAACTAAACAAGTTACACTGCAGAGTTTGTGGGTTTGATTACAAGCTCAAAATGGCCAGACATTATTTATATTATCTATTCTTGATCTAATCATTTTTGACTGTTGCGTTCACTGGGGACTGCCACTGGGGACATGTCTGTGTTTTTTTTTAACCCACGCTTTACCTGAACCATAGTAGGAAAACAAGTGATATAAGATTTACATCTGGATAGTGGATGTTGCGATGTATTCTGAGAAGCCCTTTGAATGTTGTTCTAGTTCTAATCGCATAGTGCTTGATCCTGCAACTAATGTGGTTCTAATGTTGCACAGAAACAGGAAAGTGATTTGAAAGTGATTAAGGCACATTACAGTTTCAAACATAACGGAGCTAGTAACTGGTCTGGATTACTTTTAGTGCACTTGGAGCTCACTGGGTTTGGGTATCCCATACTGTTAGCATCTGGTTTCTCTAGCTACTGTGGTTCCTGTTTTTACAGAGGGTCACATAACCCTCAGCTGAGTTGACAACTTAACTGAGTACAGACACTTTACAGGATGCACTTTACAACAGAACGTGGGAGCAAACCAAAATAACCCGGTAGCACACTAAATAACTCAATAGTACACTAAATAACTCAATAGTACACTAAATAACTCAATAGTACACTAAATAACTCAATAGTACACTAAATAACTCAATAGTACACTAAATAACTCAATAGTACACTAAATAACTCAATAGTAAACTAAATAACTCAATAGCACACTAAATAACTCAATAGTACACTAAATAACTCAATAGTAAACTAAATAACTCAATAGTACACTAAATAACTCAATAGTACACTAAATAACTCAATAGTACACTAAATAACTCAATAGTACACTAAATAACTCAATAGTACACTAAATAACTCAATAGTACACTAAGTAACTCGATAGTACACTAAATAACTCAATAGTACACTAAATAACTCAATAGCACACTAAATAACTCAATAGTACACTAAATAACTCAATAGCACACTAAATAACTCAATAGTACACTAAATAACTCGATAGTACACTAAATAACTCAATAGTACACTAAGTAACTCGATAGTACACTAAATAACTCAATAGTACACTAAATAACTCAATAGCACACTAAATAACTCAATAGTACACTAAATAACTCAATAGCACACTAAATAACTCAATAGTACACTAAATAACTCAATAGTACACTAAATAACTCAATAGCACACTAAATAACTCAATAGCACACTAAATAACTCAATAGTACACTAAATAACTCAATAGTACACTAAATAACTCAATAGTACACTAATTAACTCAATAGTACACTAAGTAACTCGATAGTACACTAAATAACTCGATAGTACACTAAATAACTCAATAGTACACTAAGTAACTCGATAGTACACTAAATAACTCAATAGTACACTAAATAACTCAATAGCACATTAAATAACTCAATAGTACACTAAATAACTCAATAGCACACTAAATAACTCAATAGTACACTAAATAACTCGATAGTACACTAAATAACTCAATAGTACACTAAGTAACTCGATAGTACACTAAATAACTCAATAGTACACTAAATAACTCAATAGCACACTAAATAACTCAATAGTACACTAAATAACTCAATAGCACACTAAATAACTCAATAGTACACTAAATAACTCAATAGTACACTAAATAACTCAATAGCACACTAAATAACTCAATAGCACACTAAATAACTCAATAGTACACTAAATAACTCAATAGTACACTAAATAACTCAATAGTACACTAATTAACTCAATAGTACACTAAGTAACTCGATAGTACACTAAATAACTCGATAGTACACTAAATAACTCAATAGCACACTAAATAACTCAATAGCACACTAAATAACTCAATAGTACACTAAATAACTCAATAGTACACTAAATAACTCAATAGTAAACTAAATAACTCAATAGTACACTAAATAACTCAATAGTACACTAAATAACTCAATAGTACACTAAATAACTCAATAGTACACTAAATAACTCAATAGTAAACTAAATAACTCAATAGCACACTAAATAACTCAATAGTACACTAAATAACTCAATAGTACACTAAATAACTCAATAGTACACTAAATAACTCAATAGTACACTAAATAACTCAATAGTACACTAAATAACTCAATAGTAAACTAAATAACTCAATAGCACACTAAATAACTCAATAGTACACTAAATAACTCAATAGTACACTAAATAACTCAATAGTAAACTAAATAACTCAATAGTACACTAAATAACTCAATAGTACACTAAATAACTCAATAGTACACTAAATAACTCAATAGTACACTAAATAACTCAATAGTAAACTAAATAACTCAATAGTACACTAAATAACTCAATAGTACACTAAATAACTCAATAGTAAACTAAATAACTCAATAGTACACTAAATAACTCAATAGTACACTAAATAACTCAATAGTACACTAAATAACTCAATAGTAAACTAAATAACTCAATAGTACACTAAATAACTCAATAGTACACTAAATAACTCAATAGTACACTAAATAACTCAATAGTACACTAAATAACTCAATAGTACACTAAATAACTCAATAGTACACTAAATAACTCAATAGTACACTAAATAACTCAATAGTACACTAAATAACTCAATAGTACACTAAATAACTCAATAGCACACTAAATAACTCAATAGCACACTAAATAACTCAATAGCACACTAAATAACTCAATAGCACACTAAATAACTCAATAGCACACTAAATAACTCAATAGCACACTAAATAACTCAATAGCACACTAAATAACTCAATAGTACACTAAATAACTCAATAGTACACTAAATAACTCAATAGTACACTAAATAACTCAATAGTACACTAAATAACTCAATAGTACACTAAATAACTCAATAGTACACTAAATAACTCAATAGTACACTAAATAACTCAATAGTAAACTAAATAACTCAATAGCACACTAAATAACTCAATAGTACACTAAATAACTCAATAGTACCCTAAATAACTCAATAGTACACTAAATAACTCAATAGTACACTAAATAACTAAATAGTACACTAAATAACTCAATAGTACACTAAATAACTCGATAGTACACTAAGTAACTCGATAGTACACTAAATAACTCAATAGTACACTAAATAACTCAATAGTACACTAAGTAACTCGATAGTACACAAATAACTCAATAGTACACTAAATAACTCAATAGTACACTAAGTAACTCGATAGTACACTAAATAACTCAATAGTACACTAAATAACTCAATAGTACACTAAGTAACTCGATAGTACACTAAATAACTCAATAATACACTAAATAACTCAATAGTACACTAAATAACTCAATAGTACACTAAATAACTCAATAGTACACTAAATAACTCAATAGTACACTAAATAACTCAATAGTACACTAAATAACTCAATAGTACACTAAATAACTCAATAGTACACTAAGTAACTCGATAGTACACTAAATAACTCAATAGTACACTAAATAACTCAATAGCACACTAAATAACTCAATAGTACACTAAGTAACTCGATACTACACTAAATAACTCAATAGTACACTAAATAACTCAATAGTACACTAAGTAACTCGATAGTACACTAAATAACTCAATAGTACACTAAATAACTCAATAGTACACTAAGTAACTCGATAGTACACTAAATAACTCAATAATACACTAAATAACTCAATAGTACACTAAATAACTCAATAGTACACTAAATAACTCAATAGTACACTAAATAACTCAATAGTACACTAAGTAACTCGATAGTACACTAAGTAACTTCATAGTACAATAACTAACTTGATAGTACACTAAATAACTCAATAGTACATAAATAACTAAATAAACGGTGCATCAAATTGCAGCAAAAGGACACAGACCGTAAATACTTCCTTGAATACAATACAGCTCTGTACATGAAACAATAAGAGGGAACTTATATAGGCTATCCTAATGAGGGGATGGGCACCAGGTGTGTGTGATGACATGACAGGAGAATTACGTGATAAACATAGAAACGGAGATGGCTACAAGCCCGGTGACGATCGTGGAGCTTCGGGGAAGTCGAGACAATCGGAGAGATATCAGGAACATTAAGAGTGGCCAAATCTACAGTTTGTAAGAAAAACAGAACTCAAAAAGGCCCGGACAGCCACAGAAGACAACAGTGGTGGTGATCGTAGAGTCCATTCCATGGTAAAACCCCTTCAAAACATCTGGTTTCATTTCAAATCCATTCTGGTGGCGTGCGGAGCCGAAGTTATGAAAATTGTGTCAGTGTCCAATTATTTCCGGACCTGACTGTATATGGTGCATGCCAATGATCCCTAGTGAGTAGACATCAGAGAGAAGGCCCTGAAACCTAGGTCTTGCTCTCACCCACAAACCCACCCTCTTCCTGCTATCTGTGGGGCCGTCGTTCTGCTTTCGGTAGATTCCAGTGAAGACCATTTCTTTTTTATCTGCGAAATGACTGCCCTTTTTTGGGTTTCCTAGAAGCAATATCTTGGTCATCAAGACCACAAATTGGTCAATGTATACTTGGCTTTGACAGGAAACCTAAACCAATAAGCTTTTTTCTTGTTTTCTTGTTTTCCCAGTTCACAAATGATCCGAATGGATTGATGTAATAGGTAGACGCATGTAGTCAAGTTCATTGTTGAACAGTACCCCAAAAGAGAAGCATAAAGGTATAGTGACTCAGGCAGGGAAATAACCTTGCAAGCCCTAAAAGGAGTTTCCTGGTAATAGTCAGAGTGTATGACGTCACATACAAGGTCGGGGTCATGTTGTCTAATTGTCTGCTTCCTGTTTGAGTGTTGTCTCTGGCACCAACGCAAAGCGATAATACGTTAACTGCATCACAATTCTTGCTAATCACCCACTGTGAGGAAAAACAATGAAAGAAGGAGTGTTCTGGGGAATTTATAGGAAACTGCGCATGGAGACACAGGGCCTGTAATGTACATGATAAAATTACAGTTGTCAATCTGAAAAGTTTCTTTAGCTGGAATTCTGTTAAGCAACAAAAGACGTGCCTCTTGCTCTGACTTGCAGTCTCCTCACACTCGCTTCAGACATTCAGTAGTTTCTACCCCACCTTAAACCACCCCAGCTAACACTGTGCTGTACTTAAGGGAAAGTGCTGTTATTTTAAGGGAAGGCGATTGGGAGACTTGTTGTTTTCGGTCTTGTGCACATTAGAGGCAATATTCTACACAGTGTCCGTCTCTGTTTCATTGAACGGGGGCTCGTAACTTAATTACGCAATTAACCAATTTGGGCACCGTTTTAGTTCAGTTTTAGTTTAGTATTGATTTATCTTACTTTACATTGTGTCAGATCACAATTCCATTGGTTTATTTCTGGTAGACATTTTAAGAACTATAAGTATTAGCTCCTGTGGTGGAGTGCACCAACGATGTACGAAAGTATTAAAATCCCACAATTTAGCCGAGGCCTCGGGAAGGTGCATTTGAATGTTTTTGACTGAGTTGATAATATTTACAAATGTTTGAGTATTGATTTTTTCATGATTAATAATGTGTTCACGAATGACTTAGAAATGCTTCATCACGTTCCGTTATTCCGACGTATTTTAAGGATTGTGACAGAAGTCTTATTATCCGACCAGCCCCTCCTGTGTACAGCTGATCCCAGAGTTCTGGGAATCGGCAGTATGTAGCAGGATACTGTGTCATGGACAAAGAGGAAAAGGGCTAGATGAGTAACACGTTTCTAAATGTGAAAGGTGGATTTGACATCCCACCGTGTAATCTAGTGGGTGTGTGTCCTGACTGGCTGACTCATAAGGCAGAAACCAATGGCAAACGCACTGGAATCACCATGGTTACCCTGTCCCGAGCCACCGGCGGCAGACGACAACAATGGCACCAGTTATTATGGCTCAGTCCTGATGCAATACCGAGTCTGTACACAGCTCTCCCTCCTCCCCCCGTAAATGTCTAATGTCTATGTATTTTGGCCGTCAGGGTTAACTGCTAAATATGAGATCGGTGGCGTGTATTTACCGTCCACACCTGCAGAAAAGGAAAAACAGTATTTACTGATCATCTGGCTGTTGCAGATTGATCACAAAATTGCACTTTGTGTAATTGTAAAAATAATAATAAAGTAAAGTGGTATTAGGAGATTCACCCTGGTGTAAGCTTTTAATAGTGCCTGAAGCTATTTCATGTCTTTGTTATTATGGCACGTCGAATGAGTGTGGGTGAATGAGCGTGTGTGTGTTCTCTCCCTCCAGGCTGCTGGTCGGCTCACCCTGGAGTGGCTACAAACAGGACAGGAAGGGAGACCTCTACAAGTGTGCGATCACAGGGGTCACCTCAGATTGCCAGAGACTCAACTTGCAGAGTAAGACCTCCTCTATACTGTTTATAAGGACACAAATTCACACTCTGCTTGAGTAAAAACCTACTTTATGCTCCCTGGTGTGGACGGTAAATACACGCCACCAATCTCATATTTAGCAGTTAACGCTGAAGGCCAAAATACATAGACATTAGACATTTACGGGGGGAGGAGCAATTTATTTATCAATCTGCAGAGTACAGACGGTTACAGAACTTTATACTTTTATGATCTTATACTATTCTTTCGTAATGGCAGTCATAAAGTTTAAGCTATTGATCAGCTCGGCCCCAAATGTATTTGTGCTCACGCCAACTCCATTTCGCTCATTTTAACATGACAGCAGAATTGAACTAGGAACCAAGCATGAATTATATAATCAAGTGGTTTTTTTTAAAGTTGGGGCCACGGCCCCCTTGGGAGCTGCAAGGGAGCGCTAAGGGGACCTCGACCAATTGGAAGGAAAACGAGAAAAAAATAAAAATAATAATAATCATTATGTGTATTATTTTAAAAGTTTGATTCTAATAATATATGAATTTGGAAATCTTATTTGCTATGCCCATATTTGTCATCTGCCAGTCAAAAACAGTCAGTGTTGGCCTGGTAACGATCGGCGCCTGCCACATAATGCTCTGTATTTGAGATTTAGCTAGCTAGCTTATACTAATTCACAAAATCATACACATTTTTAAAAAGAAAAATACCTGACGAACAGACCAACAGCCCAGCTGACAAAAGCTCAGAAAAATGTATTTTAAAACATTGACCATTGACAATACTAAAGCAATACAAAACGTAAATATTTGTCCTATAATTAATGCGATAATAATTACATCGGATTTAAATGTATTTCTTTTCATTTATATTTTTTTCCAAAATCCAAAGAATTTATAAATGCAAAAGGGGGTCAGAAGCTAATGATATTTGGGGGTTCTTGGCATGAAAATGTTTAGGAACCTCTGACATAATTGAGAAGCGAGTTCTTTTTATTTTTAGCAATCCTTGTGCATTCCTTCCGAAACCTCCAGTTATTACTAAACTCTGGTAAAAGTGCAGGCTTTTCAACCGATCACTATACCCACACCTGCCCGTCTAACTAGCATTGCCACACTAGATGGGTCTGGATTAGAATATGTGGATACTTACAAATACCTACGTGTACAGTTAGACAGCTCTCTCTCCTTCCAGCCCCACATAAACACAAACTCAAATCTAAAATTAAGTTCAGGATTTCCGATTCTGAATCCAGGCCTCCTTCATGCTGTAAACTTGCCTTGGTACAGGTGACTGTTATAAATGTGAATCAATTAATAACTTAATTGAAATGCGTTATTCTGTCTATCACGGTTCATTTGGATATTTTCACTTAGGGGTGTACACACTTTTGTTGCCAGCGGTTTAGACATTAATGGCTGTGTGTTGAGGTATTATGAAGGGACAGCAAATGTACACTTTTATACAAGCTGTAGACTCACTACTTTACAGTGTAGCAAAGTGTCATTTCTTCAAAGTTGTCACATGAAAAGGTCAAAATTGTGAGGGGTGTATTCACTTTTGTGAGATACTGTATATTGACTATTATCTTGAACCTGTTCTTGCCATGCAGAATCCCACTGATATTTTCACGCACGTGTCCTGTGTATTTATTGTGTAACTGTATGTGTCTTGCACGTTCTTGCCTCACCTGTGGCCGGGTCGCAGTTGCAAACGAGGATTTGTTCTCGATCGGCCGACCTAGCTAGGTTGAATAAAATAAATAAAAAAGCCTCGATGAGTGCTTGTAATTAATGTTATAAACTGTGCGAGTCATTCTTTTTTTAAGGCACCTTTTTTCTCTGTCTTTCAGACTCCGTTAGCATATCGACTGTGAAGAACATCAATGTCAACATGAGTCTGGGGCTGACCCTCACACGCACGGCAACAGATGATAAATTCATAGTAAACACATTTTATACGTCACTTCAGCTGGTTCACTAGAAGAACCTCAGTCGATTGCCTGAAAAGTGATTGACTGAAAGCCTGATTGTTCCGTTGTTCGAACCTTCATTCTGCTGTCATCTTTTCCCGGTAGACATGTGGACCTTTGTGGGCTCAGAAATGTGGCAGTCAATATTATTACCCAGGGATATGTGCCGAGGTCAGCGCTCTCTTCACACCACTGTCTGCATTCTCACCTGCACTTCAGAGTAAGAGTCCCCCGCACCCTTTACATATTCGTAGAATAACGTGTATATTGTTTTCAGGTTCTTTTCGCAAGTGGGCTATGTGAATCTGGACATCCAAAGGCAATGTTCGCAGAAACTGTTAGTGATTTTATACTGCTGCAGATGTCGTCTCAAAAGAAAATACAATTTGAATTTGACATCATTTTGAATCAATTCCAGGCCTGATCCATATTTTTGATTGTGGTCAAATGCCCCTTTATATATTAAGTTAGAAATTACAATTACCGTCAGGAAACATGCTCAGATGCGCAGTATCTGAAATCTCTGAAATATTTTGTCTTTCCAGCTTGTGTTGGTCCTTTGGATGTCACTATTGTGTTAGATGGTTCTAACAGTATATATCCCTGGCCGCCTGTCGTGAACTTCCTCAAGACGCTGTTGGAGAACTTGGATATCGGACCAGATAATACTCAAGTAAGTTATACTAAAATGGATTAAATTAAATATATATGTTCACTCTGCATTGCCGTCTGGATTAAAGATTACATATGTTTAGTCATCAATAACACAAAGTCCAACTGAAATGTAACTCTTGCTTTTAATTTTGGATCGACGGCAGCTGGAATAAATGTCAGCCCGTCTCAGCCAATTCGTTTTGATTGGCTTTATTTTCGTGTTTTCAGGTCAGTATTCTACAGTACGGGGTCGACCCGGTATTTGAATTCTATCTGAACACCTATAAAACCAAAGAGTCCATGATCAAGGCAGCGGAAGCAATTGAACAGCGCGGGGGATTGGAGACCAACACATTCCGGGCCATTGAATACGCCAGGTCTGTCTCGGATCACATCACGTTCTATTCTCTCAATGCCAACACAGTCTACAAACGCCTCTCGACGTGGCATCTTATCCTGCAAAGAAAGACCTCATTAACACGCTGCCTGATGTGTTTCCTCCAGGAGTGAATTTGCCTTGTCTTTAGTCTGTTTAGCTTACTTTCCACACCTGGGAGAACTTGTCATGTCATGCATTATAAGGAATGTACTGCTATTTGCCTGATTGGTGCCCAGGCTAGCATTTAATAGAACCTTTGGTTCATTTATACAGCATTATTAAATATGTGTTTATACCCCATTGGTGAACCATATTTGTAACTGTTCCGTTGCATAATTGACACTTGAATGGAATACAGTCCTTGCAATGTTTTCCCAATTACGGTGTGAATTTCTGATTCTTTACAATAGTATTGCCATTGACTCTGTTGAGACGTGACAGGCGTAAATCTTGCGTTTCAGAAAGGAGGCGTTCTTGCCTAAAAATGGGGCTCGACCGGGAGCCAGAAAGGTCCTGGTGGTGGTGACTGACGGAGAGTCCCACGACAAAAACCTCAGAGCTAATGTCATCGGGAAGTGTGAGGCCGACAAGATCACCCGATTTGGCATTGCTGTGAGTCAATATCACGCCGATTTTACTCTTGTTAAAGTTACAAATAAACGAACTATAAACCTAGCATGCAGTAGAGGAATTTACCTTCAAAATATATCCTTCCTTTGTTATATTTTACGTTTTCAAGGTCCTCGGTTATTACACAAGGAATGGCATTGACACTAAAAACCTGATTGACGAGATTAAGTCCATCGCCAGCATACCAATCGATAGATATTTCTTCAATGTGTCCGATGAGGCGGCTCTGCTTGAGATCGCCGGATCCCTGGGAGACCGCATCTTCAACATCGAAGGTAAAGTTGTTCATTTGGTCCATTCAGTTCGGTTTTGGAAAAGCTACCATACCGGCCGCTGCATTGCACTTAACACGGCTGTGTTTCCTGGTGGTTATAGGTACTGGGAAAGGCGATGGTGACTTTCAGATGGAGATGTCCCAAGTAGGATTCAGTGCCCATCAAACCAAAACGCAGGTTCGTAAGTGAGGACACCATCGTGACATTTCTGACCGTCGCATATATCGATTGGCCTGTTGGTCGGACTGCCGCGATCCGCTATTCGCCGTTGGGTCCCATAAGCATCGCTCAGTGCGTTCTAACGTTACGGCGCTTTTCTCACCTTACAGAATATGGTTATGCTGGGAGCCGTGGGGGCCTACAGCTGGAGTGGCACAGTGGTTCACTACACCCCTCAGAAGACAGATATCTTCCCTCAGACGGCCTTTCAGAAGATCCTAGAGGACAGAAACCACAGCTCTCTATTGGGTATTTGAGCTGTCAATTTTCCACGGGTCAACGATGTCTCCATCATCTGTTTTAGTGTTTTATTGGATACAGACAGTCACTTTGACTGCTGGACCAGCCTGGATCTTCTATTCAAATGTTGGGTTAATTTGTTTGACGTGTTATTAGTCCGTAACACTCTCTTCTGTTCAGGCTACTCCGTGACAACGCTGAACGACGGGACGAAGGAGTACTACGTGGCTGGAGCACCTCGGTCGAACCACACCGGACAGGTCATCGTGTACACCGTGGACGCCAAGGGACAGCCCACCGTCGTAGACTCACAGAGGGGGGACCAGGTAACAGGGCGGGGCCTTTTTGGGACAGGAGACGTTCTGAAGACTTCCAGACAAGGTTCTACAGACCTTAAAGTTCTCAAAGACCTGGAAGTTCTTAAGACTTCCAGGCCAGGTTATTTTGAATAAATATCTCAGTTAATACTGACATGTAATGTTTTACTTAATGCCAGTAAACAGGTTGCTATGAATATAAAATGCATGTATTTTATTATTTTCATTATTATTTTCCTTTTTGAAGTACATTGAATTGCATCTATGTATGATTGTACTATATAAATAAACTTGCTTGCTTGCTACGTCTCCCGTATGTTTTGACAATCTTATCATTTATACGATTTATATTATACGCAGCGTCTACTGCATCTTCTGGCTGTTTTTGAATATGTGATGTTCCTGCTTGTCGGCTAAATGTTCTCTTTGCTGTGCAGATAGGCTCCTACTATGGCAGCGTGCTTTGTCCTCTTGACGTGGACAGGGACGGTGTGTCTGATCTACTGCTGGTCGGTGCTCCCATGTTCATGAGCGAACAGAAGAAGGAGAATGGAAAAGTCTACCTGCTAGCTTTTACTAAGGTGAGCCGCCAACCTTGACTTTTACCGTAGAGACGAAACAGGACCTATTTTCTGAGGGGATTTTCTGTTTCTTTCAAGCGAACTTATCTAAAGTAGCGAATGGCGGTTTCTTTTTGGATCACATAGAGACCCCCCTTGTCGCTTTAACCCCGTTAGTGCACTAAAATGTACTGTTTGTTTTTCCATTTGGGGTCTTCAGGGCATCCTTAGTGACCAGGGCATCCTGAGAGGCCCGTCCCCAGCAGAGAACGCTCGCTTTGGGATGTCTATCTCAGCGGTCCTTGATCTCAACATGGATGGCTACAGTGACGTGGTGGTGGGGGCCCCACTGGAGGACCACAACCGGGGTGCCATCTATGTGTTTAACGGGGACAAGAAGAGCCTCAGAACGGAGTCCTCTCAGGTAGCTGCAGGACTCAACTCTTGCCCTCATTTATGGGAGGCAATATCGGCACAAAACCCACAGGCGGAGAGGTTAAAGAACAACTAAAAACAGAGCTGTTGAATGGAGAGATGTAATCCTGAAGGGAAATCGGGGGAAAGATGGGCAGAGATACAGGGATGTGAGGGTTGGAGAAACAACTCAAACAATAGTATGTTCTGTGAATACAAGCATGCAGGTTGTGCGGGTGGTGCTAAACGCTAATTCATTTTGAAATTAAATCTAGAAGTACCTCTACTGGATGTCTAAAGGCTGTTGTGGCCCTTGGGTGTGCAGGTCCGCAGCATTAGCCTAGCCTCGTCAACTGTCTTGTTTCATTTGCTTATATTTATCTGACGCTATATCTCACGGTTTCTCCAGTTGTGGGAATACAGCCAACGTGCGCGTTTAATGCAACTTCAAATAGTTCGATTACGTTTTACCCAATTGATTTCAGAAAATCCTGGGCTCCAAGCTAGATCCGGTGCTGCAGTATTTCGGGAGGTCACTGGACACCAGCTATGACTTAAACGACGACACCATCCCAGATGTCTCAGTGGGGGCTTATGGGAAAGTGATCCAGCTCTGGTGAGGCTTGTTTGCTTTTACCCCAAGTTAAAACACTTTACAAACAGTCATGTTGAGTCTTTATTTTAACCACTTCTTATCAACAAGTTAACAGCTGCTTGTGGTTAAAAAAAAATGTCAAAACCGAACCAATAAAATGACAGTAGGCTCTGAGACAAACATACAATACTTGTCTTTATTCTTTTTTGTAAGATGTTTCATGTTTACTTACTGCTAAAGGGGAACAGTAGCCAAATGATTAACCCATTCTATTGGCTATGCAGTAGTAAAATCCTGATCATGTCAGGCATATTAAAAAGGTTACCACCAAGCAGAATCCCAATCAAGCCTAAGTTTAAGTATTCAGCTGATTATTTAGGGAGATAGATGCAGTACTCATCAATAGGATTCTTTATGAGTACGGGCCCTGGACATTATTATTAAGCTACGATGCTAGCCTAATGCTAAAAGTAGCTCCTAGTGGCCGAATTCTAAGGAAATTCTTAGAATTGTGGGCGTTTACTCTTAAAATTGAAGAAAAATCCTAGTAAAGATAAAAGTAATTCATAAAGCATCTTCATCCTTAAAAGAGGTCTTAAGTTCAAAATTGTTAGGAGCACGGACGAGGACTTTTAAGAGGCTTAAGAGTTTCTTTAGCGGAGGAGGAAATGGCCGAAAGACGAAGAGGGAGAAGAAATGTGTTGCAGACAAAGGATGACATTGAGTAAATAAGACGCAATATATTAGATAGTGCATCGATCATGTTTGTGACTGATCTTATTAGAGACGTGCTAACATCTCAGACACAGCGCAGAAATGCCATAGCGCCAGAAATGAAAGTAATCCTTAGGTAGAGTTTAGTTTAGCCTTAGTTTGACACTCAACTATTCCCTTAATAAATCCACAGGACAATTCGATCAAGTTTTTTTCATTTTTAATTTTACTTCGTAACAAATAATAATTGGCACAAAGTATCAACGTATCAAAATACTGAACAACATTGAAGTTAAAATACGACTTAATAGTAAACAAAAAAGAGATTCTAAGCCAATCAAATATCCAAGAGGAAGTTAACAGTATTGTAAATATAAAAATGGATTTATATACACCTATATAATGTAATTTCAGAGTCAAGACGTAGAATACACCCTATACTTAAAATCACTATTTTTTTCCCTCTTGGACAACCAACCAATCACAGTTTTCAAAAGATTGTGACATACATAGCAACGGGGTCAGCCCCGCCTCCTCACTAAGATAAAAGTTTTTGTCTTTTCCTTGCTCAGAGTTGCTCTCAGATCGGTCCTGAATCGCCCTTATGCTAAGACTCCTACGTAAAAGTTTTTAAGCTAACAGTTTTCTGAGAGGATTCTTTATGAATTCGGGCCCTGGTTATTCGTATTAACTGCATGATAGCATGCCGTCTATATATGAAGACAGAACAGATGTGTGGACTTTGTTTGAAGTCATTAACGTTGCCTGCTCCCAACTGGATCTACATTTTAGCCACTTGTTCAGTACATAGCGGTGGATGTCAGTTATCTAATAATATAAGGACTCAGTCCGTCAACCAATCAGTTCACAAACAAATCAACCAACCAGTGTTAAATATAGGATTATATCCTGGTAATTGTCTTTTAGCTGTGAGTTGTCACGCTAACAGAAGCTAACTAGCTTGCGATTCAACTTGACTTCATGGATATTACAAACAGAATAATTTGTAGAACATTCCCCTTCCAGGTCACGGGGCGTGGCCATAGTGACGACCAGGATCACCTTCGACCCTGATAAGATCAGCATCTTGAGTAAGAAGTGTGTGGTCAGCGGAAAACCCACATCCTGCTTTAACACCAAAGTCTGCTTCAGTGCCACGTTCAGGCCCAATAATCCAGTAGGACTTGTGGGTAAGCTCACCTACCTACTAATCACTGGTTCTTTCTCCCTCACATTTTCCAAGCGCCTACAGTACCAAACGGGTTCCTCAACCCATTGGTTGTCTACACGTGCCTTTTAATGGTGTGATGTTTTCCGCTCGTGGTGTGTCCCTCTCAGCTCTCAGATACAACCTGACACTGGATGCCGACCTCCAAGGATCTCGCTTCACCTCCAGGGGTCAGTTCAGGAACTCCGAGAGAAGCGTTCAGAAAGACATCCAGGTTTCTGCCTCTGAGATTTGCAACACCTTGGAGGTCTTGGTTCAGGTAAAACACACGTTCAGCAAATTCTTAAATGTTAACAGATTCATTTATTACCAAGAAAATTATTAAACTGCACTAAAATGGGTCCCAGAAAAGTGTTATATATTATGGGTCCCAGAAAAGTGTTATATAATATGGGTCCCAGAAAAGTGTTATATAATATGGTCCCAGAAAAGCATTATATAATATGGGTCCAGAAAAGCGTTATATAATATGGGTCCAGAAAAGCGTTATATAATATGGGTCCCAGATAAGCATTATATAATATGGGTCCAGAAAAGCGTTATATAATATGGGTCCAGAAAAGCGTTATATAATATGGGTCCCAGAAAAGCGTTTTATAATATGGGTCCCAGAAAAGCGTTATATAATATGGGTCCCAGAAAAGCGTTATATAATATGGGTCCAGAAAAGCGTTATATAATATGGGTCCCAGAAAAGCGTTATATAATATGGGTCCAGAAAAGCGTTATATAATATGGGTCCCAGAAAAGCATTATATAATATGGGTCCCAGAAAAGCGTTATATAATATGGGTCCCAGAAAAGCGTTTTATAATATGGGTCCCAGAAAAGCGTTTTATAATATGGGTCCCAGAAAAGCGTTTTATAATATGGGTCCCAGAAAAGCGTTATATAATATGGGTCCCAGAAAAGCGTTATATAATATGGGTCCCAGAAAAGCGTTATATAATATGGGTCCCAGAAAAACGTTATATAATATGGGTCCAGAAAACGTTATATAATATGGGTCCCAGAAAAGCGTTATATAATATGGGTCCCAGAAAAGCGTTATATAATATGGGTCCAGAAAAGCGTTATATAATATGGGTCCCAGAAAAGCGTTATATAATATGGGTCCAGAAAAGCGTTATATAATATGGGTCCAGAAAAGCGTTATATAATATGGGTCCCAGAAAAGCGTTATATAATATGGGTCCAGAAAAGCATTATATAATATGGGTCCCAGAAAAGCATTATATAATATGGGTCCCAGAAAAGCGTTATATAATATGGGTCCCAGAAAAGCGTTTTATAATATGGGTCCCAGAAAAGCGTTTTATAATATGGGTCCCAGAAAAGCGTTTTATAATATGGGTCCCAGAAAAGCGTTATTTAATATGGGTCCCAGAAAAGCGTTATATAATATGGGTCCCAGAAAAGCGTTATATAATATGGGTCCCAGAAAAACGTTATATAATATGGGTCCCAGAAAAGCGTTATATAATATGGGTCCCAGAAAAGCGTTATATAATATGGGTCCAGTAAAGCGTTATATAATATGGGTCCCACTATATAAATTTTATGGATTATTGTTATTATGTATCATTCATATTGAAAGAGGAAGTAGTGTACACCACATTCATGTATTATCTAGCATTTGTTTTAATTATTTATTTAGTTATAATGTTTGTCATGCTTGCTTGTAATAAAAAACATGTAAAGGAATTCCCCAGATCAACTCAATTCTATATTTTGCTTACTGTCAATCAGGAAACTCCTGACTTGGCGAATTCCATCGGCGTGCGTGCAGAAATCGCTCTGGAGAACCCAGACAGCAGTCCCGTTCTGAACATCCTCAGTCCAACCACCTGGGAGTACTTTGTAAGTCTTTATATGAACAATGCTGAAGTTGTTACTGTCTGATGAAACCCTATGGGACATTATGCTATATGAGAAAATGTAATAAAATACAACATGATGTACTGGAGAGCATGTTCAAGCTGTAGTTGCTTGCAGTCTTTTATGTTTTTACAGCAACTAGTATCGTCACTATATTAGTTGTTGGCGAGTCTCTATTTGATGAACGTTCATTTTGTGGTTTTGGACCACCTTTAAAATGTTGTCAGACATGCTGATACAATTGGATAATAGATGCTAGGGTAAGCACTAGGATCAGTTATTATTACGGTCATTTTATAAAAAGGGGCCAATTTGACTGAGCTACTTGATTGCATATGATCACTTGTTTTTAAGGAAGAGCTGCTAGTATCTCACTGTACTGTACAACCAATGTGTTTTCTGCATGTGACTGAACTATATTGCATTGTACATGAAGCTAGAAAAATGGCTACGGTAAAACTGGGACATCTAAAGCATGGGTTGTGTTTGGACAACAACTAGGGAGTGGAACTTGAGACACTACCCATCCCAGCTCAGAATTCCACACACAACCCTTAAAACAGAACGTCCTGACATGAGAACTTTCACAACAGGTCCCGTTCTCCAAAGACTGTGGCAGTGACGAGGTGTGCGAGAGTGATCTCGTGTTGACTGTCAACAAAGGACAAATGATTCCCAGGTGAGCGTCCACATACATACTCGACCCAAACATGTACCGCCACACTGAACACGATGGTACGTACACACGGTCGGGTCTAGTTTAATCAGACACTCCAAAAGAGCTGAGGATGAAAAGCGAGAAATGTAAAAATAGAAGTAGACATATGTCCCATTCTGTTCCATTGTTGTTGTTGTTTCGTCAAACGACAGAGGACAAGATTCAAATGAACCACAATTTGCTGACTGTAAACTGAATACTGAATGCAGTTTCAGGCGATTGCTGAGACCGAGGTAAACACTCTGGATGTCAGCTCAAATATAAATGGCAGTTTACAGTTATGTGCAGGTATTCAGTTCAACAATGTAGAAAATTGAAAATACCCAGCGGAGAACCTCTGAGCAAGTGGTAAACGGATAGAAGAAACGATAAACATTGTGCAAAAGGCGGATATAAGAAATGGACTAGCAGTGTTCAGGGCAAAGATAGCAAGAGGAGTACCACAGCATGTATTGCAAATGGCAGATCAAGTACAAAAGGTTTTCTTTCACCATCCATTGTAATGGTGACATTGTATGCGAATGGACCCGATGAGGTCTGTTTTAGCAAGCTTGTAAGTGCATGTTTAGTTATGTACGTAAATGCCTTTTTTTGCAAGTTCGCAGAAGAAGTTTTAGTTCAAACATCATTGTACAACATGGTCAAAAATAGCTCGCACACACACACAAACTGAATGTCGTAACTCGCGATCAAACCAACGCTCCCGTTACATAAGCACACAATGTTTGATGCAGGTGCACAGAATTTTGCCACGTTTAATATGCCATACTCGTGTTGTTGTGTGCTTCACAGCTCGTCCAAGATGTTGATCGGCTTCAAGAACAAGCGTCTCTCCTTCACTGTGTCAGTGGCCAACAAGAAGGAGAACGCGTACAACGCCAAAGTCACGATCAAACTCTCCAAAAACCTCTTCTACGCTTCCATCAGTTCTCCAGTGCGTTACCGGCTCGCTCGTGTTCACGTTTGTTTTCAGAGCACAGCATGCACATCGAAACCACACAACGCAGGTCATATTCACAGGCAATGATAGACAAATAGCAAGAATACGTACAAAGCATTAAAAACAAACTGTCGATAACAACCGGACACTGCTGTTATCCTAGTATTTACATGGAATATTGAGTATAGGACTTGTTCTTTAGGATAACCGATCTATAAAATAGAGTTACTCACATCACTACTCAGGGACCCAATGAGAGTTGTGCAGTATCTCAGAACAGACACACCCGAAAGTCTTATCCCATGAACTCTGGACTAGCTGCTGGACGACTATTTTGGTAAACGTTCTCCAACTTTGTACGGTTCCATTTCAGGCCGAGGGTAACGAGGGAAAGGTGGACTGCACCTCCACCCAGGAGACTCACACCGTCTCGTGCCGGGTGGGGTACCCATCTATCGAGCAGAACCAAAAGGTAATACCTGAACAGGTCGGAGCTGCTTCCGTGTCCCCGTCACGCTGCTCGTCAGCTGGGGTTCCTAAACTACACGTATTTGTTCCCTGCAGGTGTCATTTGAAATCAACTTCGACTTCAACCTGTTGGACCGGCAACCCGTAGCTGATGTGAGCTTTGATGTTCTCAGGTGAGGCCGCTCAGCAGAGGCGTCAATGTCAGTTTATGATCAGAAGTCCAATTTAGATAAAATCACAGAATTAACAACATGTAAGAAAGGCAGTCAATTCTAATTGCTACCAGTCGCTGAAAAAAATGCCTCATCCACTGGCTTTGACCGCACACACGGTCTGACCGCACACACGGTCTGACCGCACACACGGTCTGACCGCACACACGGTCTGACCGCACACTCGGTCTGACCGCACACTCGGTCTGACCGCACACTCGGTCTGACCGCACACTCGGTCTGACCGCACACTCGGTCTGACCGCACACTCGGTCTGACCGCACACTCGGTCTGACATGCACGTCCATTGATCCTCTACCTGTCACATCTCTCCATCCCCTACACAGTGACAGCGTAGAGACGTACCCCTCGGACAACCACGTCTCACTCTCTATCCCAGTGCACTATGACTCTGAGATCCTTGTCTCCAGAGAAACAGACATGACCTTCTACGTGGTTGACATGACCAATGAGGTGAAAACTTCGGTGAACACTTTCCAAGACATCGGCCCAGAGTTCAAATTCTCCCTGAAGGTGAGAAGACAAACTTTTTTTTAAACCCGGTTGTCAGTTAATGGTGAAATACCTCCCCCTAGTGTTACAAGTGAGATGTGCAATTTTCTCTACGGATTAGAAGAAAAAAATAAAGCAGAGATTTTTGTACTGTAAGAACATTGGTACAGACTCTAATCCATGCTGCAGTTTCATGTCGACCAGAGGCAGCGGCTGAGATGGCTGGACCACAACATGAATACATTACAACTGTTTTCTTTTCAGGTTTCCACAGGGAATTTACCAGTCAGTCTGGCCTATTTCACAGTGTCAGTGCCCACCGCCACATCAAAAGGAAACCCATTACTTTACATAACCGGAGTCACCACAGCACCTGTGAGTAAAACTGTGTTCAACCCATCTCGTCCCCAAATAACTAGGAACTCCCGCATCATGTGTTCTGTCCTAATTCTTTCACAACACGTTCCAAAAAATGAGTGCTGATAGCTAGTTCATTGAGCATGAGTGTATTTTACTCTGCCCTGTCGTTGGTTGTCCCACCGAGCTACGTTATCATACAGTAGATATATTTTTAAACTTCCCATTTGAGCCCCATGTGTAATATGGCGTTTAAATATTGCGACACGTCTATCGGGGACCTGTTTTGGATCGTGCCACTTTTACAACCACGGTGGGGAAAAACCTAGTAACAATAAAAGGCAGTGATCATTAGCAGACAGAAAGCAGAAAACACCACCTGAACATGACCTAGTAATATACAAATGCTTTTTGCCGTTCTGCAGGCTGGCGACGTGAGCTGCGAAGCAACCGGCCTCATCGACCCTCTGAAAATTAAGCAGCAGCCCTACGCACCCACCTTCTCCAATGAAAACCTCATGAGCACAGAAATCCTGGTGCATTGCTTTTGCATTATTTCAGAACAGACACAAAGATAGATTCGTCGTTTTTAATATCAAACCATCTCTCTCTCACTCTCTCTGAATTCAGAATACTTGATGTTCTTTTTCCTGATACATTTCCAGGACTGTAACACAGCCAAGTGCCAGCTTATGAAATGTGTGCTGAAGGACATGGGGATTAAGAGCGCGTTCTTCGTGAACGTGACCTCGCGTATTTGGAACGGTACCTTCGCAGCTGTAAGTGTAGCCAATTGTCTCCTCATATCCTGCTCTTCTTTGACAGAGTCGTCTCATTACATCATTATTCATTGTGTACGTGTTGGCTCTCGTGTTTTCTCCGAGCAGTCCTCCTTCCAGTCCACCGTGCTCACAGTGAGCACAGAAATTGAGACCTCAGAACCTGAACTGCTGCTCATCTCTCACAAACACCTGACGGTACCGGAAATCTTTTTTAAAACCCATCCTAAAGTTGTCATTGATTTAAAATTAATTTGAGTTTGTTTTTTTTCATTGGTAAAAGTGAAATGCGTCCAGATTTCTAAATCTTCGATGAACAACATGTTAAGTTACATGTATTACATGTGTGAACAGCATGTTAAGTTACATGTGTGTTTCCAGACCACTGGTCAGTGTACCATTAGCCCCGCCTCCTGACACCTGACTAACCTCTGTCTTCTATCCGGTCTGCAGGTTGGGGTCACCATCAGTAAACCAGGGGTGAAAGGGGAAGTGCCTGTTGGGATTATAGTAGGCAGTGTGATTGGAGGCCTGCTTCTATTGGCCCTTGCCATTGGTCTGCTGTGGAAGGTATCTGCCATCTTTTTACATAACTTTACTGCTGTTGAACTCTTCCTGGACCACTAATCAAAGCTTTCCAACTAAAATCAATAGAGCCTTTATGCGCTCAACGTTAACGGCATGTCTTACATCTGGGGGTGTCTTGACTTTTTCTCTCCCCTCAGTTGGGCTTCTTCAACAGAAAGTACCAGCAGCTGATGAAGAACCCCGAGGAAGATGTAGCCGAGACAGAGGGACTTCAGGAGAACACAGCAGCGTGAGAACACACAATGACCCAAGACCGCGACAACAACAGAACCAGCATGAATTGTACATATTGAAGCCACAATTGAGGGCGCGCCATTGGAAAGAGCTGTCAGGAGGTGCCAGTGGCTTCACCATGAGTCGGTTTGCTGAGTGAACTTGGAGTGCTTTATGTGAATCAAAAACACATTGTTCGACCTTGTTAAAGCGCAGTAGGATTTGGGTGGCGTGTGACTCGGGGCTGCAGCTTTTACGAGCAGAGGAATCACGAACATAAAACGCTTCCAGACAAAGACTCCATTCTGTCGGCCATTTTAGATTTGCCCATCGGAGAGTCATTCATCTGCTGTATATTGTTACATGCCGAATCTGTACGTGGGTTTCTTTTTATTTTTGTTCACGGCATTTATATTTTCGCGGTTAAGGCCCTCCGTTCGATTGGAAGCTCGGGGCAATTGTAATTTGTCACATCCATTGGTGTCACGCTCTATTTCGTTAAGAAGCACAGTAGTACCTTGTATATAGCCTTTCTAATGGATATGAACAATTGTTTGCGCTAAAGAGATGATAGACAATCAGCATGGTTATCATATGCTGGCATATGACATATTCAGCACGTCACTTTTCAGGGGAAGCGTTTTTGGTATCATATTCATGTCGATGCATTTTTATTTATTTGTGAAAGATCCATTTTGGGGTGAAAGGTTAGAACTGTCGCAACCAAAACGTTGATCTTAATGGCAAGTTCATACTTGAAAAGATCTCAATAATACTCCCTTTTAGGGTCTTAGTTGTTTGTTTTTAAATACTGTAATAAGAGAAAAGTGCTATAATTAGTCCACTGTGAAGACACTGTCTGTAGAATATTCACTGTATTCAGATCTATTTGTAAAGAATTTGGTGAAATCACAGAAAGGTAACGTTATTGAATGTGTAAAAATTGTGTATATTTATTGTGCGCCGAATGAACACACTGGAGAACCAGAACCTTCTAATAAGAGGAAATGAGACCTCTGACATTTGCTAAGTGCGATTCATTAAAAGGGAGTGAAAACAAAAGTATGCTCCACAAGACTGGATCCGTCTGCCCTACGGTGTAAATGCAAAGTTTATTTGGTATACTTCCTGAATTATGTCTGGCAGGATAAAAAGAGCCATTTGATATATGAGACAAAGAGCAGCATAGACGAATCTAAGGAAATGTTTACAAGAAAAATGAACAACGATGCACTGGCCTTTTTCCGGTGTTTTGGGGAACACAGGCATGACATTTATTTAATTACAAATGTTGTTATTGCATAGGTTTGTATTATGGCATTTATTGTCGAGTTCACTGGCTTTGATTTTTAAAGTGTTGTAAATATGCCCATTGTGAATTTTATAACATAAAACCTTTACGTAAATAAAGACATAGACGCCTTTTTATGTTTGAATTTTTAAGGGCGGCTTCACATACTGATTGTGTGTGTGTGTGTGTGTCTAAATGTTTGGCTCAGAAAACCTCCGGTTGAGGTTAAAGTTTAACTTTGTCCTGTCCAATGGCACTCCTTGTTCTCCTTCCAACACGACTCCTCCTCTTCATACACCTCCTAATGGAGACACAAAACATCCCCTGATATAAGCTCTCTGTTGAACTAAAGCACTAATTCAAACCGTAACCTCTCAGACTGCCTCTGGAGTCCAGTGACTCGATCCCCTCCACAATGATTTGTCTCGCTGTTATAAGTTCGCAACTTTTTGTACATACATATTTGTCAATGTCTTCAGACGTCCATAACATTTTATTAACCGTATTTTGTAAATACTTAAAGATGCTGTTTTGGACTTATAAATAACAACATTTTGGGCTGGTTGTGTTATATACCTCAGTTAGCCATGAGATTCAAGTTTGAAAGTGTGTGGTTGTGATAACATGGCACACATATTGGCACACATACGTGACTGTGGTACACAAATTATCATAGACTCAACAGCAACACAAGTACAACTAGTGGCCAAGAACCCTGAAATGCCACTTTAACTTCTCCTACACTGGTCTCTCATACAAACGGGTGACAACTTAAAGAAAGAACTAACATAAATTATCTGAGGGAAGTGCTGTGCCACTACAAGCTAACAGAACAGATTCTTTGAGTCTCAGGATCTCAGTTGAAGAGACAGAACACGGTTATTGCCAAAGATCTTTAGTCGTTTGAGCTGCGGAGCGCTGTCTTATTCCAAGATCACAGATCAGTGTGTAATCGATTTGTGATCTGGTGACTGTGAAGGCCATAGCACATGATTCACATCATTCCCATACTCAAACCGTTCAGTGGCCCTTGTTCCCTGTGGATAGGGGCATCGTCATCCCGATAACGAGCCATTGATGCGTCTTTCTTTTAAGGCCACCTAGATATTTTCCTCCTGCCCGTGTGGATGCAACATCCAGGTCAACTGGGTCGACTCAGTATTTGTATACAAGCTACAGCGCATGATAGAATGGTAATCACTTAATTGGTCTGACGCTGTGCACCTCAATGGAAACAGCAGCACTTGTCATATTTTTACACTCAGTTATTAGGACTGTTCCTTTAAGTTGTCAACAGTCTTTATCTATGTAGTACCATCAGTAATAACCACGATCAACTTAACCATACGTTTTCCATTAATAGCCCAGGCGTATATTTGCTCAAACAACAAGAAGCCACCAGGGCTTGAAAAAGGTTTTCGTTAGAGAAGAGCGTCCGGCGTCCGTGCAGGGTTATGCTAAACGACCTGCTAAAAAGACTGCATAGTTGTACGGTACATCATCCCTGAGTAAAGTTTCAGGATTTTTTTTTCATTACCTTTTTCCATATTGGCACGGTGGCTTTCAGGTTGTCTATACAGTAACGCACCGCTTCCAGGGAATCCCCTCTGTGAGGTGACGAGATCCCGATAATCACACTAGCGTCAGTCACAGGCACCACCCTGGAAAACCAGAGAAGGAATGTCACCAACTGTTCTACCATAGTCAGAGAAAACAGTTCACCAGATGTAATCTGACAAAAAGTTACAGAGCAACTCTCTGAGAATTTGCTAAATATACAGCTACTAGTTAGTCAGTCAGTCAGTCAATGAAGTAGTTAGTCAATATTCGTTAATCAGGTGGTTAGTTTGTCGTCAGGTAGTTGGTCCGTAAATCAAGTTATTCAATCAGTCAACCAGGCAGGTTTGAGGAAGTTATGCAGAGTCAATCAAGTAGAAGACAGTCAGTAAATTATAGAGGAATGAAACAGTGACAGTTTGATGCTCACCCTAGTCGATGATGAACGCAGATGTGTCTGATCGTCGGCCATTTTGCCCTAATGTCTGCGTATATCTTCAGGAGTTCTGATGTAACCATGGGGACGTAGGCTTCATACTCCAGGTGCACTACCTTCTTCTCCTCGAAACTGTTCCTCGTTGTCCCTGAAATGTGTCATTAACAGTGATGGTTATATTGGTCTAGTACCAAGTTAGATTACAAGTCACTCCAACCAATGCTACATAAAAATAAAAACAGAAAAAACCCATAAGAATTAATAAAACGGGTTGTTAATCTGTTTCTATCTCCCAACGCTCAGTGGCCAGTTTATTAGGTACACTACCCCATTCACAGAAATTGACTTCTCCAACAGACGGTGCCACTAGCAATGTGATGCCATCATCATGTCTGTCAGGTTTTTCCGGAGGCAGACTGGCTCAAACCGAAGTGTTCCTCACCAACTGGGAAGTGAATGTGCCAGGGGACAACAGGTCGATCAGTCACCACTCACCTATGAAAATGGAGATGGCTCCACATGAGGGGCAGGTGGCCAGTTCTGATACTGCCTCCACAGACAGTTTGTCATGGGTCAATTTAACCAGATCCCTGGGGTCCTTATCGGCCATCTCTGGGTGGGACAAAAATAAAGGTTTAGGAATCTGAAATATGCAGTTTTTACATGTATTTAAGTGAAATCAATGGGGATTAGGGAACAGTTCGTGTAGCTGTCATCAAAGAAACATACATATTTCAGTTCAATGTGGTTCAGTTAAAATATAACATATGAAGGTTTAAAAATATTATGGTTGAAATAACGTCTCATGATCAATACGTAATAATTTCATGTTTTATTTGCCTTTTGTTGTTGTTTAAAAACCTTGTTAAAAAAAGGGGAACTTATTTTTAGTTCCATGTGGAATTATAATTTGTTGTTGTGGGGACGCTGAAAGGGGTGCAGAAGGAGAGACATGTGCTTCGTTTTCAAGTCTACTGTCTAAAAGCCAAGGAGATATAAGGTTTCCACATAAGTTGTATAGGTGAAGTTTGGAGATGTATTTCTCAGTCTAAGTTTACCCTCTCGGGACCAGGCGGCCAATGAGTTCTGACGGCAATAAGGAAATGTAAAGGAACATGTAAGACATGTTTGAAGATTATGTCACCGAATAAATGCCCGTTAAAACCCAGGAACGAGCCTTTGTTAAACTCGAGAGGAGTAACAGTTCGGTTTAATTTACTTCAGGTTGACAAAAAAAAGGAAAGACAACGTCCAATAGCCAATACAAACACAATGTGACTTTTCTCTTTAAAGATTAATAGAGGTAATATCAAATAATAAGTCACCTGAATTGCTTCTCGTTAGCCTCCACTCAGAGGTGGAATGACGGCTACCTCGTCCCCTTTCCGCAAGCTAACACGCTGTTCCCCAACGGCCACGTATTCCTGGCGCACCGCAAAAACTACAAATTCACGCACCGCAGACAGTCTAGGGAATAAACACAATACATTACATTAAGCATTTAGTTACATGACAAATACATCTTCTAAATCAACCTTTAATTTGTTCTTATTGACCTGGGGTGTCTGCTGACAAGCTGTTGCCACAGTTCGAGCGTCGTCAGCTCTGAGGGCACCTTGATCGTCTCCGATTTGATTCCCGTCAGCTCAGTACTTTTGGCGAAGTACAACACTGTCACCTTAAAAAAAGTCGTTAGTTACATTTCAATGACGGCCACATCCATCTAAACACCATCTGACACACATTTTTTTTGTGTATATTTCAGGTTGAGTGGGACACTGGTTTGTAAAGTGGGACACTATTTTCTTATGAAATAACCATTATTAGTGGGGATGCACCTATTGTGTCATTCTGGGCCGATACAGATGCAGATGTTTAAAATAAAAATATGCCAAAATCAATGTTTTTTAAATGATTTTGCTTTTGTTGTTATTTATTATTCCCCACTAAAAATGGGGAATCTTCATCACAAAAAATAACTGAACTGTTTTAAAGTTATTCAGCCCTTCATTACAATTTCCTTACACACATATACACACACACACACACATATCAATCATACACAAATGTATGAGACACACCTCGTCTTTTAATTTGCCGATATGCCGATGTCAGTCAACAAGGCACACATCGTCCGATACCGATATACTGCCGATGCATCCCTGATTATTAGCCCAGCTGGACAGATTCCATTCCTATACACAGGGCATTCTGCTTGACACCTGACTGAGGATATCACACTTGGGCAACCTTGTTGTTGCTTCAACCTTTTTGATCTTTGACTGGTTTATATAATCAAAGTGCACCTTGCTGGTGAGGTTGTAACTAGTTGACTTTGCCCTTTTCATGTTCAAAAACCTAACGTTAGTTGAATGTGATACTCCTATATTGCTCTTGTCATGTTCATTTGAATGACAGCCTTATGACTCTAAAACACGTTTTTATTTGTCAGCATGCTTAGCATTGAACAGTCAGAAAAAATAAAACAAAACAATAATAACAACGCGCCCACTAAGATTACGTCTCACCAGTCAAAACCTTAATTTAGTGTCCAGCACATATTTAGCAAAAATACTAAATGAATAGGTAGGATTGGCTGGCATACTTTTGCAGAGTACAGTACCCATTAGCTGAAATGTCCCACTCAACATAAATCACCCTAGATAAAAGCAGCTCCTTGGACTTAAATAAACAAAATGATTCTGCCTGCATGTTTTATATTGGCTTACCTCGGTATTCATGAATGAAACTGTATCCGCAACATTGATAAACGAATCTGGGCTGCTCTAATTGTTCAGCTGAATATCCGAGCAGTAACTTTACTTCCCCACTCGCTTCTCTGTGCAGTCAGCTGACTGGTATAGAGGCGTGTACATTCACTCCCCTGAGTGGTTTCCAAACTATCCGACAGACCACCAGATGTCCCCATAACACATTAAAGTATGGCTGGCAAGACCGAAATAAATATCGATATAATCAGGATTTTCTCCTGTAATCTGGGATTTTTTTGGACGCAGGCCAACAGATACAACATAAAAACAGTTCATTAAAAACTTCACCACAGAATGCACATTGGGTTTGAAATTTTCTGCACTTGCGTCTTGGTGGTAATATTTAAAACGGGTTTGCCTGTCTTTAAAATGTATTGTGTCGCAAATTGTAAAAAAAAAAAAAAATCTAATTAAGAATTTCACTGCTTATTATAAGCACCCCTCCCCTTTGGTAACACCAACACTAAGAGACTGTACCAGGTGTGTTGTAGTTTGGAGTGTCACCGATACGGAGCACCCGTTAGCACCTTATCAAAGGCGGACACACACATACACACACACAGGTCGTAGACAGCGCACCATCAAAGGACCGAGCAGGAGGCAGTAGGTATAATCTACCCGTTAAGATGTGTTACAACTGAATTGCAAAGACATTGGTGAAATCCCTTACATACACTGTCCAGACGTTCAGTAAAGTGTTGTCTAATGAATCATGTTGACTGTCCCTTTGTAGACAGGACTGGAGAGCCTATATTTACATTTGACCCCAAAGAGCGAGGGCCTAACAACTGCCCGTTCTATTATTGGAATGGTGGTATTTCTATTATTATCATCTGTTAGTACCGGTATGCTGTCTGTGCTGTCCTATCCCCACTGCAAGGAACAAAAGAGGATTATGCATAAAAACGGTACCTGTGCCCTTTGCCTTTGCTTGGGTAGGCTATAGACTAGGGACTCAATCCCAAATACTATATGTTTCTGTATGCATTGGGTGAAAAGGAATCACTCAAAAATAGGCGATACATTGTTTGGCAAAAAAAGTAATATGCACCATAGGTACTAAATGAGGACCTATGCAATAAAAAAATGAGAGTTGTCCTGTGGTTCAGTGGTGTTCAACAAATATTCTGCGGACCACAGGATGCTGATGATCCGGTATATAAATAACAATAATAATATCAATAATAATAAGTATTACTATTCCTAAAATCAATAATGATCATATATATTAGCATTGCTTATTGCATTTTTTGTTGTTCCATTTAACATAGAATTAAAAAATGTACTACGTTTTGACAGTTCATTGGACAATGTTAATAATTATAGAACGATGACATTCACTGATGACATTGACATTTTTTTAAGTTGAACATTTTTAAAACTCAATTTTCAAATCTCCATATTATTATGTAGAAAACAAGAAAATGTTTCCAAACGCTGATAATAAACACGGTGGCCTTGCCAATAACTTTACACAGACTCCCCTATAAAACTCCCTCCCTCAGTGCATTCGTTATCACACATGTAGACTACTATTGGTAAACTCATGCAGGGAATACCTGATGACGGGTAAACCATTAAACCAAATATATCCTTCTCTCCACCCCACACAATTTTGAAGACCGCCCACCAGATATGTTGCTAGAGACCCCCTTGAAGATTTAAAAAGAGAGACAGAGTCGGACAGTGTGACAGTCACTGGATGTTGGCACCGGGTGCGCACGCACAACCTCTCTGCTCACGCACAGTCTGCTTTTAAGGATGCTACAGACACCGCAGATCCGCCAAGGCATCATTGCGCTTTTCATGTGGTTCACTCACTTCATGGAGGACCACAGAGTTCAAGGTGAGTGTGGCAGTGTGCCGGGAATGAGAATGGCATTGCTTTTAAGGTCAAGTTGAAGGCAGCATTTGTCACTGTCGCATCACTGCATGGGAAACTTCAGCCTTATAGTGAGGTACAGAAAATCTTTTGACCCGTCTGTCAAATTCAATAGGCGACTATGGAGAATTTAACTGACGTTTTAACACATTTTTCTGGATTGGATTCAGATTATACTTTTTTAAATACTTTTTACACTTGAAAAAGGTAGAAAGCTATTCGTTTCAAATACATCATGCGAAAATATACGCAATTGTTCTTGAACGCTGGATGAATGTTTCTGATCATTCCAAGTTTTAAAAAAATGCAATAATAAAAGGACGCATCTGTCTGAAAGTATTGCATATACCACCATGTAGTGACCATCTTGTTAACGCATTGTCTGTAGACAACACTCATCATTGCATGTAGAGATTGGCTCATGTGACTTCGTACTATAGTCAGCCTTTACAAATGGGTCAATAGCATGCAATCTGAGCTGAGACAGATGGACTTGTGAGTCCCAAGGAGGAGTGAGGAGTAGCCAACCCGAGTCCCAAGCACCTCCTGCGATTCCTTTAGTAAAATCCCACTCCGTTGGGATGCATTGTATTTTACGCATCACATTTGGCATATAACATAATGTGGAACTCTGTTATAAACACTAGTGTTTATTGATATGCTCACTGGTTGGTGTTTGAAATGGATACAAATTGGTGTTGCTCAAAAACTATACCGTTATTGTCATGCATTGTGGCTCGGGTGAGACGATACTAGTACATGATTGTGCCCGCAGCCGGTAACTGCTGGTTGCAGCAGGGAAAGAATGGCAGGTGCCAGGTGCTCTATATGTCCGGGATGAGCCGGGAGGACTGCTGCCGGAGTGGGCACCTGGGCACGGCATGGACGGAGGAAGACGTCCCCAACAGCACGCTGTTCCGGTGGATGATCTTCAACGGGGGCGCACCTAATTGCATACCCTGTAAAGGTTAGTTAAAGTGGGTCATTATTATTATGGATGACGTCATTGCAGGTGAAGACGTCTTACACAAATGTGCAGGTTGGCGTTTTCTTAGATAAATGATGAGGGCGAAACTTGGATTTAGATACGGGATCTTTGGCACGTCTAGTGTTTAGACTTAAATGTAATCCCTAACCTTAAAAAATATGTCCTGTAAAGATCCATTTATGTGGTTTAAATTGATTGGTGAGTAGCGAATAATTAGTAAAAGTCGACAAGTAAAGAATTAAGAAGAAAAAATATGTACATGCAATGATGTCATCCTCTCCAGGAGATTTAGTTGAGCTGTCCAATCAGCTTGCGTGAATATTTGTAATGAGCTAGTTGCGGTACGCCCACACCATTTAAGGAAAGAAAAGCTGCTTATTAACAGAATTAAGAAGACAATTTATTTCGTATTCCATTTCGATGTTGCAGAAATCTAAAAAAACACTGACCAGCTGCATTGGATACATTTCCTCTTTCAAACATAAGCCCTGTCCCCATTGTAGTCAAACACATAATTTCTTCCAGGAAAAAATGCAAAAAGTGCCCCAGAAAAATATAAATGACTTTGTCACATAATATAATAGGTTTTATCAAACCACTTGTCTGCATCAGTTTAACCCATGTATGACACTTTGGTGGATCTATCTACCAACCTATCAATATATCAACCTATATATCTATCCATCTATCAACCTGTCTATCCATAAATCTATCAACCTATTGATCCATCTATCCATCCATTGCAGAAACATGCGACAGCGTTGAATGTGGTCCTGGGAAGAGATGCAAGATGAACAAGAGGAACAAGCCGCGCTGTGTGTGTGCCCCAGACTGCAGCAACATCACAGGGAGGGGGTCCGTCTGTGGGTCTGATGGAAAGTCCTACCGGGACGAGTGCTCTATGCTCAGGGCACGATGCAAGAACCACCCCGATCTAGTAGTCCAGTACCACGGACGGTGCCGCAGTAAGTCCACCTCTGGAATAGCGTAGAACAACACCCGGGAACTCTTCCATAATTCCCAAATTTTCCAGAAATCGATTGATTCCATGTCTGTTTATTACCTACTGGTTTTGGAAAGTTGTTGTGAGCACTTTAAGAATGATGCAACTTGTTTAGATTACTTACATACATTTTCACGGGTCAATTGAGGACATGCACTCACTTTCAGTTAGGATCCTTGCCAGGTTTAGTTTTAAATTCCGGTCTTTCACATCTGTAACATTTCGGAAACAATTGCTTGACTTATGAGACAGTGCCAGGCTCTATTTATATGGCTTGTCTATTACTTGGGGTAGATTTTCCAGAATTTATCCATTTGGTTTACACCTATCAGATGGGGGAGAGGGGGGGATACAAATTGAAGGACGTTCATAGGAATACCAATTCAGGTCAATTATTTGTCAGTTCCATTAATTCTATTTCTATATATGCAATCCAATGCGAAGTCTGTGTAGTATACTTTAAAAGAAACGTAACCTTACAGGCTGAAACATAGGCCAAAGTCTCAGTGCCTAAGTAGGGCCAATTGGACTCTAGGGTGTGTATGTAGCAACTAATAGACAAACTTATTAACCTGATTCAAAGCATATGTTGTGGTGGATGGCTACCGACATGGCTGGGTTGAGTCCACTGTGGCTAAACAAAGAGGCGGTATGTTGTGAAGTTTGAGTTGGATTTTGTTACCACACAGGCAAAGTCAAATCAGGGTTCTAGGAAGGACTCCTAGATAACTGGGATAAACTAGCAGCACGTAAACAAACGTGTAACCTGAGATCTGTGTGAAACGTTTTATTCTGTGCGGGTGCCGCGCACGCGTGCAACGTTAATGTTTCACGTGTCCGTCGTGTCTTAAAGCGCTGTTCTCCGTCCACAGAGACGTGTTTCGGGGTTCGCTGCCCCGGTACTGCTTCCTGTGTCGTGGACCAGGCCAACAACGCCTACTGTGTCGTCTGCAACCACCAGTGTCCCGAGGTCACGGCGCCAGAGCTCAACTTGTGCGGGAACGACGGCGTCGCCTACGCCAGCGCCTGCCACCTCAGGCGAGCCACGTGCATCCTGGGACGTTCGATCGGCGTGGCCTACGAAGGCAAATGCATCGGTCAGTAGTGGCGCTTGGACTTGAGGGGTCGTCGTTGAAATCAGCGAATACATTATTCCCTAACGCACACTGGGCGTTTTAGTGCCAAGTTTTGGGTTGCAAAGATCTTTGTCAGAGCACGCTAGCGACGACCTATATAGAATCCCAAAAAAGGGGACAGCTCTGTTCGACCGTAATTCACACAGACATTGTGCTAGGTCTATCACCGACAGCAGAATTGTGTTGTCTGTGTCGAGTGAGAAATTGATTGGCGCTGGCCTGGACTTGTTAGAGGAGGTCCACAATAGTGTCTAACGTTCTCTGTCTGCCTCTGCTCTCCAGACGCCGGGTCGTGTGAGGACATCCTGTGTCGGGGAGCGAAAAGGTGTCTGTGGGATGAAGAGACTGGCCGTGGTCGCTGCGCCTCTTGTGAGGAGGTGTGTCCGGAGAGCCGCCCGGGCGAGAGCGTGTGTGCCAGTGACAACAACACCTACCCCAGCGAATGTTCCATGAGGCAGACCGCCTGCGCTCAGCAGCGCCTCCTGGAGGTCAAACACTCAGGGTCATGCAACTGTGAGTGTGTGATCATTGTGCTTTTAAATGTGGTACTAATCAGTTCTGTCATTTAACCCTTTAATCTGAGATTTATTTAGACCTGGGTCAACTTGGACAACCCTTTAACCCGGGATTTATTAAGACCCGGTTCAATTTGGACTACCCTTTAACCCGGGATTTATTAAGACCTGGTCCAACTTGGACTAACCTTTAGTCGAAGTTAGGATATAGACCTCAGGACCTACATTTTACTGCCGCTATATGAACACTGACATGTCTGTAAATATGATATTAGCGTATTATTAGAATTGTGAATTACCTCAAGCGATGCAAAAATATTAGCTTTTCCGCATTTCACTGGGACAAAATGGCCGTCTACATTAACTGGTTGTAAGCAAACCACAATATCCAGAATCTATTGCAGTGTCAAGCTCTTTTTGTAAAAAGGAGTCATTAGTGGCAGCCAGTGTGCTCCCGGAAATCTGTAAAACCTAGTACCACCCTGGTTTAAAAAGCATATCTTCGAGGGTAAAAACAGGACTCCAATCAGACTCCAGTCTTTATAGGAGCCAGAGAAAATGTTTTAACTTGTATATTCTGCAATTGACCACAACCGCCATTCTTAATCTTGATCTTGTATAACAGAACCTCTGTTATAAATTTTTAAAAAAAAATGTTAACTCACCTAAATAACTATAATTGGTCTTACTAATCGTACTGGAGGCACGATGTGATCCTAATGATAATATGTATTTATAATGAATTCTGAACAGTATACGGTACCCAAAAACATAAAGTCGTGTGTTTTTATTTATTAAGTACGTATTTTTCGAAAAAATTCTGACTGCAAATGCCACCGACCCTGTAGTTATAACTGGTTCACACATAACATGGATTATCTGTCTTTCACCGAATCCTAGCTCTAATTACAACATTGCCTCGTATTTCCTCCGTAAACATAAAACAGTAATGTTGCTGCGATTAAATTATTTCAGCATGTGGATTATAAGTACTGGATTTTGTATTGGTTTCTTGTCGTATGGGGTTTCTACATCTGCCAGAGGCGGGTTTTCAAGATAAATCATTTCTGAGGGCAAATACCACAACAACAGGGTGGTCCTTTGTAGGAATTGCATTGGTCTCCACTCCCGGCAGCCCGTCCTGCGCAGAGTTTCATAATGGAGAAACGTAGATTACAGTGAATCACGGGGATGAGGATATAAGCTCTGTTCTTTTCCCTTGTCTTTATTTTCAGGTTTAAACCAAGTTTAAACAACTGAGTCAACGGATCCCTCAAGCACCGCCCCCAGGCACGTCGCCCCTCCCCCGCCCAAGCATTTCAGATACACCTGGATCCAGCTGTCCTCATACTGGCCGCTGTCCCGTCTGGCCCGTTCAGAACGAGAACCGCGGCAGTCAGTGAATCGTGTCAAAGAACGGAAGCTATGGCTGAGATTCAATCGGGTCAAGCGCTTGCCCGGCAATCGCCAACACACGCGTAGCGGCTGTTTCGGCGGCGTCCGAGGCGTGACCGCATTAGAGCATTTAAATAGGCAAGCAGCGCTTTGCAGATGACGGCTAAAGTAGATCCGATTGAGTTGGGCCCTACATGTGGCATTGAGCTCTGCCATCGTTACGATCACGGCCCCACGTCTTGTCCTGCTATATCCGTCATTAGACAGGAATGCTCGAGAAAGACGAGGTAGAGGAAGAAAGGGTGGTAAAAGAAGAACCAGATTTTCTCAATCAATATCTTCATCACCACAGACCGGAGAAGAAACACTCAATGTAGCTGGATTTTGTTTCAGTTCAGCTCTAGTATAGGCCTAGTGTTCATACTGTACATAAAGTGTAGGATTATTTATTGTCCAGAGTACCGGTACCAAGCAATCGTATACTTCAAATCTTGTGGTTGTTGTTTACTTGTGTATTTATATATTTTGTTTATTATTTATACATTTACTGTGTCAGTCTGATTTACCTTGCGTGCCCCTTGTCTCTTGCTTTCATCCAAAGAGAGTGTGTGTTATTTATTTTGAGGCGCAACGCTGTCCTCACTGGTGTTCTCCGGTAATGCATACTCAGTTTGAGCTGTACACATCTGCTTGTTGTGGGCAAAGACTGGGATTTTTCCCAGTTTTTTAGTGTTGCTTCATTGTGAAATGTTGGCTATCTTCGTAGTTGTGTGTCTGTTTTCCAGTTTCAGTTTTTGTCTTTTGAGAACGTGTTGCTCATTTTTGGATATATATGCAATTGAGTGAAATCTCTCGATTTTGTTTACATTCTCCCAAGACCTAAATTTGTTTTGTTTCTGTTGAACAAAAGTCACCCATCTTGAACGTGCCATAGTGCATACTATCCTGGATCAATATAATTTTTTTCTTCCGAAACGTATAAGCATTTGTGCATTAGGGAACCACAGATAAAACTCAAACAATGTATCACATTTTATACAACATCTAATAGTTTTGTGTATATTTGAGTGGACAGTATATTTTTTTCATATTTTATAACGTGCACATTTTTTTGTGTAGTCACATGTGGAGTTGATGCCACCCTCTCTGAGCCAAGTAAATGCAATTTAATACACAGTGTTCATCACATACAATATATCAAATGTAAGCATGTTGTTTCACACTTCGGGGGTCATTTCAATGGCTTTACCGTTGCTGTAAATTTACTACCTGATTTTTTTCAAAAACAAAACAAGCTTTCAAAAGATGACAGCTTCTAAATTTACACTAGCGGTAAAATCCCTGTAAGTCAGTTTTTTTGTATTATGTTAAATAGGGATTCAGTCATGAACGTATAGTTTTGAATTTTTTACGTGAATGTTTAATGTACATAGTAGTTAAAATGATGATATTTGTACAGGCCAGGAGAACAAAGAATAAAATACATTTTTTCCATCTTCTGTCTCTTTGTCTATAATTTTCACTGACACGATGCAATGATATGGTTGTTCAGTACGACCCAATGCGACCCAGTATTCTACATCATCACATTTTACGGCATGCTCCAATTCAATCACAATCACAAGACAGTCAGTCATTACTTCCCCTCAGGGCTTCGTGTTTTCTTTCTCAACCGTCAATCCCTGCCACGTTATCTGTTGCTCCTGCTGCCGCAGTACAATACAGATACTTCTATTCATATATTTATCCCATATACAGTCTTTAAAAATGACACAGCCAGATCAGCCACAGCGGATAAACTGCACGGACGATCGACTGAAGCCCAGCTTTGGCTTGTTGTGGTTCCCCAACCGTGAGAAAAGCTGACTCAGCTTCTGTGCTGGTCGTGTTTGGCCTGTCTGCACTCTGTGTGTGTCTGTTCCTGTGTGTGTGTGTGCATTTGTGGGCACCCGGGGGAACCAGGGTTCAGCAGACGGGAACGAGCCCAGCCGGCGATCGTCCTCTACATTCGTCACGTCCTCCGGCATTGAATCAGAAACTGAGACATTTTCATCGATTCACATTTCAGCCGAGGTGAATGCGATCCTAATCAGAGGTAGATGCAGAGGTAGCACCTCGTCTGTCTGTTTTGGAAAACGTTGCCCGCGTCTGAGAGTAAACACGCCGCTAATATAACAACATTACGGAAACGCTGATGCCACAGTCTGAGCCCGGGTGAAGCTGAGTGGGTGCATTTCCCATGGTGGCACCAGGGGTGAGGCGTTCCCTCTCTCGTCCTGACCTTGGAATAGCACGAACGGCAATACCTGGAAAGTTCAACTGAAAGCAGTCGGCGACTCATCGGTAAAGTAACGTTTACACGCGGTCGTCATAGGAGTTAACAGTGAACAGTTTTAAACAGACATTTCTGTCAGTATCGTAAATCGCGCATGGCAGGTCTGGAATAACTGAAGGCATTGCAAAATCTCATGCCTGTTTTCAATAGGAAAGCATTGAGACATTTAGAAGAATGAAGGGAGTCAGGGGAGAGGGGGAGAAGGGAGAGGAGGGGGAAGGGAGAGGAGGGGGAGAAGGGAGAGGAGGGGGAGGGAGGGGGAGAAGGGAGAGGAGGGGGGGGAGAAGGGAGAGGAGGGGGAGAAGGGAGAGGAGGGGGGGGAGAAGGGAGAGGGGGGAAGGGAGAGGAGCGTGGGAGAAGGGAGAGGAGGGGGAAGGGAGAGGAGGGTGTTAGAAGGGAGAGGAGGGGGAGGGAGAGGAGGGGAGGGGGTAAGGGAGAGGAGGGGGAGAAGGGAGGCCCATAGAAAGAGAAAAAGAGTGACAAGACAAGGTGTTGCTGACCGTCGTTTTTTGGGAAAGCGTTGAAACAGTGTTGGACATAGTTTGTTGAGGAGCTTGTAGTACCATCTACACACACAGACACTACCAGTTTGGACCCTTTAGGACCCGTGTGTCTCACGGAAGAATCCTTTCCTATTTTCTGTTTACAGAAAGGCCCAAATGACAAACAGGCCGACAGATATACTGACGGACGAACGCCCTGCTATGGTCCTAATAAACGTTGGTTAATAAGAGTTCAATATAACCGTGAGAGAATGGCTCGATTTACGCGGAACGAGACCAGTTAGCCGGTCGATCACAGCAGATCCCCGTGGGGGGTTGGGGGCAGGGCCCGGCCAGGCCCATCACCGTGCGCAGAACCATTCAGTCACTCCCTTGATAGAATGAAGGGACACTGAGGACCCACTGAAATTGAAACAGTACCAATCACTCTGAGAATCGAACAGACTCGCATTGGGGAGATGCATTCACTTTGTTTGTTTACTTCGTTGTTTCTCCCAATCCATGATGTAGTCTCGCTCTACTAGATCATCGGAACAGCCAACGAAGACCACCGACTTGTATTTTGGGAACATAGACTAGGTCCAGAGATGTACAGTCACGGTGGAACACCATGTGTTCACTGTTTAATATCACGGTTGACGTTTCCTCGGGCCGAGGCATAACGTAGCAGTCCAACCCTGAACTCCGGTTGGTTCCCAAGCTTAAATGACATTATCCATCATCTCATTTTGAGGAGAATCGATATCAAAGGGCGTCTTAAATCAAATCTTTCCCGTCATTGGATTGCCAGTACTGGTGTGAGGCAACGCATCCACATCAAACCTTCGACTTCGGTTGTAAAACATTTCTGAACGGACGCCAGGAACGTTTGAAGTGCCAATGTATCCACTCTGCAGCGTTCCAACGGAACCATTGTAAGGGCGAATCAAAAGAGGGGGAAAAGAGAACGTTCTCATTCAATTAGATGCCATCCCGACTCAAATTAGTATGTTGATTGAAACCAAACTTCAACGTACCAAAGGAAAGCATTCATCAAATAACTGAAAACCCCGGTCGGCGGACTTTGAAACATGATCATAGGAGCCAGAGGAGACTTTTCAGCATTTACAGCTTTTTTTAATCATCTTTTCACATTTTAACAGAACTATTCTCTTTCTCTCTCTCTCTCTCTCTCTCTCTCAGTCCTTGTCAGATATAATAAACCAAAGTGCACACAATGGCCTGTATTCACAAAGCACCTGAAGGCTCGTGCACTGTTCTCGGATCGGGACGTCGCGGCTCCCGCCACGTCCGTATACTTGCGATCTGAAATGCCGAACTGATTCCAGATCGGAGCGGATCACACGCTGTGACATTTCGCGAATACGGGCAAACGCGCCCCATATGAGCGAGCACGCATCACTGCTCCCGTATCTAATGAGCCTCTCCTAATGAAGAGATGAAAGATTAAAGGAATGCTGCCTCTTCTCAATCATTAGGGCCATTCGTCGAGCAAACAATGTTTAGCGCAACGTGGACAGTTAGCAGGGTCAGATTGACCTACTGTTGGATAAAGTTTCACAGTGCTGTAACAACGCATCACTGTCGTCCGGGGACAACATCGCCATGTGTTTATTTAACGACGTAACAATGATTGTAGCCGTAAATGTTGACGTGAGATACAACACGCCACAACTCCGATACACCCCACGGGACACTTTCCAAACCAGTCGTTAAGAATCACACAGAACGGATGTTATTTCGTCCGTACTCTTTCACACAAACATCGTGTTACATTACAGCTGGATAGGTTCGATTTTCATCATGGTCGCAAGTACAACATACAGAAAAACTCTGTGTAGCTTAGGTTTTCCAGGTTTCAGTGATTTTATTGATGTGCGCCACTTCTCCGTTTTATAATACACACGTCACCTTCTGGGAAATTGTGTGCTAATGTCCAGGTGAAATGGAATGTGAAGAGGACATTATTTTCGGAGAAGATTAGTGTCTAGACAGACATTCGCTGGATGAAAGCAAGAAGAGATTTAAAGTTTCTGTGTCGCAGAAGGCTTTGTGAAGTTTCTCAGACATAGCCCAAGTTTTTTCGATTAATCCCCAGTGTTCATCTGTCTGCATGCTAATACATGTCTGGGACACTCAGCTGAGGACAGAGCAATTGGAAAATGGTGTTAACTTCTTATATCTTTTTTTCCCCCTAAGCCAAGACAAAAATGATTTCAAAACCTAAAAGTGCCATTGTTTCATTTTCACAAGTAATTAGCATTTCTCTCAGCGGTTGGGGGAAAGTTTCAAGCTCTGTTGAACAAGTTGCGAAGATAGTTCATTTTAGTGCAAACTGTCTCGACTGGGGAACCTTCTGTTCCCACACCGGGCCTTTTAGTGGGGTGCATGTCTTGTTTTCGGTGAGTTTGTTTTGATTGGGGACACATCGGATTTTAATTGGGTGATTAGCAGGGCTATATCAGTTGTTGGTGTACGCTATGGTGTGCTTAGCATTGGTTATTTGTATTTCAAAGTTACGTCTGTTAGTATTGGGTGAATGTGTGTCTTATAGGTATATTTCTTTTGATATAGTAAGTCGCTCATTTAGCTCATTTATTTAATGAATGTATAAATGTCCTTTATTCGCCATTCGGGGTTTGTTTTTGTTTGCTGGAAAACATTGAAGACCCATCGACTGTTCATCTTGGCTCTGCTTTTGGCTTTCCCGCACTCTACACCAAAAGGTTACGTGACACAAACACAACATCAAATCTATCATGTCCTTCATTCTGAGGTTCCAGACAGCATATTTTCAGTTGTACACGCTGTTCAGTAGCATTGATATTACTAGATACAATGTATACATTATATAACTAAAACTATATTGATTTATTTAATCAACCCATGCACCAAATTCAACCCTGACCAAAGCACACAGTCTGGGGCACACATCATATAGATTTGCATCAAATGGTCGCCAATCAATAATTGTGAACTCCTAAATGAATGTCATCACGTCAACCTAGACATGCAAAACCAGATAAATAGAGAACATGGTGAAACACACACACACACACACACACGTCAAACCCTTTCCGTGGAAGGCAACGTTTACTGTTAAAACCACAGACATGTTATGTTCTTAGGACACTTAAGAGTAAGAACATGCAAACCGCAGTGCAACATAAAACATCTACAAGAGATGATAATCAATCTGTCAGGAAGAATTAATTTGGATATATGTCACTATCTTTTTATGTTTTTGGTCTGAATTCCAGGGCAGTGATGAGATTGTTTGTTTGGATAAGCTCTGTCGGCTGTGTTATTTATTACTGTACACTCACACACATTCGGAGTAAGCCTTTACTGTACTGGATTAAATGAGTCACCATCACGTAGGGAAATACTACAAGCAGTTCCTCTTGCTTACGGCTCTATTTGCAAAGGACTGATCTCAGTGGCTGCAGACTGCAGGAAGAGGGTGTGGTCTCAGTGGCTGCAGACTGCAGGAAGAGGGTGTGGCCTCAGGGGCTGCAGACTGCATAAAGAGGGTGTGGTCTCAGTGGCTGCAGACTGCAGGAAGAGGGTGTGGTCTCAGTGGCTGCAGACTGCAGGAAGAGGGTGTGGCCTCAGGGGCTGCAGACTGCATAAAGAGGGTGTGGTCTCAGTGGCTGCAGACTGCAGGAAGAGGGTGTGGTCTCAGGGGCTGCGACTGCAGGGAGTGGGTGTGGTCTCAGGGGCTGCAGATTGCAGGAAGAGGGTGTGGTCTCAGGGGCTGCAGACTGCAGAAAGAGGGTGTGGTCTCAGGGGCTGCAGACTGCAGGGAGAGGGTGTGGTCTCAGTGGCTGCGACTGCAGGTATACGCCACGTTAGAAAGACGAATAAGACAGAATAAAAGCCAAAATATAAGACACAATAGGAAGCCGGAGGTCAGCAAGGCTGTAAGTTTAATGGACACAATTATCGTAATTAAAAATAACAATTTCTAACATTGCCAATGGCTATATATCTTATTCAAGTTCATGACCTTAATAAAAGTATGTGTTCATGTAAAACAAGGACATTTCTAGTTGACCCCAAACTTTTGAACAAAAGTGTATATGGATTTGTTTAATATGCATATCTCAACCGGAAAATACTTACAGTACATTTGTATCAACTATGATGCCTTCATTTAAATTACATTTACAGGGCGTGGATGACAAAATACCAGTCAAATATAAAAACTACTGGTATTATGAAGTACAAATAAAGCAGCATTAATGGGAACATATGGCACATACAGCTTAGTTGAAAGAGCACCAAACCTGTAACCCTTGATGGAAAGAAGAAAACCTAGTTCAGATTGTGGGACCTCAGTGTAGAAGGCTGGAAGGAGAGGGTGGAACCTCAGTGTAGAAGACTGGAAGGAGAGGATGGAACCTCAGTGTAGAAGACTGGAAGGAGAGGATGGAACCTCAGTGTAGAAGGCTGGAAGGAGAGGATGGAACCTCAGTGTAGAAGGCTGGAAGGAGAGGATGGAACCTCAGTGTAGAAGGCTGGAAGGAGAGGATGGAACCTCAGTGTAGCAGGCTGGAAGGAGAGGATGGAACCTCAGTGTAGCAGGCTGGAAGGAGAGGATGGAACCTCAGTGTAGAAGGCTGGAAGGAGAGGGTGGAACCTCAGTGTAGAAGGCTGGAAGGAGAGGATGGAACCTCAGTGTAGAAGGCTGGAAGGAGAGGGTGGAACCTCAGTGTAGAAGGCTGGAAGGAGAGGATGGAACCTAAGTGTAGAAGGCTGGAAGGAGAGGATGGGACCTCAGTGTAGAAGGCTGGAAGGAGAGGATGGAACCTAAGTGTAGAAGGCTGGAAGGAGAGGATGGGACCTCAGTGTAGAAGGCTGGAAGGAGAGGATGGGACCTCAGTGTAGAAGGCTGGAAGGAGAGGGTGGAACCTCAGTGTAGAAGGCTGGAAGGAGAGGATGGAACCTCAGTGTAGAAGGCTGGAAGGAGAGGATGGAACCTCAGTGTAGCAGGCTGGAAGGAGAGGATGGGACATTAGCCTATCAGGCAGATGTGGGATGGTGTCGTTGACTGTATTTAACAGGGCTCAGTCTAATCCAGGAACGGAATTTATCACATGGGAAAATAAGTTAAATGACACAAATGTGACTGATAAAATAACATCATTTCAATAACTCCAGAAGGATGGTTCATGTTTACTGTACATTATAACATACTGCTCTACATACTAACTGTACAGCATACTACTATGTTAAGGATCAACAACATGTATGAATGATTATGCACGATTCACCTTCCTCTGTCACAGCTCAAAGAAAGATTAGACAACCAATTATAGTTCTGCACATCTTTTGTTTATTATCGGGAAACTACAGCCATATTAGAGGACATTATTTAAAAGAGGATCTGAAATACAGTGTAAGACCCGTCCTGACAGAAACATATTTATTTTTATGGCTCTGATTCTTGATACTTGAGGTCGTTTAAGGTATCCTAGCAACTTAAAACAATGAATGAATGAATTGATGGAGTGAACAAAAATCTCCTCATTTAGCCTTTATTGTCCATGTTGCCAAGTAGAATTATGCATAAATTACATATTTACACAGTAGACCATCAAATAGACTTGAGGCCACTAAGAAAACTGTGAAATAAGGCGTGTGCCTGCCCTTCCAGATTAAAACAAGACCATCTGTAAATGTACAAATTAATCTTGATTAAGATATAAATGAATTACAAAAAAGGCAGCTTCAAGATTTTCTCTACAAGGGTATAAAACACTGATAGATACAGTTCTAGAAATACATACATAATGTTCTGGAGTTGGTGCACTTGCATCTAAAACAACTTGCTAAACCGTCTCATATCCTATATCTTGTACGTTAGGGTACGTGCACTGCTGCTCGTGTACAGTGTGGTAACCACGACAACCAAGTGGCCGTCTCAAAGGGTCAGCGTAAACCACCCTCGATAAAGGAGGCGGGGCAACCAAACGGATGACGTCATAAGACGACGACAGCAGCTGCAATTACGGACGATGGCCAAGACCTAATGCTCGATTCACATAATTATTCATAGTAGATAATGATTGACAGCGTGGAGGCACCAATTGACCACAGGAACTGAATGGCATGCTCAGGTATTGGAGTGCTCTTCTTACATTCAAAACTGACAGTAACAACATAAAAAGGGACTCATCACTGGACATGAAACAGACACACAGACGCACGCACGCACAGTGAAGTCTATTAAGAAAATATATGATAGAGATTTCATTGGCATGCCATGAAAAACTGCATCCAATCTCATACAACACTTCCAACCTCATACAACACTTCCAACCTCATACAACACTTCCAACCTCATACAACACTTCCAACCTCATACAACACTTCCAATCTCATACAACACATCCAATCTCATCCAACACTTCCAATCTCATCCAACACTTCCAATCTCATACAACACTTCCAATCTCATACAACACTTCCAATCTCATACAACACATCCAATCTCATACAACACTTCCAATCTCATACAACACTTCCAATCTCATACAACACATCCAATCTCATACAACACTTCCAATCTCATACAACACTTCCAATCTCATACAACACTTCCAATCTCATACAACACTTCCAATCTCATACAACACTCTTAAAGACTAAAGGCTGAGAGTTTTGCCCCAGGTAGGACGATCAAATGACTAAAATACTCTTAGTGTAACGTCTAAAAGAAAATTCCTCTGAATTCGCGTTTCAGCGAACTAACGAATTAACAATGTTAAAAGGCTTCTGATTCAAACACTTAGTCGCAACTCTACCTGCAAATTAAAGTTGTCAAATTGAGGGACAATTTAACCGCAACTTGTTAGTAAATGCACTCCTTAAATGTTTTAGAGATAAAAACAAATCTTAAAAGATTTGTTACAGATGTAAAAACGAGGCAGAGGAAATCACTGTTGAGCATGATATATTTTTTGTAAAAACAATGTAGTGTTTTCCACTTCACCTGTCAGAATTGTATTTGTTGAGCACCTTCGAAATGGGTCCTCTGCAAGAAATGTGCTTTATAAATACTTTTGCTTTAATCATTGAAATTTCACTCATTCTAATTGCCGCAATTTCGACCCTTGAAAAAAGAAACAAGAATAATTTGAAGAGACTAACAAAAAGAAGGATCAAGCATTACAGTTAGTGGCCAACGGCTGTTCTACATATCTGAAATTCATCTTAGCTGAAGGCTCAACATTTCAACATTTTCTCGTTAAAGAAGTCCACTAGTTCCCTACGTTTGGAAAACTAGGGTTGTATTGTCTTCTATGTGTCAAAACCCCAGAGGCCTGGCTGGAGTGAAATTAATCCATCGTCCGTCTTCTCTTGGATTTAGCGTTTGTAGTGTTATTAACGTCCCGCCCTCCAGCCGCAGCCCAAAATAAGCAGCTCTACCTCGGGATCCGGTTGCTTCTTTGTGATCTGCCATGCTTGCGTGGCTTTCGCCTACCCATGGCATTCGGATGCACCGCCTTTGGGATGAGTAGTTACTGTGGTTAAACAGGTCCTGCGCGGTTTGTAGTTCTTAAAGCTTAGCAGGCCGTTAGGTCTCTGGAATTTGTAGTCTCTGTGGCTCAACAGGATCTGCGGGACATGTTCGAGACCTATGGGAGTTGTAGTTTGTGGCTCAGCGGGTAATATGAACATTGCAGAGTCCAGTAGAGTCTGTACTTCCTGTGGTTTACGGGTCCTACAGGATCTGAAGGTCATAGATGTGCAAATCGCGGCTCATATCCTGCCCGTGTCTTGGTCCTTGACCTCCAGCAGCTCAATGAGCTGGGTGAAGCTCTGCTTCACAGCGTCAATGTTGTCTACTGAGCTGCCCTCCAGAATCCAGCTCTTTCCTCGGGCAAGGGGCTCCAGTTCAAAATACTTCTTTATCTAACAAAGAAACAAAAAAAGAGAGGACATTTTAACACATTTAAGTCAAGAGTGCGATAAAGAGTACTCAAGACGTTCCGACTAATCGAAAAAATAAAGAGAACAGCGAGTAAAAAACATTATCTTTGGCATTTCGTTCTTGGTGTGTGGGTGTGTGGCAAAGTACATATTGAAACAGATTTTTGTTTGACTCGTGTTCATTCCTATGTAATTACGACAAAATCCTCCAATGCCGGCATTCCAACTAGCGAGAGCCAAGTGGAGACAACAGACTAGGTGAAAGTTGTACAAAGAGTCTCTTAAAGACATTAAGCAATCCAACTCCCGGTCCAAATATGGCAGCGGCTCCCAATGTCGGAAATTGACACAAAGACATCTCAAAACCCTGCTTGGAAATCACACGGGAGAGACGATATCCTAGAAATGACTGCTAAGTATGTGCACACATACAAAAACTGAAAGACAAAAAATGCCAGAAATCTCTCAGCACTCAGAACTTCGCCAAATAGTGGCTCACTGATTGTCTGCTGGCGTAAGGCACGATCACCAATCTATAGGGAAGATATACTATGGATACATTCTGGTAATCCATCAGCCCCTCACATATATATTAGCCCACTCATATAGTGCTGAGTAGACCACAGGCCATGACGGTCAGCTTCTCTGGTGGTTTACTGGATGTGTTCATTTCTAGTGTGAAGTAAAGCCACCCCAGTTATCAGACAGCGTGGTCAGGAGAATGCTACGTGTTGCCTTCTCCAGATCATAATCTGTGAGAGTGTAGTGGTGTCTAGAGAACCTTGACCCCTGACCCTAGTAGGACCAAAATAAAGAACTTGCCAGGTCAAGACTCGGAGGAGTCAGTTTTCACCTTCAGAAACACTGCCGGTGGAGAGAGCGAACACTAACGCAAAGTCTGGGTCAGTCGAGTACAGGATGAAAAACGGCGCTCAGAAACCGGGGTCGAAACGGAAAGTTGCGAAATACTCGTTTCAGTTCCTTCATGGCAACATTATTTTGAAACAGTGTGCCCCAAGGAGCATTACTCAGCACGGCGATAAATGGACTAGGAAATGAGGTCGAATAAATAAAAGTAAACAGAATCCGAGCAAACTTTTTAAACAGATTCGGTCCATCTGTGTTTAAAGAGGAGAGTCCAGAGTTTAGCCCTGGGTGTCTGTCAGTGTCAGTCTGCAGGGACAACATCCTCATCTCGGTGTAGATTGGGGGGGGCAGATATCACATTCAATACCCATGCAGAGAACAGGACAAGGACACCACCGGCTTGCACTCACTGACGGCCAAACGACAGGAACGAGGGTGAGACTAGAATCTGCACTGACAGGCTGTAAAAAAAAAAAAGCTCTCCAGAAAGTGCTGGAGCTCCTCTTGCCCTTTTCAGAGAGAAAGAGAATAAATAAATAATCAAACAAAACGTCCTTTGAGCCAAAGCTCCCATAGCATGCCAAGAATGCTGATTAAGATTTCCCTGTCTGGGACTTCATCGCTCGCTGTGAAATTACACAATCCTTCCTCCTCCTCACAGAGCGAAAGAGAGAGAGAGAGAGAGAGAGAGAGAGAGAGAGGGAGAGAGAGGGAGAGAGAGGGAGAGAGAGGGAGAGAGGAGAGAGCTGTACAGAGAGCTGGAAAAAGAACAAGAGAGAAAGCTAGAGTGCGAGAAAGAAACAGGCTTGGAAGACGCTGTGGCATTTGTATATTGTTTTTCTGTTGATGTGTCTAATGTGTGTGTGTGTGTGTGTGTGTGTGTGTGTGTGTGTGTGAAAGAGAGTTGCGTTGGGATGAATGTTGATTAAATTTGACATGAAGAATGATCAACAAGTCTAAGAAGCAGAGGTTGGAGAGAGGTTATAGCTAAGGTCTACGGCTTGCTGATACACAACAACAGCGTTACGTCTTGTGGAACCGGCCGACTTGAGAGAAAATGTCTCCTGACAGGTCCCTCATAGCCAGACACCTAAACAGGGTCATGACCAGCGAAGCTGGTGGGCCAGCTGGTAACCATGCATGGCCCAACCTAATCTTTACTCGGCTATTGCAGAACTTTGCTAATGAGCGAAGGTTTTCTTGTGGAAAACTCCTGTCAGCTGGATCCTGTTCAGATCTGCTGTAGTTAGGTCCATGTCACGCCTCTGACCTCTCATTGGACCTCTCCGACCCGGCCAATTACAAGGTCATGGCTGGGACTAGAACATAAGAATTTAGCGGGATTGTGATCAGAGAACCAACTCGCCGATGGTCAAAAAATGCGGCAATACGATTTTTTTGGAAAACGCTAAAAAATATATCATATTAATTAATTAAGTTTCAAAAGTTTTGATATCTCGATATATTCATTTTTACGGACACTTGCGTTAGCCACACAAACTAATCTGAGCTATTTGATTGGTTTGTAGTAGGCACTTGAGTCTAATATTGAGTCGCACCAGGTAGGCAAAGAGTACAGCTTTAGACACTGGATGGGAAGCTCTGTTTAAAAAACAAAATGCATTCATGATGAACAAGGTGACTGCAGAAGATTCATTTGGATATCTTATGCCAGCCTCTTGTTCAAAATACAGACTTTTTATTTGAGCACAAACTAGTTGGTACAAAAGGTAGCACTGCATTGCTGAGCATAGAGATACTACTAGATTGAAGAGACCATGACTAGACTACATGTATACTTGTGTAATATAACTGCACAACTGCTACAAAAACAAAACGCTGATCCTGAACAGCATCCCCCTGGGGTTGTCCAGCGTGGCGGCCTGGGGTTGTCCAGCGTGGTGGTGGCCGGGGGTTGTCCAGCGTGGTGGTGGCCTGGGGTTGTCCAGCGTGGTGGTGGCCTGGGGTTGTCCAGCGTGGTGGTGGCCTGGGGTTGTCCAGCGTGGTGGTGGCCTGGGGTTGTCCAGCGTGGTGGTGGCCTGGGGTTGTCCAGCGTGGTGGTGGCCTGGGGTTGTCCAGCGTGGTGGGCAGCTGCCTCTGGTGCAAATCCTACCTTGTGCTTTTTCATCATAAAACCTAATATTTGACTAATGTTCTTATAATAAAAAACATATTTAAATAGGTATTTTGGAATCGCAGTCACAGTTTTAGAGAGTCACTTTACTTCATCCAAAGGAAGAGTAGATAAATTAAGAACAGAGAAACACTGTCGTTTGAAAACAGGACAAGTCGCTGAATCGACAGCATCTGGAAGGCAACTGGGTGGTCCGGTAGACAAAACGTTTAGAAACGGAAACGGTATTACCTGAAGCTGTACCTTAGGAAACGCTTGTTTTCTTTTCCCGTGGCCCAACTCAACATGACCCTAAAGCGACTAGCGGAACCGGCCACTTGCCGTACTGCTCAGACTACAGTAGGTTTTATATAAAGGTAGGAAACGGGCAGACTGACTCCCTCACTTCCCCTGTAACCCTCCCCTCCCTCAAGACAAGAGGCCTGTTACCCAATAGACCATAAGGGGATGTGTAGGAGGCAGCGGAGCACCCCTGGTAGATTTACAGTAACTACATTTTATAGGGGCCCGGGACTATAAGCCGCCTGACAGCCAACATCTGGTTTCAGGGGCTGGAGCTTGACTGGGGCGCTGTGGTGGAGAACCGGGGGCGCTGTGGTGGAGAACCGGGGGCGCTGTGGTGGAGAACCGGGGGCGCTGTGGTGGAGAACCGGGGGCGCTGTGCTGGAGAACCGGGGGCACTGTGGTGGAGAACCGGGGGCGCTGTGGTGGAGAACCGGGGGCGCTGTGGTGGAGAACCGGGGGCGCTGTGCTGGAGAACCGAGGGGCGCTGTGCTGGAGAAGCGGGTGCGCTGTGCTGGAGAAGCGGGTGCGCTGTGCTGGAGAACTGGGGCGCTGTGGTGGAGAACTGGACTAGTAAAGCTGGCAATGTGCCTTATGTCTTCAGTGGTATCAGTTGAAATGACTCCTGACCTCTTACAGACATTGACTCATCCATTAATAGAGAAATCTACTAAGCGCTTCACAAAGACGTCAACCCACAGACTGACAGGTAACTCAGTACCTTATTGTGAAAATAAAATCAGAAACCGATGAGGTCATTGCATAAGCTCTCACAGACTTTGTAATCACACTTCCCGCTTAAACAGGACATCAGTCGAAACACAACTGTTGAAGGAAATGCAATGTTGAATACCAATCTGAAAGCTCGAAGGCACCCAGCAAGCCACAAGGAGTCGCTATAGAGCAATAAGCCAAACTGCCCTGCCAGTCTAACCTAGCCCACACTCATGTGATGGTCAATTGGGCACCGTCCATGGGATTTAACTCTGGACTGTAATACCGTAGAGTATTTGGAAGTAAAACCCGATGTAATACACCTGAGTGTCCTTTGAATTGCTTACATTGACATCATTTTCTTACCCCCACTTGCACACTTCATCAGGACTTTTCTTATTGGTTGGAGGCTGACGACAGCAACAACTACATGCAACATGCATCTCAACATCGCACTGATTAGGAAAAGGACCAAGAAAACGGTTCATATATAGTTAAAATCGTATAAAAAATACAAATAAACTATGGTCATGCTGCAAACATCACAGTTCCATCTGTAAGGTGATATTAAATTCCATTTGTCCGTTTCAGACCAAGGACCGATGTTTGGGGCAGCTCCAGTTCTCTTGAAAATATGTGAAAGTCCTCACCGTTCCAGACCTCCAGTAAGACCATATTCTCCACAAGCAGTGGGGTCACCCCAGCTATTTCCCCACAGCGGCGAGGGGAATAATATTTCATGTACAAGTTGTAGAGGGTTGGGCATTAGGGATTCCTAAGCGCTAAAACATTCTCCATGAGGCAGCCCGGGAACCCACCCCAGCGCCAAAACCCGACTCTCGTTTCAAAACAGCGGAGAGGCTTAGGACAGGACAATGTGAAACGAGGCCTGAGTGGGTTGCACAAACCTCGTTCTGGGTGTATATCAATGTCCGAACACGGAACCTTAGCCACCGTATTAAAAATAAAATAACATGCGTTCCCCCTACCCCCCCCGCCGTTTCTTATGCAATGCAAAGCAGTGAGAACATTCCTTTCTGGGTTGTGTGAACTGAAGCACATTTCGGCTGTGCTACGCACGCGGCGTACACGATATAACGGACGTACATCAACAGTTTGCGCAACAGCTCTCGCGGGGGCCCAGTTCTGGGAGGAATGGACGTATGCAGATGGTCGTGTCCACGCCCCTGGACGTAAGTCTTCTTTTATCCTTACTCGCCGTGTCAAAACAAATAAAAACACATTAACAGTTTGCGTAACGTCAGACGTCCAAGAAACCATTGGACTCATTTCTCCCGTCTCCACTGATCACTTGGAGGATCCTGTTTCGAAATGGCAAACCAGGAATGCCGAAACGGCGCCCTATTCCCCACGCATGTACACCGCGGTCCCTAGCCGGGACATGTTACCGAGGTGACCGGACGGGGCCGGAAGGCGATTGTGAGGCGTCGCACTAGAGGTCGCGAGTAACGGCGGCCAACCGAAAGCCGCCAGAGGTCAGAGTTCCCTGTCCGGTGGCGTCATACGACCGCACGATGAATCTCTCCTCGCGCTCCGTTACGCAATGGCCGCAATGGCCGCCGAGCGAAGGACGGTTGACGTCTGGGACAGGTACTTCATAACTCACACAGGCCATCGGGCCGGGCCCTAGTGAACCATAAGGAGGCGTCAGTACCAGAACATTGGAAACACATTGGAAAACTGGCCCCGGGGTCGGCGGGGGCCCCAGTCGGTTCCAAATAGAGTCCTGTTCCCTATATTCTGAGGTGCCAGGGAGAAACGTAGGGCACTATGTAGAGACTAGGGTGCCGTTTTGGATGCTGTCCAGTACAGTCAGACACACATGTTGGAGCAGGAATGGGTCGCCGGTTAACTAACACGTGCCAAAGCGGGGGCAACACACTTCCTCCGGTGCCGGTTGTCAGACACCAAGGCTCATGGGAGCGCAGGAGCTATTGCAGACCTCAATCTATACAGGCCACAGGCACACAAAAACACACACGTGCGTGTGCGTACGCAAATTCCTGCATGTTCCTTCTACGCTTACACACGCGTGCGTGTCACAAACACACACCGCCGTGCCCCCATTCACACACTCCAAACACACACACACACACACACACACTAACAAAACCAGAAATCCCCAACAGACAGTCAGAGCTGGAAATCTAATTGGTTAAAAATACCAATTGGTGAAAGTTGTCTACTCCGCTGCCATGAGAAGAAGTCTTGCTAGGAGATAATGTGATTAGTCTGCATGCTCTGGACAAATGGAATCTGCAGGGCAGACAAAGCCACACACACACACACACACACACACACACACCACACACACACACCACACAGACACACCACACAGACACACACACACACACACACACACACACACACACACACACACGTCAGCAGTCTGTCTGGTCGGTGGGGACTGGGTGGGGGGCGACCACAGGGACAGAAGAGCTGTGTTGTTCCTGTTACTCGAGCATCGTGGGTAAAGAATGTGGAAACTGGACTGTCTGTCTGTCGGCGATAGGTGAGGCGCTTTTAGCCAAATGTGGGACGGAACGGAATGTGGAAGTGTCGGACACACACACACACACTCACAAACACCTGCATACATGTGCAAATCCCATTTATGGACGCGCACACGTGCACACACACACAGCCGGACACCTGTGTTCACGCAGCGTCACGGCGGCTGTCTAGACAGCCGTTGCCGCGGGAACGTGAAGGTGGATGCAGCAGGTGGCGCGGCGTTCAGACACGAGGGGAGCCAGCGGGTTCAGGAGGAGCTGGCCAGTGGCACCAGACATCATGTGGGTCCGTGTGGATCTGGATAGTTTAGTTCAGCCTTTCTCTGTGTGACCCACCGGCGCGTCCAGGTGACCTTTCTCCTAGACGGGGAGCGACGCACAATGGTGTCTGGACTGCTCTCCCATTCTCATTCTCCTCCTGTCCCCTCTCACCGTTTCCCTTCAATTGCTCTCCTTTTCCCTCACAGTCTCTCTCTCCCTGCCTGCTCTCTCCTTTTCCCTCACAGTCTCTCTCTCTCGCTCTCTCCCTTTCCGTCTCTGTCCCCCCCTCTCTCTCTCCCTCTCTCTCCCATTTCCCTCTCTCGCTGAACAGAATGCAACACACGTCACCGCCACAGTTCTTCCTCTCTGTCTGTCTGAGATACACAACGTGCCCTTTGTCTACCTCCTCTCAAACACATCTCTCAATAAGGGGAAAGAAAACCTACAGCCCCCTAAAGAATCACTTCCTAATTAATCGAGCAAGACAGGAATGAAGATGTCCCCTGTTTTGTGCTACCCTTTCTAACTCCATCCCGCTCGCCGCTTCTATGGGCGCGATTTCCTTTCTCGCGTCGCCTTTACACCCGGGTTTATTCTGGCCGATGCTCCATCTGCAACGGCTTTGCGTTCAGAGGAAGCACGGCCACTGCGGTTACGCTACACCTCCAGGTATGTGCGCCGAAGGAGACACACCAATAAGTAGCTGGATGGATGGTTATCTGGACATGGTCTTCCTCTTCCTCTGTGTTGTGGGTTTCCTAGGCATCCATTTCTATCAGTCAGCCTTAACTCTATTAGGTGCAGATGCTGTCTGGTCTCTGTACAGTGCTGCAGCCGGGGTAATTTTATTATTATTCCAAATTACCAGCCGGCCAGATCATGGACGGGGGGGGATGGGCTCGGGGGGTGTGGAGACCCCGGTGGATTCTTTTAAAGGAAAGGCAATGATCCCCATTACCGCACAGGGGGAGGGCAGCCGTCCCCAGACAGGGGAAGGACAGGGGCAGTAAATTACCCTGGAGAGTCGAGCCTAGGCTGGGTAGAGTTTCAGCTGCCACGGGGGTTAGTTATGGAGAGGGTGGGGGGCGGGCGGGGGTGGGGGGGGCTTAAGGGCACAACCCATCAATAATCCAAGAGCAAAAGCCCTTTTGTTTTATAATGAGGAGAGAAGGCAGTGGGGTTTACTCATCGACCGTACATGTGTGGTCACAATGTACACACACACACACACACACACGGAGAACACACACACACACCACACAGACACACACACACACACACACACACACACACACGGACCACACACACAGACACACACACACACACACATCCATCACTTCTTTTGTTTTTGCAATGAAAATACCAGCATGCATATGTACCACCTAAAGCTATTAGATAAAAGGGATTGCCGAGCCAGAGCTCCGTGCCTCGTTGTCTTTGGCCTCAGACAGAACAGAACGCGGTGTCACTGTCACTGCATGCATTCCCTGTCGTATTCCCAGACACCGTGGTTCTTCCAGACAGTAGGAAGTATCGTGGTAGACAGACGGGGGAGGGTTCGTGACAGACAGACAGACGAGGGGAGATGTGGTTTGGTGTGTGTGCGTGCGTGTGTGTGCAGTTCGGTGTCGCTCCCGCCGATCAGACACTGGCCTTGGCAACCCCAGGCGGGCAGCGATGCCAACGTCGCCCAAGTGAATTCCCATCCCTTGGCGGAAAACAATCGTGCCCGTTGTTCTGGTCGGAGTAGAGAGCGAGGGTGTGCGGTCTGTCTGAGTTGCTGAACACAGGGACGAACCAGGACACGAGTTACACAGATTCCAACCGATTCGACAAGACTACACAGCTCCACAGGCTACAGCCCTCCTCCCAGACCTGGGTTTAGCTACTATTTGACATTGTTTCTAATTCTCCTCTAGCCGAAGCCGATAGCTCGCGATTGTTGCGATAGAAAAGCCTCAGCAATACCATAACGTGCAGGCCACTCTAGACAAGCAATGAGACAACGCTCAAAGTGTTCGGAGGATTTCAAATAGGATTGAACCCATGCCGCCACCCTCCACAGCGTTGCTGGGGCAGTGGAACCCAGAACGTCCCGCTTAAGTTTCAGAAGGAAACAAAAGGAGCTTCATTCCAGACCCAAATCGTTTTCCTTCTAGGGTCCAATACCCAGCAGCCACCTGCGGTGCAGACTCGCGCAACTTGTGGCGTATCGTGTTTGTCTCGTAATAACTCAAAAACGCAGACTTTCAAAACCGTATGAGAGACGGCTGTCCAGTTTTTTTCATTACTTTCTTTCTACTGAATTACTAATGTATGCCGTGCTCGTAAAAGCATATCCACTTGTTACCAAAGAGCTCCATTTTAGTGGAACGCAAAACGAGCTGTTTTTCAGTCACCAACAAACCTGAGATTCTTCAATAAAATCAAGATGATTGATTTTTGTTGAGCGGCAATTTTTGTTGTTGTGCTTTTGTTGTGCCTTCGTCCGACCATCTCTGGCTAGCCATAGTAGCATTGACAATAATGCTAATTAGCAACTAACCTTCAAGTGGAAAGTTATAAAGCGTCATGGCAATATTATATATTTAATCAATTTTAACTACATCATATTCCCTTGTCAATTATTGATTAGCCTTACCTAAAGATTTGACAGCAGGTTTGGGGGTGCTACAGATTGAGGTGTCCTTAGATGTTAGTCTTGCGCAGTAGCACAAATTCTTGTCACACTCCTTGTTCAACGATAAAGTACTTGCCGACAGATACACGCTGGAGGACAGGACACTTACTGCACAACAACCATGATTAAGCTTGCAAGCATTCGTACAAGTAGTCTCTTGTCCTTCCCTTTCTACTGTCCTGTCATAAAATACCACCCAAATTGTATTTAAAATGTATGTTAGCAACATGCTTCGAAACAGGAAAAGTTGCGCAATTAATCACTATTTGTTTGCGCGTGTCTTTCAAAAAGGGGAATTGCTTCTACATTATTAGCACTCTTACAATGTCAATTAAGTTGCGAAGAAATTGTCACCTTAGAAAGCACTGCCAGACACACATATACCGAAGCAACCAGCCACAAGTCTCACCAAACTTGTCATTAAATAACCCTACAGAGAGAAATGTCCTGTTCTTACACAGAACTGTTCGTCATTAATAAGTCCTGGTAAAACTGGTTCTTTCTGGATTTAGTATTTTCTATTTATTAGGATTCCCATTTGCCTCATTTTTCCCCCAGGCTGCAGAGTGAAGCACCTCTCTGACATGGCGATAATGACATCCCCCAGCTACGCAGCATGTCAACAGAGTAGTGGTGCTGAAGAGAGCAGAGTGCGTGATTGTCAGTGGCTCAGGGACTGATAAGCCTGGATGGAGTCTGTCTGGGATAAAAAAAGGATTGAAGGCAGCAGTGTGTGTGTGTCTGTGTGTGTGTGTGTGTCTGTGTGTGTCTGTGCGTGGATGCGCGTGTGTGTGACAGGGTGATTCGCCCCTGGTAGCCAGGATGTGCAGACAGTAGTGCTCTTTCGTATCTCTGGCTACTAGCGCTCTAGTTCGGGGTGGGTCTCAATTGGGCAAGTCCTCACAAGGGCACATCTCAATACTCTGCATTTCTTTCCAGTCTCCTTCTATTAGCTGTTCCATTGTGACCAGAGGTATTTCAAATAAAAATACAGAACGAATATAAACAACAGTAGAGTACATGTTCAAATGAAAAAAAAAAATGCATATGTATAATTTTTGGAGTGCATTTATAGATGTGTTCTCATTTCAAAGGAGAAAAAAATTATAAATTGATGTGTAACGAATTATGTAAAAAATGTTATGCACTACAAGACCTTTGGCAGCCATTACAAATGACGCCCAACTTTGGCTACCTTAAAATTCTCTCAAAATGGTGTCCGGCACATGTTGAGTGACAAACTATCCAACTGGCAACCCATACTCTCCTTGAAAGAGAACGCCACGATGTGTCCCATTTTAAAATGTACCCAAGGCACATCAATTATTTTTGGGTGCGGTTCTAGGCTCTGGGTGGCAGGCCCTTTCACAGAGCACCGTCTGGGGGAAGGGAAGATGACTCGGGTGAACTGCGTGGGTTACTCCGATCGGATAGGGAGAGATGGAATCGTGTCTTTTGTTCGGCATTTGTTTGCTTCTCTTTTGTTACTGTGCGCATATTTAGTTTTTCCTTTGTACGTCACTTCATTCATTCACTTCAATCATTAAAAAAGCAGGGTACGTCAAAACGTATGTTTTGGAAGTTCCCTGAGTGTTATTTTCTACCTGGGTCTGATACAAAAAAATATTAACATAAAATGAGTCCAGCCTTTCGCAGTGTAATTTGGCTCGGACTGTCTGCGTGGACAGGGGGGCTATCTAGTCCTACTAGTTCGGTGGCATGTGAGCGCAATCGTGGTTGGCGCACAGGGATTGTGTTCTCCTTGGCGTATAAAGTAGCAGAAAAGACACCTGTGTTTGAGAGAACAACAAACGAACAACAAGAGAACAATCGTTTGGCAAGACGTGCTATGGAGAAATTGACAAGATCTTCGACCATCCAGCATTTCCATGAGTGCAATTTCAAAGAAATGACAGTGGTGTAGTTAAATTTTTTTATAAATTATAAGTATTTATTTTAAACAGTGTTCACGATCTAAAACAAATCTATGGCCCAAATAATGACAGTGGCTTCTTCTCTTTATTGCAATCGTTAAATGACATCGCTGTCAGTGCTTTCAGACAGCAACTGCATCTTATCAGACAGTGTCTCCTGGTCACTAGGGCTGAAACAATTAGTCAACGTTATCGACAATATTTTTGTTGCCGACAAGCCGTTTGAACCCATAGGACCTATTTTAAGTGACTGCAAAAATGTGATTTGACCAGTGCAGCTCTGTAGCTCTAGTCTAGACAGTAATGATCAGCCCTAAGGACATGTAGCAGACCCCTCCTAAGGCCCCTCTGGTTGTGTTGCAGGCCAAGGAGCTGATGCTACCTGACAGTTTATATATATATATAGTATAAGGGCCCCCTGGTTGTGTTGCAGGCTGAGCAGCTGACGCTACCTGACAGTTTATATATATATATATATATAGTATAAGGACCCCCTGGTTGTGTTACAGGCTGAGCAGCTGATGTTACCTGACAGTTTATATATATATATAGTATAAGGGCCCCCTGGTTGTGTTGCAGGCTGAGCAGCTGATGCTACCTGACTGTTTCTATATATATATATATATATAGTATAAGGGCCCCCTGGTTGTGTTACAGGCTGAGCAGCTGATGTTACCTGACAGTTTATATATATATATATATATAGTATAAGGGCCCCCTGGTTGTGTCACAGGCTGAGCAGCTGATGTTACCTGACAGTTTATATATATATATATATATATATATATATATATATATATATATATATAGTATAAGGGCCCCCTGGTTGTGTTACAGGCTGAGCAGCTGATGTTACCTGACTGTTTATATATATATATATATAGTATAAGGGCCCCCTGGTTGTGTTGCAGGCTGAGCAGCTGATGCTACCTGACTGTTTCGGCTTCTAATCTGACTAACCTTCAACCCGCAGGTATTTGACCTGCACTACTGTATAAGACTCTATGCATTTAAAAAATGCATTTAGTAATAAGTAAACTATATTGTAAGTTCACCCAGCACAGCCAGAAGAGGACTGGTCACCCCTCACAGCCTGTTTCCTCTCTAGGTTTATTCCTAGAGAGAGTTTTTCAAGTTTATCCTAGCTGCTGTGTATCAACTTGTCCATGTGTGCTCTGTCTGGTTCAGGCTGTGTGTTTGAAAAAACACATTGAAACAACTTGGTTGTAAAAAGGGCTTTAAAAAATACATTTGATGTATTGATTGGTTGAAGTGAATGGGGCACAAATTGAAAGAGAGTTAAGAATATTAAGAAAAAGGCTAGCCTTGGATACAACTTTAATCAGGTGGAATGATGGCCTGGATTGAGAAAACCAACACTATGAAATCTTCCCATTCCATCAATTTGGACCTCCAGAAAACGAATGTTACAAATGATGTTACATTAGTCAACAGTATAATACTTATGTAGCCACATAAGCCACAAAACAATACAACTGTCCAAAACACTACAGGCCCCCACAATACAATACTACTGTCCAAAACACTACAGGCCCCCACAATACAATAGTACTGTCCAAAACACTACAGGCCCCCAGAATACAATACTACTGTCCAAAACACTACAGGCCCCCACAATACAATAGTACTGTCCAAAACACTACAGGCCCCCACAATACAATACTACTGTCCAAAACACTACAGGCCCCCACAATACAATAGTACTGCCCAAAACACTACAGGCCCCCAGAATACAATAGTACTGTCCAAAACACTACAGGCCCCCACAATACAATAGTACAGTCCAAAACACTACAGGCCCCCACAATACAATAGTACTGTCCAAAACACTACAGGCCCCCACAATACAATAGTACTGTCCAAAACACTACAGGCCCCCACAATACAATAGTACTGTCCAAAACACTACAGGCCCCCACAATACAATAGTACTGTCCAAAACACTACAGGCCCCCAGAATACAATACTACTGTCCAAAACACTACAGGCCCCCACAATACAATAGCACAGTCCAAAACACTACAGGCCCCCACAATACAATAGTACTGTCCAAAACACTACAGGCCCCCACAATACAATAGTACTGTCCAAAACACTACAGGCCCCCACAATACAATAGTACTGTCCAAAACACTACAGGCCCCCACAATACAATAGTACAGTCCAAAACACTACAGGCCCCCACAATACAATAGTACTGTCCAAAGCACTATAGGCCCCCACAATACAATAGTACTGTCCAAAACACTATAGGCCCCCACAATACAATAGTACTGTCCAAAACACTACAGGCCCCCACAATACAATACTACTGTCCAAAACACTACAGGCCCCCACAATACAATAGTACTGTGCAAAACACTACAGGCCCCCACAATACAATACTACTGTCCAAAACACTACAGGCCCCCACAATACAATAGTACTGTCCAAAACACTACAGGCCCCCACAATACAATACTACTGTCCAAAACACTACAGGCCCCCACAATACAATACTACTGTCCAAAACACTACAGGCCCCCACAATACAATAGTACTGTGCAAAACACTACAGGCCCCCACAATACAATAGTACTGTCCAAAACACTACAGGCCCCCACAATACAATAGTACTGTCCAAAACACTACAGGCCCCCACAATACAATAGTACTGTCCAAAACACTACAGGCCCCCACAATACAATAGTACAGTCCAAAACACTACAGGCCCCCACAATACAATACTACTGTCCAAAACACTACAGGCCCCCACAATACAATAGTACTGTCCAAAACACTACAGGCCCCCACAATACAATACTACTGTCCAAAACACTACAGGCCCCCACAATACAATAGTACAGTCCAAAACACTACAGGCCCCCACAATACAATAGTACTGTCCAAAACACTACAGGCCCCCACAATACAATAGTACAGTCCAAAACACTACAGGCCCCCACAATACAATAGTACTGTCCAAAACACTATAGGCCCCCACAATACAATAGTACTGTCCAAAACACTACAGGCCCCCACAATACAATACTACTGTCCAAAACACTACAGGCCCCCACAATACAATAGTACAGTCCAAAACACTACAGGCCCCCACAATACAATAGTACAGTCCAAAACACTACAGGCCCCCACAATACAATAGTACTGTCCAAAACACTACAGGCCCCCACAATACAATACTACTGTCCAAAACACTACAGGCCCCCACAATACAATACTACTGTCCAAAACACTACAGGCCCCCACAATACAATAGTACAGTCCAAAACACATCAGTGCCCCAGAATACAATAGTACAGTCCAAAACACATCAGTGCCCCAGAATATACTACTATTGTCCAAAACACTACAGGCCCCCACAATACAATAGTACAGTCCAAAACACATCAGTGCCCCAGAATATACTACTATTGTCCAAAACACTACAGGCCCCCACAATACAATAGTACAGTCCAAAACACATCAGTGCCCCAGAATACAATAGTACAGTCCAAAACACATCAGTGCCCCAGAATATACTACTATTGTCCAAAACACTACAGGCCCCCACAATACAATAGTACTGTCCAAAACACTACAGGCCCCCACAATACAATAGTACTGTCCAAAACACTACAGGCCCCCACAATACAATAGTACTGTCCAAAACACTACAGGCCCCCAGAATACAATAGTACAGTCCAAAGCACTACAGGCCCCCACAATACAATAGTACTGCCCAAAACACATCAGTGCCCCAGAATATACTACTATTGTCCAAAACACATACAACACTTCAGGCCAGAACACAGCAGGGAGTCCTGCTGGAGACAAACACATGATCAACTGGTCTTGGGCCAGATAATCCATCATCATTATCCCCCTCAAGTATCACATGTAACATGGAACAGGCTATTGGCCCCCAGAACCTCGCCCGACGCACGCACACGCACACACGCACACACACACACATGTTCAAACATGCGCACAGAAGTTCAAGCACGCGCATACAAGTTCAAGCATGCGCACACACACACACACACACACCACCAATCTGCTTCTAATGTAGGTCTTGCGTGTAGTCCGAATACTTCCACTGATATAACCCACGTTCCTGGCGGCGCTCGAACTGCGGAGGTGAAATATTCGAGCGGAATATTCCGGAAGACAAGCGTGGCCCAGCGGGGGCAGCACAGCGGGGGGAACCGGGTCTCCGGCATGTGTTCTGCAAATGTTTGCGCCCAGCCCAAATGCGTCAACAATGCTCTGTAAACATTAGTCTGACAGTAATGAGCCGAGACTTGGAAAAGCTGCGGGACACCCGGCCTCTCTACGAAATAAAGCCTGACAAACTTCTGAGGAGTTGAAAATCTTTCGAACGTAGATAAGCTCAGAAACAGCGCAGTGTGGTTACTTCTCGTCTCAGAGTCTGCACTCGCAGGACTTTATTAACACGCTCCAGTCCGAACCTTCACCGCTGATTCCGAGCACACTTTCCTCACGACTTATCGGCGCTAAAACGCCAGCCTACGGCGGCGGACCGACACGCTCAGAACAATCACCTCCCCACAATTCCCCAGATCCTCTCCCCTGACCTCGAAAACCCACCAGAGGAGGTCTGACGGGAGGGGCCGCGGACCTCCTTGGCCGACCGGGGGGTTTGGGAGGATGTGAAGACAGAAGACATGGGGAACATTGAACAGAGCCAGCGAGCAGCGCACTGGGAGAGATGTTAGATATTTACTGCCCGCTCAGGACCACTGCTCAGCCAGGTCATTAGTGCTCTGGTTTTCCACGTCCACCCTTTCCGCACATTGCTGACACAGACAAACACACGCACAGTCATGCACTGGCGAACACACACACACACAATTTCAACACCCCAGTCCAAACCGCACACATAAGAGTACATTCCATTCAAACTCCATCTACATCCACGATAGGACGGAGAAAGAACAACACACTCGGAGCCTCTGAAAAATGACACCGTGAAAAAAATTATGAAATTATGACAAAACGCACATTGGGAGATAGCGCGCTGCGTTAACGATGACAGAAAACATCTGCGCCTCTGGCTGGCGCCTGGAGACACGCGGATCTACGACCGTTTGTGTTCCTGTCCACGTCTCTCCCGGTCGAGGGAACCCATTAAAACCCAATGACGATAAGCTGTTTGTGCCAGGCTGGGTCAGAGACGAGTGACTGGGACAGGCTGGGCATCACGGCCACAATGGCAAACTATTTCCAGTGTAGTGCACTCCCTTCAACCGGAGCCAGGTTAAATGCAACACACAACGTAGTGAATAGGGTTTGGCTCGGGACACGGGCGGGGACTGATTGCTAAGAAACGTTAGGAGAAATGTACATCCTGTTTACAACTGGGAATGCCACTTTCACTGTGTTTTTTTTTGTATTTTTGTGTTTTTCCTCAGGTCAACATGAAAATGATCTGGTTCCCGGAGAAAACGGCATGAAAAGGTGTCACCCGAGACGTCGTAACACATAGGTCAATTTCCTTTTTTTGTTGTTGCTAGGGGTGGGGTGGGGGGTTAAAGGGAGAAGGGAGTAAGGTCAAAACGAGGTAATTCACTTAACACAGACCTTGCAAACAAACACCCAGTCGTGAGCAAATCCCTCTTTGCCAAAACTCCAACCGAAACCTAGTATACGCCCGTAGAGCGACCATTGGCCCCACCTGAGGTAATAACGGGCGTAGCCATTTACCGGTCGCTTTTAAAATATGCCGGTTACCGGGGATAATCCTTAACTGGTTTAGCTCGCATGAGCACGCCTATTGGGGAGAATCGTGGTATTTGGAAGAAGCCAATGGAGAACAGACCGAGAAATTACTCTAGGATAGACAACTATGGGTCGAGATATAGAGGACGACCCCCAATGCAATTCAATCATGCAGCACAGCTCGTAACAGCTACAGTAGATGTGGTGGTCCATGATCGATCAAACAATGTGTGGACATGCTTCGGCGTCATACGTGGGTCAATAACATGCATGTCGATCACACATCGTTTCACAATATGACACACGTTCATCTCAGTCACATAACATCAGACCCAACAAACCCCTAACGTCAGATCAAAGAATAAATCTGCACGCGTCTACCGGTAAACCACCTGACAATTATCTAAACTAACTTAGTTTCTAAAGCACATCTGCTTTTCCTTTGCATTTCAAAACAGAATCTACGCCGGGGCGGTGTGAAGCGGGTTGAGTCGTGAAACCTGACGTGAAACCATACCGGAGTTTAGAATTTGGTTGTTTTATGTTATTCGAAGTGTGTTAAGGCAGATTGTATTAGAGGTGAGGTAAGTTAAAACCCCATACAGAACTGACCAGCCCAGTGGGTGGTGATTCCTGGTGTGACATTGGCTGCGTCCGAAATCGCGTACTTCCATACTATATAGTATGTGAAAACAGTACGCGAGCAGAGTAGTATGTCCGAAATCATAGTATTCGAAAAACAGGTGGCGAAAAGTACCCGGATGACCTACTACTTCGGGCGAGATTCTGAAGAGCGCATACGATGGACACTTTACTATCCCATGATGCAACAGGAGAGAGGAGTTGTAATAGTTTTCAAGTGTAAGTACTTTAGAAAACACTTTTTGTTCAATTGTATTTGTTTAACATGATATAAGTAAACGATTGACTTGTTAAAAGTGTAGATAATGTACATTTTCGCGCTGTTATGACAGCGTATGTCACGTGACGTGCTCTGTTATGATCACGCGACACGGCGCATGTAGTACGTCCGGACTTCATTCATACGACCCGGATTCATACTATATAGAACATACTTTTTTAACGGTCGCAAAGTACGTTCTAATTTAAATGTAGTACGTACTCACATAGTATGCGATTTCGGACGCAACCATTGTCAAGGTAGCGGGAAGCTGTCTTAACCGTGCCCTGGCGACATCCGTGCGACCCAAAACAACGTCACTGACACATCTGCGTGTCACGTTTCCCCTGCTGGGGGCGGCGTTCAGTATTCCGTGTCTGTTCAAATTCGGAGTGTTCTGTTTCGATAATTGGTGGACGTCCGTGTGAACGTACCCTGGGCCGAGGGTTGCGGTGAGTTTGGATGTCAGGATTGCGTTGTTACCGTGGGCCCGGTGTCGCCCAAACAGCCCATAGGCCCGTCTCCTGTTTCGGCAGTGTGAGGCGGCATGACGTGCCAGTCGCCCCAAAACCCGCTCTATTATCACGGCGCAAACACATATTATGTTACACAGAACGAAATTATGAACGCGACACTTTTGTTTTTCGCCCTCATTTTTCATGAGCTGCACTCAAAGATCTAAGACTCTATCTATGTAAACCAAAGGCCCATGTCTCTCAAATATTGTTCACAAATCTGTCTACATTTGTGTCAGTGAGCACTTCTCCTTCGCCGAGATAATCCACCCACCTCACAGGTGAGGCATATCAAGATGCAGATTTGACAGCATGATTATTGCACAGGTGTGCCATAATAAAAGGCCACTCTAAAATCTGCAGTTTAATCAATCAGCACAATGCCACAGACGTCACAAGTTTTGAGGGAGTGTGCAATTGACATGCTGACTGCAGGGATGTCCAACAGAGCTGTTGCTCGTGAATTAAATGAATATTTCTCTACCATAAGCCGCCTCCAAAGCCAATTCGGAGAATTTGTCAGTACATCCAACCGGCCTCACAATTTTGATATAATATGTTATAATAAAATTAATAGCAATTATAAACATCACTGGTTGTTTCCTTGTGGTATGGGGTGGTAGCACATGTGGTTGTGGTAATCCCACCTACTTTGTGGTGTGGTGGGCGGGGCCTACCTCCTGTGTTGTGCGGGCGGCCGGTTTATCCTGGTGGTTGGCCAGTATGAGGAAGGGCAGCGTGCAGAGCTGGGGGTGCTGCAGGGCGGAGTGCAGCTCGGTCCGGGACATCTCCAGGTCCTCGTCTGACGACGCACTGTCCAGGACAAAGACCACCCCCTGGGATCCCTGGTAGTACCGAGACCAGTACTTCTTTATGGAGTCAGCGCCTGGAGACGGGGATCCATACAGAGAGACAGGCTGTCAGGCTCACGCAGACACATAAGACACTTAGTAACAGATCAAGTACCTCTTATTACGCACGCGTATACATAAGACACTTAGTAACAGATCAAGTACCTCTTATTACGCACACAGATACATAAGACACTTATCAACAGATCAAGTACCTCTTATTACGCACACGGATACATAAGACACTTATCAACAGATCAAGTACCTCTTATTGCGCACACGGATACATAAGACACTTATCAACAAATCAAGTACCTCTTATTACGCACGCGGATACATAAGACACTTAGTAACAGATCAAGTACCTCTTATTACGCACACAGATACATAAGACACTTATCAACAGATCAAGTACCTCTTATTACGCACACGGATACATAAGACACTTAGTAACAGATCAAGTACCTCTTATTACGCACGCGGATACATAAGACACTTAGTAACAGATCAAGTACCTCTTATTACGCACACAGATACATAAGACACTTATCAACAGATCAAGTACCTCTTATTACGCACACGGATACATAAGACACTTAGTAACAGATCAAGTACCTCTTATTACGCACGCGGATACATAAGACACTTATCAACAGATCAAGTACCTTTTATTACGCACACGGATACATAAGACACTTATCAACAGATCAAGTACCTCTTAATTATACATGAGACAAGGGGGCATCCACGCATACTTGATGTATACATTGTGTGTGTGTGTGTGTGTATATATATATGTGTGTATAAATATATATATACACACACACACACACACACACAGACACGTCATGAAGGCGAAACATAAAAGCATACGTCTCTCTCTCAGCACCGGCTCTGGCGTTCACAACTCAAGAACGATTTGAAATGGAAACACAGCGTCATTAACCGACACACGGCTGTTCTACTCTGATGTCCGTCTCGCAGTCTGGCAACCAAACTGGTCCGGTGTCCACTCCAAATTGGCTCATTCTGCACCTAATTCAACAGGACATCAGTAATCCAGTCAACAGAATGGATACCCGCTGTACCGGGCAGCGGGGACCTTCAGCCACACCGAACCTCAGCGTTGTTTCATTTGGAATACGCCTGGAGTGGATTTCACAAATACTTCCACCCCGTCAGATCTTAGCAGATATTGCATTATGTGTTTTTAGGACGTTCGACCGCGTGCCAAGTTCTCAGCCTTCTGCTCCGCCGTGCTGTGCTGGGGGGCCGCCGGGAGAAAGACATGTCCGTCTAAGTGTTCAACACACACACACACACACACACACACACACACACACACACAAAGGCTGTGGTCCCAAACGGCACCATATCCTTTTGAAAGTGCACCCGTAAACCAGGGCCCCACGGGGAATAGTGTGTCATTTAGGACACCCCCACAAGATTCTCTTTAAAGCCCATGTAACTCAGAGAGCACATAAAGCAGTTCCCTATGCTGGGCCACTCTACAGCACAGTTTAAATTAACCTCCCGCTTTTACAATGAACACATGGTTCCTTTTCTGCACAGAAATTTGAGGGGGGGGACAAAAATGTGACCACCAAAGATCGCAAAGCAGGGCATGGCTTTGGTTAGCGTGAGTGACAGTGAGGGAATAGAACCAGAAACTCTGAGGAATAAGGTCAATTGTCAGGTCTCCCTTTTGTTCAATTACTCCCACCGAGTGTGGCTGGAAAAACAAGCAGTTGTTTTTCATGGAATCTAAAATAGGAGGAAGCCACGGTTTAACATGTCCATCTGCGGGCCTACAGTGCAAGTGGGCCCGACTGGAATTTCACCACACCGAACCGAACAGTGCCGGTAAAAAGGATAGAGGATTATCAGCGAGGTGGTAATCAATAAGCACAAAGAGTTTACTGAGAATAGCCCACTAAGAAAGGCTGGTTCAACAACTGGATCAAACTGGTTCAGAGAGAAACACTTCATTTAACCGTAATTCCACCGTTACTCTGGAGTCTTTATTAATCTAAGATTAGAGCAGACTAAACCGTTGAGGTGAAATAGTCGAACCAACAACACCCAGGTCATTAGCGGCCGAAACTCCGCCCCAAACTCTGCCCCAAAATCCGCCCCAAACTACGCCCTTTTACAATCGATTAGTCGACGCCCACTCCCCCTCCCCACCCATCAGCCAACTACACCGATATCCTTGCACTTAAATTGAGAAACAATGCGTGGGCATTACTACGCTCACCGACGAACCGTTACATTTCAAAACACCTCCAATATGAGTGTGCAAGGGGGATGGGGGCGTGTAGAGGGGGGGGGGGGGTTGAGGAAGTCCAAAATAGTACATATTATCAAGACCAATCTATTGCTCAAGAACAGATGCTGAAGAATTTGCCAAGCATGAGGCTGTCCATCACTGTGGCGGCCTGGCCTGTTCAATCCTGCCACCTTCTGGATCTAGCTGGAGAAAACTGGAAGAAACGCGAGCGGTTCAGAAGAGTTGACAACGCAGACCGAAGGATCGCGATTAACGCGGAAACGCGCGGTCAAATGCCACAGCGTGGAACGGTCGACAGACTACAGCAACATCAACCGTTCATCCGTTAAAATATCAACGCAAAAGATAGACGTGAACAGAACGTGCACAATTTGGTCTATTGCGTTAATCCCGCTCTCTCTCTCTCCGTAAAGCCATTGATGAACAAACACACGACCGCATAACAGTTTACCAGAAAACAGACTGGGTTACCGTCACGTGTGACAATAACCAAAAGCACACTTTCCGCAACTGGCATGACATCATGCTCCGTTTCAGAGGGAAATAAAGAGCTCTTGAGCTAAGTGTTTTCAGATGCTCCAGCTCCGAGCTGACTGACTGATATACACTGTCGGACCGGGCCTTTGGGCCCGAGTCAATGGGGCGATCCATCCACAGTTTTTGTAGGCGGGCTATCTCTCAGGACCCCGTCTCGATCTTACTCCCCATCACTCCGCGTGTTGACTAGTTACCTCGCCTCCGTCTCGGCTACATTGAGAGTCCCCGACCCCGCTACGACCCGGGCTGCGATGCTTTTCAGTTCAAGATGACAGGAGAGTGGAGGAACGTTTGGGGAATTTGTTCCAAAAAAGGAGTAACGGAGACAAAAAGAGATTCGGGTTCAGGCTGGGTGTTTGTAAAAGCAGGGCTTTACAAAATACATTTGATTGATTGATTGACACGGAGAGACGGACATTGGCAGACATACAGAGAGACAAACAGGGGCAGACATACAGAGAGACATACAGGGGCAGACATACAGAGAGACAGACAGGGGCAGACATACAGAGAGACAGACAGGGGCAGACATACAGGGAGACAGACAGGGGCAGACATACAGGGAGACAGACAGGGGCAGACATACAGGGAGACAGACAGGGGCAGACATACAGAGAGGCAGACAGGGGCAGACATACAGAGACAGACATACAGGGAGACAGACAGGGGCAGACATACAGAGAGACAGACAGGGGCAGACATACAGAGAGACAGACAGGGGCAGACATACAGAGAGACAGACAGGGGCAGACATACAGGGAGACAGACAGGGGCAGACATACAGAGAGACAGGCAAGGGCAGATATACAGAGAGACATACAGGGGCAGACATACAGAGAGACAGACAGGGGCAGACATACAGAGACATACAGGGGAAGACATACAGAGAGACAGACAGGGGCAGACATACAGAGAGACAGACATACAGGGAGACAAACAGGGGCAGATATACAGAGAGACAGACAGGGGCAGACATACAGAGAGACAGACAGGGGCAGACATACAGAGAGACAGACAGGGGCAGACATACAGAGAGACAGACAGGGGCAGACATACAGAGAGACAGACAGGGGCAGACATACAGGGAGACAGACAGGGGCAGACATACAGAGAGACAGACAAGGGCAGATATACAGAGAGACATACAGGGGCAGACATACAGAGAGACAGACAGGGGCAGACATACAGAGACATACAGGAGAAGACATACAGAGAGACAGACATACAGAGAGACAGACAGGGGCAGACATACAGAGAGACAGACATACAGAGAGACAGACAGGGGCATACATACAGAGAGACAGACAGGGGCATACATACAGAAACATACAGGGGCAGACATACAGAGAGACATACAAGGGCAGACATACAGAGACATACAGGGGCAGACATACAGAGACATACAGGGGCAGACATACAAAGACATACAGGGGCAGACATACAGAGACAGACAGCGGCAGACATACAGAAAGACATACAGGGGCAGACATATAGAGAGACATACAGGGGCAGACATACAGAGACATACAGGGGCAGACATACAGAGACAGACAGGGGCAGACATACAGAGACAGACAGGGGCAGACATACAGAGACAGACATACAGAGAGACATACAGGGGCTGACATACAGAGACAGACAGGGGCAGATATACAGAGAGACAAACAGAGACAGACATACAGAGACATACAGGGGCAGACATACAGGGGCAGACATACAGGGGCAGACATACAGGGGCAGACATACAGGGGCAGAGAGACAGACAGGGGCAGACATACAGAGACAGACAGGGGCAGACATACAAAGACATACAGGGGCAGACATACAGGGGCAAACATACAGAGACAGACAGGGGCAGATATACAGAGAGACAGACAGGGGCAGATATACAGAGAGACAGACAGGGGCAGACATACAGGGAGACAGACAGGGGCAGACATACAGGAGACAGACAGGGGCAGACATACAGAGAGGCAGACAGGGGCAGACATACAGAGACAGACATACAGGGAGACAGACAGGGGCAGATATACAGAGAGACAGACAGGGGCAGACATACAGAGAGACAGACAGGGGCAAACATACAGGGAGACAGACAGGGGCAGACATACAGGGAGACAGACAGGGGCAGACATACAGAGAGACAGGCAAGGGCAGATATACAGAGAGACATACAGGGGCAGACATACAGAGAGACAGACAGGGGCAGACATACAGAGACATACAGGGAAGACATACAGAGAGACAGACAGGGGCAGACATACAGAGAGACAGACATACAGGGAGACAAACAGGGGCAGATATACAGAGAGACAGACAGGGGCAGACATACAGAGAGACAGACAGGGGCAGACATACAGAGAGACAGACAGGGGCAGACATACAGAGAGACAGACAGGGGCAGACATACAGGAGACAGACAGGGGCAGACATACAGAGAGACAGACAAGGGCAGATATACAGAGAGACATACAGGGGCAGACATACAGAGACAGACAGGGGCAGACATACAGAGACATACAGGAGAAGACATACAGAGAGACAGACATACAGAGAGACAGACAGGGGCAGACATACAGAGAGACAGACATACAGAGAGACAGACAGGGGCATACATACAGAGAGACAGACAGGGGCATACATACAGAAACATACAGGGGCAGACATACAGAGAGACATACAAGGGCAGACATACAGAGACATACAGGGGCAGACATACAGAGACATACAGGGGCAGACATACAAAGACATACAGGGGCAGACATACAGAGACAGACAGCGGCAGACATACAGAAAGACATACAGGGGCAGACATATAGAGAGACATACAGGGGCAGACATACAGAGACATACAGGGGCAGACATACAGAGACAGACAGGGGCAGACATACAGAGACAGACAGGGGCAGACATACAGAGACAGACATACAGAGAGACATACAGGGGCTGACATACAGAGACAGACAGGGGCAGATATACAGAGAGACAAACAGGGGCAGACATACAGAGACATACAGGGGCAGACATACAGGGGCAGACATACAGGGGCAGACATACAGGGGCAGACATACAGGGGCAGAGAGACAGACAGGGGCAGACATACAGAGACAGACAGGGGCAGACATACAAAGACATACAGGGGCAGACATACAGGGGCAAACATACAGAGACAGACAGGGGCAGATATACAGAGAGACAGACAGGGGCAGATATACAGAGAGACAGACAGGGGCAGACATACAGAGACATACAGGGGCAGACATACAGGGGCAGACATACAGAGACAGACAGGGATCGCACACAACATGTTGTCATCCTCCCATTGACGGGAACCGATCTAGCAGACAAAAGCCCTGTGCTTTGAACCCCCCTCTCGTCTGTCATGAAGACACACACACAAACATCCCTGCGGCCAACCAAAAACAGCGCCGGCAGCAGGGCAGACCAACCAATAACACACTAACCCGGAGCAGACACACGCGCACCCACTGTCAGGGAGATAAAGACACAGACCCAAACAGAAACATTACCGATGACCGTTTCACCCGGTGACCTGGCGAACATCTCAGCCTCGTCCGCGCCAACTACCAGAGACGACCGATGATTCATTGTTTACTCAACGAAACGAAAAACAGAACAGCTCCGACCGACTGAAGACAGACAGCGGGAGACCCGCTTCCGCTCTTTGACAACAGCGGCTGTCAGTTTAACGCCCCGCAGCCCTGGAGTTCTGCGTCACAACTCCTCCGCTCGGTGACCCCTGCACTTCCCGTTGCCACATATGCTCTTGAGTGTTTCGTCTTTACGACGTCAGCACAAACACGGCGTCTTCAAACGATCGGCCAGATTCCCGAGGACTAAACGACTGGCAGTAGGCCTCTGTTTCCATGTGCACTTTCGGGAGGGAGTGGGTCATTAGCTGCTAATAGTTCCATTCATTCCACCCCGCCGCTCCGTCCAGAATGGCAACCTAACCCTTGTGTAATACACTGCTTTTGACCAGTGTCCTACGGGTTTGGGGTGAAAGGAAGGGCACTGAATAGGGTAGATGGGTCCATTTAGGACACAGATTCAGCAGTAAGGGATCCCTGTCCACATCACTGATGTCACGTCATCCGCCCCACACCGACCAGCCCCTCCCGCCAACACCATGATAAGCACACACCCTCACGCCCCGCATGAAAGCCTTCTGAATTAATGCTTCTCCGAGAAACACACCCACAGTTGACCGGCCGGCAGGCGGGTTTTCGCTACTTCATTTAGCGTTTTTGTCAGTACGCCACGTTGGTTTCCGTTATAAAGATTGGCCAAGTACAGAGAAACCCACGATTCATCTGAAATGTCATCCATGCTGTCAATAACATGTACAGGCATAAGGGGACTCTGACATGTAGCTAGCCGGGGCAACGGTCTTCGACCCTAACCCTTCCGCTGGAAAGTATAGGTGTTCGTATAAGCAATGCCTCGAATAGTTATCGACACAAATCGCAATGTTGGGATCTTTAAACAAACAATTACTGTGAGGTTTAAGTATCAGTTTATCTTAATTAAAAACTTTTGTGTGCATACCGGTTTTACAATTTTAAACAAAAATGACACCACTTTATGAACAACGTGCACCAGAAGGGGAGAGAAAAAGTACGGGGACACAAGGCTTGACAGATGTTTCGGGTTAGTCAGGAAGGCCCGTTCACCATTTCACCTGTCAATGAGTAGTCTAGATTCTAGAGTTTAAGTTTTGAGTCCACCTTTAGTGTCCGTTTACAGATGGAATCTGAAAACATATCTGAAAAACAAACTTTAGGCCGATCCAAAAATGCTCTTCATTGATGACGTAAGCGCTGGCGGCTGTAGCGGCAGAAGGATCTCCGAACGCTACAGAAACATCTTGACTGTGTATAAGCGAATGCCGACAAACTCATTGGACTGCCTTGTTTCATACAGCAAGACAATGAGGCTAAACACACTGCCTTAGCAACTAGGGACTGTTACAGGGCCAAAACATGGAACATTTTTGACTGGTCAAATCAATCACCGATCTGATTCCAATTGAGCGTGCCTTTTATTGGCCGGCGATAAGACGCGAGGCTGAATGACCTCATATAACACAGAACAAATCTAGATGGTTGCAGTGCGTGCCAGAATACCCAGCATCTGGTGGGGTCAACAGGTCACAGACTTCAGACAAACTGCAACCAAACCCCAAACATAAGCACTTTATTTGGACATGAATACGTCCCAATACTTTTCTTGCTGTGAAATAAGACTGGTATTTAGATTTGCACAGAAACATCTTAGAACTTAAATCAAATTATTAGCATACTTGTATGGACAAGTACCGAGGCAGATACAAATAAACTTGTACAATCACTAGACATTTGCTATTATCAATTTTTCACCACCCTAACTAGAAAACCTGATAAAACACATACAGTGTGATGATATCGTGAATAAAAACAGGTGATCAAGTTACCTCCAAGCTCTTTCACATTTAGAATGGCATTCTGGAATGGGACAGCTTTGATGCTAAAACCTAGAAAGGAGAATTAAATGTAAACCACGGCAAAGGCAGTAATTAGCAGACATAAAAAACAAGAGAGAGAGAGAAAGAAAGCACATATGGAGAATAATTATAACGACTGGACAAGTGAGACTGGGCTCTTTCAGTTGGCAAAGAAGCCGTCAAATCGAACCGCTAAACTAGTGAAGCTGAAAGTGTTTCCGTGCGTAGTTTACTTGACAGCTGTGCCAGCAGACTAGGCCTGAGTGTGGGAGGGGCATACCTGTAGTAGGACCAATGTGGTCAGTGGCTTCACTGCAAAGTCGGGACAGTAGACTGGTCTTCCCAGAGCCTGTGAGTCCAATACACACCAGGTCATACTCTGCTCTGGGCGGGGGCGGTCCTTTACAGCAGAGTGTCCTGAAACACTGGCGGGAGAATGGTGGAGAGATGGGGGGGTTGGGGTGGAGAAAAGGAGACAAAAACCAAGAGATGAGTCAGGGGAAAGTGAAAGAGTAAGAGAGAAAAGGACAAGGGCAGCAAGAGGGAAAAAAATATAAAAAAACGAGAGACGGGGAGTTTGAGGGAAAGTCAGGTCAGAGGGGGACACGGTCTGAGATGGGTGAGGAGAGATGTAACGGGTGGCCAGTGCACACGGCGTCCCTGTTCTTGGCAGTCAGATGCTGCCCCCGCATCACGCACTCTCCTGCTCCTAACACCAGTGACGTAGGTCCTGCCACAACCCCCCCCCCCACACACCCACCCACCTCCCCACCCAGGAGATTGCAGCCAGGATTGCACATCTGTTGACGCCATCTGTTTACAGCCACGGACAGTAGAAGATGAGAGGAGGCGGGGAACAGAAAACGCCACCGCTGCCACGATGACATAACAAGAAGCCCATCGAACAGGCGCTCACGGCAACCGTGCGGTTCAGGTGTGTGTGTGTGGGCGTTGTGACGCTCGTACCGTGGTGTAGGGGAGGTGGACCCTTGGTGCAGGTGTTGTGAAACGTCATCCAAACGGACCAGGACCTCATATGGAACCAATGGCTCTGGTTGTGGCCCCACATGCGCACGCACCCGGACACACAGCCAAGGGGCTCTGTGGAGGTCATGTCATGATTACGAACTGCAGACCACACGGGCCTCCGGTCTGTTTAGTGGAAACGGATCCTAGTGTCCTCGCCCTCGTCAGGCGGCTGATGAAGGACTAGCCACGGGTCAGCCTCGGGAGGACCTCGGCAGACTCTCTCAGCCGACTGCTCTGTAAACCGAGTGACCCAAGACCGCACTGCTCCGTAAACAAAGTACGGCAACACGGACGATCCCCACACTTACAGCGCGATAACAAAAGCGGTTCACGGAGTGTGAACTACAGCCAGATTGAAGCAAGGAACCACTACTAGAATCTGAGTAAGAGCATAGCCGAAACGGACGGAAAAATCTCCTATACTGAATTTGAGAATATTACATGGGGAGAGACCTCCCTCTGGTGGTCACAATTGAAACTGCATCCACCTAAACTGAGAATACCTCCTCAGTTACGGATGGTGACAGCAGAATCAGTAGGAAACACAAACAAGACAAAACACACTGTGCGGAGGGCAGTGCATCTGGGGTGCACATCTGGGTTTCGGGTGTTGGAAATCCAATATTAGAACTTGTGCTGACTTGGGCAACCGTGAGGTCAATCAAGATGGAAGAGCCGGACAGTGTGTTCCCTGATATAATAATTACTGTCAGCACTTCCTGGTTGAGCGTGTAGTATAATAACACCCAAAACTGCATCAGACATAGCTCGAAATTGACTGTCCCGAATTCAGTGGAAGTTACAGCAATGAGGCATGGCCAACAATTGGATATCAAGAAACAAGAGTAACAGCGTCGAAATGCTTTATGTTTTGGAGATAAAAGGATATTGCTATCAAAACACAAACTGACTGGACCCAAAGTAATTCTCATCATGAGCCAACATTTGTATATGCATATATAGATATATATACACACACAAATGTTGGCCCATATATATAATGATACTAGCTGAACAATTCAGCCAAAGATTGCTACCTGTGTAGAAAGGTCCAGCACAAAACCAGATGTATAGAAAAAAAGCGGAAATTGCCCTCAGCGCAGAGTGTCGCCCTATTCCGGTCAGCATGCCAGAAACCATGTTTATTTACAGCTCAATTCATAGATAGAAGCAATTCAATGTCCTTTACAAAAGGGAAAAAGGAAAATGTATAAAATACATGCATTTTCTATTCATAGCAACCTGTTTACTGGCATTGTATATTTCAAGTCTTTAGAACCTGGTTAAGAAGTCTTTAGAACTTCCAGGTCTGAAGAACTTTGTTAAAAAGGCCTCTAGAACCGTTCCAGGTCCCTAGAACATGGCCAAAAAGTCTTCAGAACCTCTAGGATTGAAAAACTTTATTCAAAAAGTCTCTAGAACCTTTCCAGGTCTCAAAGTCTAGGACGTGGCCAAGAAGTCTTTAGAACTTCCAGGTATTTTGATGTATTATCTGGTTTTATTTATGCCATGCATTAGAATAAAAACAAATAAAGACATTGAATGGGCAATTCGACGAGGAATAGAATTTAAAGAACACATTTAAATATACTCAAAATAGACATTAACAGTGAGGTAAAGTTTAAGCGCTTAGTCATACGCTTGTGAAGAGAAATGTTTTTAACCTGGCATGGTCACAATGGTCACCATGGAAACCGTGGGCAGTGCCAGGCCGAGGCACAACAACTGGACAGCCCACGAGGAACAAAAGGAAAAAGGTAGAGGGTTGTGAGTTGAAGAGACTGGGAATAAACTGAACTCAAATGCATATAGACAGCATAGAATCAAGAGAGAGAGAGACTAGACAACAACATTAGCCCACATTAAACCTTAAATTATGCACGGTTTCAAAACTGACGTAGCAGTATTTTTAGCCTCCGGAGGAGGGCTTTATTAAGACAGATGCAATGTAAATTAATATCAATAAAAATGCATTTATAGAGAGTGCCTGGGTAACCGACCCTGTAAAAATAAAAGCTGCCCCGATAAATTGGCGTCCAAAAGGCCTAGCGCTCAGTGAAGTCCTTGATTAGTGCATTCAAATCCATGGTCTCCGGTGTTTTCAGTGGACATGATGGCCAACCCACTCAGTCTCTCCTGTCCCATGCTGCTCCTCTGGTATAATTTCAATCTTTTTGGTTTGGAAAAAGAGCGCTCGCTTTATTGTCACAGATAAGGAGCATCTCTGTAACTATCCCCGCGTGACATCCGCCCCCGCGTGACATCCGCCCCCGCGTGACATCCGCCCCCGCGTGACATCCGCCCCCGCGTGACATCCGCCCCCGCGTGACATCCGCCCCCGCGTGACATCCGCCCCCGCGTGACATCCGCCCCCGCGTGACATCCGCCCCCGCGTGACATCCGCCCCCGCGTGACATCCGCCCCAGCCTGACATCCGCCCCAGCCTGACATCCGCCCCAGCCTGACATCCGCCCCAGCCTGACATCCGCCCCAGCCTGACATCCGCCCGTCCCTCCCAGGTGAAGCAGAGTCAATGTGGGCTGGTTTATGCATAAACAGTTGGTCACAGTTAGTAATGATACATCGATGGGGCAAATATTGCACCATACAGAAAGCAGATTTTCATATAACACAATTTGCCAATGACGATCGAAATGCTGTTTGTTATTTCAGTAGGCATGTGCTCTGGAAATACATTAGGTATTCGGTCAGAAAAGAAATGCCACAAATTAAAGAAATACAGATGCTGCGAAAGGTATACCTATCAAACAATTGAGACAGGATGACCTTCATTAAAAAAATAAGCTTACATATTTTATATTTTGTACTTCATGACGCCATAGCCTTACTGGTGAAATTAACATGAGGGGCTACTTCATGAGTAACCTGGGCAAAGCAAAATGCGTGAGGCACCAGGACTTGCATTCCATGGGAGCTCAACATGCTTGCTGGTATATTAAAAAAGAAACAGAGGAGATGGAAACAGTGTGATTTGTGTTTATTCCCCCTGGAACTAGTAAGTTGCAGCCATAGTTTACATGCTCATGCATTACATTAGTGCTCTAAGGGGCGGTTAAACAGAGTTTAAAATAAACAAGGACTAGGACAATTCTACTTAAATTAATACGGACTTAAAAAATGGCTTTCCGAGACATTGCTTTATATAAGATTAAGTAGTGCCCGACTAGGGAGTTGCACTAAAGTTAATAAAAACTAACTAGCTACTCTCTGTGAAGCCTGATGTAATGGTGTGAACTTGGTGCAGACCCGAGGTTGCTTCAAAAACCAGGGCTGGACCCTTAAGAAACATTAACATTGTGTGGAACTGGAGGAAATCACCGAACCAAACAATGGACAAAGGTAAAAGAAAACGTTCAAAGAACTTCAGTGACTTTGAAAAGACCCTTTTGAAGCAAATTGTGTCAAAACACCCAATTATTGAGAACAAACAGCACGATTCAGCAACAGAAAACTAAAAAAGAATGCGTGGACTATAATTTGCGATGAATTTAACTCTAATGAAAAAGTAAGCAACAGGACACTTCAACAACTACAGGTAAGCTACTGTATTATTGTTGGTCTACTTTTACATGTCAGACACTTTGAAATGTTGCTACATTTTGATCCAAGTATATTACAAACAGCATCATACAGAATTTTTATTCTTTATATTGTCTTATCTCTCTAAGATCCTGTGGAAAAACATAAAAATAGGCTTGGCTGTACCGCTGCTGCTCAGGTGTGACTGCATAACTGTGCATTCCCACTGTCACCAAGTATGATTCCACTATGTACACCTTCAAACTGAGCGCACAGAAAATTGAGTCACTAGTGGCACCTTTCCAACGAACAGCAATGTTGGAGAACTGCATAGTGGCAGTGCACACACTTTGTACATTTATTGAGAACCAGTTTTTACGATTTCTGTACTCCTCAGAATCTGCAGTAGAGGGACACTTTATTGGAATATGACATCCACCAATACAGCCAATGACTCCAGGGAAGTTCCCATATTCAAAGACCTCCACCTTGTAGTTGGCCCGCAGCATCAGGAAACTGGATGTAGTCGTCCTTCAGTTCACATATAGCTTTGCACACTTTGTGGACTATTTTGCACACAGTTGGTTCACTTGCGCCACACAAATCGCCTGTTTCACGATGGAAGGTTCCACATGCCAAAAACCTTAAGGTGATCAGTACTTGTAGCGAAGGAAGAAAGCCTTGTCTCAAGCAGACTAATTATGTCTGTTGCAGTTGCTTTGTAAATGCGAAAATGGTCACGGAAGTTGATTTAATCAAAATCATTCAGTGGGTTGCTCCTGTCCATAACCACCCTTCTGTCTGGTCTAGGTGGAGCTCTTTCATCATCATTAAAATAGTCCAGGTAATCCATTTTCCTCTATTGCTAAGGTCAATCTGGAGGCCAACATCAATTCATCTGAAGTTAAACCTGCCTCTGGCCAGGTTTAGTTTAAGCTTTTACTTAAATATACACCAGTTCTAATCAGACTTCTGGAAATCAGACTTTGTAATTCAGGACAAGGGAAAGTCAGAGACTATTTTAAACCATGTCTGAGAAATTCAATTTCAGTTAGTCCAGCTTAAATCTCCAATTTAGTCTATGATTACTAGTCTTAATCGGTGTCTGGGAAACCGCCCCTAAGAGTTCTGCTCAGCAACATTTTGTTTTTGTTGAATTCTTAAACGTAAAGTGGTCCCATACTTTAGAAGTTGTTGGTCGGTCACAACCTTCTTTTCGGTGTAGCCTCCACCATCGTTCAAAATGCATTTTTTTTGCTATTATTCGTGTTGACCCGATGGTGACATTAAATGTTATTATCGACGTTATCAATTCGTATAGATGAGTTGTTGCAGCCCTAGTTGTGAGACTCACATTATACTTCTTCTTTAAAAGACAAAGCTCATTGCAAAACATACACGTAAAGCTGCCTCAGTCTTTAACAAACCAAACCCTGGGAAATCGATTTTCCGTGTGAGAGAACTGCACAAATGTTTTGGCAATAGAAAAGGTCCAAATTGATTTTTTCGAGAGGCATTAAAATAGTCTGCATCCTGACCAATCTTTTTAAAAACGGACAGGCGTGTAAATATTCCTGTCCATCAATGATTCCCAAACATATGTACTGACCTTGAGGTAACTATGAGAAAAGCTATAGATAAAAGTTGCTTTAACAGATGCGTAGAATATTATTCCCAATGATTAACAGATGAAACGGGTGTCAAAGGTACTTTCAACAAGTAATAACTAAAGAGTGTAGATACAATGAACACACACATCTGGGAGTAGATACAAACCCAATGTTATCCTCATGTAATATTGCTTAGAAATCGGGAAAGAACAAGGTCAATTGTGTATATTTGTAGGAGACAAGCACAATGTAATACATTATTTATTCTCTGTTATAAAGGCAGAGAAGTTGAACATGGTGCCCAGGATGTGTACAGACTCAGTGGAAACTGTATTTATTGACCCAGACACCCTCCTTAGACCTAAACCCTTGAAATGACAACCTGACAGAGCCACTCAGAACAGAGCCAGAACGCACATTGTATTGTCAATGTCTTCAATGTTTTTCGATTGGTTAAAAACTCTCCGAACAGTTTCAATAATGATGCCTTCTCTTGTAACGCATCGACTTCACAGTATGATGGCAGACTCGGGTTTAAGTATCTAGAGAACGACACGGCAGGAACAGCAAACACTGAGCAGACAGAGAACCATTTGGAAGTCCTACCGTGCAAGTTACATCCTAAGTATCCACATCAAAGTCAATACATTTGGTGAATTGACTATTCAGACCACCATGGAGGTGTCTTTCAATTGAGCCTGTATCAACTCTGGTCAAGCCTACTGCATAATCTGTCCGGCCCAATTCAAACAGCCTGTTCGGCAGGCCCGTTCTAACCCAGTTGGTTCACACGTTCCCACACGCTTCCCGAGGTCAGTCGATTGTTTCCCTCCAACGGCTTCCTGTTTGTGCTTTTTGAGGCCTTCGTTTCCAGTAGGTCAAAAGAGGGGGGGTTCTTGTATATCCCTGGAGTCATTTTCATCAGAATAACTGTACTCTGGTAGCTTATATTACGCCATGTGAAGGGTGGAACGTACAGTCATATCCTGTTTTATCAAAGTAAGGAAATGCAGGGAGCCGGGTGAAGCCCAGTTATCTATATTCAGCACTGAGGCCCCCCAGAGTAGATATCACCCATTAATCTCTACCTGACTGTACAACACAGTGGGGGGTCAGTACACAATATATGAGGATAACATGGGTCGAAAGTCTACACATTTACATGGAAACAGGAAATCCGACGTTTATACACTACTAACATTAAAGTACACTGGACCGCTTTTCGAGTAGACCTACCGTCTCCGGTTCGTCTAGTTCATTGAGCGCATTTATCTGAAGCTGTTGAATAAAGATGGGGTTGACCTTTATAACAAGGAGCCAGTGACCCGGTTCCCCCTCGGGGTATGTTAAAGCAGGTAAAAGCTATTTTAAACACCATTAGCACCGCCACTACAGACCATAGCGCTCTAATGACGGGCATTAACATCAACCAACACGAGCCACGGCCACCGGACCAGACCTGAGTCATGGTCCACCTATTATTGCTACGTTCACTAGTTCCCATACTTCTTCACATTGTTTTGCATGTTAACAGCTCGTTTCCTGCAATTCTGTACACTCTGCCAATGGGTGGACATTTCTTTTTTGAAATCTTATGAGCTGATTTCCAGCAATTATTTTACACATTTTACAATGGTGTAGAATGTTTCCTGCCATTCTACACAGGCTTGTGTGCAGAAGTGATATCACCACAGCATTAGTCTTGCGTTGCCAGACCTGGGGCACCTGCACAAGATCTGGACACAATGCGAGCTTTTCATGCACATTCAGAAAATCGCGAAAAGGCATGTTCGAAGGGTCTGCTCTCTTCAGGCAATCAAGTCGAACAACAAATGACACGGTTAGGTTAACGGAGATCACACTCCTGACTAAATAAATTGTTTGAAGATACAGTATCTCCCTACACATTTTGGTAAACATTTGATTATATCTTTTCAAGTGGCAACACTGAAGAAATGACCTTTTGCTACAATGTAAAGTAGTTAGGGTACAGCTTGTATGAAAGTGTACTTTTGCAGTCCCCTCAAAATGACTCAACACACAGCCATTAACCCTGAAACTGAGCTGCAGCACAGTGGCCAAGACCGTACAGCGATTTAACAGGACAGGCTCCACTCAGAACAGGCATCGCAATGGTCGACAAAAATAGTTGAGTGCACGTGCTCAGCTTCTTTCCCAGATGTTGTCTTTGGGAAATAGACGCATGAGTGTTGCCAGCATTGCTGCAGATGTTGATGGGTGGGGGGGGGGGTCACCCTGTCAGTACTCAGACCATACGCCGCACACTGTATCAAATTGGTCTAAAGATGATGCACAAGAAAGCCTGCAAACAGTTTGCTAAAGATTAGCAGACTAAAGACATGGATTACTGGAACCATGACCTGTGGTCTGATGAGAGCAAGATAAACGTATTTGGTTGTACACTCACTTCTTTACATTGTAGCATTTCTTCAGTGTTGTCACATGAAAAGATATAATCAAATGTTTACAAAAATGTCAGAGGTGTACTCACTTTTGTGAGATACTGTATATGTCACATCTACTACCTGTTTATTTCTCTTGATCCTAATTAGAATACGAGGTAGCAACTGTAGCAATTCAAATATTACATTAGTAGCCCAATCTTTTAAGAAGAAAAAAAGTTACAAAATACTTGCTAAAGAAAATAACAAAAAATTGCCTGACATGAACTATGATCTTTTCAAATGGAATCCTGGTCTGAAAATGTATATGAACCCTTAGTCAAGGGAATCAGACAATTTAACTGGATAACCCTCACAGTATTCACTAATAAAGTCTCATCTCAAAACATTTGGGTATTTGTCAAGATGAAAATTAACAGTTTCTAGCTCAATTCTAAATTGTCAAGACAAAATTCTCAAATAACAGTAAGAACAGAGTTCCCACACAAGATTCTTATTTTGCATTTTTAACTGACAGCTGAAAGTCTGTTTGACTTTGTTTATAAATCCACATCCATTTTAGTCTTGACATGTTTTCATGGAAAATATAACAACCAATCAGCAACACTGCTGTACATCCGTTTGCATATTTTAGACAGAAATTATCAAAAGGACAGGCATCTTGTCATTGACAAGAGGCAAGTGGCAATTTAAATGTCACTTCAAGATAATGTTAAGCTGTCTAGAATATGGCAAAAAAAGTATAGGAACGTCTGTCAAAACTTTGTCTGATTGTATGGTGTCCCATGAGTGCTTGAAAAAGTAAAAGCATTTTAACCTCGACTTCTACGGCGGCAGCAGCTATGGCAATGTACCCATTAACTCCCCCAACATCTGAGTTTAAACTATTTTAATATATACTGCAGTTACTGCATAAAACGTTACACATTCATGTGTACGGTGTACAGTAGATGCACCAGATCCATGAGTGGGAAAGACATTATCAAATATTTTAAAAGTAGTGCAATGTGTGATTCTGCAGCATTATGAGTGGGATGTAGAATGTCTTACCCTTCTTACTTTAGGTAGACCAGACCTTAGAGGATCGCAGTAATCAAGCCTGCCTGTAATAAAGGCAGGACTGAGCTTCTCAGTGTGCGCCAGAGAAAAAATGACACACTTTAGAAATATGTCATCGGTTTTGTTGGTTGTATTACACGAGTGGGCTTTGAAATGTAGGCCGGAGTCTAAAAGTACATAGAGGTTTATAGCCTGGTAGGTCAAATGTCAGGAACTTTAACACTGAGAACTCTAACCTCAGCTTCACCTTGGTTTAGTTCGTGTCATTTGGCACCATCCGAATTTGGATGTCAATAGCTACATTTAAACTAGACTAAGTACCAGTCTCTCTACCTAACCTACACCAATCCTTGAATTGCTAAACTAATTTATGAAAATCATTTTGAAGGACTCTACATCAATTTATTTAGAACAAGGGTTACGGGTTAGGATGAAGTTCATGGTTAAGGTTAGGAGAGTTGAAATTACCAGATTACAGATACAGGTGCTTATAAGCTTAATAGCCAAACCCCAGGCAGGGTAGATATTACATCATCCCACTATTACTGCAGCTATAACACACGGACCACTGTTTGTTACAGAAACTGCTCCATCTAAATGAGAATCTGTCGTCTCTGGTATTGGCACCGGCGCTCCAGCTGACAGATAAAGTGTGGGTAGTCTACATAAGATTATGGAGTACCTTGATTTGACAGAAGCCCCACGTCACCAGACGACCGTCAATATCCATCAGAACAGAGCATCATACTTGCTCATCCATCAGCACAGTTATATAAACTGTATATATAAGCCTTATGAATATGTATATTATGTATACAAACCAAATTAACTGCAGGCTTTATGAATCTGTATATGTATATAAACCTAATTAACTGCAGGCTTTATGAATATGTATATAAACCTAATTACCTGCAGGCTTTATAAATATGTATGTGTATATAAACCTAATTAACTGCAGGCTTTATAAATATGTATATAAACCGAATTAACGGCAGTTTTTATGAATATGTATATGTATTTTAAACCTAATTAACTGCAGGCTTTATAAATATGGATGTGTATATAAACATAATTAACTGCAAGCTTTATTAATATCATGTATATAAACCTAATTAACTACAGGCTTTATGAATATGTATATAAACCTAATTAACTGTAGGCTTTTAAATATGTATATAAACCTAATTAACTGCAGGCTTTATGAATATGTAGGCAGTGGCAGTACCAATGTAAATGATACCTGCATGACCAAGTTCATCTCTTTTCTTCTAGCAATGTTCCAACTTCCACGTTCAAAGTTATTTTCACCGCCATTATTCTGAAACTAAACTTCACACATCGTAAAATGTCCCACCGTGCCCCAACAGTGTCTGTCGATATGAAAACTATTTCATAAAGCATGACCTACCTTGTGTAGAGTTGTGGTTGGAAACATGATTACGGATATGTTAAACCAACTATAAAATACCAGCGCTTTAGAAGCTAAATAAATTCATTAACCTGCACCACAGAGCCTGAAAAACTATTTTCACCACATCAAGACCTCTAAAGTGTGAATTCGATTGCGGGACTGTACTGCACTTAAAACTCTACTCAGGCGTTGTCTCTTGGTATACTTATCAGGAACGATAAATAAATCTCATTGCTCATATCCAAAATTATTTTATTCGCTGACCATCGACTAAATACTGTTATGTCATGTTATCTTTGGAACGATTGAGTAGTCCGTGGCCATACGTTTTCTACCAGTCACAGCAGCATAACAACCAGTAAAATACAGAGTAAATATGTGCTATATGGCTAATGAATTAACGCCAATTATAATTCTGTGAACAAGAACCATCGGTGGATACAGAGATATAAAGCTATATGCATTGTTAGCGTAGCAGTAAGGATGACCACCTCCTCATAGTAATGGGGTCTGCTGTACCATTCATTTAGTAAATGATCACCCACTTAACTTTAGTGAAGAAACGAAACACATAGATCGATTCAACATACGCTACTTGCAATTGGTTTCCCTAAAGCAGTTTTAAATGAGTCGCAAATAGTGTGAACAGGGGAGTAATTAACAATGGTTTGTACAATTGAGGTTAGGGTCAAGAGGACAGATATATTTCTTAAGGTTTGATAACATATCTTCAACCAGGACAAAGGAGTACATATTGACTGCCTGCTGCGGGTGGAAACAGCAGTATAAACTCAGACTTGTCAAATTGGCTACTGAGGCAAACACCCAACATATGTCCTCACTGAAGTACACATTAAACTCTTCACACTTCAAAATGGACATCATATCACATCGCCCAACACCGAAACAGACCTCCAAAAAGCAGTCTGGGGCAGCACAATGTCTTTGTAATAACAGATATTTTTCCATTCTTTTCATGGCTTGCTGATAGGTCGTCATCTATCAAAGGTCCTCGAGCGGTGGACCATCTGATAAAACACACGTGGTAACAACTGAGTCCGGTCCAAGCACAACATCTGAGACCTTTCCACACTTTATCGCCGGTTGGATTTCATTTCATAATGCAACCGCTCACACCGCACATAAACAGACGGGCCCAGAGAACCACCACACTCGTGTTAGTTCATCTCCTTCAATAGCACGTGAATAGAAATCAGCCTCGTCTCCTGGAGATCAAAACAATAATTCCCAGCAGTACCGGAGCCGGCCTGTCGGTCAGTCAACGCTCCGACGGGTTCCGAATTCCAAATTCCTGAATTACAGCTGACTAAGTCGAATAGGCCTCACTGGGACGTTCCCGAGTATGCCATTCCTGAGTATAAACCTGCCTGAGCATGCTGTGAGCTGCTCTACACGACTGCTTGGAGGGTGAACTAGGCCTGGGACCGAAGAGGGTTCTCTGCACACGGCACACTGACCTAGCCTCTCTCTGTACTCAACAGTCTCAGTGCTAAACAGGGAGAAGATAATCAGCTTGTACAATCCAACATACATTAATTAAACGTCTGATCACAGAGTGTTATCAACTGACAAGAGGCTGTGCTTAACAACAGACAACAGAGGGACGGAACAGATATTCAAAGCTGTTATGTTAAAGCCATAGAGTGGGTTTCATCCTTACCGTAGAAGCACAAATCCTGCAAATGCGGAGGGTAAATTGCATGCACGTTGACATCGTCAATAACCAAGCCGGTGACGAGAACCGGCGCCAGAGAGAAGGACAGAACAAAGAGAAACAGGAGAGCATGAGGAGGAAAGCAAAAAGACCCAAGTCTCAGTTCATGCAACAAAGCCAATCACCAGCTCTCGCAAGCAACTTCGTCTGGAAAGTAGAGGCTGGAGAGAGCAGAGTGAAAGACAGGAAATCTGTTCATACTAATTTAGATCAATCGACAGTGACGACACTGGAGCTTTCACAGAGGAGACGAGGCCAGTCTGATTGACACGGGCACCTACTATCGTGTCACAGATGTGCGGACCGTTTCAAATCTCGGTGTCCAGTCAGAAGCCTTCATAATATTGTCCGCACATAGAGTTAAAATGTCCAGGCAATACCTCAGTATAAAATCTGTTCTCACACAAAATGTCTGAAACTGCTACCCCAGAAAACCTTTACAGTAGATGTTAAACCAGTAAACTAGCTTTGTATACTGATCTTGTTAATTATTTACAAGCTTGACTCCACATTGCTTGCATATAAAAACTTGTCGAAGAAGTCCATCTTAAGCTGATAGCCAATTTGCAGAAGAGGAAAAAGTAATTATTTATCATTTTACAATGTTGAGTCTTTTTAAAAAAAATAAAGGTTTTATTGTTAAGTATATTGAGTTTAGATGGTTTTAAGAAAAAATATGGACAAATACAGGTTTCAAGACGCACTAGTCAGTGAAGTCACCTATTTTCTTAATAGGTTACTTACGGACCTATGCAATCAGTGACATGGACAGATGAGGGCACGCTCCAAATAATCTGAGAACGAAGGTTTGGAATAATGATTCTGCTCAAACAATTAGCAAGATCAAAAGCATGGGCGCAGTTTTAAGAGACTTGACTGGACTCAACCACCTATGGCGTGGAGGTGACCTGTTCTATTCTGTGAGGTAAAACAAGAATATAACACTACTTTTATCCAATTGTTGCTTTCAAAGAGGCACACAGTGTCCAGCCAAATCCTGGCCTGAAATGAGTCTGTGTCAATAAAAAGGAGTGGAGGGACACTGAGCAAAGCCACAACATGACAATCTGGAATAAATTGACAACCGTTAGGTGCAGCAGGGCCACTTATGAGAGCTGAACATCTCAGGCGTTGTACTACATTTTGCTTTTATCATCAAAATAACTGTGATGCACTGCAGAGCTCAAATCATGTTCTTCTCCTCAACACATTTGACGAAAAAATTGTAGCAATGACTAGTAAAGCTTACTAGTTAGTTATCAAGTTAAATAGCGAGTTAAAATGTGGTCAGCAAAAGACAAATGTGAAAGCCCAAGCCATCTCCATTGTTAAAGTGTTCACATAAACAAACTAATTTCATGTAAAAACTCAGGCTTGTCCCCAACTGTCCACCTCTGCCTGGGGAGGGTCTGGCTCCTCTCCCACCAGAGTTCCCTGGCCTTGATGACCAACAGAGATAGTTTGGGGTGGCTCACTGGGTGCTGGTGGAATTGGTGGTGACGTCTCAGGCATAGACAATACCACTAGTTAATTATGTTATTCCCTCCATTGTTTGGTTGCCAGACACAATTTACTGTTCTATTTTTAGCCTGGCTACTTCTCGGGGAAGTGTTCCATCCTCCTCCTTATCAGTTCTTTCCAGGGAGAAACCCCAGGGACATTTACAGTATAAAGGTGCATAACAGCCATTACACATTGCATGACTGTGCAGTAACACAGAACAAGCAGTAAATAAAAACCCCAGCTGAGACAGACAGGTCAAAAGACAACCCAGAGTTACAAACAAGTGTGGTGTTTCCCGTGATCACCAAGTAAACTATATAATTTCTCGAGATCCCCATCACATCACCCCGTTATCAGATCTCTAGATGACGTCAGTGCCCCGTAGGCAACGTCATTATTTGTTTACCTCATAGTTGGCCATCTCCTACCTTTTGAGAGATATTTGTACGACAGATATTGATATTAAATGTCAGAATCCCTGAGAAAAACAACAGCAAATAAAATTGTACACACACACACAAACAGAATGAGTTCAAGAAAAAGTGTGCATATATAACAAATACGAGATCGTACTCGTTCAATTAACCTGCAATGAAAACGACAGCAGGCAAATAATCTTCAAATGAATGAAGTCACAAACCAGCGTCTATCACGTGTCAGTAGAAACACAAAATAAAAGATCATACCAGATAATCCATGAAACACTTCAGCAGCTGGACGTGCTGTAAAAATAACGACTCGTTTCAACCACGACGCTCGTTGGGTTTGAGGTATTCCAGGTAAAATGGTTGCATCCGAGTCCAGGTTGGGTGTTATTTTGCCTTTGTATTCCCCGCCTTGGTCAAAAAAACAGCAAGACATTCAATTCGTAACACTGGTATTTCACTGTGGATATATATCGACGTGTTGATATTGTACGTTATGCAATTACTATTTTCACTAAAATACCTAAGCTAAAGGTAAAGTAGCATTTATATACACGGCCTTCGTTCAACTGCTTTTGTTTTGGTCCCTAGCATGAATCCCAGTTTGTGCTGTACAGTTGCAGGAAACATGCAAAGCTTTTTCAGGCGTAACGTATTATAAGATATTCGAGAGCAACGGTGATAACCGACTCACACTCGTTTATTCTCTTCCGGTCACAGATCCTCTATGACACGAATCAGTCCATGGATATTACAAATGTTTGAAATTGAAAATATATATGTAATACCGTTTTCAATACTATGATATGTAATGTTTTTCTGGTGCTTCAAATCATAATCTCAATGACATGATGTGAAAACCCGGAAGTGTATATAAGTTGGTTATCTTGGAACATATGCGTGATTTTATGACTTCGCCTCCGCGTCACTTTTATCACGTGACTTTTTTATGCTAGCTTCCTGTCTGCTTTCTTTGCATGACTGGTTACACTTTTTCTGCAAGGCTATTCTTTTTGATATACTAAAACTGTCGCTAGCGTTGAAAAAATAATATATACTCAATATGTAATATACATTATTAAAAATACATGTGGAAAAGTATCTTTAAAGTATGGAGAGAAACGTGTTCGAGAGCAACAATCCCACAAAATATTATGGGGAATTGTTCTGTATGAGAAACATTTGTTTGTAGATCTAAGTGAGGTCGTTTTGATACTTTTGAACATTCACAAATTTACCCCTGCACTAATAATTAATAATACGCATGTATCGCCATCTAGTGGTTAGTATGTAACGATACACCATTCGTGCACACAGTCTTTATGAATGATTAGGGATACAATATAGCATCATTAAATTGTTACAGTAGTTGAAATCATGATGCTGAATAGCTAAATGTCGTGGTACAGGTGTTGTTATCATTGCGTTTGTAACAGGCTTATAGCTTACAATAAGGCGCCCATGAAGGTTGGAGTTTCTCCCGTTATAACGCAGCTATTATCCTGGATTCAGGAATGTCCCGGGACAGTGCCCAAGAACTGCTATTAGCAGTCGCTTAAATTGACGTTTTTTACCTTTCCTAATGTCACACATATGGGCTAAAATTGCACCGAGAACAGAGGCGGACACACTTTTAATGTTTACCATGGCAGATTTATTAATCGAGTGCAATTCTGGTTATATGTTTATATTGCCTCAAGTCAAATCTGATGTGTGAATTCCCGTTAAACCACACAGAACTGGCATGAACGAACTCACTATAATTGAGGTTTTGTTCAGTCCTTCCTATGGAAAAAACAAACATCTAGAATTCAGAAAAAACACAGTCCTATGTGGGACATAGGACATTTAAAATGGTTGCGTGCAATATCGACACATCTATTATATATTACATTATAGGCAACATGCATAATTATGAAACGTTTTTAAAACAATTATGTCACGACTCACTCTTTATAATACTGTAACAATATGGCCACTAGTTGCTCACTGCTTCTCTGCTGCCTGTGGCATGTAGATCCAAACTGGCTCCACCCTCGGTTGTTCCAGTTTATTGCGTGTGAGGAGGACTCGTCCTGGAGCTCGTCTGGAGTCGGACCTTCTCTCTATACCTTCTGATGCAGAGGAGACATTATTCCTTGCGTTTTAGAATTAGATTATAAGATTATAAATAGCACGAACGCGTGTTTGACAAGTGAAAATTACTTTCGGTAGACATCTGAAGACTTTCAATCTCAAAGGAGTACAACTAAGAGTGGTTGAAATTAAATTGACACGGAGGTCGGATGGCTTAATTGCATGACTTATTAATTGGGTACCAGGGTTTTCGTTAGGCTATAAACTGACTATGGCGTTTAGGGCCAGAGCCTTGTACGACTTTAGCTCTGAAAATGCCGGCGAGATATCGATCACGGAGAACGAGGTTGTTAGTTTGTACAGCGAACAAGACATCGAGGGATGGCTGGAGGGAACCAACAGCCGAGGAGAGACGGGTCTGTTCCCAGCCTCATACGTGGAGATTCTCTCGAATGAATCTGAGTCTGACATCTCGTCCAACAACAATGGCATCTCGGCGGATCAGGGTCAAACCGACTCCCCCTCCAGTGGATATGACTCATCATACCATTCCCAGTCTCACTCCAGGGCAGAGAACATTAATGTTCCTAGTCCCAGCCGCTCAGCTTACCCTGTGCAATCTCCACCACAGCACCACAGTTACCAGACCAGCCAAGGGAGTGATGATGACTGGGATGATGACTGGGATGAAGGCTCCACCGTGGCTGAGGAGACCGGAGGCCTACGTGACAGCGACAGAACTAATTCCACAGCGTACACGGTGACTACCTCGTTGCCCGGGAGACGTGGAAGCGCCCAGGCCAAAAGTTCAGCGACGGTGAGTAAAAACCTCAACAGATTTTCGACGTTCGTGAAATCCGGCGGGGAGGCTTTCGTGTTGGGCGATGCAGCGGCCTTCGTCAAAGACGGGGACAAGATCTGCGTCGTCATGGGCAAGTATGGGCCAGAGTGGCAAGAAGACCCATACCCGTTCATCTGCTCGATTGATGACCCAACCAAACAGACAAAGTTCAAAGGCATGAAAAGCTACATGTCATACAGACTCACGCCCTCTCACACCCAAAGCCAGGTGAACAGAAGATACAAGCACTTTGACTGGCTCTACGCGCGACTCGTCGAACGATTCCCGGTCATCTCGGTACCCCATCTGCCGGAGAAGCAGGCCACGGGTCGCTTCGAGCAGGACTTCGTCTCCAAGCGTAGAAAAGGTTTGATCTGGTGGATGAACCACATGTCGAGCCACCCTGTCCTGGCCAGGTGTGATGTTTTCCAGCACTTTCTCACCTGCCCCAGCACAGACGAGAAGACCTGGAAGATGGGCAAAAGAAAGGCGGAGAAGGACGAGCTGACCGGGGCTAACTTCTTCCTGACCATCTCCACCCCGGCGGTTCCGCTTGACCTCCAGGAGGTCGAAAGCAAAATAGACGCTTTTAAAGGGTTCACCAAGAAGATGGACGAGAACTGTCTTGTGGTCAACGCCACCATCAACGAGTTTGCCAGGAAACAGATCACTGGCTTTAAGAAAGAGTATCAGAAAGTAGGACAGTCCTTTAAACTGCTGGGTCAGGCTTTTGAGATGGACCAACAGCCCTATTCTGTTGGGCTGAATCGTGCCATTGCGTTCACGGGTGAGACCTATGAGGCAATAGGTGACTACTTTGCGGAGCAGCCAAGACAGGACTTGGACCCCATATCGGACCTCCTGGACCTGTACAAGGGACACCTATCGAACTACCCTGATATTATCCATGTTCAGAAAGGTATGGTATCACTGATGTCTCTGTCACTGTTTTGCCCCCCCCCCCGCTGTAGGTATCTCTTTCTATGGTTGCTCAGATCAAAGGGGTTATGTATTACAGATGATATGTTAATTACCAACAGGCACACGTTGCCATGGTTTCCCATGAAACCCCCCTCTCAGCAAAATCCTTTGTGTTCTGGATGTTGCATTAGTCCATGTAATACGACACACACATGTGTTTTGTATTATGTTCAACTTACAGGGCTTGCAGGCAAAGGTTGCATATTTTTCCTGTCGAGTCTGCTAACGCAATCAAACATGACTAAGACATTAGTTGTTATTCCGCCCCTGGCAAAAATGTTATCTCATTTAGACACACTGAATGGGGTGAGGTCAGAGGTTAGTTCTGCCAAATGCTAACGTGACCATTTTAATAGTACACTGCTGAAAGAGCCTAGAATCCTAGCCCAGGGCTACGTTTTTTTGCAAATTGTCTTTAAAATTACCTGGTTTTAGTCCTCTTTAAAGTAAACTCCAGGGTAGAAAATAAGCAAAAGAGGTCAGTTCTTTGTATTCACACTGCTTTTGCCTTTGAATGAAGACTTTGCTCCTTTGCAAGTTCCGTTCTCAATTTTTAAGGCCTGGGTCCTTTTTTGCATTCACACTGCTATGTTTGGAAAGGAACCCAGATCTTTGCACTCATTGAACTCTGGGTAAATGCACTGTGCGAGACAAGCGATGCCATCGGAAACTGTTTCTTATACAGCTGGGGGGTGGGACTACTTACATCTGGGTATTTAATGGTTTGGATTTAGTGTCGAAATATAAGACATTCTGTATTATTATAATGAAATATAATGACGTCAATTAACTGGTTATGGTTAGGACACACATGTTGTGAATATGTTGTGAATATTTCTAACATTTGTATTTCATGGCATTAGGCTTATTGGGCTGTCGCAGTGATAGCTATGTGTTTTAGTAGCCTGGTGCTTAGTGTGGGAATACTGTTAAGTGAACCGGGTGAGCTCTGTGGTCTCTTGTCACTTAAATAGAAAACCAGACTTGAAGAACACCAAATTCAGACCACCCATTGATTGTGTCTCCGTTTCGACCACTTAAGGGGCTTTTTGGAGAGCAATTAGTTCCTTTGAAGCATTCAGACAGCGTCACAAATGTAAGCAACCGTACTGACTCACTCGTTGTCATTTATTTCGCAAATAAAATGGAACAGCTTACGTGGTACGATAAGTCACTGTCGACAGTGTTAGTACACAGTAGGGCACATGCATATGGGTCGCTGTTTGGGAGGAGTCACGCTGTCTTAAGTTCAATTTAGATGTTGACAGTTCAGTTTGCCTGCATCTGAATAGAACGAGGGGGAGGAGATTCCAGGGGGCCCCTTGTCCGGCGTTGCCCTGGGAATGTTGGAATGCGGAATGGAAGCAGCAGTCAGGATTACATTATTTTCCTACCCAAGGATCTGGGGAACCGGTGAACAACATAGCCTGGGCACATTTCTTCCCACTTGCACCGTTGCGGAAGTTCAACTCATTAGTGCCCTGCTTGTTTAATCGCATGCGACCAGTGAAAGGAACCAAAAAGAACCAGTCCAAGTGTATTCTGTAGCATTAGTGTATGTTCACCCATGCGCGTTTGTGTGTGTGTGCACGTGTGGTTGTGCAAACTCATTAGTCTACATGTGTTTGTGTGTGTGCACGTGTGGTTGTGCCAACGCATTAGTCTACATGTGTTTGTGTGTGGGCACGTGTGGTTGTGCAAACGCATTAGTCTACATGTGTTTGTGTGTGGGCACGTGTGGTTGTGCAAACGCATTAGTCTACATGTGTTTGTGTGTGTGCACGTGTGGTTGTGCCAACGCATTAGTCTACATGTGTTTGTGTGTGGGCACGTGTGGTTGTGCAAACGCATTAGTCTACATGTGTTTGTGTGTGGGCACGTGTGGTTGTGCAAACGCATTAATCTACATGTGTTTGTGTGTGCTGTGTGTTTATATACCCCACATAAGGGTGCAGAGAATTGATATCCTGGTCTATATATATTATTAAAATGATCACTCCCATTGCTGTTCTTAGCCATTCAAATAGGGCGTTCAGTTTTTGGCTTTGGAGAACCTCTTAGCCTGAATACCTTGTAGAGTATTAAGCAATAAATCAGCCTGCTCTGAGGTACACCATTATTATTGCTGGTGGACTTACAGAGCATTGGGTTCAGTGTCCTTTATGGTCAGAGCAAAGAGGACCAAAACTGGAACAGCTATTCTCCCACATTCATGTTAAAGCTGTTATTGTTCAGAGGGAGAAATGAATGGTATTTCAATTAGGCTCCATATGCTCGTATCACTGTGGGAATTGAACCCACAACTTTCGGGTCACAACCACTATGCTCTGCCGATTGACCCACATCGGTCTGTTTTTGAGTAATACAATATATAGCCTTGGTTTCTTTTATCACCAAAATGAATATTTTAATAGCATTTATCACAACCCTGTTAGAACTTAATCATCCTTCCGTCGCCTCCTGTGCTTTCCTCAGGTGCCCTGACCAAAGTGAAGGAGTGCCAGAAACAGGAAGGGGAGGGGTCTACCATCAACGAACGCTGCAACATCATTTCCTGCGCCACGTTAGCTGAGATCCAGCACTTTCACCGTACTCGCGTACGGGACTTCAGGGGACAGATGCAACACCACCTCAAGCAGCAGATCAGCTTCTTCCAGAAGATCACTGGGAAGCTCGAAGAGGCTCTACAGAAGTACGACGAGGATGTCAACTAAACGTCCATCGTGAGGAAGGGGGGGTGAGGAGAGTGAGTGAGAGAGACAGAAATAATAATTGAAGAATATAGAGAGGTAGAGGAAGATAAGAGAAGGACTGGTTTTGTGATCGTCCAGTGCTGGTCTAGGGACCGATTCCTTTCCTTTTCCAATAGTAGTGTACATTTGAACTGACCACATTTTAGGGCGAGGGACCAAAGTAACCAGTGCATATTTATTGTCACTGGTTACGTGGTGTTCTGATTGCATAACACGTTCAGTCCTCATTGACTAGATCGTTAAACTGTTTTACCGCTGGACATGAGTGGCTCATTGCAATTGATGCACGAGACGGATGTGAGCTAAGAAGATATGTCTACGTGTTCATTAAAATAGTGTGTGTGTGTGTGCGTGCGTGCGTGCTCGCACGTAGTCATTACGGAACGTTGTGAATGAAATTGTATAGAATTGCAATCATATCTTATAAAAAAACATGTTTCACCTGATTTGTTGAATCCCACTCATTTGCCATGACCTCGATAACAATACAGCGTGATTTTAGTCGCATGGTAAATATAAATTGCATATCTTTTTCAAGTGTGTGTGTCTGCGTGCTTGTGAGTGTGCCACCGGCTGTAGTTACGTTGACATTGAACTGCCAACCAATGGGGGGGTTCGGTATTTCAGTATTGTTTTTCAGTTCACAGACCTCTTTATTCACGACCTCCACGAGAGCTCAGTGCCAGGAACAAGCTTTCAGATTGCAAACGCTGAAGCACAAGGAAGACGGAGTTTACATTCTTTGTAATTCTTCCAAAAGTGAGGAAAAGGAAGGCACCGAGAACTGTGAGAAATACTGAAATGAAGTCACGTTGAAATCTAATCAACCAACATAGCTATTGCAGAAGGTCCAAGTTGTGCGTTGGAGTACCTTGGTAGTGCATGCATCAGACCAATATGTGCTTGTCAGTTATACCGTTTTTATTTCCCTATAATATACAGATTAAGGAGCATTCATGTCCCAAAACAGTTGTTGGTTGTGTAATTAGGCTGTACTTGGAAAATAGCCGGACGTTTACATCATTTTACCACGTTGACTGTGAGAGTGTTAGATGCTAGAGCGCACGTAACACTGAAAAGCCTGTTCTCAAGGAGACTAGATTTACTTTTACATGGTTACGTAGTTAAAGACCTTTTTGTCACGTTCGCCAGGTCTTCGTTGTGCGGACAAAGTCTCCAATCCGCTTTTACCATTGAATTCAATGAATTGACAATAACGTCCGATTTAACGGCGCCCCAACAGGACGTATTTGTGGTGGTAATGGGTTGGCAACTGGGGAAGTACTACCAGACACGCCGCTATTGAAACCAGACCCCACATCCTTGTCTTGGTCCTCTAGGTCAAATTACCCTATTTGCATTGCTCTACTGTGTTCATTATTTAAAACAAATTCATTTTCCACCAGCTCAAGAGGCAAGCTACACCTGATACACTTTCAAGGGGATTTCATTTGAACTGCTTGTTTATTTAAATGGTCTCGTTTATACCGCGTCCTGATAACGGCAGGACGCCTGCATTACGTCGACGACATCAGAGGGCACCGGTAATCCTTAAGGACCCGATTCAAGGTCGTCCTCACGGAAGTTTACTTCCACTAACGAGTCTGGGTATAAGTCAGACCCAGATAAGCTGCTGCCAGACGCTCCCGGAGCAAGGTTCAAAGCACAATACAGCTGGTTGGTTGGATCCTCTCAGGAAAAGCTTGTGTTGCTGCCATATCACTCATTAGTATGCTGATGTCATATTTTTATGGTCACACACAGACCATTAAAGAGCGTTTCGCTGTGACAACAACGAAGACCCACATGCCTATTCATCACCAAGTACAAAGAATGTTATTTTCTATACACTGGATAGGACTCCGAGGTTGTCCATCTAAATGTTAATGACGGAGAATATGTCATTTAATATTTTTATTACAAACATACTGAAATGTGTGGGTAGGGCAACGTTTGTTTGGGTTATTAAATGGTGCACTTAAGCAATTGGAAGCTGCTGTGTTTTTATGGCCAATATCCTACAGGAAATAACTTGTGTTTTTGTTATGCGTAGTGCCTGGATAAAGTGAGTTGAATCTTTATTAATCCTCGTTGAGCTGTGTTCTCTTTAAGTGTTTGTCTGTGAAATCGTCGCCTCCCACTTAGTGAACTTCAGTCTTCCACAGTCCAGCCCACACAGGCCTCAGAAATCTGGTCTGGTAGGATAGTGTGAGATTGATTGAAGACTGTCAAGACTTAACATTTTTAAAAGAAACGGAGCACAAAAGAACGACTACTTCTTGAATTATGTTTGTATTTAGGAATTATTTTATTTTAAAAATATACAGATGGTTTGGAACACATGTTGGATTTGTGGAATCTGCAGCACTGGAAGATTATCGACACGGGTGAATTGAATTAAAAGACACGGGGTCGCACTCTCATCAGAGCTCAAACTCAGAGCTCAAAAAAGCTACTTGACATCCAATCACTGATTATGGTATATGCCCAGAGCACAGGCTTGATACGGGGAGTGTATGGATCCAAAATGTAAAAATGTTATTCACAAAATGAAAGTGCGACAGTCAAGTCTATGGTCTAGCGATTGTATTGTAATATCTATGTAAACTACATAGCAAGAAATGTTTTATATTCCACTGTAAATTAAGTAAATAGGATAATCAATACAAGTAGTGTACGTCACACCAACTACATACTGTAAATACGCAGTACAACCGTGTAGGTTATTTGCTTACACCGTTTCTGAAGGATTAATTTACCCAGTTGTATTTTAGCCAATAAAACACTGACCCAAAACAAATTGGGTAAAAATTGTCCAGTACAGTATTCAACAGTGAGTTGCTACACGTGATAAGTATCAGAAACTGAAAAACCTGGTGAATAAATAACAGAAAGTGGAATGTGCCAGTGGTCAATAATCACACAGGGTACAAGACAAGACAAAATTTGATCAATTAATTTGACCAGCGCTCATCTCAGAGTAGGTGTGGGCGTTTCGCAAAAATCAGTGGTTCTTCGAAAATATAACACATTGTTTCTGATCCGAGGTGCAGTTGGGATTAAACCCAGTACTGGTTGTCTTTAAGTGAGCTTGGTGACCGACAGGTGTGGTCAGGAACCTCATCCACTGCCCAGAGTAACAGACACGGGTCATGCGGCACCAGCGTTTCTCTTCGCAGCTCGTTGACAACCGGACTACTGGGGCAACTACTGGAGCCTAGCAGTGGGGTGACCACCACAGAGGGGACCGTGATGCTCCTTTCAGGCCGGCCCAGGTAGGGGCTCCTCTCTGGGACTCCTCCAGCCGCCAGCTCCTGGGTGAGTCCTCTGGACATGGCCCTCTTCTCTCTGCGGTGCCTCAGAACCAGAATCAACACCACCAGGATCACAATGAGCAGCAGGCAAGCAAGGAAAGGCAGGATGAGCAGCAGGGGGTCTGAGGCCGGCCGGGGCAGGGACTCTACCCGGACCGGGGTGTTCCCGTGGGGATTGTCGGGTTTACCGCCTGTGCTTATCGGGACGGTCAAAATCCCGGGGTGACCTTCGCGGGTGCCGTTCTCCTGCCGGCGACTGTCTTTGAACTGCTTCTGTAGTGTCTTTTTGTTGTGGGTGCTGAGGTCCGCGGTGTGTGAGTGGGTAACTCTGCTGCCCGCCGTTCGATTGCGTCCCGGTGCTCCGGTCGTGTGGTTCATGGTCTCCTCAGACGGCACGATGGTGAACAGGAACTCTCCCACAGCCGGCTGGACGTCATCCGCCTTCAGAAGGAACTTGAAAGAGTCGTTCAGCACGGACATGCGGACGTCGGTTTTGTTGTCGTCCAACTGGGACAGGGAAGATGTCGATTGGTTGGTGTTGTGGTTGCCATGGAAATCAGTAAGCAGAGTCTCCTCTAATGCCACCCGCCCCTGGACTACGTCCCGGAAGGTGAAGCTTGCCACAGAGTGATTGGCGTCGTCCGACAAGTCAAAGGTCACCTTTACTAACTTGCCGTGTTTGGGCGGGGACAGGATGTGGAAGACGGGGTCGCTGGCGCTGAGCCTGGCGAGCTCTGTGGCGTCCAGAGCGTTCTTCCGTAGCTTCACGGCGATGCCGCTGGGGATGAGGACGCGCTCGCCGAGATGGATGAGCGGTCGGACCGTGACGTCGAACGTCTGAGCGGTCAGGTTGCTGTCCGGCGTGGAGACTGTGAATTCAAATTTGTCCGAGGAGGAAGTGAGGTCGGTCATGTGGTACGTCAGTCTGCCCGAGTGGAGGTCCTCTTGGTTGAACTCGCTGACCGGAAGGTCAGACATGAGGAGCCTGCCGTGTCGCGGCGCCGCCGTCACCATGTAGTGAATGGTCACACTTTTCCTCCCGTTGGTCTCTGCCGCCAGGTGTGCCGTCGTCAAGGCGGCAGTGGTCTGGCCCTGCAACAGCTCTGCGCCTGTGTTGTTCACCATGGTGACGGTCGCCGCGGCGACCTCCAGATTAAAGGCCTTGTAGAGAGGACGGTGGAACCCGTCGCTCACACTGAAGTAGAACACCCCTGACGATGGCTTGCCTTCCTGGACAAAATGTACCCTGCCCTCATTGATGTCGGCCTGGGAGAAGGCAGACATGGTTTCATTCAGCTGCTCCCCCAGAGCCAGGTGGCCGCTGTTGGGTTCGCTGATCACCTAAAGATAATGTCATACAAATGGCAAAAGTGCATAATGCCAATTATAAAACTCCCGCGACAAATTTTTTTTACAATCTTAAATCCAGATTGCTTGAACTTTCACGGTTTCCTATTTACATCCAAGTGAAACTAACTCATCATTTGACTTAAAGAGAAAGGAAAGATGGTTTGGGAGAGGTTAGTAAGATGAACTTACCTTGTACAGGATCTCACTTGGGGGGTTGTCAAGATCCTCCACCTTGAGGTTCTCAGGGCTGAAGACCACGGTGTCCCCCTGAACCAACCTCAATATGAGGTCTAGGGTCAGAAGCTGGGGCGGCTGGTCATTCACAGGGGTCACGGTGAGGTCGAAGGACTCGGTCACCATCCGGCTGAAGTCGGATGGTCGTTGAAGAGGCTGGCCTTTCTGGTTTAGCCAAACCTCAAATGTGAAGAAGTCCTGGGTTGTCTCCGAGTCGTCATGCTGGTAGGTGATGCCAAACGTGTCCAGGATAAACTGGGAGAAGTTGGGTTTGGCGCTGGTCAAGTTGCTTTCCCCGACGGTGAGAAATCCATGCTGTGGTAGAGAGACGACGTGGTACCACACCTCATGGTTCTGTCTCTGGGCCTCCAACAGCTGACCCAGAAGGTTGGAGGCATCCAGTTTCATCTTGTTAATCATCACTCTACCACCTTCGGTCACAACAGCACCTGGTCAAACAGTGGAACAAAACACACACACATTAAGATACAAACCTTATTTCAACATTCGATATAAGAATCGTTGTTGCAACGTAAATGACACTTCGAGAAGTTGAACTTAACGAGCAGGCCGACGAATGTTCATTAAAATTCATTCAGGTGTGTGGAGAGGGTATCATTTAGTCCCCTTTCTTTTTTGTGTTGTTCTCCGTCTAACTCACCGGTGTTTGCAGTGAGGATGGTATTGCGCTCTGCGGGAGCGTGTTCATACGAGATATGGATGCTGAAGACATGGGGTGGAAGAGACGCTGGAGGGGAGGACACCGTGAAAGTGAAGGAGTCTGTGATGGACCAACCCACCAACTCTGGATCGGTCTGGTCATACCAAACCAGACCCGTATTCACCTTGGAACAAGACAACAAACAGAGGGCCAGGGTTATATTAAAGGGGAGTTAAGAAAACCTACCATTGGCAGACATAAGTAGGAATGTGTTTTACAGTGTTACATTCATTGCAAACCAGCCGTTTTCAAATAACGGTGATTATCTGATAGCTCTGGTACACCACAGTAACATACAGTTGAAGTCAGAAATGAACGTACGTCGTACACCTTAAGACAAATATATTCAAACAATTCCTGACATCTAATCCTGGTAAATACTCGATGTCTTTGCTCAATTAGGATGCCCACTTTCCTTAAAGAAGGTCGAATTTCAGAATCATAGTAGAACGAATTATTTATTTCAGATTTAATTTCATCTCATTCCTTTGTTTATAAACACTCAAATAGTATTTGCCAGCATTACATTTTTTTAATTGACCTGGTGAACTGGTGTAACTGGTGTAACAACCCAGATAGCAGGTGACTCCGTGCCAGATCCGTTTCTAAACCGGCAAATCCTCGTTACAGTCACCTCCGGTTTCCAAACAGCTGGTGACTCGGAGCCGGATCCGTCTCTATTCCGGCAAATCCGCGCTAGTCACCTCCGGTTTCCAAACAGCTTGTGACTGCTAGCCGGATCCGTCTCCAACCCGGCAAATCCTCGTTACAGTCACCTCCGGTTTCCAAACAGCTGGTGACTGCTAGCCGGATCCGTCTCTAACCCGGCAAATCCCCGTTACAGTCACCTCCGGTTTCCAAACAGCTGGTGACTGCTAGCCGGATCCGTCTCTAACCCGGCAAATCCCGTTACAGTCACCTCCGGTTTCCTAACAGCTGGTGACTGCTAGCCGGATCCGTCTCTAACCCGGCAAATCCCCGTTACAGTCACCTCCGGTTTCCAAACAGCTGGTGACTGCTAGCCGGATCCGTCTCTAACCCGGCAAATCCTCGTTACAGTCACCTCCGGTTTCCAAACAGCTGGTGACTGCTAGCCGGATCCGTCTCTAACCCCGCAAATCCTCGTTACAGTCACCTCCGGTTTCCTAACAGCTGGTGACTGCTAGCCGGATCCGTCTCTAACCCGGCAAATCCTCGTTACAGTCACCTCCGGTTTCCTAACAGCTGGTGACTGCTAGCCGGATCCGTCTCTAACCCGGCAAATCCCGTTACAGTCACCTCCGGTTTCCTAACAGCTGGTGACTGCTAGCCGGATCCGTCTCTAACCCGGCAAATCCTCGTTACAGTCACCTCTGGTTTCCAAACAGCTGGTGACTGCTAGCCGGATCCGTCTCTAACCCCGCAAATCCTCGTTACAGTCACCTCTGGTTTCCTAACAGCTGGTGACTGCTAGCCGGATCCGTCTCTAACCCGGCAAATCCTCGTTACAGTCACCTCTGGTTTCCAAACAGCTGGTGACTGCTAGCCGGATCCGTCTCTAACCCGGCAAATCCCGTTACAATCACCTCCGGTTTCCTAACAGCTGGTGACTGCTAGCCGGATCCGTCTCTAACCCGGCAAATCCCGTTACAGTCACCTCCGGTTTCCTAACAGCTGGTGACTGCTAGCCGGATCCGTCTCTAACCCGGCAAATCCTCGTTACAGTCACCTCCGGTTTCTAACAGCTGGTGACTGCTAGCCGGATCCGTCTCTAACCCGGCAAATCCCGTTACAGTCACCTCCGGTTTCCTAACAGCTGGTGACTGCTAGCCGGATCCGTCTCTAACCCGGCAAATCCTCGTTACAGTCACCTCCGGTTTCCTAACAGCTGGTGACTGCTAGCCGGATCCGTCTCTAACCCGGCAAATCCTCGTTACAGTCACCTCCGGTTTCCTAACAGCTGGTGACTGCTAGCCGGATCCGTCTCTAACCCGGCAAATCCTCGTTACAGTCACCTCCGGTTTCCTAACAGCTGGTGACTGCTAGCCGGATCCGTGTCTAACCCGGCAAATCCCCGTTACAGTCACCTCCGGTTCACGGATCTAATACGGATCATTCGCAAAGCAGGCACGAGCCTGTGTGAAATGAGCGCGGTTTTCATTCTTAGAAGAGGAGGCTGAAGCGACAGTTGGCACTTTGGTACCTTATTCACAAGGTAAGCCACATGGTATTAAATAATACATATGTAAATGACGAATTTAACTGCTCTAATTATTATTATATCTATTATGAATTGGCACTTTGGTACCCTATTCACAAGGTAAGCCACATGGTATTAAATAATACATATGTAAATGACGAATTTAACTGCTCTAATTATTATTATAATCTATTATTAATTTATATTTTTTAATAATCTATTATTAATTTATATTTTTAAAATGAGCTGCTTGGATATGTCAGTGATAGGCTAGCATTGCGTTACTTATGTCAACCCAACTTGGCCAAAGTAACGTCTCACGCAGACCCTCATTTTTGAAGAGATTTTATAAGTAGCCTACCTGTCCAAGGTTTGGAAATGTTTATTTTTTTTACGTTTTTGAAAGAAGACTATTCAACAAGAATGAATTTGATTCAGCATTCGGTATCTTTACAAATACCTTACACCTGTAATAACGGTTAATATTGGTACTATTTTAATATGGTTCCTATCACAGGACCTTCGTGTCTCGTTATAGTCGGGGAGAAGTAGATCCGGCTACAATTTCATAATATTATTTTGTGCTATATTGTTTAAAATAGCCCAAATATATTCATTATGACTAGCCTATATAGGTCAATTTATAGTCAATCAATCGCCTGTGTGAATGCTGCTTCAGTAAATCTCAACAAAACTAACAGCTTTCTTCTTGGGGTTATGTTTGCAGATGCCTCATTGGAATTATACAGCACGTCTGAAGGCTGTTTGCAGCTCATGGCTGATGTGTTTGGTTCTTTTTTTCATTCTTTTTTCATTCTGTGAAGTGACCACACTGTTTGGTGATTATAAAAACACCATTGATTTTGTGTGAATACAACATTGATGTGTGTGCAATTTATTAAAACTATGAAAACTATTTTTGCCCAGTTTTGTGTATTCATTTGTATTTAAATGCTAAATAAATTGAAGATGGATCAAGGTATAAAAGCTTTGAATACAGCATGAGCATTTATTCAGTACACATTTATTTTAAATGTAATGTAATTTACAGGGAAGTAGTGGCTGCTGACTTTGCACTAACACTAGTTTATCAGGTGACCACGAATCCGTGCCGGTATTTAGTGTAGAAAAAAGTGCCGGCCCAGATTCGGCCCAAAACTGGTACACACTTGGCCCAGATGTGGGCCGGATCTGACAGTATCTGGTCTGGAGCCGGCCCAGTGCTGGTCCGGATGATTAAAGCGGATCCGTGCCGGTATTGGCCCGTTGTGCCAAAAGACACCGGCCCAGGTCCGTTGCGCGGATCTGGCCCAGAACTTACGAATGGTCTGGGCCAGATGATCTATGTGGGAAGGCCTCCTTGCTCGCACACGCATTTTCAGTTCTGCCCAAACAAAAAGAGACTCTTTTTCAACTACTCCAGATAGATGGCATCAAAAGGAGGATAAATAATGTTGATATATTGAGCAACATTGAGTTTCAATTAAGTTTATTGAAATGTAAATAAACTTCTGAATTTAACTGTTTATGAACAAAATATTTTCTGTAAATGATTTACAATCACAGTCAGGCACTTTATCCAGGCACTACGCATAACAAAAACACAAGTTATTTCCTGGAGGACATTGGCCATAAAAACAGCAGTTTCCAATTGCTTATTTGCACCATTTAATAACCCAAACCAACGTAGTCCTACCATATATTGTGTGAAGGATGATATCTCCAGTGTGGAGTTGTCTGTCGCCCTTCTGACAAGTCTCCCTAGCTTGGGAGGACTGGTGACATTGTAAACTATGGTCTGGTTTCTTCTTTCATCACCGTTGTTGTTGGTAACCACCAGAATGTCATTCTGTGAGATTGTCTTTACTGAGCCTGCATAGAGAAAACAGGACTGCGTGAATTAGGGACTGATGCCTGTAGAAAAGCAGCTCCTTGTTGTTATTTTATAGAAAGTTAGAACTATCTTTGCATGTGCTAATTTAGACAAATACTAGCTGTAGCACATACATCTGTTTAAATAGTAACTTTATTTGTTTCTTTAGTTTACACCCTTCGCAATATTACACACTATATGACATTGCAGTGTTTCAAACACAAGCAAATAACACACAGAGAATCAAGGGCATAGAATTCATTTTAGACCGCACAACTTCCTTAAGTAGCACATATAACTGAAACGGTAAGTTCAATTATGAATCCTTCACCAAATCAACAGCCTAACATATTACCGGCAGGTCGAATATACGGGGGACAGCTGGCCATCATTTTCTGGTAAAAGTCAAAACGGTAGTGTCTGGTTTACGGTCAATAAATATGTCTTATCTATCTCAGGCCAGGCATGATAAGATTCGCAGAACCTCAAGAGATTTCCTGTGAGACTCAATGTTAATTTTTTAATAAATATTTTTTTAAATGCCCTTTCACCAGTGACTAGGAAAAACTCTCTAGAAAGGAACCAGTTAACTGTGACCAGCAATAATAGGATTTTTCCGGGTTAAGCAACACATGTTTGGTTTAGGGTTACTACATACATTTCCTGTTATGTTACCTGGGAAAACCTGTAGGGTATGTTTTCTTTCCAGGACGAGGGCCAGAGAACGGGCTATGGTGCTGAAAATCTGCCGAGGGGCAAAGTTCACCCCATCATTGACCTGGAAATGAAAACCTCCGGACAAGGCACCTGGATTTAACAAAACACTGTTTATTAAACCATGTCTGACTGTAAAGCCTTAAGAGGTGAATTTAAACGCTACCCTGCATCCACAGTCATTTGTCACACTTCCTTAACTAGCACTTCGCCTTGCACGACACATGACTCAAGTGTCCTGGTTAGAGTAAATTTCCTCGAAAAAGGGAACAACAGCCATTTCACATTACCCAACCAGTGATTTTTTCTACCACTATTTCTAGAATACTTTTGTCTTGGGGTCAGATGCTCTAATGTCAGACTCATCTCACCACTGTGTACAAACACCAGCTGGCCCTGGAGAATATGTGACTGGGTGAAGTTCAGGATGTGTCTCGAGGGGGCGCTCTTCAGGGCCAGGTGCCCGTTGCTCGGCGGGGTCACAATGAACTCTAGCTCCTCTGGTGGTGAATCGCTGTCCTCAGCACTCAGGTCATCCACACGGATCTCTGTCACGGAGTTCACCCACACCTGTAACGAGGAGAGAGGAGATAGGGGAGGCTGAATGATCGGAGCATGACCCAAACCCTGACCAAACCCTTACCAACGCTAAGCAAAACATGACTAACCCTGACCAAACCTTGACTCACATAAAAAAACTGCTGAAACACAAAGTTAATGGTGACACAAACATCTGTGGAGCGTTGTGATAACGTTGAATTATCCCTCTGTGTTAATATGTCACATCTGCACCTCCTGGTGGACAGATTGGGAACTTTAACATCCCAGATTTTCATGTAGATCTGCACATGTAAATGAATCATTGGTTACAAATCCCATCTCCAAAACCACTCTGTCCCTCACCCTAAATATCCTGTTAGCTTTTATCACCGGGGCCTCGTCATTGATAGGCAACACGCTGACAAACACCGTACAGGGATGGCTGTGTTTGCGAATGTCCGTGTCATTGGCGGTGATGGTGAAGTTATCTGCCAGCGTATCGCCCCCATCGTGGACGTAATAAATGTGTCCGGCATCCACCTGAAAGCCAGAAGTTAACAAAACACAACTGGCGCGTCACTGTCGAAAACACTGATGAGCGGCGGGAAATAGAAATCTTCTCACCTGTTTTCGCGTGAACAACGGGATGGCAACACCGTGAATGCGAGCGTGCTCAATATGGCCGTGACAAGGCGGCCGGGACACGTGGTACAAGATATTCAGCTCCGAGAAGTGACTGTTGTCGACCTGCACGATCTCATTGGTCAGAGCCACGGACGACCCCTCCTCCAGGGTCACGTTAAAGACACGTAGCGGGATGTGGTCGGGGAAGACATCCAGCGAGACCCGGATGTCATGGACCTCGGTGACACCGTTGGAGGCTTCCAAGATGAAGGAGTCGTACGTCTGATCTCGATCGACCTGAATTTAATTGAATTCGAATGATACGAAAATCGGAATTGAAATCAGTGTGAATCAACGTTACAGTACGTCACGTAAAGATGTGACTGAGGTGACTCGGATTAATGAAAATCCTTGGCATTTTCAGTGAGGTCTTCGGACCTGGAGATACTGAATGTATCCGAGGTTTATGTCGTCCTGGGAGAATGAGTGAATGGGCTCCTCTCTGGTTCCCTGGTAGTGGTCCTCTTCGTGGGATGACCTGCGGAGGAAACCGTGGGACGGGGCCGTGTTCACCGTGAACACGATGTCTGAGGGGAGGCTGTCCATGTGCGTCACCTGACAAAAGAGGCGATGTGAAAAACTCAAATGACTAGGTGTCTAAACATTTGACCATGTAAAGTATCGAGATGCGCATCACTGAAAAAAAGCTAACGGGATTACAGAACAACTCCCTTAAGACATGTGATGTCTGGTTCTACACCCAGAGGAACCTCACCTCTAGATGTCCTTGGTTGATATTGACAGGCTTGCCTTCCTCCACCACTACAACGTGGTTGTGCCGTACGGTGGGAGGCCGCTGGTGGCCCTCTCGGTACACCCTCACCGCTACGCTGGCGTCCAGACGCAGCTCTTTCGCGCTCACAGTGAAGTTGAAAGAGTCTGCCAGGTTCCGGCTGTTGTCATGGAGGTACTCCAAAGAACTCGCCTTCAGATCACGCTGAGTGAAACGGCTCACCTTTGAAATGAATTCAATGGTATTGATGTTGTAAATCTACCAATTCACGAAGCCATCTTACTTATTTTGGTTAATCCAAAAGGAATCACTGTGTATAACAGTACAGATTCAAGTGGATTATTATTCTGTCATTCTATATATTCTGTTTCTATCCATCAGGCAAAATCCAGATACCTTTTAATAAAACCCGTCTCTGGACAAAAATAGATTCAATTAAATTACAAAAGTCATTTCTAGAAGAGAATCTGTTAATTTATCAAAAATAAGAAAATACAATCCAAGGTACTGGTTCTGTACGACTTTTTATTACCTTTACATTGTTCTGGTACAGGCCACCATGGGTAGGCGGTAGGAAAACTTGATAGACCAACTCCTCATCTTCTCGAACATCCAGGTTAGTGAAAACACTGAGGTTGGCTGACCTTAAGATGACCGCCTGACCTTTCTGAACAAGCAACCCTGTGTTGTTCTCCACCTAATTGATTGATGCATTAATTGATGTGTTGATCTTGGAATACAGTTATGAAAGTACAATTAACACACAAATTAACGATAAGTAAAAAACGACGAGTACCTTGATGTATGGGTCTTGGGCTACAACCTCTAACAGCGTGGAGGTGTAGTGCTTCCCATCTGAAACGAACATGACGAATCTTCCAAAGCTGACCCCCGTGTGAATGAAAAGCACCCTGCGATGCCGCATGTCATCCTGGCTGAACTGATACAGCTTGTGGCCAGTGTCGTTCACCAGGACCAAGTCACCCATGGGGATGCCCCGTCTTGTATACACCAGCATGCCGTCATCAAAGTCTGAGTCTGCGTCATGGTAACGCAGGTCGTCTAACGTCAGCAGCCTCCGCCCGTCCCTGGCAACGTGGAAAACCTTATCGACGACGCGAACGGGCCTCTCGTCGTTGACGAGCGCAATCGCGACTTTGAAGACGTCGGCGGCAGAGTGAGCGTTACGCATTTGGGTGTGTTTGTGTTGAGGCTCCTTGATGTCTTCGCAGAGTGCGGCGTGAAACGTAAACGAGTCCTCCCTGGATTCGCTGTCGTCGTGCACGTACATAATTCGCTCCCCTAGGATGTCCTGATTGGTGAAAGACGTGACATTATCGTTAATAGACGTTGAATTTGAGAGATTGATCCTCGTTAGTTTGCCATGGTCCGGACTTCTGGTTATGGTGTAGTGCACTGCTTTGTCTTCGACTGTTTCAGCAAACAGCCTGTCCTTGGTAATTAGCTTGCTCGCTCCTTCCAGAATGGACAGTCCTTTGTTTGTTAGGATCAGGCGAGGAACGTCGGCCTTGATGTAGATCCTAAAGTCGTGTGCAGCCGATTGTGCGTGTTTGGAAAACACCTGAAAACAAAAGGAGTCCCTGGTGTCTTCATGAGCTCTTTCAGTCACCTCAAATTCGACCAAGCGGTCTGATATATTCTTCTGGCTGAACGTTGAGTTGATCTTCAAGACACTGTCGTTGAAGACAAGATGTCCCTTCCTTGGCAGGGTTAACATTCTGAAGTGAAGTTCACCGTCTGGAAGCTTGAAGCCTTTTGAAACAACACGAAGTTCTTCGTTGCTGATGACTGCTTTCCTCGCACCGCTCACCTCCATCTTATTCCGGGCGACTTTGAAGTGGATCCACCGTACGGCGATGAGGAAAACCAGTTCATCTGTGACTGTCGAGCCAATGGTGACCTTGCATTTGAACTGATCTGTGACGTTGTTCGTCTTAATCCTTTGGAAGGTGTTGAGATACCTGAATAGAAACGGAAATATTTAGTCCAGTGTGGTTAAACTTTCAAAGATGCTGCCACAAGCGATAGGATCTGCCTCACGCTATTTCAGCATTCTCCCTTTTAAAAAGGCATTCCTCTATCCAATAAAAAGCAATGCGTAGAAATACAGTTTCCTTCAGCCCAGCCAGTTACATTCACACGCAAACACAAACCAATATAGACAAGTACCTGATTCGTTCTTTCTCTAGAAGCTTCTGTGAGAAGACAGAGGTCGTTTTCCATTCGCCGCTGGAGTGCAGTCGCTGCAGCTCGCCATATCTAGGTGCCTCGAGCACATCAAAACGGATGTCAAAGCTGTGCTTGATCACGTTGACCTCCATAGCCAGGTGTTTGCTGCCGATGATGGCCGCCCCTCCCTGGTTGACCTCCACCCCTGTGTTGTTAGCCACCTTGTGTTCAAGCTGGACTGCCATGACCCGTAGAACTACCGCGTTGCTCACCAAGTCTCCGTCATTGACTCTGAAAGCCACTCGGGAGTTCTTCGCCAGCTCTCCGGTGTGCACATAGCTGATCTTCCCTTCCTCCAGGTCGTGCTGAGTGAAGTTAGCAATGGCAGTCCCCGGGTGTTCGCGGTTCTCCAGAAACCCAGCACCGGCGTTATGGTTCCCCAGGATGGTGAAAACCAGGTCGGTTGTGTTGCTGTCCGAGTCCGTGGCTCTGAGAACATCCGTGTCGAGTTGTCGTTTGGAGTTCTCCGGGAGGGTGAAGAGACTTCCCAGAGGAAGGCTGAGCTCAGGAGCGTCGTTGACGGGGGTGACACTGATGTTGAAACGGTGGAGCTTATTTCCTTTCAGGTAGTACGGGATCTTTTTCTTGCTGTTGGTGAAAACAGAGAACATAAAGAAGTCCTGGGGGTCTTCGGAGCCTCCGTGGACATACATCACTCTTCCATGCGCCAAATCTAGCATGCTGAAATTCCAATCCTGCCCCTGGTCTGAATCCTCCATATCAATCCTCAGCTGGCCATGCACGGGTTGTCCCTCAATACGGAACACCATTTGAGACTGACGAATTCCCAGCTTCCGAAACTCTAGGTTCACCTTGATGTGCCTCAATTCTAACTGGGCCCTCCCACCCTCAGGAACCTCAAGGTCTTTGAGAACCAGGAAGTTCGGACCTGTCCTCTTCCTGTCTCCGTCGGATCCATGACGGTGGACAACTGGCAGGGTGAACGAGGGGGCAGGCGTTGTGCTCTCCGTGGTGATCACTCCTGCAATTTTCGCCGGTTCACAGCCCACAGAGATGTCTTTAGTGACGACTGCTTGGGGAAGCCCCATCCTTCGCGAGTCGACCCTGATGCCTTTCAGGCAGCCTTTGAAGGATCCGCCACCAGCCAACCGCTTCCCGTTAAATGATAAGAGGCCAAGATTCCTGGCATCGAGACGCGTTCTGTCATCAACACCGCCCATGTAGAGAGGACCTTGGAGCTTTAGGGACTCCGGGTGAGCCTCCAGGCTGTGGTTCACTATCTCATCACCTGGAAAGATAACATTTATTGTTTTCACTTTGTGCTCTGGAGATGTTAAGCAGATGTTCAACAAACTGTCGCCAACCTTTCAACAAGTAGCCACTAACCCTGAGTTGATGACCAAAAAGCTAAATGTCAGCCACGCAAGTGAAGGCAACTTGCATTTAGAAGTGACGATAAGACAATATTTCCAACGTATTTTCTAATGCGGTTCGTACACGGGCTCTTACCTAACGTCAACTGCAGGCTGTTGGAGAGCACGTGCAATTTCACCCGATGCCATCTTTGATTGTTGACGTACGTGAGGGAGCGCAACTCTGTCCTAGTCCTCCCGTTACCGATGACGACGAGTAGGCGCCCCTCTTGGATCTCCATGGCGACAAACACTCCATGGCGGGCTGAGCAGTACGCGATAATGCCATCTCCGGATGAGGTGTGTACTTCATACTCCAACACGCCTTCCTGGAAGATGTTCCACGGTGGAAGGGACATGTATGCCCGTGAACTAAAGAAGCTGATGGGGTCGTTTTCTCCCGCCGAGAACTGAGGGCTGCAGCCCAATGACACCTCGTGGACACTTTTATAGCCGGAGTAGGGCCGCAGGCTGGAGAGCAGGTTATGCTGGTTGAAGAGAACCTCATCCACACAGCCACGGAAACCTAAAAGCAGGAGAGGTGGGAATATAAGGGCTGTATTAATTCTCCCTGTCACTTGTATAACTCGTATATTTTTGATTTTGAATCTAACACTACCTGTGGTTGTGTCATTGTGGAGGTAGGTTTTGTTCAGACCTACTGTCCCACCAACAAATAGCCCATCAAGGACACTGAGCTCCAGGTCTGGCCCTGGGATCCAGATGCTGGTGTGAGAGTGCTGGTCTACTGTCAGAGTGACATTGTGCTGCTCATGTTGGAGCTCCACAAAGTGCCAGGCCAAGTCGTTCGGGTGGACCCCCTTCTCTGAGCACAAGGTGCGCTCACCTGAGCCCAGCTCCAAACGAACCTGGGAATTTGAAGGTAAAACTTATAGGCATCCGTGGTCCAATATCCCACGCCCTCCCACAGCAGTTATCTCCTGTTCCTGTAATTATCTTTCAGCAGACAACGGGCAGTTAGATTTTAAAGTCCAATTGTAAACATCATATCACCTGAAGTGTCTTTTTCTGTTGTGTCCCCTGACAACCGGACACATTTCCAATAGAGACTACAGACTAACACTTTATTCACCACATAAAGCCATTTCTGAACTATAAACTAAATTAATCTACACTGCATTAAAATGTTGTCCATCTATCTGCTTGAATTTACGTGTCGAAATGATTCTGTATATGTACATCCACTGTAAACTACACCACTTATATCTCATTGACTTCGATTAACTTGTGCTCACCACCCGTTTGTACTTGCACGCAAATCTGTGTAGTGGTGTATTCTGTCATTACTGTTCCAGCATCAAAACACTGTGTCAAGTTCTGAGTATGTGTAATTAGCAATTAATGGTTATTCGAATTCTGAACCAGTATGTTTCTAACTAATACATCGGGCAAACGACTAACACCAGACATCAAATTAGTTGATCATTCCAACATGAAAAGTTAAATGTTTGGCTACTCATCAACTGCAAATACACATGTTTGAAAGCTGAAAAAGACACTTAAAAAGATTGTATCCTTGTTCCAGCATGGTTCATGAATGGACGTGTTTAAAATGTCAGGGAAGGTGGTAAATCTTTGCATTTAGTGTGGTCTTCATTTCTGTGAGTGTAATATGAGCATGCCTCGCTTAGGGTTTAGCCTTTGGCCATTTTGCTGATAATAACTGTTTGTGTATAACATATAGAGAAAATGACTGTTGTGGCTTGTCTGCTCTACAAAGAAGCAGTCATCAAAGCAGTTCTCAGTGGTCCGAACTCTACTATAAAACCAGACTCAGTCAGTCTATTCTAATATACTGTATATCAAGCCAACCAGAGGTGTGTAGATGGCAGTTTGGTATTTTACTGCCGGCAGATACATCGAAGGAATTAAGCCTACGCAAAATGGGTGGTTTCTCACCTGCAGGCGTCCAGAATGCAGTTCAACCAGCAGGAAGTCCTTCTCCCCAGCAGCCAAGAAAATAAGTCCGTTGTGACTAGACGTTCGGAAGCGTATGTGTAGCGACGTACGGCTGGACACCTCCACCGTTTTCAACTGTACATATCCATCCCCATAGAACGAAGCTGTTTTGTAGACGGTTGTAGAAAGGTTATATTAAAAAAAACGGTTTTATGATCAATGCCGTTTGGTTCTGGCAATAACTTATCATGTCTAAATGTTTTTTTTCAAGTCGAAACATGCAGGGAGGTTCTGTATGAAAACCTCTGTATCACGGTTTCTTGCACCCAAAGCATTCCATTCTAGTTCAAAAGGGCACATCTTTTTTCCATTCTGCAAAACAACACAGCAGTCCAAATCTCCATCACCACCTTTCCATAGACTGCAAATACCAAGTAGTGTAAACATTAGTTACAGATGCAGGTGTTGTTACTTATTCCCTGTTGCTTTCCCCTTTTGTTAAAGTACAGGTGAATTATTTTGACAATCTTTTGGCCAACTGCAGCCAATCAGAATGAGGTGTCCTCTCTGCCAGCGTCCCATTTAACTCTATTGATTACACCGTTAGAGGGACTACATACTCACTATGGTGGTTCCTATGACCTAAACTGCCCACATCTGAATTCAATTAATGTAAGCTCTCGTGCCCCTAAGTGTTACTCTACAGGTCGAACTGGAAAACTAGACAGCTTGTTCTGCTGGAGGGGGGGGGCATTATTCAGATGTACAAGAGTTACTGGAGCAGTCGGGGGGTGTATGGAATTTCCTAAATACTCACGGTCAAAACGTGACTGTTTGTAGAGAACATTTATAGATTACTTAATAGCCCCATTCCACAGGGTAAAAGGGTCAACCCGGGTTAACCCAGACTAATGGGTGACGATTGTACTTTCCATGGTTCCACTCAGAATGAATGCACCAGTCCACTACGTCAAACGGTTCTTTTCCACACGTAAGGTGGTATCACATCTAGCTGGCATAGCTAAAAAAGCAGCTCATTATTATCGACCAGACAATGCATATATGGGGGAACACTATTGGACATATCCAGCTCACTGAAAGATGAAAAGACTAAATCTGTTTACTTTTGTAAAAAGAATCAGAGCATAATCTTGTTCTGGTTAACTAAGCAATTACACTATTTTGATATCAGTGTAAAAAAACAAATCCTATGAACTTTTTATATTCTGTGGTTAAATAGCTATAGTAAAAACATAACACACTCCTGCAGAAACCTCTGATAGGAATATTTGATGATATGTTCTCTTGTCTCAGTGGAGTTGTCCTTCTAACAGAGGGGCTTATCTATCTCGTATATAGATCCTTAATAACTTGGATTAGTATTAATCCTGTTTGCTGTAACACTGCTCCACATTTAATAGAGTACTAGCTGACACCTTCATTTGGGTACATACGAGTACTGAATCACGAATTCATATATTATTACAATACAAAAACAAAACAACCAAATATTGTGGTTTGGTGTAAATATCACAATTCGATTATATATACATAGCCTATATATATTATATATAGTGCAACTACAAAGACATTGCAACATACAACTGTTGGACCACATTGCTAAATTTGAGTTTACAACGAAAATGCATGAATGTGCATTAGAAGAATACACAGAATAACATGTGTTATTGTCATGAAAACAATGCAAATACATGCGTATAATAACAACAGATTGCATTGGTTTTCTGCAGTTTACCTCCTGGGACTTGTCCGCAGCAGAGCAACAGGAGAAGCTCGATAAGAATGATCTCGTTGAATATTGTTAGAAAGGTTCCCATCATTTATTCTTGCATTGCTTTCCGTCACCAGATATAACTCCGGATACTTCATAAAACTCCTTTGTTTTCATTGAGCCGCACTATTAAGCGGCACTATTAAGCACCCCTCACGCAGAAGTGAGTGGAGTGCACACAGTACACAATGCACACTACACACTACACAATGCACACTACACAATGCACACTACATTGCTCTGATAAACCTAACGAGGTTTTAAAAGCACATGTTTAACATCACGAGACTTTCAAGAACACTTGCGAAGCAGATTCGAAAGACAATTTAATTTTGAACTTTAACATCAAAAAAGTGGTGGGTGAATTTTTTTTACATCTCGCCAAACCAAGATCCGAGCCGACGTGTTATGTAGCAGAAACGGTGAGTTTTACAATTATTAAACGCAAGAAGCTGATAATTTCCAACCTTAAATGGAAGTCAAGATTTTTATTTGATAGCCTGCATCATAGAGCTCACATTTCGCCTACATTTCTATAAGAAAAAAAACTATACTATATTAGACGAATGTCATTCCCATCAGCAATTAAGAAAACCTTTAATGCCACTAAAAACCATGGTAAGAACTATGGTGATCCTTACAGACGTGTATTTTTACATTGATTTTTGAGTATAACTGATGACCTTCCCAGAAGAATAACTTATCTGAACCCATTTTCTTCTTAATTGTGTGATATCGAATTTGTTAGTAGCCTAAGGTCCTACCTTATTAAAGCAACTCCCGGCAAACTCGGTACAGTTGATGTTGAGATATGTGTCTTCTGAAGAACATCCAATAGTGTTCGGGTTCTTATCGAGCTTCTCACTTAACCAGGAAGATTAGATTGGAATCTTCAAATGCCAAAAAGAACACACTCTTCGCCCTTCAATCTTGATTGAGCTCAAAGGCACCCAAGCACCAGTAGGTGATGCTAGAGTGCAAGGCAACCATATTTCATTAGTAACATTATAAACACAGCTGCCAGGCACCAACTGTATAAAGGGGATTTTCCCAATTAGACCATTTTAAATGTACCTCATAGAACTTTTTGCCAACAGAGTCCCCTCAGCTCTAATAGTCACAGGGGGAAAATATCCCAATTTCACTCAAAACCATGTGCCATGTCGTCACGTTATATATTAAATGCACATTTTATTTTAATAACAACAAAAGGAGCATTGTCTATGCAGTAAGGTCATGTAAAATTACAACATTAACCTGGTTAAAGCTTCAAAAAGTGTCCTCTGTGGCATTCAATATATTGAAAGTTTATGTTTTTACATGAGTAATATGTTATTCTGAATAGTTAGTAAGAAATAATTAGTACATTTCTTGAGCTTAAGCATTTCTGTGATCCTTGGCCGAAAAACCACCAGTCAGAGTTACCAAAAAAATTGGTATAGTAGCACACTAGTAAAAAAGCAATACAGCCACATTGCACTGAACATTTCACATAAGACCACTAGGGAGCGCTGTTTCATCACATACTCCATTCAAGAAAGCAACACTGTTAAGGTTAAAAATATATGATCATCAGAAAAACGCTCCTTAGTTTTTTATAACCAGAAACAGATTTATACCTGTATTGCAAGGTGAAGGCTTTTCTCTGCCTATTTGCCTGTTTGTATTTTTAACATGATATTCCCTGAAAACATAGTAGCCTGGATGATTTAAAAACAAACTCTGAGCCGGAGGACAGTGAAAACAGGTCACTGCACAGGAGTTTTAGAGCAACGGCTGACTAATTCAGTTAGAATGAATGTCTGCAATTGTTCGAATTGAGCACAACGCAGCCGGTGTATCTTCTAATTGAGAGCCTAATCTGATGGGTCCTCCTGACCATGTGAACCTTTTGCTGTTACGGTTGTAAGACTTGTCATTGTGGCACAAGAGAGATGACAAACGTAAACATAAAATAGCTTACCATTAATTAGCATTAATGTAATTTGTCTGTTTAAAAGGTCAATAGCCAGGTTGGGTACTATGCAGTCACAAGAACAAATCATAATGATTGTGAATGGAGAATGAATTAGTATTGACATGAACTCGCTAAATCTTTTATTTCTAAAAAGAATTATCCTTTACATTTATCAGATTTCATTCTGTAACAGCTCGATCTGTGGGTGTGTTTGAATAAATTGCACAAAGTTTATAGTCCGACCGGAACTAAAGGCCGCTCTGGATCAATGCAATGCAAATGTCCATGTAAATATAGCAGAACCATACAAATGTGAGTGCAAAGCGGACACTATTTGTGGCGTATCGCGTAGGCTAGCAGATTGCATAAGACACCCCTGGCTGCTGTGCCGAACAGAGGCTGAAGCTGAGTGCTTCAGTAACACAGAATCACTCAGACTGGGAGTTTTCCACAGAGCAAAGAAAGCAGCCTTCCGAAGACACCGCAAAGAATTTGTGGTTGGATGGGAGGCCTTTAAACGACCGGGATTACATAACTCCCAAAGAATGGGAGAACACTATATTAAACGCAGCCCAACGTTGTTTCAGAGGACCAATCTTACTGTTTCTGTATTGACTGCCTGGTCTAGTCATTGCTGCAATGCAACACTTGCCCTCATGTTACGCTTAAGGTCTTCTTTCTGAAGGTTCAAGGATGACCAGTCTTTTTGTCCGCGCATTATGTAACATATGAGTTACCCTAATGTATGACATTTCCCATAAAGATCCTGGCGCTCGCTCTCCCAACGGGAATAGGCGAACGGCAAGCCAAGAAGCCCCGATATAAGATTCCAGATTCCGGGGCACACTGTGGAATTCTTTTGACATTCGATCCCTCCCTCTTGCCTCCCCTCCTCCCGACGTTGCTATTTGATGCTGAGACCGGCTGTCAGCCTTTGTAGAGGGCATCTAGTTCTGCCATAGTTCTGGGATCTCTCTGCTCTAACTGACTTCAGTTTGTCATGGTCCTGAGTCAGAACTACTTTTTATTACACTAGAAAGAAGAGATGGGTGCTTTGCCGTAAGTGGATAAAATTCCTGTTATCTCGCGCAAGACAGTCACTCTCTTGCTCGGCGTTGTTTGCATCTGTGCCTGATGACTCTGACCGATTCATGGCTTGCCGAACAAGCCCACCTAACCCCATCCTGTCGTACCAGCCTGTGTTTTTCTGTTGCCTCCCGCATGCTTCCTGCCTGCGTACCCGCCTGCTGCCTACCCGTGCGTCTGACTAGTGTGTGGAATTAACGGGGACCTCTGATCAACAGGGATTAGTAATCAAAGCCCCAAAGGCCCCATTCTGTCTGTTTCCATGCGCGTCTCCGGGCTGAGAGGTGGTTCGCGGGCCTCAGACGGTACAGGAGGAAGTCTGCGGCAGATTAGTCTAATCCCGCCGGTGACCACAGGGCACCGCAGCGCTATGACTCCTATGTGGTGCAGACACGGAGGGTGGGCGGCGGTGGGCCCGGCAGTGGGCTCGGCAATGCCCTTTGTGGCTTAGTAAGAAAACACCGTAGGCGGAGTCAACAGGATGAAGCCGGCAGGGTGGAGCCTTCTGTCTGTTACGCGCTCTCTCTCTGGGATTACTGTGAGTCAGGATCACCGGTGTGTTTTGTAATAACCCCTCGCTTTGTATGTAATGTAAACAGGTGTGTGTGTGTATGTGTATGTGTATGTGTGTGTGTGTGTGTGTGTGTGTGTGTGTGTGTGTGTGTGTGTGTGGGGGGGGGTCTCATATCTAAATGGTCCGTACGCTAATATAAACTGTAAGTTAGCACACCTGCCATGACATTGTCCGAAACATTTGCGAATAGGGCACACCCACATAGACAGCAAGTTCCCTAAGATCAGCACTCGAGCTGAAGAGTGACGTGAACGGACAGTAGGGTTATGCAAGGAAGGAAGGAAGGATGAGAGGAGAGAACAGTGGCGAGTTATTGGAAGGCCCGTTCAAAGAGGAAGTGACATTTCCACGTGAAAACTCTTGGGTTTTTTTCACATCAACATCAACGTGGAAATGATGCTGGAGTGATCTGTACATGCGGCGACAAGACGTAGACGATGGCTTCGCAGGCATTTCCACGCGTCACTCGGTCGCACCTGACAGAGCACTTACACAATGGCTGACAACAACAGCTGTGCTATACGTTCTGTGTTATGTTCCATTTGGCTCCATTTACATTTTCTTAGCTTGGCTACATTGTTAGCACCTTAAAGGAGTACAGTCACTGAGAGCTTCTGTCGTCAGCCTTTCACTCGTCAACATACCTCAGCCTAAACAATGGAAACAGATAGGGCTGTTGGAAAGCTATGTTTAATTTCCAACCAATCTCTTCGTAGACACATTTTTACTATAATAAAACAACGCATATCCACGGGGTGTGTATCAGGGACATCGCTAGAAATCCATGAATATGTGGGCTAAGCCTCTTTCATGGGGGTCTGGGCTTACTCGCACAGGATGTTTCCATAATTTACTTTTAGAGTAACTACGGGTGAAAACATTCATCAAAATAATGTTATTTTTGTTCATGGCTAAAAGTAGGTCTGTGTCACAAACCATGGGTGAAGTGCAGGGAAAAAGCTAGACGCAGAGCCAAAATCACGTTTGTGGAATATATTCCAAACAAGGGGAAAAACATACTTTACAACGAATTAAAAGATAAACTGTATGTGAAACAAAATGCACTACTTGGCGACTTTCAAAATGCATACACAACATTATCACTATATCCTTCAGCACACACCTCTACACACCCGGGACTTCAAATAATGTCCAACCAAGTGCAACCACACCCAGTGACTTAAATACCCCGGCTAATTACTAAACTCGAACCAGGTGTGTGTGAGCAATCAATCACTTAACTGAAAAACACCCAGAGTGAGGAAAAGGTCCTCACTCATGACAGTACCACCCAAAGGCCTGGATCCCAGACAGGCCAGCAACACGCACAAAATGAAACATGGCTTGGCCTTTAGTTGCTCAGGTGGAGGATGGTAGGGGACACTCGTCCAGGTGCTCAGGTGGAGGAGGAAGGGAATTGTAATCCCTTAAATAGGGGACAGCCTCATGGTTAGAGACTACGACTGTGGGCTCGTAGGTCCCTGGTTCTAATCCCATCCCGTCGTGGTGCAACAAACCCAAGCCGATCTGTCCTTGAGCAAGACAGTTAACCCTAATGTCTGCTCCCCGGGCGCCGTTAAATAAGGCTTCCCACTGCACCTCAGGGTTGGGTCAAATGCAGAGAAAATATGTGGAAGTCGAATCAGGTAACTGTATATTCCTAAATATGCATAACTTTTAACAGAAATGTAGTCTCTCTTCTCTGAACCAGTAGCTTTCTGATTTCCTACATGCAGAGTCCTCTCAGGTAGAAATACAAGAAACTATCTTAACCTTTCCAAGATTCATGGTCCAGATGGAGTTCCATGTGAATTTAGTTAGACATGATAGTACCCAATTTACACTGAATGTTTGCACACTATAGCAACAATGTAACACTTCCACCTACTCTGAAGGAGTCAGCTATTACAGTAATCCAGTCAAAGGGAGAACAGATTTCTCTCTGTAATCCATACCAAGAGATATTAGCAAAGCCACACATTTAAACTATCGTTAGACAAGCACATTTTTGGGGGAATATATATTTATGTACTCAAAAAGTTACCTCATGTAAAGTTTTGCCACAGCTTTTCACTCTGGTCGTGATGCTGCTGCTTTGTTCGGTTGCTGTAGAATGATGCATACGGTTTACCTCCCCTTTTCTATTGGCACTGTAATCATGTCTCCTGTGTGGAGAAATCACTTCACATTTAAAATCCCATTACACATACGACACTCTGTATCTTCCGAGACAATTTGAAGGTCATTGCAATCTTAAACGAACTCCAGTCTAGCCCACAATATGGAGAAATCCCTGAATAATAAACATCGAGCACTTAATAAATATCTGGGGAGTCATACAGTATGGGATTTATAGATCTAAGAGGCGTTTACCTTACTAAGAGTAATGACATCTTTAGGTTGGTTGAACGTGTGTTTTTGTGAATATCTTCCTTTCTTTAAAAATGCTAGAACGTATCTGTTTTGGGCGCTTTAAAATGTGCCATGCATGTGGCCAGAAGCATACGAGGGTGTGCACACTTATGCAACCAGGTTATTGTACGTGTATTTGTCTTTTTTCGCAAAGATTTCAATTTGCTTTTCCATTGAGTTGTTCACGTTACTGGTCACATTAAAGGGGGAAAATATGATATAGATTTTTTTTATATCCACTGTATATATATATAAAACATATTGCAAGCCTGGCGAGTAGTGAGTCAGGGGCTGAGGGCTGGATGAGTGTCCAGTGAAACCGAGATTTCATGTTGCCCCTTGGGCAGAATGCTAAACGATATGAACGGGAGGTTACGTAACGACTGGGTGACGTGTTCCTCCTCTTCTCCAGAAACGAAAGTGCACCTGCATTATTTATAATTCCGTTTCTGATATCTGATTATCTGAAACCCGACTGTACCTCAACGTCTGCCTAAAGCAGTAGGAAGAGAAGGGTTAACCTCCCATTTCCAAACACACAGGCAAACGCAACACACTCAGGACAGCAATAAAACAGATCGGTATTAAAAAATACAGTGACTAATGTTTGATTAAGAATCATTCCATCTCAAACCAGAAGGCAGATCGGCTGGCTCTCAGTCTGTTATAGTCCCATTATGCCAAGTCCTTTTCAGTCCATGTCATGCCAAATGTTTTGCTTGACAATGACGACAATTCAGTTTGGCGAGAGTTCAAGCCAAACAGGGACAAGTCTATTTAACATTTTAATCCAAATCCAGGGGTTTCCTATCTAACGGGCAATTAGATCCCAATTACAATCAGTGACTAACTCTTGAACTGTTCGCTAAGTAGACTAAAATTAGAAGTAAAGGGCTACAGGCACCACCCAAAACAAACTGTCCCAAAAACATTCTTGTTCCACGGGCAGTGTTTGCTGGGACAAGATGTGATACATTGTTTGTTGTGACACGCTGTGTTGCAGTCATTGTGTTGAACCAGACCAAACCGCCTCTCTTGTCGAGGACGTAGGTAGGTAAGGATGGAGGGAGGAGAGATGGAGGGTGAGAGGGAGGGAGGAGAGATGGAGGGTGAGAGGGAGGGAGGAGAGATGGAGGGTGAGAGGGAGGGAGGAGAGATGGAGGGTGAGAGGGAGGGAGGAGAGATGGAGGGTGAGAGGGAGGGAGGAGAGATGGAGGGTGAGAGGGAGGGAGGAGAGATGGAGGGTGAGAGGGAGGGAGGAGAGATGGAGGGTGAGAGGGAGGGAGGAGAGATGGAGGGTGAGAGGGAGGGAGGAGAGATGGAGGGTGAGAGGGAGAGGAGAGAGAGGACGGGGGCTCTGGGAACAGTTCTGTCTAGGGTGTTTTCTTCTCGTTTCCTATTCTTCCTGAAAGCCCCGCCCAACCCCTTTCCCGTTCAGCTGTGTGCTGTTTTCACCCGGTTCATGTAGATATCAGGCCAAGTCACCAGACGAACACTCGGCACAGGCAAACAGACACAAAAACACGCGCTCAAGTACTGCCCCTTGTCCTTCTGCTTCAGTAAACAAAATGATTAAGTTGGAGCGGTGAATCGCTGAATTTGATTTTAAAGGCCTGGAGAAGATCGCACTGACAAATGAGCATTACACTGGTCGGTTCTCAGACTGAGGATAAATAAAAATTATGGCAGACTGTGACTCCTAAAGGGTACCCTGTTTACCAGATAGTACACTTCTTTTGACCAGAGCCCAATTCCAGAGAGTCAATAGGGGTGCATTATTAAACCAGGGCATATTTCAGTCACAGACAGCCAGCCCAAGGTGTCCCACAGCAGGCGTACAGAAAGCACAACACTTCCTGTTTGTGTCACATTCATATGTCTCCCGCTCCGTGCACCTGCAGTGAGGCCCTGCACGTGACTCCGTCCGCCAGAAAAACACTTCGGCCTAATTATTTTGTAACGGGTAAAAAGAGAGAAAACAAACCTGACCTGTGAAGCAACAGCATGGTGTTAAAACACACATGCCACTAGAGTAAACAGACTTCACTTAATCGCAATTTCACAACACCTACTTGCCCTGGTTGTATGTAGAAATTACAGTTTACTGGCGATGGCTAACAGAAATAAGAGGCTTTCCACAGTTTAGCTGACAGTAAGCTTTTGGATAGTGTTTGTCACAATATCGCAGACGCATATGTCTGCTTGGGGGGTTGGGTGATCTCCTGATCAGGAAACGGGGGCTTCCACTGGCACTTTCCATTTCCCAGTAGTCCTCAGTAAAAACAGAGGGAAACAGAGGGTGGCAGAGAGCGGGCCATAGAAAACATCCAGACCCAGCCAAGAGTGTCTAGCCCCTGGCTATCATCCAGCTAGCAACTGTCCATCATCGTTCTGACAAACAAAAGTGCTATGCGGCTGTGGTCTTCTGTGGCGTGTGTGTGTGTGTGTGTGTGTGTGTGTGTGTGTGTGTGTGTGTGTGTGTGTGTGTGTGTGTGTGTGTGTGTGTGTGTGTGTGTGTGTGTGTGTGTGTGTGTGTGTGTGTGTGTGTGTGTGTGTGTGTGGGGCCATTTATGTACCCGGCAGAAAGAAAGTGTCAAGTGACACCCATTAACCCTCAGACTGCGGCGCGGGACGAAATACTTCGCAGGGTCGTTAAGTCCAACGTGTCCAACAGAGGAAAGCTTCGTATTGGACCCCACCAGGTCAAAGGGGAGCCATCATGTCAGCAGCTGACTCATACGGGGGACTGGAGCACTTACTGGAAACATGGTGAGTCAGATATATACCCCTCCCCCAGAGCCGTCTCTCCCTCGCCCCCAGCCAGTCTCTCCCTCAACACAGTCCCCCCCCCCACAGTCCCCCAGCTAGTCTCGTCTCTGATCTCACACAGAGGTCCGTCTGCCATTGCACTTAGACAATAACATGCCGACGCTACGCTAAACGCATTTTGTTCCGGCGGTTTCGTATGTTGTTTTTTCTCTACAGTTCCCAAAATAATAGTTTTCTCCTCATTGTTTGGCTGTTAGGCCGGTTGCAAACATTCCTTACAGAAGTTAACAATGAATGAAGCAATGAGGTAGGTTCTATATTGGTACCAGACCACCATGCTAACGCGCTAGTGTTTTATATAGGTGAACACTGAAGCAACAAGTCATACTAAGTCATACTACAGATACGGGTGTGAACTGAAATCAAATCACACATTCAAAACGACAACAAAAACATCCCTTGAAAAAGTAAACAAAATGTATTTTTAAACCAATTTGACACTGTAAACTCTCTGCATCCTCCGCCTACAGCGTTAACAAATAACGGAGCATGTCGCACAATCAGGAATTGAAAAAAGGTAATTTCTGAAACAGTTCTGAGACCTGCCCGGGTCTCTGCTTAGTGAATGGTGAGAGGTGTGTAGGTGGAGGCTCAAGCTGAGTGTTTATGGCAGGCAGCAGTCAGTCCTCTTAGGCTGTCAGTGAGTGTGTGTGTGTGTGTGTGTGTCCATCCTACGCTACCAACCTGTGAGGGAAGCAGGCAGCCCCTTAGCCCTTACACTGTGGGTGGAATCCAGTGGAAAAAAGAACCCACAAGGGCCCTTGCCGAGCTTGAGCCCAGCCGGAAGCCTTCCCCAGCACGCGGCATTGTCAGGTGGATGATGTGGGCGTAGGTACTGTTTAAAAACAGAATATATATATCCCACGGTTGTCGCAGGCGTCTGCTGCTCCCACATTTATGTAAGACTCGATTAAGAGACGTTCACGCATCAGCCATGAATGAAAACAACCCACAAGCTGTGGGTTCCATCTCTGTTCTCTGTATATCATTAAACCATGTTGACGCACGTAAAAGATGGCGCCCGCTCTCTGACTGCCTCGTAAACACCTGTAGCTATCATAGCGATCAGGAAACAGGAATGCCTGTATGTTTCTTAAGTTGTACTGATTAACTAATGTAAGATGTCAGGTGAACATGAATAGCTAGAATTTGAGATAAGATGGTTAGGTTAAGCAAAGGGCATCCAAACACATGTATTATTAACAGCTCAGTTGTTTAAAAGAGGGGAAATGATGGTATCGGATATTATTGACATCGGCAGATGCGGTATCGCTATCGGTATCAGACATAAAAAGTATAATCGATACATAATATTAAATATAATATACTAGAAACCCCCACAATGCCTTATTGCTATCATGAACTGGTTACCAATGCAATTAGAGGAATAAACGTATCAGCCATCAGCGTTTTTGGTATTTTGCCAATAGCCTACTACAGCTTACTGCTCTATCCAGGCACTCTGCAATGCTTGGGAACAGCTCTTAGCCACTTCCGGAACGTTTGCTTCATTTGGTCTTTCAAATGCTGTATAATAAAGCACTTTATAAATGCTTCACTAATAACTAATAGTTTACACATTTAATACACTATATAAATAGTGGTCTATGACACACAGTTTGAAATTGGGACATTGTTAATTGGGTCCTTGCCTGAATGTGGAATATTTGCATATGCTGCTTTTCATCGTTTCAGAAATCTAATATTCTGAAATGTAATAAGTCCACAGTTGGAACTGTTTCCTGAGATGTTTTTGACATATTTTACACTCAACGCGGTCCACCTAGGGTTGCCACCTATGTCTGATAAAAAACCTGGACATTGCGATGACCTGACCAACCGCTTTGCTCACAAGTGAAAATGTCCATTAAGACATTAGACCCACAAGACAAAATTGGTCTTTGTGCAGTAAGATCGTGCATAGTCGTGACTCAAGTATATCTCAAGTATCTCAAGTATTCTCACACTTATTCTCACACTTATCTTACTTAACTTATAGTGTACCTGATTGCTTAGATACTGGTGCTTGCTTTTGCTTCCTCTTTGCTAAAGAAATAAGTATACTAACAAACGTAAAATATTCTTCACTGCTTCAATTGACCCTTCGCTAAGCCACGCCCTCCTTAGTTACTGTTGCTACGCCTGTCAAGCTTTCGAGCCTGGCACGTCTATTGCAGTATGTATGCACCGGTGTCAGACATTCCCAATGAGATATTTAGTCATTTTTGGCGAACAGGTGAAATATCTGAAAGAGCAAGACAAAAGGGGCTGCAGTATGCATCCTATCGATATATCCACAACATAATATGCAACCGATTAGAGAATAACGTCTTTAAAATTTAAGCTAAAGCCTAGGTCCCAGTGCAAGCAGCAGCAGCTGCCTCATACGCTAACCATTCAAGTGGGAAACACACAAATTGAGGAACAGCTATGTTCATGCACAACATGGTAAGTGAATATAATCTAACAAATCTTGTGGAATAAGCCATTTGCTTGACCACTTTACAATGCTAACATTCTACCGCTTATATTGTTTAGCGCGCCAGGCTACTGCTTACATATCATCGGTAGTTGTCGCTATAAAAAAACGTATGCTGAGACCAATATAAAGTATAAAGCGTAGAGCATGTGTGTTCTGTAATACATCTCGCAGCCCAAATAGAGTGTACCTATAGTGAGCACATGATGACTACTGTTAATGAACTGATTAAGTTCGCATACCAACCTTTTCCTTGGAGATCTCCGGCAAGCCCCCTGATATTCCGTCCTTAGACCTACCGGAGAGCCGCGATCGGATTGGGGTACTCACGAGTATTTTAAAGTATTTCAGTGAGCCTCCGTCCACGCCCGGCATTTCTCCCCTTGGGGTTTAGGTTTTGGGAAAGTAAAAAATTCCACCTCCCCGTCCAAACTTTTAGGATATCGGGTATTAGATTTACACAATCCATAAGCACAACGCGTTGGCATGTTTCCCTTGCTCGAAAGCTTGACAGACCTGCGCCTAGTTACGGTTGCTAAACCACGATTGGCCTGTGGCGGTTTTCGGGCGTGGCTTAGCGAAGGGTCAATTTGCCGCCTGTAGTAAGAAGCCAAGAAGCCAAGACAGACGCGCTAGATGACGTAGCCTACGTCACACGACACACCCATCCCAGAGCCAAGGATAACGCATTCTACACACACACAAGAGACACTGACCACTCTGTGCACAATGCATAGGCTATTTCAAGTGCGAAAATAGTAAACTGAACATACACATTCACGTAGCCTTTCGAAAACCGGGACATTCAGTGTCCCGGGAGAGTGGATACATTTCCCGGGACAGGACATTAAAAACAAGGACAATCCCGGTAAAACCGGGACAGGTGGCAACCCTAGGTCCACCAGAGCCGTTAGAGAATGCAAACATCCTGGCCATATGCCGCCAACCACACACTCTAGCGAGTCATTTTCCTTTTTATTCCATCTGAGAAAAAAAGACATTATTTGGGAATTGAATGAATATGATCCGATGTTGTTCAGCGAGAATCGATGGATGGAACACCGACCAATAGAAATACTCGAACTTTTCGATTTTTCAGGTCCGTCCTGTGATTGGCTTACGTCTGTGAAGAAGTATCCGCCCATATGGCTATTATAGGCTGGGTTTCGCGGCTTACTGCAGGTCATTTGAATACGCCTGGTCTTGGTTGCAGTTTCGAATTACTTGGATTGTAAAGATCCGCGGAACACAATAGATGGACCGTGCGATTAGGGATTTCATGCTTTGAAAACACTGATCACTAATGCGTTGTGCACTTAATTCCCAGGAATATCGTTCAAGGATTATCTCATTGGGTTTTTGCATTGCAAAAACTTGGACTCGTTTTTATTTGATGCAAATAGTTCACACCTTTGTTAAACTATTACAATAAGGATTCCCATTGAGTTCTGGTAAGTTGAACACAATACATTCACTTGTATGTTATTATTATGTTTAAAAAGATATGTATCAATGTGAAATTGTACAAAGTTGGATCGTGCATTCCAAAGAGCTTCTACTTCATTTATACATATTGTTTCTTTCGATGGGTTTGAGGAGATCACTTTAATAAAAAAACGAATTCTATAGGGATTTATGTTTTTTAATTAATAAATAATATCTAAAAGCACTGTGTAAAACTCGCAAAATATCTGCAAAACATTATACATTAGTTCTATTGCGGCAGGTTTCGCGACCAATTTTACATTAAATCAACTCTAGTTGTCATAAACTCATGCGATTCTGAGCTTTCGTGTTATTGTTTTTCTATAGTCAGCCCACATTTAATTTCTTGGCTCTCATGCGTTCGCCTTCATTACTCACTCATGTTGTGATACGTGACTGAGGTGAGTTCATCCCAGCAGGATCCTATGGAAGACTGGTGCCTTCCCTATAAAAAGACCGCATGAGTCAATAGTAATAAACTGTGCCAGCGGTGTGGGTGAGGCTGTGTTTATACTGTCTAAGCTTCAGTACAGTAACTGTGGTTAACTGGTTACAGTAGACTGGCCTGGGAAGGGGGAAACAGACTAACAGCGTGGGACTTGTGGGAATAAGTTATGTCTGTCTTTACCAACCATCTAATTGTCATAAATATTGGCGGCTCTTATCAGATTTAGGGTAGATTTGGGTGTACAGATCCTGTTTGCAGGTTGAGGGAAAGCGTTTTTATTGAAACAGCATTGGTTAATGGTTATTATAAACCTGGTGGGTCTAATCCTGAACACTGATTAGCTAAACTTTGTTGTGTACAAGACCATACCACTGGAATGATATAACAATATTTGCTAATTGCATTGGTAACCATGTTTATAATTGCAGTAAGTCATCTCAGGTGTTTCTGGTGTATTGCCAATCCCAAGTGTGGTATCCAGGTACACACAGCAATACAGTGGTATATTGTCCATATACCTTACCCCCTTGGACCATATTGTGTAATATATAGATGCATAAAATAAACTAGTTCTTTATTTGTTCATCATTCTAACATATAACATTTTATTCAGTCCTGTTCAGTTCTTGTCTGTCTCAACATGAACCTATTCAACCGCAGCCAGGCTGTAGCTTTTTAATGTTAGCCTGTTTCTTTAGTCAGGGAATGTCACTTTCATTGAAACGAGGCCGGCTCAGGGCAGGCTGATCTTCACTGGGTGGGGGGTCCCTGTTTTACTAATGCCCGTCAGTAATTGGTTGAAAACATCTATTGTGTAGAAGATCATCAGCTCTCGTCATCATTGCTGCCTGTCTGGCTATTCAACTGTATGTTTAAATCTGGATCCTCACCACGGAACTATTTGACTGACCACAGCTAGCTAACTATGAGTGGAGGTCAATGGCATGTGTGAGTTATTATTTTAATGCCCCAATGTTTATAACTAAGATGTTATACCTCCCTGATTATTCCTAGTGCACCTGACCAATAATTAAAAAAATATATGCCAACAGTGTTGACCGGTTATGGTGACCCGGCGTAACAAAAATAAAAATAACTTGCATAAATGCGTTAAAATGTATTACATTGTTTTCTAAATAATTTTAATTGAATATAGTCTAATGTCTAAGAGTTCCCTAGTCTCTAATGTTTTTGATGATTTAGGTGGACCTCAGGCTGTTCTGTGTGCATCCTCATTAGCTTAAATAAACACCAAAACAAACAGACACACGAGACCTCTTTGAGACAAATAACATTCAAGTGTTACTATTCATGAGAAACCTTTAACGGACATTTAATATTTTTTTTACATGTAAATATTGTCTCTTTAACAGGTCACGATGCCTCCCACGACACCATACGCTGGCAAGTTCAGCACCAATTCTTACAACAACAACAATCTCCACAAATACCACCAGCCTGTGGAAGCGAGCTACGGGGACATGTGCTACCATGACAACAGTCTTGTTTCGGGCTCTTTGGAGGCCCTCATCCAGCACTTAGTTCCTACAGTGGACTACTACCCCGACGTGAGTGTTGTCTTCCTCTCAACAAACAAACCGAAACATGAACGTTCATTTAACGCAGAAGAATTTGCCGTTATCGTCGCGTAAAGACGGTTTAGCATTCAGGGATTATGAGATACAGTCCTTAAGAAGTATTGAAGAAATGTATTCTGATTCAAGGCCACCCTGATGACAACGTTGTTTAGTCTGGCTCAAAATGGTCTCTCAGGGCAACAAAACGACGCCAACGAAAACACACATTCTCCCCATAGCGTACGATACAATCTGCTGTTCTCCGTGTTATACAGCCTGCAATATTTTGTGTAGTACTAATAGCGTCTGGCCAAATGGATTACAGTTGTTTTGGGTTGTATGCTAATTCTATCTGGCATCCGTCCATCCATTATATTCCCTAACAGCGTTTGCTTAGACTTCAGATATTCGTAAGTGAGATGCCTTGGGAATCGCAGGAGCTTAGCATTTTTTTTGGGTTCGCAGTGAGACCACAAATGACAACAGATTTCCTCTTCTCCTGTTCTCCATTAGAGATCGTACGTCTTTACCTTCCTGCTGAGTTCCCGCCTCTTCCTTCACCCGTTCGAGCTCATGTCACGAGTGTGCCATCTGTGTGTGGAGCAACACTGTTCTGGAGACCTGCTGCTCGACAAGGTACACACACACACACACACACACACACACACACACACACACACACAGTAGTTCAATACACAAATTGAGTGGACACCACGTGTTGACCTTCTAACACCGGACTCGTCGTTCTCATTGGCTCACCTCAGATCAGAATACGGGACGTGGCGCCGAAGATCGTACAGCTGTTGACGGAGTGGACCGAGACGTTTCCCTACGACTTCCGGGACGAGAGGATGATGCGCTGCCTGAAAGAGATGAGCCATCATCTGGCCAGAGGGGATGAGGTCAGGACCCCTAAACATTACCGCGGACTGACTGACTCCACAGGGATGACGGCAGACATAATATCAGACGTGTAGCATGGACGGTTACGGTCCAGTTGACGTTGAACAGCTTTAAAGGCACAAGCCTGGGTTCGTTCGGGGAGGAACCGGCCGGGCTGATGGCCCTGCGTTATTAGCGTGTTATGTGTTATGGGTGTCATGAATGTGTGATGTCAGCAGTGATCGTGTAGGAGGTGAGACTGCACACCCGGCGACATGTTGTACAATATGATAATGAACTCGAGTGCTTCATCGTTATGTCAGCGGCACTGACATTTTTCTTACCGTGATATTGGGGTCTCTGTTTTCGCCATCCCCGGTGCTGCTAAACAATACACACGTTTATTAAGCTTTAGCGTCTAGGTCGTGTTGTGTCTGTCCTCATGAACTGCATTGAGTACATGGACGGATCTGTTATTATGTTGCTCAGTACTCACGTACAATATAGAATACGCTGAATAAACTCTTGCTGTGTTGTACTGAAAAATAATATACGTAGGTTGATCAAATGTGTTATTGTCATGTCCGACATCCTGCACATAAGTTAATATGTCTTCTCGTACGGTGTTATATCAGTACTCCTGGAGAGCCATGCAGCAGATGACTCAGCGGCTGATCCGGAGGTTGGCAGCCCTGGGTCAGTACGAGGAGGCTATCGCCACGCTGAACGCCTCCGCAGCCGAGAGACCCGCAACTCTGAAGGCCAAGCAGCAGAATGGACAAAGGAGTGACGTCCTGAGCATCTGTGATGATGCGTTCGTACTAGCCCAGCAGCTGACACACATTGAACTGGTGAGAACAGACGATTCTGTATGATATAACCCCTTAATGATACATTGTGTTCGAAGAAATACTGAATGGATCCTTTGATAATCTGAATGACGAGTCGGGAAGAATTCTCTTGATTAGAATTGGCTCGATCTAGTTTTAAGTTAAGTAAATGTAGAAATGCCGTATTGCTTCAGACATATTCTGTTAGATAATATTATTTTTAAATTTACATTTTCAGGACAGATTGAGTTTCATCGGACCAGAAGAGTTCATCCAAGCATTTGGTGTGAAAGATCCCTTAGACAATCATAAGGTAGGCCTTGTCTACTACTCTTATAAGTACATTGTCCTCTACCTTCCACATAACATTGCCATCTACCTTCCACATAACATCTTCCTCTACCTTCTGCATAACATCTTTCTCTACCTTCCACATAACATCTTCCTCTACCTTCTGCATAACATCTTTCTCTACCTTCCACATAACATCTTTCTCTACCTTCCACATAACATTGCTATCTACCTTCCACATAACATTGCCATCTACCTTCCACATAACATCTTTCTCTACCTTCCTCATAACGTTGTCCTCTACCTTTCACATAACATTGTTCTCTACCTTCCACATAACATTGTCCTCTACCTTTCAGATAACATTTTCCTCTACCTTCTGGATAACATTGCTATCTACCTTTCACATAACATTGTCCTATACCTTTCACATAACGTTGTTCTCTGCCTTCCACGTAACATTGTCATTGTGAGTTGTTTCAATGTTACAAGCATGATAAGCGTTCTCATCAAGATGTAACCATATTACCTTGAGAAACAGCTTATTTTCCCAAGGAAAGAAACAAAGTATATGGAAAGTTTCTGACAACAGCTCTCTCTTGGTTACTCAATAAAGCCTCTAAAAAAAGTGACCTTGGGCTGTCTTTTCTCTCTCAGAGTTTCTTTAGAAAACGCAAGACCACTAACCTGGAGGCCTATGTGGCTTGGTTCAACAGACTCAGCTACTTGGTAGCAACAGAAATCTGTATGGTGAGTGCACTTTTTACAACCTTGTTTCTCCCCCTCTCTCATACGTCCACTGTAATTCTTGCCTATTTCATGTCCCTTATTTCCCTTAAGTATTTCACTCACACACTGTACCAATTGGCTGATGTATTTTCATCTTCCTTACAGCCGGTGAAGAAAAAGCACAGAGCTCGTGCCTTGGAGTTCTTTATAGACGTGGCGAGAGAATGCTTGAACATTGGCAACTTCAACTCTCTCATGGCTATCATCAGTAAGTCATACCACAATAGGACTTAGGACACACAAAATTGTAACTTCGTTCGTGCTACTATTCTATATAGTATCATGAGCATATTTAGTTCTGTATATTTCCAGTCTTGTCAGCAACAAAAATATGGATGCACCCAGCTGGCTTTAAAACGTTTTCAGTACATTTCAGTGCATTTCAGTGGTTTCAGTGGTTTCAGTGCTATGCAGTTGAACGCTCTGAACATCCATTCGCTCCTACTGTAAGTCACTCGATCGAATTGGAATTGACTGCAACCGCTCAATCCCTTCCTCCCTCCGCAGCCGGCATGAACATGAGTCCCGTGTCGAGACTGAAGAAGACCTGGAGCAAAGTCAACACAGACAAGTTCGACATCCTGGAGCACCAGATGGACCCCTCCAGTAACTTCAATAACTACCGCACTGCCTTACGTGGAGCCACGCAGAGGTCCATCACAGCACACAGCAACCAGGAGAAGATTGTCATTCCCTTCTTCAGCCTTCTTATCAAGGATATTTACTTCCTCAATGAAGGTTGTGCCAGCCGCTTACCCAGCGGGCACGTCAACTTTGAGGTGAGTCTTGACGCAATAACTGGCGATAAGATTGCTGATCTTTTCATTTGAAGTAGTTATGCATTAAATACCAATAGAAACGAAGCCAAATACACATTGGAAGGTAAAGGGTACGGATGAGATGTTGTTATTTTAACGTTTCCTGTTCATTTCAGAAACTGTGGGAGCTGGCGAAGCAGGTCAGTGAGTTCCTGGTGTGGCGCCAGGTGACGTGTCCGTTTGAAAGAGACCGGAAGATTCTGCAGTACCTGGTCACCACTCCGGTCTTCACAGAGGACGAGTTGCACCTGGCATCCTACGAGACGGAAGGTCCAGAGAACCACATGGAGAAAGACAATCGCAGGTCTCTCAGGTGTGTAAATCTGGACCGTTTCCTCCGGGTGCACAAACAAGCCGCCATTATGGGTTCGATACCCACGGACTGCTATTTCAGTAAACCTCCCTCCCTAATCGTTCCCACTGTCTTTGACTGAAATAAGGGGCGACATGTCAGAAAGTACATTCCTTTCACTTTCAATGATTCACAGATGTACGCGCAACTGCTTTTATCGAAATAACAGTTGGTATTTTGTTCCCTGTGTTTCAGGTCGTCTCTATTGCATAGAGAGCATCGGTGAGCAAGGGTCTACAAAGTTATGGGAGAAAGAACTTTTCAAAGCACGCCTCCTTCTATGCTTGAAGAACTAAAGATGTTGCCTCTCGCACTGTACTGACGGATGACTCATAAGTCTACCCACACACACACACACAGTGTTACTTATTTTTTTATACTGATGGGTCAAAATGGTTACTTGGATTTTCTAAGCTTTTTCCGGAGTCTTTCTATAGTGTAATGAGCTTGTTACTGGTTGGCTTGCTCTGTGTTCTTAGTATATATAAGCTTTTCATTTGTGTTGAGACTCTAAAATAGTATGTTTTGTATGTTTTTGTGTCATAAATGACTGACATATTTGTGATGACGCTGACAAGAAACAAAGCTTGAAAATCTCATGTTTGGTGAATATGACAGAATAGCCTGTGAATTTTTGTATCATTATTGGCCTATCTGTTTTGTTTACCTTGCAGCTATTCATTTTATACATTTTATTTCAGGCTGTGTATTATCTTGTTCTTTTCCACTACTTGGCTTTGTATCATGATTTTTTTTACTGTTTGGTCCACCCAATGTGTTACTTATCAGGGTACTCTGCATATAGATCTTATGTGAAATACGAGGTATATTTTTCTTTCCAAGAAAAATAAAATAAAATTGAAGCTCTACATTCTTTTCTTTTTTGAACTCTCTACAGAGCCATCTAGTGTTCACAACTAAGATTACTATCGAGCAACATTAACACCAAAACTATTGTCACGAATGTGAAAACAAGCTTTTATTGTAATACAATATAAAAAGAAATGTCACATTTGGAAGATTTAAGTGGGAAATCTAAATTGTTATTTCTAAGAAAGTAGTCATTTGAGCAGACTTAAGCATGTTTAAAAAAAAAACGAAACTGCGTTGTTAATGTAAATTACAAATGAACATTTGGTCATTAATATGACACATGAAAAACTTCAATCGAACTATAGATCAGAAGTCACTCATGCGTGAGAAGTCAAGTGTCGCGCGAGGTGATGGCGTTGTCTGAAAACCTCATTGCAGATGGGACACTTGAGCGGATCCCCTCTCTCCACGTTGTACTGACGTTTCATCCCAGAGCCTGACTCGGTGGCGTCCAGCGCCCTCTTGTGGTGAGACCTCATGTGCTGCACCAGGTCAGATGTGAGCCGAAAAGAGAAGTTGCACTTGGCACACCAGTTCTGAGCTGGCATGCAGAGGGGTGAGAGCCGTGGGACGGAAGGTGCCAGGAGCACTGGAGATGGGGGAACTTGGACCAGGTCCCTGTCTGGGTTTCTGGACCAGAGTGCTGCTGGGCTGTAAAGAGGGTGCCTCGGTTTTATGGAGATAGGTTTATGGAGATATGGAGATGGGTTTTGTCTATGGAGATAGGTTTTGTCAATGACTGATGGTTTAGCCCTGTCAAGCATCCGGGTAGTGTCGGGAAGGGAAACATAACGTGTAGCCGGGGAGAAGACACTTCGGTTTTCTGGGACAAAGATTTTGCTCTTTCCAGGCCTGCTGCTGATAATGTCAGTGGAAGGTTCCTCTAAGCACAACAAATTATTGGACAACTTATTTTTGGCTGGCCTACCTCTGGGCTGGTCCTTTTGGTTTTGTGGGTTGGCTGTGAGCAATTCAGTCTCTGATAACTTTAGCAACATTTGAGGTTGAGTGGTTCTCTCTTCAGGAAAGGCCTCTGAGAATCGATTGGGGAGCAAGTGACTGGAGACTGGGCTTAGTTGTTGAATCACGCTGAAGTTATCGTATCCTCTGTCCATTGGTTCCTGCTTCATTGTAGGAATCTGCGAGCTCTTCCTGTGCACTTCCACTTCCACACATTTCCTTTTGAGTGCACCAGCCGACCGGACTCCAGGAAAACTTGAACTATTTCCATTTTTCTCCATATCTCTGGCTAGATTGTGGAAGTCTGTTGTAGGTTTTCCATCCTGTGGATCGTTCTGTGGTTGGCCCATTTTGATAGCAGTCACGGGGTCAGGACTGTCATGAGTGATTTGGGGTTTGTCATTTCCAAGTTTTGTAAGGCTGCTTGGTTGTCTCAGGGTGCAGATGAATCTCCAATGGGCCAAAAGGGGGAACTCAGACTCAAACCGTTGGTCACAGTTTACACATTTGTATTGATCTGCACCTAGAAATGAAAATGGTTAAAGATGAATCTTGGGATATTTGTCCAATCATCCGCTGCAAATATTATTAGAATTTTACAAATGTTCTGACAAAACCTAGTAGCCTATTTTTTATTAATGGAATATGATGTAAATACCTTTGCCTGGTTGCATTGGTTTCAGTAGCAGAAGGTTGGAAAGTTCTTTCCCATACCAGACCAACAGTTCCTCTTCCTTCTGGATAGCCCTGAGTGCTCTAAAGAACAGTTGTCCATTCTTAACATAAGCCTCCAGGTTTTGTTCCTCCCTGCTCCGGGCTGACTGCACCAGCCGCAGCCACATCAGTCCACCGCAGCGGGTGTTGAGATCTGAAGTATCCACCTGTACAGACAAACATGGGTTTCTCTAACAAAATCAAGGATTTAACACACTGGAAGTCGCATAGCTACGATAAGTGTTCTTACCCTTAAAATGTACGAGGCAGTTCTTCTATCTAAAACCTTGAGAGCGATGAACGCGATGCTGTCTTGAACAGAGGTGTGCCTCAGATCACACGGTCCGAAAACTGCGTCTGGCAGAACCGCGCACGTAGTGTGGACGCGCGTAAAGATACCCGTTATCCATCTTTGCGCACATCTGGCCTCTGTGCTCCAAAAGAGTTTGCAGCGTAAATCTGCCACGAGGACATCCTGAAATGATATAGAATCAACATGGATAAAAAAATGTTAATTAAAATCAAATAATTCGTATTATTTCTTAGACGCCTACGACATAACCCGTGCGTAATACCGCTCTGATCTTAAAATCTGAAAAAGTACGTACCATCACAAACGTTGGTGTATGTATTTGGGCTGACCTGTTTTCTCTTATAAGGCGCCTGCGTCTTGTAGATATATAATAACTGGTGTGGGACTGCCCGACCAGAGGAGCTGGTTTTATAGTCGAGTAAATGTGCTCAAATGAGATCTGACAATCTCAGTCTCACTGTATTCTCATGGATGATGAGTGACATAATTGTCTGTGACAATCAGCGTGTCGGTGCATATAGATAAAGCATCTAAAGAGGTCACGGTATCAGGGCCAGTGAACGTAGAGGCCAATTTCAATTGGATATTGAATTCGTGACATTTAATAAATAGCACACAATACAATGTAGCCCGTTCTGGTGATGCGGGTTGTGTTCTGCATGGTTTCCTAGGCCCCGGGCTACCGCTGTGAACGACAGGGTGCGCTCTGTATATTTCTAAGCGATGCGCTTTTCTGTGTCCCTGGGGCATAAACACATCCTGGTACACTGACCGATCCCTTTAATGCCTAATGGCTCTACATTACACTGGCATCAACATTTGCTGAAGCGTCCAACCATCTTTTGGGTCCAAACTGTCGGGTTTTTTTGCAAGATTTTTTTTGCCTATATGTAAATTTCTATATTTCTTTTGTTGTTGAACTGAACATATCTTTTTTAATTAATAATGACCGGCTTAAGAACAAGAAAATAAAAAAATATTATAAATTAATAATAAAGACCTTAAGGAAATATGGATGCTAATAATTTAGCAAAATAAATATAGCCTAATAAATCTGTCTCCTTTATTTTGTGCTGGTGTACGAATTATATCCAGTATACGTTGTAGTTCAGTGGACATGACATTTGCTAAATCCGATATGATCTCCTTTCCAACAGTCACAAACATTTGTTTATGTCTGATTTCTGAGAGTAATCAGATTTAAAGACAAGAAGAAAAACCCATTTACATTAAATGTTGAACTTTTAGGTTATTATCATAAAACGCCAATAATGTTTTTATCATATGAGATTGGCACACCAATTGTTTCTGGAAGGTAATGGGTTTATTCAAAGATGCTATTAATTAAGATAGGCAGAAACGTGCTGGAGATATCACGAGGACGAGAAAAAAAAAAAATATATATATATATTATAAATTATAAATATGCCTAAGATTGTTACGCTCGTAACCGCGCATGCTCAGGGCATTGAATAGCTTCTTCTTTATGGAGTTCCATCAGCAACATGTGAAAATGGCAGACCACCCGAGCAAGTTCTTAGCGGCAATTAGATGGTTTAAGTATAAATGAGCTTTTAAAAGTCGCGATAGAGTGCGTCTGTCTGTTGCGCATGCGCAAATGAGTTCAGATAGGACCGTGTGGTATGGTGGCTGCAGTGAACGACACGCCCCAAACCGTGTTATTCTCTTAATTCAGAACAAAATGTGTTACCAACATGTGACAGGAAGGGTTAAGTAGTATTATCAAACATATACAGTAACATGGTGCGTAAATATAATCTCTGTTATTTTGTATTTCTTTGTTGGAAAATCAGAAATCAAGGCTTGAGACCTGTCTTATCGAGGCGAAGGAGCGAATGTTAGGTAGTTCACTGGGCTACAGTGTAATGTACAATATATTAGACATTACATTCATTTTTTTTCCAAGGCAATGATCATCAACGGACAGTGGATTGTATTTCTGCTCATCTTTCTCATGCACACATTATTTTGTAAAAGTGAAGAAACATCTTGCCATGGAGCGTTTGATATTTATTTTGTTTTAGATAGGTAAGTAATATGCCTGAAATTGAATGCAAGTTGTCTATGACATGCAATTGAGTAATGTTAGTTCATTTCTTCATGGTGAACTGTTATGTGATAACAACAACCTGTTGTTAAACAACTCTCGTCAAGCATTTTTTGGTGTTAACTTATGTGCAATAAATTTAATACACTCTGAGAGTACATTACGTATATACTAAAATGCCTCAAGTTCTATTTTAGTCTGTAGTCCTTGTACGGGTATGTTTGTTTTTGATTCAGGGAGTGTGTATAACTTCCTCTAGGTCTGGCAGTGTGCATGATAACTGGGGAGAGATCTATGAGTTTGTGGAGCAGCTTACCAACCGCTTCGTGAGGTAAGAGAATAAAGTAACACCGTCATGTGAAGCTCTGGTGAAAATAGTTTTTCTTTATTAAACACATCAACGCCCATCTACACTAGGGTCAAATGTACTGTATGAGTGAGATGGAAGTTTGGGACGAGATATAGTGAAGAAATTATTAACCACAGATACACATTGTTTACACAGTGGACAATCAATACAGAGACACTGTAGGTATCTTACTTATTTGAAAGTGGGGCGTCACGTTTTTAAGCAGAGGCCAATAGGCATTGGACAATATATATGTCCACTTTTGGATACAGCATGTGGACTTATTTTGAATTATAATGGTAGGGTACTAAGTTTAACTCAGACATTCAGAGGAAATGGCTGACCGGTGGCAACTGTGTAATTGTAATGTGGGTGTTCAAAATTAGCCCCAATGGGTGTAGGAAGGAAGGAAGGGATGAAGAAGACCCGCTTTAAAGGAAGTCTTCTAATTACTAAATCTAAGCAGTAATTACTAATGTGAACATTTTTTGCGTTGTGTTTTTCAATCCCATTTTTACTTGTTGTTTGTTCTTTCTCTGTTTTTTTATTTAGTCCAAGGATGAGAGTTTCCTACATAGTGTTCTCATCTAGATCGGAGGTGATTCTGCCACTGACAGGAGAAAGGTACAGACCTGACGCCCCCCCCCCACCCCTTGTGCCCACGCACACACACACACACACACACACACACACACACACACACACTTCTATCCATCTCCTTCTTCCTCTTGCTCCCCCCACTGTCTCGCTCTCAGAAAGTATCTTACATAATTTATGTTGAATAATTTACATCACTCAATAACTATGACAGCCAATCCAATCATATTTTCTTCAGATATGAAATAGATGAAGGCTTGAAAAAGTTACGTGATATCCGACCAGCCGGTGAAACGTACATGCACGAAGGCTTAAAATCGGTAAGCAATCGGTGTCCATCTTATTCCCTTGTTTGCCATTCCTTTATAGAAAGTGAAAGTCTGTTAGCATAGGCTCTTATCTAGAGCAACTTCATGCCGGTTTTCTGTGTCAATTATACCCTCATCACCTCATCTGTTGCTAGCACCATGGTTAACCAACCTAGCCTGTTACATAGGACTAGATATAAGGATGGGTTCCTTCTCCTTCCTGTAGGCTTCAGAGCAGATGAAGGCTCAGGTTACACGGTCCTCCAGCATCATCATAGCTCTGACTGATGGAAAACTGGAGATCTACCCATATGAGCTGACAGTGAAGGAGGTAACAGCATTATGCTAAAGAGAGATGTGCGACTAAAACATGCATGATTTTGAAGCATTTGTGGTACATGGATGTTCCGTGAATGCAGCAAACTTAGCCGTCCTCTTCTGTGTTGTTGAAGGCTAACACTGCCAGGGATTTTGGCGCTAGAGTCTACTGTGTTGGCGTGAAAGATTTTGACGAAAGCCAGGTATGAGCCATTTTAGGGTCACATTTTTGTTGTCTCGCCTTGCTAATCAATTGCGGGCTAAAAAACACTTGTATGTGCACCCACTGACAGTTCAAATGGTCAAACACAGTATTTGTTTCTATGAAATCTCCTCCGCACGCTGCCAAAAGGGCATCAGATACTTCTTGTCCCCGTCTAGTGACTGAGGGAACTCTTTTATGTTTGATAAACCCAGACGGAAATGTACTGTGGTAAACATTTTATTGGGAGACAAATTAAGGTAGCCTTTTTGTGATTAGATCTTCCGTCTGTTTCGGAGTGTATTGGCAGCGCGGACAGGAAGACATTTGTACTGTAATCATTTAATTGGGCTATGCCTGCCTTACTTCCTGTTCTAGTTTTGTTACATTTCGAATGAAGACCGGCAGAAAAACATAGTAGGAAGAGATGGGCAGTTGTAGATGAACCGATGTTTTGTAGTATCGTATGGTTCCTTCCTACACAGCTTGTGGACATTGCAGACAACAAAGATCAAGTGTTTCCAGTGCTTGCTGGATTTCATGCCCTGAAAACCATTGTGAATTCGGTGAGATAAAAATTATCACACAATAACCTATGAATAAATGTAGTTGCATGAGAAAGATTGGAGACTCTTCACCAAAGTGCATATAAAAAACGTCTCTGAAAAAAAGTTACACAAACTTTTACAGCAAATAAAATTAAAACTTGACATATTTCTCCAAATTGGAATGCACAGTTGCTTATTGAACAGAAATAATAAAACATTTTACATGGCATACAAAAGTCTGTAAGAAATCACATCTTGAAAATATTTGGATTTTAAGTTCCCTTACATTTCTTTTGGACACAACAGACGGTGGACATTGCAGGCAGTACGCATTTAGATATCTCATTATTTATTAAATTTGATCGCCTTCCCCATGCTTTGTGAGAGTCGATTATATATTTTTTCCTGATCAAGTGCTTAGAGACGCCCATGGTGGTTGAGAGTAAGGACAACGCCATGATTTTTCAATTAAATATTCTGCGAATAATTTCAACTGTGCATTATAATTTGGTTACTTATGTGAAGTTGAACTTTATTGACTGCAGAGGTTGGGCTAACTTTCACTCCAAAAATTCACAAAACATGTCATTTGCCCAACCAGTCGAATTAAACTGTACACAAAGACAACCATTGTCCATTAACGGCCATGAGTTACATCTTCTGGCAGATATTGAAGCAATCGTGCACAGAAATATTCACGGTGGAACCCTCCACTGTTTGCGTGAATGGTACGTGACTAAGTTAAAATCCATAAACGTATGACATTCGTCTAATGGTATTTAGTTGAAGCGTGTTTTCTGTTTGTGTCTAAATAATCGGGACATTTCTCTAATTCCAGAGTCCTTCAACATCGTCCTTAGAGGATACAACTTTGCCCGTGGAAGCAGTCTGGATGGAGTAATCTGCGTACTCACCGTCAACCAGAACACATACAGTTAGCGTCCTTGCTTTGTAGACAGGCTCAGGCCACTAGTTCGCATTACAATACAGACAAACAAACATATTTTTATTCATGCCTTTCTACACGATTCCTAGAATACTATTAGGACAACATAAAACACCCCGACTATTCCTTGCGGATGCCTACATTACAATAACGTATCAGTTGATGAGGCGTGTCCGAAAACCATGACCTTCGAATATACGCGAGAACTACTTCCTCAGGATTTTAAGATGGAAAGAGTTAGTTATAGCCACAATAATGGAATAATGAGCTCATGAAGTGAATGTTGGGTCTCACTTGTACTTAGCCGAATCTCGATGAACAATAAAACAGTGTCTCATTTGGTAGACAGAGATGTCTTATGTAGCAATGAAGCCGTGGCCATGTAACCGGTCGGCCCCATTGCTTAATATAGAACACGGCATACAGCGCGGCCTTCTCTGAAAGGGCCTGGAACTTGTCTCCTGCATAATCTCTCCCTCCCTCTCTGTCCCAGATGAGAGACCAAGTGTGGTTCAGGACGGCTATCTATTGTGTCCAGCACCGACGCTGCATGAAATCGGACAGTAAGTGCTCCACTCTGCTCCACTCCATTCTCTCCTCTCAGCACTTCCAGTAGGCCCCTAAATGGCCAGTGAGCTAATGAGCACTCTCGGTTGGCCAGATCAAAAGGACGTCATGTTGACTGTTTGGTTGCCATGGGAGCTGAACCGCACAGCTGTGGAGGACTAAATGCACTTCAACCATCTGGGATGGTTGGGGGGGGGGTGATTGGTCATCGCTTGATGAACGCAAACTGAACAACCTAATATAACACAAGTGCAAAAATAAAAGTTTGGTGCTTTTGGAGAATAGGTACTTTTCAGCTTCGTTGGCCTGTCAAGTTTTCTTATAGAATGTGAATGAGTTGCCTGACTGGATGAAGAGTGGATTAAAAGATCTCCAATTCCCTGATAACTTTTTACATTACGGGTGTGGAATGCAAATGAATTAAGGCCGGATTCTTTTTTTATTCACGCATTATATAGAAAACGTAGAAAATTGCAAAATATAGTTTTAATGTTAAATAACAGGTAAATACACGTTAAAACAAAACAGTGATTCTTTGTCTCGTCACGTTCCAGGAACCCCTTGTGGTTGGTCAGGCACTTGTGATTGTTGACCGATAAATGCGTTCACCTCCATTGCGTATGCTGCCGTAAACGTCCTGGTCCAATGTGCGGTGTGGCAAAAAGCAGAATGGCTTGACAAGCTTTCAAGGACAATACTTGATCATAGACTCTCTGGTGTTGAGTTGAAACCGGCAGCATGTAGCAAGTAGTTAGAGCCAGTAACCGAAAGGTTGCTAGAACGAATCCCTGTGCTAGCAAGGTGTAAGTATGTCATTCGGATGCAGTTGTTTGTCAAAATAAGTACGTCCGAATATTGTATGAAGAGGAAATAAGAAATGTGTTGGTTAGAGCAGTATTTACTTATAGATAGAAACACCTTTGGCAGCAAGTATTTGTGGGTAAGGCTTTACCAGCTATGCCCATTCTTCTGGGTCAACAGTAACATTCAAGTCTTGCCAAATAGTCGTAATGAGCTTGAGATCTTGGCTGTGACCGGTCCCTTCCAGGACACTCAGATTCTGTTTTATAAAACACTCCAGTGTAACGCTGGCTGTGTTTAGGACGTTGTCTTGCTATAAGGTAATTATCTGCCGTCTTAATGGAGGATTCTTCTCCATGCACGTTATCCTTTCAAAACAAATCCTTCTCCAAAACATGTTTCTGTCATCAGCAATGATTTGGAGTAAGATGATGTTGGCTTTGCAGCAACTTCTATATATTGCAGTTCTTTGTGGACTATCTGCATATTAATTAACTTATGGACAGTTTCTTCCATCCTGGCCTTGGATGTTTGGAGCTCCTTTGGAATTGCATCTTGTTCTCGTGGTGTTTACTTAGTGGCTTTTACAGAACTTTCTCTTGTACTTGTTTTGAAACCTCTTTTTTTCTCCAATGTGTTTGTATACATGGATGAGTGTCAACATTATGTCTAATATGCTGTTGGTCTTCAGCGTAACGGCAAAACAGCTTCGACATGCGGATCCTTGAATGTATCCAGTGGTATCTGACACCAAGACATTATGTCTAATATGAATGTATCCAGTGGTATCTGACACCAAGACATTATGTCTAATATGTATGTATCCAGTGGTATCTGGCACCAAGACATTATGTCTAATATGAATGTATCCAGTGGTATCTGACACCAAGACATTATGTCTAATATGAATGTATCCAGTGGTATCTGGCACCAAGACATTATGTCTAATATGAATGTATCCAGTGGTATCTGACACCAAGACATTATGTCTAATATGAATGTATCCAGTGGTATCTGACACCAAGACATTATGTCCAATATGAATGTATCCAGTGGTATCTGACACCAAGACATTATGTCTAATATGAATGTATCCAGTGGTATCTGACACCAAGACATTATGTCCAATATGAATGTATCCAGTGGTATCTGACACCAAGACATTATGTCCAATATGAATGTATCCAGTGGTATCTGACTCCAAGACATTATGTCTAATATGAATGTATCCAGTGGTATCTGACACCAAGACATTATGTCTAATATGAATGTATCCAGTGGTATCTGACACCAAGACATTATGTCTAATATGAATGTATCCAGTGGTATCTGACACCAAGACATTATGTCCAATATGAATGTATCCAGTGGTATCTGACACCAAGACATTATGTCCAATATGAATGTATCCAGTGGTATCTGACTCCAAGACATTATGTCTAATATGAATGTATCCAGTGGTATCTGACACCAAGACATTATGTCTAATATGAATGTATCCAGTGGTATCTGACACAAGACATTATGTCTAATATGAATGTATCCAGTGGTATCTGACACCAAGACATTATGTCTAATATGAATGTATCCAGTGGTATCTGACACCAAGACATTATGTCTAATATGAATGTATCCAGTGGTATCTGACACCAAGACATTAGCAGCAGATCCTTTAAGTCCTGTAAGTTGTGAGTTGGAGTCGCTGTGGATCGGACGTGTTGGTCGATTACATTCCACAGATGCTCAATGGGAACTGTCTGTAAAAATGTTAAGGCCTGTGTCAAATTGAGATCCACATGAAAGCCCAGACCCAGGGTTTCACAGCAAAACAATTCCCAGAGCATCAAACTCTCTCCACCTGCTTGTTGATTTCTCACAGTGCATCACTTTCGCAGGTAAACGGTACACATGTATCTGGTCGGCCACATGATGTGAAAGATAACGGGGCTGATCGGCCCAGGCGATCGGTTAGGGGTTTGTACCTCCTTTGTACCTCCTCAGTAGGTACTCACCACTGCTGACTGGACCCACACATCAGCGACTTGCTGTTTCAGAGATGCTCTGACCTAGTGGTCTAGCCATAACAATTTGGACCTCAGGTTCACTCCTGCCCATTTCTCCTGCATCCAAAACATTCAGAACAACAGTTGATTGTTGGCTTTTTATTGTATCCACCCAGACCTTAACACGTTTCCTCGTTGGGAGATGATCAAATGTATTTGCTTAACCTGTGAGTGGTGATAATGTTCTTTCTGTTCTCTGCCATACACCGGGCCTTCCAGGTTTTAATCTGAGATCATGAGGTTAGACTCTATTATGTATTATGTGAAACCCAATATTATTCTGAATTGGCTGCATTACAACTAGACTTGGAATAGTTACAACACGTATGCAATCAGTTTAAGTTTTGTACCTGTAGTTGAAAAACAAGAAGATATTTCTTTCCCCAACTAAAAAATAACATAATACTTTGTCAGTGTCAGGAAATCACCACCACAACACTGCATTATGGGTAAAGGTTCATGGGGGGCCTGGCTCACTGTTATTGAAACAGTTCAGTGCAGGAAAATGTGATCTGTGAGACTTTGTCACCCCGTGTTAGCTTTCATCCTGCCCACCAGCATGCCTGTTTGTTATGGCACAGTGCCCTGGCATTTCAACAGTTGGTATGCGATCTGACAGGCCAATACTCAAACAAAGTTTGACCTAGTTTGTTACTCTCGGTGTCTCTCTCCCTCCTAACTGACTTTCTCTCCCGCACAAAAGAATAACAAACAGTTTTAACCATGTGCCATCTTCCTCTCAATAGGTCCATGGATGTACTGATCAGCTTGAACAATGGCCAGTCTTACATCTCGAGCCCGTTTACTATATATGCTACAGCCTGTGTGAGTCTCAGTAACAGCAAATCTATTCAAAGTTGATCTATAACAACATGACTGTCGTATACATTTATTCGACAAATATTGTCTTTGCTGTGGCTTATTTGACCATCTCTTCGGATGCAGTCTGACGGGATGGTGGTGCTGGCGGTGATTTTAATTCTTCTTCTGCTACTTGGTCTGGCTCTGCTGTGGTGGTTTTGGCCTCTCTGCTGTACAATTGTGAGTGTGTTTACCCACCAGTCCGACCCACTGTACTTTCCTTTGGCACACACGTTCAAGGTTATCCGACGCAGTGTATATTGTCTGTTAATGTGTCTACAGGCACACATTTTTTGTGTTTGTGCCTTAGAACTGTATGCATGTACAGAACTGTGCAAAGCTTTCAGCCAGACGTGGAGAAAAAAACACTGTAAAAAAAAAAAAAAAAAAAAAAAGTCGACATGTTAACCGTTGTTATTCATCAATTAACAAAATACAAAGCGAGTAAACAGACAATAAATCTATATCAATTCAATATTTGGTGTAACCTGCCTAAAAAAGCCCCTGCTGCCATTTTCTGCGCCCCAGAAAGTACAAAAAACGGATACAGCATGATGTAAAATGTCAGAGAAGAATTCAAAGGGGTGTAGACTTTCTACTAGGACTGTAATATTACAGTGTGCTGAGATATAATTCAGTACATACAGTAGTTGGCCCATTGTTGGCGTATCGTTCCTGAATGTATCTGTATGTGTATGGGTGTTACAGGTGATTAAGGACCCCCCGCCCCGTCGCCCACCTCCTCCACCTCCAGTCCCTGTGAGTCGACCGTTTGCTTCGTCATGTTGTGATCTTGCTCTTCACATGGTTAGAGAGCACTAACACCCCTGAAACAACTTGTTTCAGGAACCAGAAGTGGACCCTCTACCCAAGAGGTCGTGGCCCATGGTGGACGTGTCCTACTACGGAGGACGGGGAATCGGTGGAATGAAACGCATGGAGGTACTCGTGAATGAAACGCGTGGGGGTACTCGTGAATGAAACGTGTGAAGGTACTCGTGAATGAAACACGTGGGGGTACTCATGAATGAAACGTGTGGAGGTACTCGTGAATGAAACACGTGGGGGTACTCGTGAATGAAACACGTGGGGGTACTCGTGAATGAAACACGTGGGGGTACTCGTGAATGAAACGCGTGGAGGTACTCGTGAATGAAACGCGTGGAGGTAGTCGTGAATGAAACGCGTGGAGGTAGTCGTGAACGAAACGCGTGGATGTACTCGTGAATGAAACGCGTGGAGGTACTCATGAATGAGAGGAGCCCCTTTCATATCTTCATGGCTTTTCCTACTTTGTGTTGACGGGGAGTTGTGTTACATCAGTTAGAATGGCGTTAGAATAAACATCCTCAATATTTTGTGCATAACCATCGTACAACTTTAAATTAACCGTATTATAGAACATTCAGAAAAAAGGAATGATAGGATTTCTTGATGTTAATCTGTGCAATAGGTTCGTTGGGGTGAGAAAGGTTCCACTGAGGAAGGTGCGAGACTAGATAAACCCAAGAACGCGGTGGTGACAATGGTGGAAGAGGAAGTGAAACAACCTATCATAAGAAAACCCGTGCCTCAGATACCAGCCCCTACCTATCACATTCCAGAACAGTCCAAATGGTACACGCCCATTAAGGTTAGTCATCATAGCATTATTCAATTCTCCAACACAGCTGTGCAACATTTGATCAATGTTTTTCTTCTAAAGAAATCCAGATTGGGGTCTGACCTGACGAGTTAATTTGTTTCATTAATTGTTATACGACTAAATAGCATTGTTGTGCGGATTGAATACACCCCACGCTTTTTGAGCTACACGGACAATGTGTTTCAATCAGTAGCTCATTTGATAGTCTGTATTTACACATGTAAAGGTACATTTGAACTCGAGTTAAACTGGCGTCATCGTTGAAAATTAAAAACAATTCACCCTCAGGGACGTTTTGATGCGCTGGTGGCGTTACTCCGGCGACAGTATGATCGAGTTGCTGTTATGAGACCAACAGGCCACGACCAGGTGAGATGCCTCCGTTTACTTCAAATGTTAAACTTTCCCAAAATTTACTGAACAGGCTTGTGTGATTAAACAAACTCATGAACACAGAAAGATGTAAGGAAGAGACAGTCAGTCAGAGCTTCAGTATTTCTCTGCTGCTTGGTCAACGTTGCCCAGTTCACGCAAGTCAGTAACTGTGTCTAGCTTATTATTGTTCTTACGGACAGGCTCACCAGGGGTGAGGGGCGCAGTGGGAGAAGACGGACATGACAGGTCAGTTAGATTTGTCCACTGGGAGAGGAGGTGACAGCTTTAGCCATTAACTGTCCCCACGTGCACATCATGTGTGGGCTGGTTGGGGGTGGCGAGATGGAGAGAGATGAGCTATGTGGATATGTAAGCCTGTTTCGACTGCTGAAAAATATCTCTCACACACACACACACAATGCCCATTATCACCGGGATGCTATCGACCTCTGATCTGTCACTGTCACAGCCCAGACCAGCACGAAGAAGATAACGAGCAGAGCAGGGCTAATTGTAAATGAGAATAGGGAGCTGATGGAATGGGGGCGAGGGTGACGGGGGGACAGGGGGGGAGGGCTGGGGGGCGCAAATGAGGGGCACCGTCTGACCTCTGTCCTCTTCAACTTTCTTTCTCTGGCCATATTTTCTCTTGCATGGGGTTAATTAAGACGCCAGGACAATTCCGTACATTGCCTTGTCATTAACGTAGGTAATGGGGCCGCTGGTTCAAACACAAGACTTTGGAATACAGGTATTAATATTTCGCACCCCCTGGGGCTGAAGCCCTGGATAAGCAAGCCCGCGACCACTCTAAGCCTGGTGGAAAGATAGCCGGGCTGAGAACGGTGCAGTGTCAAAAGGCCTGTACATAATAACAAACTCGCTAAATCGTCTTTGACGGAACATTAGCAGTGGACTCTGGTGAACGGTTAAAGGAGAGCTGGTACCGACTCCGTACTCGCCTGGCCTGTCCAATGATGACCCTCTGATTCAACACAATGAGTAAGTCTGTCTGTTCTGCCAGTTATACTCTCGCGCTTGATTGGGTTTATGGGCAAATAGCTAGGTCGCGACAACGCCACCCCCCGCCCTCCCTTCTCCGTCTCCTCCTCACCCATTAAATCCGGCCGGCTGGCTCAATTGAGTTCAATTATGACAAATTATTGTAAATGTCAACTCCACACAGTGTTGTCAAAGCAATTTCCCCGATGACAATATCCAATAGGTACACAGTGACTCCATTAGGGCGCATGTTTTGCATTGGATGTGCAGATCATTTATCCGAAATCCATGAATCCTTATATGGCATTTGCTAATGGCTACACTGTAACATTGAGGAGAGCCGGTTTGATGTGGTCGCTTGTGCTAATTTCATACCAGCGGAGAGCAGGTCTGAGCAATGAGTGGATGAAGGGAGCGAAAATATTGCACATGTTCTACGTTGTTCATGAGAATTATTCTGACGTATGAAGAGCGTGGGGAGGGGCTCCTGCTTTTGTCGATGTATTCACACCCTCTGGACTTCCTCCACAATGTCTCGTTTATAACCACAGTACCACATGCGGGATATTTAACTACCGCAGTACCACATCGCACTGTTCATGTGTCTTTTAAAACTGGGTGTTCCAAATGCTGCAGCTATGGGTCAGAACAAATCCCTTGTATGTGTTAACGGACTTGGCAAATAAACCTTGTTCCGATTTTGATAATGAGGGATTGCAAAAAAAGCGATTTGAGACTTTTTGTCCAATTTATTGAATATGAAATGATGAAATATAGCATGTGCGTCATTCAGAACCTTTGTGCTCCAATGAATTCTGTGTACTTTAATTTTCCTCCAAATGGAGCCCGCTTGTGGCGATTGACTGTACAGGATTTAGAAAGGTACATGAACAGTTCAATGTAAGATCCTACACTTAACATTGCATGTCAAAAGAAAGCCAGGAAGTCTAAGGAACTCGAAGCAGACCTCTGTGTGTCAAAGCATAGATCCGGGGAAGGTTCAATAATGTGGTTCTAGCATTAAACGTTCCCTGGCAGCTCAAAGAAAGAGTTCCTCTGCAGAGATGTAAGAAGGAAACCCTTCTCTGCAGCACTCCATCTCTTGTCTGATTTAGACAAGGTATCGCCTAATTGCTGGCTAATGCCATCCCAGTGGTGAAGTATGGTGATGGGAGTATCATGCTATAGAGATGCTTCGCAGCAACAGGGACTAGAAGACATGTCATGGTTGAGAGTTTCTATGAAGAAGAATTAATGAAACTGACCAAATCCATGAGTTTATAGCTGCCGAGAAGAATAAAAGCTGAGATTGCTGCTCATGGTGTTTCTACATAGTGCTGTATATAAAGTGTAATATATAAAAATATTATATATTAAGTTGAACAAACTTTTAAAAACATGTTTTGCTTTGTCATCATTGTTGTTGGTAGACTGATGGTAAATGTAAAATAATTGATAAATCATGTCTATAACATCAAAATGTGGAGAAATTGAATTCCTTCTAAAGGGCCTTTAACATTAGGCATTTTCTGTAGTATGCTAATGTGTATTTAAGCTTGTACCTACCCGGTACAGTAAAAGGTAAAGGATTAGTAGCTAAGAAATTAACAGCTTTTTGTTTTGTTTCAGGGACGCTGTATGAATTTCACCCGGGTTCCCCATAATTAGATCGAACACTCAATCATCTTTGGACAATGGATCAGAACACTATGAACAACGTGCCTTAACAATATCAATTTGTCTCACTTTGGACAAATAGTTTGCTTTTATTCCAGTTGTTCATACATGTATGTAAAATCGGCAACATTCAACAATGAGCGAGAGATATAGCATAGTATATTTTGGGCGCTGTTAATTACATTCAAATCACTTCTACATTTCTTAACAGCACTGAACTAATTTGCTCCCAACCAGTCTAACTAACAACTAAAAACCAACATCGTAACCTGCAAGTCATAAAAAGTGATGAAATTAATTAATTGTTTGGGATTGTGAACTGCACATCGTTTGTGTAAAATTACTTATTAACCCCAAAGTTTCAAAAGATAACCACTACGAATGTCTTTTTTTAACATTACTGGAAAGGTTTGTAAGATGCTTGTTTTTTGTATTCATAGAAAAAGTTATTTATACCAATACAGTTAACTCTCAACTTAAAATTTGGGAGAACACTCATTGAATTCCTAAAATTTTAACACTGTGTGTTTTTGGGGTTTGTGTATGTGTGTGTGTGAGTTTCTTGACAATAATATGTTTCTAAACTGGTTCAATCAGGAATGCTGACAAATGGGGACTTTTTGGCATGATTTGGAAGAACATTTTAGGGCAGAAGTTACACTTGGAGCTATAATTTGTCTACGGATTACGTATTACCAAGTAGGTTTAGGGTCAGGGTTTGTTAATAGGGTTAGGTTAAGTTTAGGCATGATTGTTAGGTTATTGAGGCTAAGATAAGGTTGAGGTTATGGTTAAGAGTTATGGCAAGGCTTGGAGTTAGGATTAGTAAAAGCAAGGGCAATACACTGGGTTCCTTATTTAGGTAACTAAGCAACCATATGTGTGTGCTATCTGCACGTGTTTAACTTCAAACGCATTGACAGGAGGAAGTAGTCATTCTTGAACATTGGGAGAATTAATAGTGGTGTAAAACAGGGACTTTTAAATTTGTTCATTTCGTTTTTTGTTTCGTCATCAATTAAATAATTCAAGCATTATGCCTCTTCCCTGCATTTTATATTCAGCCGACTATAAAAAAGTTTAAGTGCAACATTTAAACTCATGATTTTTTACTTGTGATTTCCCTAAATTGATTGACAGCGCAACTTGCTATACTATGCTTATATCACCCCATTATCTATTGTCGGAGTCATAAATCATGTGTAGGCTATCCATAGACAATGTGGTAGGAATTAACTGTGCCCTGTGGTCTTTTTTCTTTTTTTACAATGAAGTGTAACGCCTTTTGCCTTTTCTACTCAAGCTTTGTTGTTTCAAATGTGGTATTGTAAATATTTTTTTCAGTATGCTGTGAAAAGATTGTACTACTATAAAAACCACTTACAATCCAAAACCAAAATGGTAAAAAATTATTCTCAAACTGTCCTAATTAAAATGTTTGCACTACTGCTTCGGATAAACGTCTGTTCGAGTGCATAAGGGGCAGACGAGTAGAACTCGAAATGTAATACAAAGAAAAAACACATACTATGAAAATGTATTAATCCAAAATATTTGAAATTACAGACATAAAAAATATGCGTGCAATTATTTCTCACTTGCTCAGTTATACAATATATAGCTGGAATTCTTTTAATTTCTCCTACAATATCTGCGTCATTGCAATCATTTTGAACACATTCACATGGGCTATAAAACAAGATTTCCTTCTGATCAGGTCATTGATACAGACTTCATAGAAACCGCTGTTCATAAAATGTTATTTTAGTCAGGCAGTTTTTAAAGTGCTTAGGATGGGGCCCTTGATAACTTCGGTCGCATGATCTTTGAACGCTGGTTTTGTTTATGTCGGTTCATGCACTCGCAGTGTCGGCTAGCGTAAGCTGCTTGGCTAGCCGGCTGCTTCACCACTACTAGTGTGTAGTGGAATTGGTTTACAGTGGCATTAACTATGAATAAAAATAATTATATATTAAAGACAAATGGTCTAACCAGCTAGATGACACCGCGTAGAAATTGATGGCATCATACAAACAACAGGTAATTGTATCTCTGCATTATCTCTTCTGCATGCTAGCTTGCTTTTATTAGCATAACATGCCAAACTAAATTATTTACTACGTATATATTTGATAAGTCGCTTTTTTGATGCAATTCATAACAATACAATAGCTATTAATTCTAGCCAAAGCCTGTTGATTTGCTGATGTTCAGTCATATTACTTTCACATCCTCTTTTGTAAATCGTATCCATCCGCAGTGGTCAATTTGTTGTGGACGTAAAGTAGACCTGGCAACATCTATCAACTTTGTTATGGGCAGTGAAAGTGTACACTCTATACCTTATTAACTATACAAACATATTAACTATACAACCGAAGTTAGAGGAGGGATTCGTATGACAAATTCTCAGATGCTCAGAATAAATATTTGAACTCATCAAAATGTGTAGTTTCACATAACAGTTAGTATCATTGCTACTGCCCTTATGTATTTCCAAATAAATGAAGTATTGTTTTTGACCAAATGCATATGGGAAAGTGACCTATGTCCACTGTCAACATCTACAATACAATCACTTACTGCTACGTACACCCACATCTGTACAGTATCTGAATGAACCACTACTGGAATTTTGGTAGGGACTCTCATTTGAAATACATGGTGGTCGTGACAGCATTAATGATAGTAGTTGCTCTCTCACATTATTATTTAGCGAATACGGTAACAAATTTATTTTTGACAAAATGAAACTTCTGAGCATCAGAGAACATGTAAAAAATCATCTTGTTTCAGTAAAGATACAGACTACAGAGGCATTGTCATGCAATTACCTGACCCTTTTGTGTGTCCATTTAAATTTTCAGCCTTAACACTGTGCCATACTATGACATCTGATGTTCCAAAATGCATTATAAACCCCTCAAGTTGCACAAGAGCACCCACTACATTGAACTGGGAAGATACCAGTACTGGCCAGTTCTGGTGCCCCGGGGAATCCGCCTGTACACATTCGAACAGATTCCTGTATTCTTAAAAGAAAATCCATACATTACAGATGGATACAGAGCACACCTACCATCAAAACTCTGTTTAAAAAGGTAGGCCTGTGTAAAAATAAAATGTCTAGGGGGAACAGTCTGTCAGCTGAAAATCCCCTTTGCTCTGGACTCGATTCTCTGCTTGTACCTGGCTCTGATCCACCAGATTCTTCCCTGTCTAAGACTTTAATATATTGCCATCATTATTGCCGAATATGACGTATCAAATGACATTGTGGTTTTAAAACAAAAAGGGATACATGAGCAGCACATCCAACATAAAAACAAAGGACTAAATGGCAAAGCTGTGAACCTATTTAGAGCCATTTTTTAGCAGCATATACAGATCAACAACTCATGTAAATCTTGCAGAAGAGACAGAGAACCATTTATCATTTAGACTGGCTAGATGAATGGTCCTCCTTCCAGCCTATTGGTGATCTCATCTAATGTTACCATGGCACCAGACAGTTGTGTAACTAACTGCACTAGTAACAGTAGCCGTGACACTAGCAAAAAGCCATCTATAACTTAGCCATCACAATTCAATCCAATATCAGTTGTTAGCCAATATCAGTTGTTAGCCAATATCAGTTGTCAAGCAATATCAGTTGTCAAGCAATATCAGTTGTTAGCCAATATCAGTTGTCAAGCAATATCAGTTGTCAAGCAATATCAACGTATACTGCCATTCCAGGTGTACAGGGTAACTACAGCTAAAATACCTGTAATCCAAAATATGCGTAGAATATCATATGACCATAAACACAAAACACCACTCGCTGCTTGGACTCATGTACAGTATGTTTTCTTAGGCTAACAGGGAACTTAGTCGCCAGCGACATGGACACTCAAAAAAGAGTGGGTGGGTGTTAAGTATGGCTGCTGATTGGTGGAAGTCATTCAAGAATGCTGATTGGTGGTGGTTGGGAGCGCTTTCATACACAGCAGATATACTTTTGTTGTGAAAAAAGTTGTGTACACTGAATTTACTGAAGTTTGTTTACATTCAAGTAATTTAGCCGACGTTCTTATGCAGACGCCGTAGAGTACTAAGTGCATACATTTGAGCATTTTTACAGAATAATTTTACGTTGAGGTACAGTCATGGCCAGTTATTTTGTAGCCCTGGTCCCAGATCTGTAATGTTCTGGCAACACTCATGAATGATGTTAGCTTTAACATTGATAATAGGAGTTGAAAAGATGTCATAAACACGTGAAATCTGACTTTTTGTTGAAGGATTCTTGTTTTGTTTTTGCCACCTTTTTAGTATTTTCATCCTGTCCAATGAGACGATCAACATATGGAGTCACCTGCTGGGGTTTCTGCTCTTCTTCTTACTGGGGGTGAATGACATGTGTGCAGTGCTGCCCGCTTCAGGTGCCAACAGAGAGGACTATGTAATCTACTTCATAGGACTGTTTTGCTTCCAGGTGTGTGTTCGCATCTGCAAAGAAACCAGACAGAAGGAACTTCTGAAAAAAATCTTCACATAGTTTTTCGTCCCGCCTACAGGTGTGTATGCTGTGCTCGGTGGGGTATCACCTGTTCTCTTGCCACCGCTCGGAGAAGACGTGTCGCCGCTGGTTGGCACTGGATTACGCCGGAATCTGTGTTGGAATCCTTGGCTGTTACGTTCCTGGGGTCTTCTATGCCTTTTACTGCAGTATTGTACGGATTATACAATATTTATATATGTAACCTGCCCTTTCATTTATTTTGTACCAATACTGACATATCAGTTTGGGCTATGAGAAATGTACAAATGTGTGGGTCACTATGAATATACAGTATAGCTGTATAATGTATAATGTTACTATTTCTGGGACATTTTATGCCTGGACACAGATGTGGTGAGAGATGGGGATTGAGAGGTTTGGCAGCTGTTAATGTGCACTTTTGGCAGCATATTTGTCTACTGGACTAGCTTTACCAACCACCATTCTCTCCCATCCAGTTCTGGAGACAGGTGTACCTGGTGACGGTGCTGGCGTTGATATTGGCTGTGTTCTTGGCTCAGATCCACCCCGATTACCACTCTAGTGAGTGGCGCCACCAGCGGACCGCCATCTTCTGCTGCGTGGCTTGTTACGGGGTCGTCCCAGCCATCCACTGGGTCTGGTTTAATGGAGGCTTCAGCTCTACAGTCGTCCAGGTGAGGCAAACGATTCCTGATCCATAACTTGACGTGTCTCATTAATATGGGAAGAAAACACATTCTTAACCCAATCATTTTGTCAGTAATAAGTATTTCAGTTATGCCCCGGTCAGTCATTATGTTCCTCTAATAGCCTTCTTTGTGGGGTTTCAGTTGTTCCTGCCTCGTGTGATAGTGATGTATTTGATAGCTGGGGCAGCGTTCCTCATCTACGTCTCTAAGATCCCAGAACGCTACTTCCCAGGTGAGATTTCTTATAATTTCTTTACTTGTTTCATTTTTCATATAGTTGACTTAATTCTTAGACATGCGTTTTGAACAACATTGTTCACGCTTCATCGAGCTGTACTCAATCGCGAAACTGAAAAAAATTCAATATTGCGGGAGACTGCAATATTAATAGAGAACACTAGAGGGCTATGACCTAATCTGCCAACCCTATCCCAAAGAAAAGCTGGTAGAAGCCAAACAAACATGGAAAAACAAAAATGCATTGCTATTAAACGTATTATATTAATATTTAATACATCTAACATGTTTATTGACCAACAAGCACTACGGATACAAAGATTGCCACAAAATTCTTTAATGTGTTTATAATTTTTTATGTAGTATCGTCACTATTACTTTTAATACTTTTAATATGTTGCAAGTACTTGTGCAATTATGTAGGACTGCTAACCAAAAATGTTTTGGAAAGGTCTAACATCTTAACTGTAACATATTCTGTGGATGAAAAGTGTGTGGTCTAGGTAGGACATTATCTGTCTAGCTGGAAAAGCTGTCCAGAAAGGTTTTAGAAAGGACTAGCAAGTCTTTATCATGTCATTATTTATTATCTTTTAAAAAAGTCCAATATAATTTTTGGGAGAAAAGCACATTACTTGCCAAGTTAACAATCACTGATAAAAGAGTATAGACCTTTGTTGCTTTAAGGAAAAAGGTAATCGCACAAATTTACGCGGCCTTGTGATTCCCTCGAAACAGAATACAGAATGATTACAAAACATTGTCAAGCACATCATTCTAGCGCAGTACGTTGGTCAACTTGTGTTTTGCCAATGGTATAGACACTGTCTTACGACATTCCAATAATAAAAAAACAAAGCTGAAAACACTGATTAATCTTCGAGGTGATGTTCTGATGACCTTCTGATGCCTTTGGACTTCCACAGGTCAGCTGAACTACGTAGGCGCCAGTCACCAGGTGTGGCATGTCCTGGTAGTTTTTATGCTTTACTGGTGGCACCAGACGGCAGTGTATATAATGAACTTCCGGCACAGCCAGCCCTGCCCGCCTCTCTACACCAGCAGTGGCTAGAGCTTCATGGACTGGCTCAGACAGAAATAATCGACTGTATTGCTGCCGCTTAACGGAAATCATGCTACATCCCTGTATATTTACACAGAGAGAGAGCGTGTGTGTGTGTGTGTGGGTCTGCCTTGTCTTTGACTGTATCCCTTCCACTAAGATCTAGAAGCCTATGCGTATAAGCCTATGTGCTAGTTGCAGCTTGTTTCCCCTAAAAAAACAATTCCCAAATGTTGTGATATTTTGCTCATGGTTGAGATTCTGCTTTGTAGCAGCAACACCAGACTCGGTGTTTAAATATGCGTTTTCCAAAGCACTAATTTCATACTGGTTCTTTTCACACGGCTTAATCAGAAAAGTCTACACTGTTAAACATTGAGAATATGCCCATACTGTGTGAATTTTTCACTTTGCGGGAAAAGCACTTATCGAAATGCTGCCTTTGGCACATGTGACCTTACAAGGGTTATGTGCAATGTAGACTGTCCTATGGTACTGAACAGACAAGAGCCTTTGTGATGAATTCATTTTTTCCCAGAGTGGTTTTATCTTACTGGATTCATGAATACTTGAATTGTGTTTCTTCAGATTTTTGTTGTGTGTTATTGATTCCAGAACAAATCTTAGGGCATTATGGTGGGTTTACTTTGGCATGGGCTACATGCGTTGCTCTGTCTTGCTATAAGCATTTTGTATTGGTGATGTTTCCTCTGCTACACCAGATGAAAAACAACCCAAAATAGAATATTCATATTTATTACTATCCCAGAATGGTCTAAAATTATCAAAATCCACTTACCTGTGACAATGGGTTGAAAAACATGAGTGCCCATTGTCTCCACTTTAGGGGTAATCATTTTTGTATATTATTATGAACTTGAATTACTGCATGCGTTGCAAAGATGCACACACCTCTTGCCATTCGCCTTATTAGTAAAATGTTTTTAGGTGTGCCATATTCTAATGTGTAATTACTGTATTATTTTACCTCATTTGTTTTTCATTCATTTTCGCATTGTTGGTGAACTTTTATTATGAATGCTGGTACAAACTAAAGGGGACACTTTTATCTGTAATACTGTGAAATAAAATACTGTAAGAAAAATTGTTGTTGATTTTCTTTGACAAATTATTCTAATAGGCATGACCATAAACATGATTCTGATTTATCGTGTAAGTTGACTTTCAAGTCTCCTTATTCTCATACTTGACATGCTTCTTTTCTTTCATTCGAACAAATGTCGACCTGAGTAATGTTTTGGCTTAATGATTTAAGAACGATTTCGGCATAATTCCTTTTTCTAATCACATTTAACAATCTGACCTGCCATCGTGAAATTTAACAACTATAACCTACCTACAGACATTGTTATGGATATAAACTGCCACAACGGTAATCTGGTAAATATGATATCACATTAAAGGTCAATAAGGTAAAAGTGTTTTCCTGTTTAAATAGAAATTCAGTTGGCTAGGGTCTTCGATGCCGGGTAGACGGAGATACTGCTACCACTGACTTCAGTTGTGAGACTCTTGTACAAGCATTATCATAAAGCTATGTTTAAGCATTTAAAAAAAATTAACTAATGCGTCAACAATTTCCAAACATAGTCAAACTCCAAAACTGTAATTAGACTCCAACTCCATGACTATTTAGAGAATGCCAGAAAGAAAGCCTCTACTTTCATCCAATCTGGAACGTAAGCACCTGGAGGTTGCTAAAAGTAATTTAGTTGGGACTAGGTTCTATGATTTGAGGTTTTGAAAAAAAAATAAAACCAAAAACAGGGCTTGGTGTAAAAAAAAGCCTTGGTCATTCAGAGAATATAATACAGACTATAAAGTATGGTGGTGGGTCTGTAATGTTGTGGGTATTTCTTCCTTCAACATACCCTGAGTACTGGAAGAATTTTGACCAATGCCTGTCTGCTTTTGCTAGGAAGCTAAAACTATGTTGCCTGTGGATCTTCCAGCAAAACAGAAATCCTAGCATCCACATACACAAGAAAATGGTTCACTTAGGCATGTGCAATGGCCGTCACATTCCCCAGACCTAAAACATGTGAGATGTGCTGAAGAGGTCCACACGCAAATATATCAGACTCTAAATACCTTCTGGTGTTCTCCCACCTCTTCAAACATTTAAAGAGATGACTCAGTTGTGATTTTGGCAAGGGAAAGTGCACACAGCACCAAATGCAACATGGACAATAATATAGTGTGATGCTTGTTTTTTAAGAATAATAATCTTTTCGATGATTTCAGCGTAAACAACTTTCACAGCTTTTGGATGTGAGATGTTACACTCTCCCCACTTGTGGCACGGCCACCTGTCTCTTCATCTCTGAACCCCACAGATATGACACTAAGACCTCCCCTACTGTTATAGCGCTTACAGAGCCCTGTCTCCTCACTTCCCATATGGATATTCTCCCCCAGACTTCACACATATCTTTTTTCCTTCAACGGCACTTGAAGTTTCACTACAAATATAACTAAACCTTCTTCGTCACTACTGTAACACATATGGAATCATTTAGTAACCGAAAACGTGTTAAACTATGGCTCACACGCCATACCCACTCGTTCTATAAACCATCTTATCAACTTCCTAAACTCCCTCTCAGTGAGTCTGTTAATGAAAGTTTTCTTGTTCATCTGTCAGATATCTAAAAGCCGACACCATTGACGCTGTCTTTAAACGCTACTTTCAAAGGTTGTCATGAGCCTAAAAGTGTTGCAAAAACAGGCATATACATCTTTATCACTAACGACCTTTGAACCATTTTTAATACTAGGCCAATGTCTCCATAGTAGGCTTTGCCATTATATCGAGACATGGAGAACCAGATAATGACATTGTATCGTCCAGTAAGGGGAGTTGAACCAACAACCTTCAACTTCCCCCTTCGGACACTACATTGGTATCACAAGTGGGATTGAGGCCCATCGGAGAGGTGTGTATCCGTGAGGGACATCTGATAAGTGAAGTGTGAGGACACGCTCTCTCGTTTGGTCAGGATACGACTGTCGCAACAATATAGTCAAATAACTTTTTTCTGTTTTTTTTTTCACATAAAAGTATATTCAAGTTAGCAATTCCTTTAGATATCTGCAAAATGTTTTACTATATAATCATGTCCCTTTTAATGTCAAATTTAAATGTATCCACTTTTGTTATGAATCACATCAAATCTCGTGACCTTTTACTTCTCTGGTCATAATTGATTTTTGGTTAATATCTAGTGATTATCAGGAGTGATTCTTTTCAGTGAACTGGGTGTACTGCTGAATCAATGCTCTGTTCACTTTTGCACCAGAAGAAATCACAGAGCCTGAAGGCTTCTGCGAAGTAGCAAAATTCTTAACAGTTATCACAAGTAACAATTTCCTAAATAAGTATTATTTATTTTTCAATGTGGAAGAAAATATGTAGGCCTACACTTCCTCATAGATGTTCTAATCGGATCTGCATACTAAAGAGTAGTAGGCTACACTGCCCTCTAGCGCCCGGAGTTTATAATAGTTAGTCGCCACCTCACGCACACAAAATCAGTTGCGCTTGATATCATGCGATTGCGAATTAAAATTGATTTACAACAGTCCTAACCACCAAACCTCGCAACATAAAATAATTTGATCCTTCCATTGAAATATTTATAAAATAGGCGAATTATTATTTTGTTGCAAGCTTATAGAAGTTCAAACCAGACATGATGTGAAGAGCGATATGAAAGCTCAAATAAGTTGGCCTATATATTATGCTTATTATTAGTTTCAGGGTATTTTCTTCTTATAATATAATTTCGGATATTGTTTGAATAGGTATTCTACCCATCCGAAAATCAATGTTGTTCATTGCACCCAGGCGCTGTGATATTATTTTCTGTTAACTGGTAAAAAAAACTGGAAAAAGGTTAATTCTGCACTATTACTGTTTTTGTAAAACCTAGGCTGGAAACATTAAACATATTGATATTACGGTAAACAATAATGTCCTATCATCATGGGATATACCATAGATAAATACAATATATATGTATATGTGTATATATATATGGGGATATACATGGAAATATTCAGTTAAGTGGTTAGTTATTTGAATGGTCCGATTTTTTTAAAATAACTATACTAAATGATTCAGTTCCTTGTTGTGATTCGTAATGACTTTGGAAAATTAACAGTCGTTTACATTACACAAAATGTACCACAATTTTTAGATGTTCAGATTTTAGTACCCAAACGTCCTTACTTGCAGTTCAAATTGTATTCAGGCAGTTTATGAAGCGCCTAAGAGGTCCTTCGGTACATCAGTTGCGGGAATAATTCGTACTGAGTTTTTATTGACTTAATAGCATGAATTGCTGTGATTGCGGCTTTATATACTGTCTGGTGTCATATATAAATAGGTTACTATATCGTGTAAAGTAAGCACATTTACCTTAGATGACACCATTTAGCCTTCGATAGCATGCAATAAAACAACTGTTTAATCTGCATGCTAGCATGAGTGCTAACAGTATAGCTAGCTGTCAACTGACAGGAATGCATTTCTATATGTCTGATTCTGAGCAGTGAGCTAGCTGATCATTCCCCAAAGCATGTTGACTTTCGGATGTTGTTAGCCACAGTGTTACTTTCATTGCTCGTCTTACTTTCTCTTGTCAAGTGTAACGGTTGAGTTATGAGATATCTTTGCTAGCTAATCTATACCAGTTGTGATGTCAGACTGCAGTAAAACATTCGGCTGCGTTTACACTAGAAGTCCACTTCTGATGGGTTTTTCATTCAAAAAACGTGTCCACATTTAACCAATATAACGACCTGCTGTATTTAATTCAAAGATGAATAACTGAATCGGACTGCCTGTGTAAATGCTGCCCATAGTACCAATCAACTTCACCCAGTTATTTGCCCCTTTCATCTTTTCAGCCTTAACATTCTGCCATCACTGTGCAAAAATCTGATTTACCAAAATGCCTCATAAACTCTTTAAGTTACACAAGAGTACCAAATTTAATGAACTGGGAGTTTACCGGTGGCTGGCCAGTCGCTGGCCTATCCTTGTGCCCAATGGAATCCGCCTGTACACATTTGAACAGATCCCGTTATTCATGAAAGAAAACCCATACATTACAGATGGATACAGGGCCCGCTTACAATCCAAACTCTGTATGAAAAGGTATGTCAAGAGAATATCATAAGCTTAAAGTAACATTGTTGTACAATATTTAATGTTCAAGCAACTCTCATGGACTTTGTCAGGTAAAAAAGTAATCATAGGAGTTGACAAATGATACAACCACACAAAACCAGTCTAGTTGTTGAGGGAGTGTTGTATTGTTCCTTTTTAGTATTTTCATCCTGTCCAATGAGACGGTCAACATATGGAGTCACCTGCTGGGGTTTCTGCTCTTCTTCTTACTGGGGGTGAATGACATGTGTGCAGTGCTGCCCGCTTCAGGTGCCAACAGAGAGGACTATGTCATCTACTGCATAGCGCTCTTCTGCTTCCAGGTGTGTGTCTGGGTTAGGGAGTGTGGCAGAACCGATGGTTCAGAAAAGATGATGGTATTGTATTGTTTCTCCAGGTGTGTATGCTGTGCTCGGTGGGGTATCACCTGTTCTCCTGCCACCTCTCGGAGAAGACGTGTCGTCACTGGTTGGCGCTGGACTACGCCGGAATCTCAGTCGGAATCCTTGGCTGTTACGTTCCAGGAGTATTTTATGCCTTCTACTGCATAGCTGTAAGTTAAACAATGTATTCCATCCTGTGGTTCTGTTTCACGATTAAACTGTTTATCGAATAACAATTACAATGTTATAACACACTTAGTTTGAAAAGATACTTATGTGACTCTAAACCCAATATTCATCTTATATTACCCTCATTCTCCCCTCGTTTTTTTTTCATTTCCAGTTTTGGAGACAGGTGTACCTGGTGACAGTTCTGGCGTTGATATTGGCCGTGTTCTTGGCTCAGATCCACCCCCACTACCACTCTAGAGAGTGGCGTTACCAGCGGACCGCCATCTTCTGCTGTGTGGCTTGTTACGGGGTCGTCCCAGCCATCCACTGGGTCTGGCTCAATGGAAGCTTCAGTTCAGCTGTTGTACAGGTGAGGTAGCAGCATAAGTAGGGATGGGAATTGATAAGAATTTAACGATTCCGATTCCATTATCGATATTGCTTATCGATCCGGTTCCTTATCGATTCTCTTATCGATTCTCATTGGGCGAGGAAATAATTACAAATTTGTTTTGTTTGTTTGTAACTCGCTTTAATATCTGATAAGAACACTGCACAAACTCAGAGTATACACAAATTATGTGTAGCAACCTCAGAACAAACCTAAAAGTAGGTGAGCTACAAAGTAAAGTCCAGGGACCTATAGATTTTTTCCCATTCATTGGTCCAGCGAAAAAATAAATAAAACTGCCATTTAAGTGCCATAAAAACAAAAAACACAGACGGTAAACAGTCAAGGAAGAGCTTGTTCCTTTGGGAATATTCAACCTGAAACTAAATTCAACTCAACTGACATACAAAATAGAAAGAAGTCTTCTGTAAAGACCACAGCTATCAACTTGGGCAAATGATTGACAATAGAGATTATTATCCGTATAGTAAAAGTTTACACAACGAAATGGCGCTCACATTAACTAAATAGACAAGTTACCTTTGGCATTAATAGCAGATGCCGTCTCATTAGCTCCGCTGCTGCTTGACTCACTTGTTGTTGTGTCGCTGAGTAGTAGAGAATCAAACACGCGACAGTCCTGCAAACGGATTGCGTGCTGTGTGGCCAAATGCTTCTGCATATTGGAGGTAGTTCCCCCCATTGCCTAAATTAAACTTTTACAACTGTTGCAAATGACTGCATTGGCGTCTTTTCGAGTGAAATATAACCACACTTTAGATCGCTTCTGCGTAACCAAAATGCGCAGCGCGTGTGTGACGGTCATGATGACACATTTGCAACGAGCCGAACCGTTAAGCGGAATCGTTAAGCAGGTACACTAACGGTTCCAAAGAATTGATTCACTGGGAACCGGTTCTAAAGAAGAACCGGTTCTCGATTCCCATCCCTAAGCATAAGGTAACACCTTATTTGAAGGGTCCCTACATAAAGACTTCAACCCTCCAGTGTTTCCTCTAGAATAGTTTTTCTGCTGCATTGTTGGGTTTGTAATGGGCATAGCAACTAGCGCAGTCCTAGACTGGAATTAGCATGTTTTTGTTTTAAATCCTATTTTTTGAAATTCTATAGATGTGGCCATGGTCAGAGACACAATTTTATAGTTGTCCACCGAAGGAAAAGCGGTGAACCGGCAACAGGGTCATGGGCAAAAATGGCTGATTGATGCACATGCGGGCCGAAGTCTGCCGTGATTCTGTGCTGCGCATTCTGCGTTATTTTGTGTTATATCAGTGTTCTGCGACAAATCTCCTATTGTTTTTTCAAGAGAGGCGATGTTAAACATGAGAGAAAAACAACTCCTGTAGGTCTATTCCCTGATTTTCTCGTAACATCTGTCAAAATACTGGACATTTTAGTCAAAGCTACACCTGCTATTTTTCTAGCGAAACGCTGACAGAGAGGTAAACGAGCTGAGGCGCTTGTTCGCTCTAGGCGCTGCGAACAACGGACTCCATTACTCAGAACAACAACAAACTACACAAACTCCACTTGCTGCTGTTGGAAAAAAACATGGCTGTTTGAATCTACACCGGACTCTGCGCTGCATTTGCCTGGTTTCTCAATTTTCCGGGTGGATCGGGACACATCAGGAACGCGACACACAACTCCAAGGAAAAACGAAAGAAGGAGTAATATATTTCTATATCAGCACTGGCTGGGGCAATGATGTTACCGCCATAATACGGTCGGGTTCTCTTGACTTGGAATCGTTTTTCATTAACTGCAAGCCATTCTACAGTCCGCTGGACCTCTCCAAATTTTTCCTAGTCAGTGTTTACATTCCACTGCTGAGGTACAACTGAACACATTTTTGGGGTGCAGCGGTCATTCCCGGACTCCCTAGTTATTGCTTCAAATCCTCTGCCATAATCCTAGTCTCCAAGAAATCAAATATTGCAGGAGTTAATGACTACAGATCCGTCGCCCTGTGTAATTTGAGCGCCTGATGCTGTCCCACCTCAAGTCCATCACTGAGCCAGTACTAGACCCACTGCTGATTGTCTAGAAAGCCAACTGTCTGTGGATTACAAGATCAACATAGCTATCCACTGCATCCTCCAGCATCTAGACTCTCCTGGAATCTACGCCAGAATCTTGTTTGTGGACTTCAGTTCTGCAATCAACACCATAAATCCCACTTTGCTTCAGAACAAGCTGTCCCATTTGGCAGTGCCCGAGTCTACTTGCAGCATTCCTATCCAACAGGAGGCAGCAAATTAGTCTGGGGAAGCACCTGTTGGACCCTCTGACTATCAGCACGGGCGCCCCTCAAGGCTGTGTACTGTGCCCCTTACTCTTCTCCTTGTTCACCAACGGCTGCACTTCCAGTCACCACTCTGTCAAGCTCTTGAAATCTGCGGGTAACAGAATATCAACAGCGCAACAGAGAATGTACTTCCTGCGGCAGCTTTCTAAGTACAAACTGTCAGAAACCATGATAATTAGCTTTCACACTGCCATTATTGAGTTCTCCTTGACCTCCTCCATCACCGTCAAGGACAGCCACTGTCACGGAAAAGGGCATGTTGAAAAAGGCTCATCTATGCTCTGGTTATTTTGTACCTCTAACGGCCTACCCTGTGGGATTTCTGTCTTCAGTTGTTCCTGCCTCGTGTGATGGTGATGTATTTGATAGCCGGGGCAGCGTTCCTCTTTTACATCTCTAAGATCCCAGAATGCTACTTCCCAGGTGAGCTTTTGTGTTTATGCTTAGAGCATCTATTTTACATTTATCAAAATGTCATTTTGCATAGCAACTCAAGCACTCATGTGTGATCAAGACAAGAAATTCTACTTCTTGTCTTGTTCTAACTGATTCCCTTGTATGTGCTGAAAACCTGCAGTGACAGTTTGATGTCCTTTGACCTCTGCAGGTCAGCTGAACTTTCTCGGTGCTAGCCACCAGGTCTGGCATGTCCTGGTCGTTTTTATGCTTTACTGGTGGCACCAGACTTCTGTATATTTGATGATTTTTAGGCACAGCCAGCCCTGCCCCCTCTCTACACCAGCAGTGGCTAGAGCTTCATAGACTGGCTCAGACAAAAATACGCACCAATACACTGTATTGTAGCCACTCAATTAAAATCAGACTACAACTGAACCTCATAATTATATTCAAACAAGACCCAAAGCTTCACAACTAAAACAACATTGACCCTACTGTCTGACCTTGCATATGTTTGTAGAAAGAGTGATCAAGGAAACCATCTTTCTAGTTTTCATGGATTGCTGCTAACATCTTTCTGCTAAGACCTCTGTAAGGCCTAGTTATTACAAAGAAAGATTGGTCAGTCAGACTCAGGTCCCATGTCTGACAATTTTAATTGTCCAAATCGATCTGGTACCAGGCTTGGTCAGTCAGACTCAGGTCCCATGTCTGAGAATTTGAATTGTCCAAACTGATCTGGGACCAGGCTTGGTCACTTAAACGCTCACACTGTACAAATTGCAAATGCAACTGAACATGATCTGAGATAATCGTCTCATATTCCTTTTTTTAAACTTTATTCAGTATTTATTTCATAAAATGTGCATGAAAGCTGTATGAATGTGAAATGCTGTATAAAAAAGTACTTCTTGAAATGCTGCCTTGGGCACATTTGACCTTACAGGGGTTATGTGCAATATCTATTTAGACTGTAACTTGAGAACAAATGTACTGATAATTACTGTGAACTGTGGATGTCACATCTAGCAATCTTGAGATTAACGCACTTCTGGATATGAGCATCTGCTAAATGACTAAAATGTAAATGTAAAATATATGGACTGGTTCTAGTTGTTCTTTCTCACTGTATTCATGAATGTTATCTGGGATTTTTGAAATGCGTTAATTTCCTGTGGAACACACTCCATTGGGTATTGTAATGGAGGATGTTTTTTGATTAAGCGATCAACTGACTTCTATACTTTTACAATCTACTTGAATACAAGGTCTGATTCAGGAACCCTTGAGGAATGTTATTTACTATACCCAATGGAATAGATTGGGAGGAAAATGTCTCTTGCCTTAATTTATTAGTCTTTTAATAACGTTTTTTTTTACTCTAAGCTCTTTATATAGTAAACAGATGTTTAAACAGATGTTTTAACAGCATTGGAACACACACTGTTGAGGTTACACATAATTTCTAACAGCCAGGATAGTTAATTGTATTTTGGTCTTATTTAACTTTTCAGTTTTACCCCAAAATCTTAATTCAGAATCACATTACTGGCGTTACTCGCATTAAAAGCTGTATGGTATTTCTTGTAGTGAAATATTATTTGATGGTCATTGGTTCTTTTCAGGTAATGACCATTTGAACATATGCCTGCCTTTAAAGGTTTACTGTGATATGGAAAGCCTTTTAGGACCGAAAACCCTTCAGAGACAATAGTTTGTTAATATGAGCTGTTTTTGCCTTATTTGTAAACAATTGACCCTTGTTGATCGTTTGCCTCATGCATTTTTCTTTCATCTGATTGCTATTTCTGACTTGAGTGTTGTTCATACATTTTTGTGTGTTTACTGCATGGTTGACGGACCTTTGCTTTTGAATGCTGGTATTTAATAAAGCAGTGGATTATTTGAATGCACCTGTAATATGACATGTCTTTTCTGGATTGCTATCAATAAATTATGTCTGAATACATGTTATTGTTGACTTACTGTCCGCCTTTTGATATTTTACTTAACTAGCTAGGTGTTATTAGAAAATGTCATTCTTCTCAAAGCAATTATAATAGTAGTTATTGTATTTGGTTATGGGTTTTTTTCTGGGCTGGCTTAACACATCACAAGATCCAGGTTACATACTGATGCTAACTTTATTAACGCCACAAACATATCCAGGTATTTTGTTCAGGTCATTTGGACACAGATGAACCTGACACATACTGGAGCCTTCACGATTATTATATTAAAGGGTTCTTCATGTCAGTCATCTCCACCGCAGAGTTTCAGAAGTGCGTCGCAATAATCTCCCCCCGTGTCAGACTACAAATGAACACATAGAGACAGTGAGGACATCAACCAGTTATGATGACTGACTGAGCAGAAAAGGTTCACAAATCTTACATAAAAGGACAAAGCATCTGAGACTTCGGTGAAGGCATAGGTAAAACTATGCAAAGCAGAGATCCGACTGCTGGTACAGTAGATTATCCCCCTGGAGGCGGGGTTAGCAATTCAGGCAGAGGGTAATACAGGAATAATGCAAAAATAACTAAAGCAGTGCTAACAACGTGGATCTCCAGGTTACCAGTAGCCCAATACACTTACTTTGAGAGCTGAGTAGAGAGAACAGCCAAAGAGCTTTTTATACTCAGCCCTGATGTCCAGCATGTCAATCTCAGAGCGGGTGACCATTATCCTAGTCAGGACGGACTCAGTCGTCCCGACACCCTGAACACAAAACACATAAACCCACTGGATTAAGGGCCAATGCCCAGGAGATTAAAATTCCCCACCACCGGAACCTGAGCGTGTTAATAAACCATGGTACATTGACCCGGTCTCCCACTGGTTTGGACTATATTGTTTAGTTTGACTAGGACAATAACCTGGTAATCCGACCCGACCGCGGCAGAACCCAGAATAGGTTATCACAGCGGCAGACGACAGCTCACCTTCATGGTTTTATATAGTCTCTCCCCTAGGTAGGCGGGAACGCTCTTCACACATTTCACTGGAAGACGAACAATGGGTTAGCAATAACAGGTCACCTGTGTCAATTTGGTAGCGACATCATAAAGTTAGTTTAACACTTAAAAAAACGTTTAAACTGCGAGTGCTTATTACCAACTGCCACGAGAAGGTCCTCCAGATTGCCTGACATCTCACCCTCAATGCTCTCCTGGAGGGTCTTTTTGCTGAGGGCCTTGTACTCCACGAGTGCTGCGAGGGAAAAGAGAAGCGCGTCCCTTTAAACCGGATCATTAACTGTCATAGTGAAGAAGTGAAGACTACAGTTTGAACTCCATCAGTGATTTCAGAAGGACGCCAGGTCACTAACTCTGTCTCAGCTGAGGGACACTCCGGGTACATAGGATGTCAACGAACTTGCTTTCATCAGTGCCCCACTTGTTCTCACCAGCCTCATACAGGGCCTAAAGAGAGGAAGTGTGTTAGAGAGAGAGAGAGAATGAGAGAGAATGAGTGAAAAGAGTGAAACTATGTGGAGTAGGGACAAACACAGTAATTAAAACTAAGGTGGAACACACCAGTATATCTAAAACACTCAACACTGGCAAGAGTGGACATTTGAAGCAAAGCCCAGATATGGTTATGGAGCGCTTTATATCTTACAACACCTTAGCGTCCGCTTTAGCTTTGGCTGGGTCCACAGTCTTACTCTCATCTCTCTTTCCCTTCATTAAGAACAGACACGAAACAGAATTAATAAATTGTAATACCTCAGTTACTTGTATGTCCACAACCAATTTGCCGTCGAGGGCCAGAAAGTCCATATGGACTTACCTCGGCTAAGATGAGGATTGTTTTCCCGTAGTCTCCTGATACTTCAGTCTTTAGGTCATGGATCATAGATCGTCCAGTTTCTGTAAACAAACAGGACATCTTATCAGTTTTTAGTTAATAAATGTTTCTTTTCAGGTGTAAAGGTGAATTTAAAAGGTATTAATAAAGATTAATGTTACTGGATACTGACCCGCTAAATACGCATCAGAAAGAGCCTTCATTTGCTGGTTGGATCTTGAGGCAAATATCTCTGTTAAAATGTCCTCAGTCGTCCCAGCTCCCTGTGTGAGACAGAGCATGTTATTAAATATCTCTGTTAAAGTGTCCTCAGTCGTCCCAGCTCCCCCTGTGAGACAGAGCATGTTATTAAATATCTCTGTTAAAGTGTCCTCAGTCGTCCCAGCTCCCCCTGTGAGACAGAGCATGTTATTAAATATCTCTGTTAAAGTGTCCTCAGTCGTCCCAGCTCCCCCTGTGAGACAGAGCATGTTATTAAATATCTCTGTTAAAGTGTCCTCAGTCGTCCCAGCTCCCTGTGTGAGACGGAGCATGTTATTAAATATCTCTGTTAAAGTGTCCTCAGTCGTCCCAGCTCCCTGTGTGAGACAGAGCATGTTATTAAATATCTCTGTTAAAGTGTCCTCAGTCGTCCCAGCTCCCCCTGTGAGACAGAGCATGTTATTAAATATCTCTGTTAAAGTGTCCTCAGTCGTCCCAGCTCCCCCTGTGAGACAGAGCATGTTATTAAATATCTCTGTTAAAGTGTCCTCAGTCGTCCCAGCTCCCCCTGTGAGACAGAGCATGTTATTAAATATCTCTGTTAAAGTGTCCTCAGTCGTCCCAGCTCCCCCTGTGAGACAGAGCATGTTCCCTGATTTCCTGGGTACATTAAATCACTGTGTATAAAACACATTTTACAAATCGCGTCATTTTCAAACATTCAAAAGATTCAAACAATATGCAAAAACAGACAAATCTCTGGAGTGCCTAAATGTAAGCCCCTATTTTTACAGCTGCATTTGGGCGTAGTATGCTAACCGGGGAACTAAAACAAAAATATGCTGTGAGTCTTGTGACCAATTGGAGTTGTGCGATGTGACCCTTACCTTGGTGGCTTTCATGACCTCCTGAAAGTCGTAGACGGCAGGGGGCGTGACTAAAGCCACCAGCAGATCCTCAAAGTCCCCATGAGTGTCTCCCTTCAGGTCGTCTACTAAGTTCTGAGAAGTCATAAAGGCAGTGGCTTTACCAACAGGGTAGAGTGATGCATCGCAATCGATTAAATGTTACCTATTATGCTGTTAGTCTGGATAACAATAATTGCGATATCTTCACATTGTTTTATAGATTAGATGAACTACAGTTTATCATGCTGTTTATCTTCTGGGCAGTCAAGGCCTAGTTACCCTGCTCGTTTTTTCAAGGTAGGCTTTACAGATGAGCTGACGCTGGGCGTTGCTTCTCCCAGTCAGAATGTCTACTAGGGTTTTCTCAGTAGTACCTGGGAACACACACACACACTGCTTTTATATATGCTATGAGAGTTAACATCCCTGGTAGATGTATGTAGGGGAGTGAAATTGATATATGGATAGATTATTGCTTTCTACCTAATCCCTCAATTGCCTTCTGAAGACCAAGTACATCTTCTGCTGCTTTGAATCCTGCTTTGTCCTTAATGGTTCCACGGGCTGTAGACTGAGAAACGGATAAACAGCTGGTAATAAACAGCAACAGGCAGTGTTCAGCTCACGGTTGAAATAACAAGATTACACACCGTTACTGTCAAAGAGGAGGGGGAATCCAGAAGGAGATCCAAATCATTCTGAAAAGGAAGTGGATATCCCACCATCATACGTCCATCAATTATTAACTAAACAACTAGTTCAGCACGCCCATATTCCTGTTAGGTCTGTGTCGCATGAGATTACCCAATCAACATGTATCTTTATCGAATTAATACAATTATTTCCATTACAAATACATTTATTGTGTCTCTTTACTTACCCAAACAGAGGCCATCCCTGCAGATTATTCTAAAAGAAGCAAGATAACAATCAATCACTGTGTTTCTGTAAACTAAAATGTATTCATGTTATAATATCTTGCCTAACTGATGCTTTTCACAATCATCCTGTTCATTCGCACAAGTCGGTAGAGCATTTTAACATCTCAGAATCACATCTGTATCGCATCCAGACAGCGCGGAATCCGCAATGTAATCCGATAAAGAACAGAATCCGGAATGACGCGCTTGCAAATAAAGTAACATCAGATGGACATACAGTCACTATTGCTTCAGTTTATAATATATAACTTGTTAAAGATCCTAAACCCGTTTTTTCCCGTCTTACCGTGGCTTCTAGAGTGAGTTGGTATGAGTTTTCAACTGGCCACACCTTATTATTACTAGAATACAGAATGGGAGTTGCGCCACTGGGCAGGATGTGATCTGCTTATATTCCTAAACAGTTTATAAGAGGATACGTGTGTGGTCATAATAGGGTGTGGTTCTTAGTAACACGCAAAGCATGCGATTGTGTAAGGGAATATTTATTCAATCAACTTTCCAAATATATTGGCTGTCTTCTCCTTTGGCTTATCCGTTGTATCAACAAGGGCAACCTATAACGACTGATGATTAGTCTACATATATCGAGAAAAGTATTTTGCAAAACAGGATAAAGCAGGAAATTAGATTGAAATATTAAATTCAATTACATAGACGTTTCATATTGACGGTGTCAAAGAATTATCATGAAGCTTGTATTGATATGTGTTGACAATGCTAAAATAAATCTAATCCAAAGAATAGTATAGGGACCGGTAGGCCGTTTCTAAGGAAATCTCATAGACACACGAGCAAGGCCATCAGACTAACGCTGTATTTAGAAAGAAGCCCCATATTGACCCAAAGTGACCTCAGCAAATGTTTTATTTCTGACTAATCAGACAGTTTAAGGGGCAAGTGCATAAACATCTGTCATCTGGAGGGAAACGTGTATTCCAACACATCTGGATCCAACAGAGCTTAATATAGGTTCATCGCAGGTGCTAAGATACGGAAAATGATGGTGGCAGTCAGGGACTGACAGCGGGACAGGCCTTTAGGCATCTCCATGCTTAGTTTCTATTTAAGTTCAGCCTTTTCCCACACTCCCTGTTGATTATAGTTTGTGCTTGCTTGCCTGGTCGGCGGTACGGTTTGTTTTGTGAGATTTGGCAATTAAAGAACCATTTATGTTGACATTCACCTCTGTGTCTTTGTCCTGCCTACCGAACCGTGACAGTCCGCATATCAAACTGCTTAGACAAACTAGAGACTGATATGCTCTCATCTGGACACCATAGCCAAGGCATTGTTGTAAATCATGTGAATCCATTTTAAATTTAATTAACGACTTCAAGACAACACCCCCAAAATAAATATTTGAAGATATTGAAAAGCTGTGAGGTGAAAAACAAACAGCAACACAGCATACATAGAAAGATGGCAACTAGATGTAACATTACAGTAAAGCCGTAAACCAGTTCTCTAGATGATGCAAGGGTATCGAGCACGGAATTAATATCATACACAGTCAATAATTACTCCAACCCTACTCTAATCTTACTCCAACCCTACTTCAACCATACTCCAACCCTTCTCCAACCATACTCCAACCATACTCCAACCCTACTTCAACCATACACCAACCCTACTCCAACACTACTCCAACACTACTCCAACCATACTCCAACCATACGCCAACCATACTCCAACCCTACTTCAACCATACTCCAACCCTGCTTCAACCATACTCATAGTTTGGGGTCACTTAGAAATGTCCTTGTTTTTTAAAGAAAACCACTATTTTGTCCATTAAATTACATCACATTGTTTAGAAATACAGTGTAGACATTGTTAATGTTTTAGCTGTAGACGGCTGATTTTCAAAGGAATATCTACATTGGCGTACTGAGGCCCATTATCAGCAATCTTCACTCTTGTGTTCCAATGGCGCTATGTGTTTGCTAATCCATTATATATATATATCATTTTTAAATGAATTGAGCATTAGAAAACCCTTTTGCGTTTATGTTAGCACAGCTGGAAACTGTTGTGCTGATTAAAGAAGCAATAAAGGCATTCTTTAGACTACTTCAGTATCTGGAGCTTTCAGCATTTGTGGGTACAGACGTAAAATTGCCCAAAACAATTAACTTCATTCAGATACTCGTCAGTCTATTTTTGTTCAGAGAAAATAAGACTATTTCAGGTGAGAAATTGCCAAGAAATCGAAAATCTCATACAAAGATTTGTACTACTGCCTTCACGAACAGCACAAACTGGCTCTAGCAGGAATTGAAAGAGGAGTGGGAGGCCCTGGTGCTCAGCTGAGCAAGAGGACAAATACGTTAAAGTGTCAATTCTGAGAAACAGATGCATCACAGATCCTCAAATGACAGTTTCATTAAATAGTACCCACAAAATACCAGTCTCAAGATTGAAGAGGCGACTCTGGGATGCTGCCAGAGTTGCAAAGATAAAGCCATATCAGACCAGGACCATATCTTGACCTGGGCTATTTTTTAAGCCTCTATGTATGTAGAAAATGCATTTAAGAGACTTCCTCTCTAGGTTTCTTCCTAAATTTGACCCATCAGGGAATATTTCTTTCAAAAACAAGGACATCTCTAAATGACCCCAAAACTTTGAATGGACGTGAATACAGATAGGTTGTTAACAGAATGGATAAATCACTGGCTTGAATCAACCTCGTTTTTTCTATTTATTCTATTTCTATTTATTTCATCTGAAAGGTAAAATCCAGATTTTGTCAGACTGGGACAGGTGCTAATATCAGGCTGCATGTTGTTCTTGTACTATAAGGAAAGCCGGGTCTGTTTACTACATCAATATAACAACTGGAAAAAATGTACACTCAAATGGTCCATATTTTGTAATACCTCACAATACCCCTAGTGATCTTTTTTTTTACTTTGTTTAGACTATAGGCTGGTTAATGTGAGATAGAAACAATCACTATAGGAGTGTTGTTTGTGAAGCCCCTTCCCTGGAGAATCTGTAGTTCTCACAAATAGACCCATGAAAGAGCAGATAACACACAGTATGTAAATACTAATTCCACACACACACACACACACAGAAGAAAACCTACCAAGACGATCAAGTTCTGTCTCCTCTGTCTCCTACTGAATCCCCAGTCGAGACATGTGGGAGCATCCTCTTCTGGTGTTCCGTCTCCTCGCTTTACCGACGTTGTGCTCACAGGATTTCAATGACATCGGCTTGTGTGACCTCTGAACTCTCCGTGTCAGTTTCATCCACTCGTTTCCTAAAGCACAACGAGCAGAGCAGCAGGATACAGATACAAAGATAGACAGCCACTACCATCCACACCACCACCCCAAAAAGAACGAAGGACAACAGTTCCACACCGTCCATGGCACATCAAGTACCACACATGTGAAGAGGGAGGTGGAAAAAGTGAGAACGGTAGAGATGTTCCCTGAATTGTACAACCAAAGCTAAAGAGACCGCGTATTCACACTCTATTGTGTAAAATCGTGTGTGTCTTTGCGAGGCAGGCTAAGTATTCTGTAAATAGTCTGTTTGAGGCAGGCTGCTTAGAGACAGGTGTGTTTAAATAAGGCCATTATCTCCGTGCAAACAGAAAACACATTATGTTGCGCAGCCAGCACTGCCTCGCACCTCTCATTCTCATGATTACATAATAACCCCTGTACTAGTCTTCCCAAAGCTCATTAAATATAGAAAAAAATACTATGAACAGCCTGTCACCCACGTCACATCACAGTTAAATGAGGTGCAGCAGACCAAGGCCCAATGAGTGAGTGACTGTCAGTCTTTGTCTCCCTCTGTTGGTAAAAAAAGGAATAACACACTAGTTCAGTTCTCCCTGCAACAGACTGATACATGAATATAGGACGTTTGCAAACTAAATATCTTAAATGAACTTCGGTCATTTAAGTGTCAAATGAGTTACAATACTTACATGGTTAATAGAACAATTGGATTTAACCATAAAAGAGGATTTTAGGCAAAGTAGCACATTAATTCTGGTTTTCCCCACTTTCACACAGTTTTCTAGAACTGTTTAATAGAACTGATTCACAAAAAAATGTATTTTCTTCTCATAAAGTGAAGGAAGGACTATCTGTCCCTGGAAGTCATAACGGAACAAAGTGTTTCATTACAGATGGTTCCCAGGACATTGTGGCTCAGGAGAGGAGAGCTACTATCTTAGCACTGATGTGAAACCCCTGAGTGTTTGCCAGCGAAGGGTTCAGTAGGATAACAACAGCATAAACCCAGGAATGTTACACTCTTAACTGACTGAACGGCAACATCTGGTAAACAGTGTTTTTGAAACACGCAAACGATAATAATGTTATATTTAGAGATGTGCAGTGTTCTGTTATTTGTGTTTTATTACCTGGAACATGGATCCAGAGGACTTTGTACCGAGCTATTCACAATTTACTTTGCCCCATATCATTTTCTGTCAAATCACAATTGTGTGGCTTCCATTAACCCCTGCACTATGGTGATACGATGAGTGTTGGTTACTTTTACTAAATGAGAAAAATAATAATAAAAAAACACATATCACAGTTGTAGAAAGAAAAACATTTGACCATTTGATAAAAAAATATGGTTGTTGTTTGAGTAAGGTGTTTATTGTGTGCAATTGTTTCTCAAAGAAACATATTAGAAAAAGGAATTACTATATTTTAATACAAAAACAACAAACAAAAACAACAAAAATTGTAAATGGTTAAATATTGTATATTGTATTATGATACCCTGGTCTTAAGAGTGTTTGTTAATTGTAACGACATTGTGACTTATGGTTGTATGTTTCCCACTTCCGCAAAGTGGCGTCCAGGTTATTGGTTTGTCTTCAGCCACTAGGGGGTGCTCTCTCCTTTGCCTAACCACATGAACATTAGTGTTGTGAGGGTGGGGATTTTAGGTTGCTATAGAAACCAACCATGCTTTAATAAAATATCCGTAAGAGTGATTGAGAAATAGAATAGAGAGAATATATCAAATAGGCATGAAATCAATTCATGCTTCAGTCAAGCTTACATGTTTTTATTAATTAGCTCCTCGTAATACCTGGAAAAATTCTACCTATACAGAGAGAGTGAGAGAGAGAGAGAGAGAGAGAGAGAGAGACACACACACTGTCAGACTCTCTTCACATGTTAATTTCATTTTAATATAAACCAACTGAAAACATCAGATCTGATCGACATCAACAGAACATATGCTCTGCAGCCTTCCTTTTCCAGTCTGCTGTTAGACTTATGTGGAAAGAAATCAACTGCAAACGTGGGCCACAAATGTATTTTAGAGAAGCTTAAATCAAGTTCTCCAAAATAGACTTGTGTTCTCATCATATTATCATCGGGTCAAAGTAGTGCACTGTATCTGGGGCATTTGGACGGGGCCACAAGGCTCCCAAGATGCTCTAGTTAAAAAAAAAAAAAAAAATGGAACGCTACACCACTGTCCTCCTCCATCACACATCCACCATTTACCTAAAAATGACAGTAAAACCCATCATATCTGTCGGATCCCCTGCCTCTAATATAAACCCAGCAAGACTGCATTTGCCATAAATTGTACTTTTTTTCTCCCATAGACAATGTCATTTAGAAAGCCGGCTATTTGGTAATTAATATTCCAAAAGAAAGAGGGTAAAAACAGCAGGAACCAATTATTCAATAACGCTTTTCCCTCCTATTGCCCCCCTGAAGTGTCCAAAATGCCACCCCATTCCGTATAATAGGGCACTAGTTTGGGCCACAGCCCTATGCAGTATTGAGGGAACAGGATGTCATTTGTGTTGCACTTGTATAATAGATGACAGTGAGGAGACGAACCTGTGTCTCGCCTTGGATGAGGCACTCACTCGTTGCCACGGCGCTGTGCTGTGGGCTGGGAGGTTCAGACAAACTGATATCCCATGTAGACACCCGTCAAAACAAGATTCAAACACTATTGAAAAAATCTCAAATACTTGGCTTTACTTTACAGAGCCGCTCTGTTGCATCAGAACAAACAGAACAATACCAACAGTCCCAAACCAGAACCCTGCCTGTATGGCCGGTCCTCCCGGGCAGGCAGAAGCAAACGCTCAAACGCTCAGAACGGTTTCAAACTCTTTTTGAACCCACATCTCCCTAATACCACCAACCAACTCGGTGAGATAATTGAAATCAGATGGGCCGTTGAGTCAATGCGGGCCGGGCCGGGTAAGGAGGCGACCTGGGTTAGTCGGAGTAACCTGGAAGCATTTATTTTATGGAAAAGATGTTTAGTTAAGTGCAGTGCTGCAGCCTAATGAGTCTGGGCCTGGCCTGGGCCGGGCGGCTGTGATGAATATGATTGGTGAAAGCTCTGAACGCTGGTTCCTGAGTCCTTCCTTCCTCCCGGATCGGGTTTCAGATTAACAGACTTCCTGTCCAATCCGTGGCTTTTGGAAAGCGAATGATCGCTTCTTTTTTTTACGAGGGGAGTTATCATGTATTAGTCTTGTCCGACGTATCTCGAAGGATATCTCAACGCAGTCGGTTAGAGTTTGAGGTCATAAGCATCGGGGTCATGTGGTGGACCGTGGGGATACACGCCATTTCCCCGATACAGTCATCCCAGGCAAGTTATCACAATTGTGCATAATGTGAGGCACACAGGTGGTCCTGGGAAACAAACCCACATCTGAACCACTGAGCAAATGTTTAATGTTGTATATTTTAATACAGGCTTGGGAAGGGGAGGGTAAGACTAAGATAAGATTTTGGTCACTTAATTGAAAGATAAATGTCCAGCTCTGTATGAGCTGGTTAACTCGAATAAACAGGTGACACTAGCATCACTCCCGATAGACTGTGCTGAGATTATAAATCCTCATCATTTTACGAAATACTTTTAATCAACAGGTATCACCTGTTTGTAAAGTTGGGCTTAAAGGTCACTCCGATAGAACTGTAAGCACAATCTCCCTCACAGCATGAGTCCTGGACAGGTCTGGCCAACACGTTCACACGGTAAGGGCCACAAATGAGAGGTCATTCACAAGGTCAAAGACGTTAGATATTATACAAACTGTATAATAAAACTCATCACTGATGGCTGAGAGCACCCCACATATCTTGCCATTTCAGGGATGCCCTTACCCAGACGTCTGGCCATGACCATTTGGCCCATGTCAAAGTCACTCGGGTCCTCACTACTGCACATTTCTCCTGCATCAACTGACTTTAAGAACTGATTTTCCCAATCTATCCGAACCTTGACATGTGCCCTGGTTAGAAGATGATCAACGTTATGCACCTGAGAGTGGCCATCATGTTTTGGCTAAGCAGTGTACACTCCCGTTCAAAATTTTGGGGTCATCTAGCAATGTCCTGGTTTTCTTCCGAAGGGAAAGCGCATTTATTGTCCTGTTCTAAATAACAGCAAATTGATCGGAAATACAGTGTAGAAATTGTTTCAATATAATATCTTAATAAGCATACAGAGGACTATTATCAGCAACTGTGAGTCATGTGTTTGCTACTCTAAGTTTATTATGTAAAAGGCTAATTTATTGTTAGAAAAACTATTTTGCAAGTATGTTAGCAGCGAAAACTGTTATGCATATTAACGAAGCAATAAACCTGGCCTTCTTATGACAAGTTGAGTATCTGGAGAATCAGCGTTTGTTGGTTTGATTACAGGCTCAAACTGGGTGGAAACAAATAACTGTCTTCTTAAACTTGTTCCTCTATACCTGTTCAGAGAAATGTAGGCTTTTCCATGCGAGAAAATGCAATCTCTAACAACGGTGTCGACAGTACTAGTGCCTTTATGGAAAACAGTGGAAAATGGCTTTAAGCAAAATTGAAAAAGGAGTGGGAGGCCCCGGTGCACAACGGTGCAAGAGGACAAATACGTTCAATAGCACCCATAAAACAATGGCTCTCAAGGTGAACCGTGAAGAGGCAACTACGGGATGCTGGCCTTCTATGCAGGGTTGCAAAGAAAAAGTAATATCTCAGACTGGCCAATAAAAACAGGGGGAAAAACACAGACACTGGCCTGAGAAAGATTGGAAACAGTGGATCTCTAAGAAGAACATTCGTGAGACACAGACCAAATTAAAACGAGTGCTTGACGCCATCTGTCAAGCATGGTGGTGGCAATGTAATGGTCTGGGGGTGCTTTGGTGGTGGTGAAGTGGTAGAGAGATCTTGAAGAAAGAAAAGGCCTTCACTCCATTTTGCAATGCCAGGCAATACGATATACCCTGTGGATGGTGCTTAATTGGAGTTCTATCCTACAACAGGACAATGACGATGCAAGAACTGTTTTGGGAAGAAGTAGTCAGCTGGAATTCTGTCTTTAATGTACTGGCCAGAACAGTTACCAAATCTTAACCCTGTTGATTTTAGGAAGTGCCCATCAAGCCAATCTAACTTGTGCTAGGTGCTTCAGGAAGCATGGGGTGAAGGCTCATAAGATTACCTCAACGAATTAACAACATTAATACCAAAGGTCTGCAAGGCTGTAATTGCCACAATTGGTTTGTTGAAGGAGTTTGAAGGACACAATTATTATTTTAATTGAAAATCATTATTTCTAACCTCGTAGATATTTCCTATAATTTTGCTATATTTTCTATTAAAACTCATTCTATGCGTTATCATGGAAAACAAGGAAATTTCTAAGTGACCGCAAACGTTTGAACTGTAGTGTATATATAAACATATGCGTATAGCTTAATCGTTTTCCTTCGCATATGGGCTTAACCTTCTACTAAAGCATGTGTTACAATCTCTAGTGTCGTCGAGGGTCATGAGTCATATGCAGATTAGAGTAGTAACACGGAGCACCGTGTTATTTATTATACACCGGCCCCCATCACACCATGCTCTCAGCCACCAACGTCTTATTTCCTCGCTTTCCTCTTCTCTCCGCGAGCGCAGCTTGAAGCCCCTTGATTACAGCGTCCCCAGGGGATAAGTTCAACTCCTCGGAGATAGGAACCGTCGAGGGTACCAGTCACTTAAGATCAAGACAGGGGGAGGAAATCGCGGCGGACATAAAGCTAAATATATAATTCCTCCCGTGCCGGTAATCACGGCGTCCTGACGATTTGGAATGACAGTTTAACCACTTCAGACTAAAGCAACGCTCTGTTCGGAGGGGATTGGTCTTTCCTTTCGGAGACAGGCGCCCGGGCAGCTGGGCCCATGGCGCGCGAGGCGTGCACTGACCCACCCAGGGGTACAATCCCACCCCAAACGAGGAAAGGTTTTGCTTTTGACGATAAAATCGCTCACAGGCCACGAGGCCAGGTCAATTCAGTCGATTGTGCGGCGAGAGCAAAGGATATTTTTCACCTGATGATTAAGATGCCCCACCTTTTGGTAATGTAATGGTGCAACCGCCATTTCTCTACTATAATAGACCTACTCTTGAGTTGCTAGAATGGCTTATAGGGCCAATATCAAACCTGTGCTTACATTATAATATTCTAGTGTCAAACCTCCACTGTAATTCCTATAATATATCCCATACATGAATCTTACCCTACAACCACAGTCACAACCGCAGGTGTTCGGTTAGACCCCGCGGTATTTTTTCCCCTAACAGAATGGATAGCCAGCCCCTCCAGTGCAGCCTGAGGTGTAGGCCAACTTCATTTTCAAAACGACCACCAAATATGAATAATGGATCAAAGCCGGTTCCACTCACATCCTGACTTGTAAGACAAGGCTCTCCCCGTCCCTCCCTCTTAAAAGGTCTCTGAATATCAAACCGGTGTTAATTTTCAGTTTCATTTACATACGCAGTGAATCTGCCTTTTACGGCACACACTGCCCGGCTCAAAGACTTACCCATCACACCAGAAGTGCCTTTTTTAACACATCCGCGCTGATTGGATTTTTGATGAGATCGCGGGGTGGCTCGTACTCTTCACCAGGGGCGAGGAAACCACGGGCCTACGGAGGCCAATTCGGAGACGGCTGAAGTGTTTCGCAGCTCTCTCCGTCTCCTTTCCTCTCCCCTCGGAAACAACTGCTCTGAACATGGACTGCGTGTGCAATCAGAGCGGCACGGCGGAGGAAGGCGGTATGATAGCATGCTTCGTGTTACACCAACCCTCAGACGGGCTCCGGTGAAGTACACTCACGTTCACCAAACCTAACCGGCATATCAGTGTTACGCTATTGTCACGAGCCTCCCGAAATGAATAATTCAATCAGGCGTAATCTGCATGTAAAATAGAGGAAGAGGTAAGAGGCGCAAATGTTTTATATTCTTCCAAAGCAAAGATTTAGTTAGAATTAAATCCTGTATATAGCAGTAGAGCAGTTAGCTCCTTGATTCTCACAACCACGTTGGTAGCCTTCGGTGTATATACGGAGTACAAAAACACTATAAATTGAAAGGTTTACTGAGCTAATTTAGACTTTGTATATTTTTATCGGAGGCACAAGATAAAACTATTTCCTCACCGTTCACTAGACAGTCCTTTCTGTTCCAAGCAGGCAGTAAACACTGCAGCAAGCGAACACCAGTAATTCAGTTGATAAATGTTAACTGCAATGAAGCTATCAGCTGAAAGCAATTTCCAGGGCAGTGTTTGGAGCCAGGGACTTGAGATTTTCACTCCTCCATCGATCATGAGCCTCTGTTTTGGGCCAAGGTACACAATGCCCCCAAATTGCTGACATATGGATGCAGAATCACTAGAAACACTGCCATTTCCCTCCTGCCTATGTTCCCCTCCTGTAAACCGTTGTATATCCAATGACCCTTGGTTTTTCCCATTAAAGACCAAACCAAGGTCTCAGGTTGTGGTGTGTGTGTGCGCACGTTTGACGTGTGTAGTAGCGTTTCAGGCTCGGCCAACTACATCACCATATTAAATGTCCAATTATTTAAAAAAACAATAGTGGCGGAATACGTTCAGGTTAAGTATAAAAAATAAAGTAGATAATCATCAATACCTATTGAAAAAGATCTAACGTGCAACTCACATGAAAGGCAAAAGAAAAACACCAAGCTGTTTTGGTTAATGGCACCCTTAAAATAATGAGATTGCCCACTTTATTTTGTTGACGTTGGTCGTTGAAGGATTACGTCTCCATAAACTGACAGAATGAATCAGTGCGTTTAGAGCTGCCGCTTAAAAAGATAGTCCATACATTTTAAATATTTCAACGTGTATTCTCACCCCGATACTATTTTTCATTTAGAATATAAGCGTCAATTTGGAAGTGGCACGCTTAACCAAGACTTTTTCGAGGCAAGGAAGCAAATCACTAAATACAGAAAATCTCAGAACCATTCCTTTTTCAACTCACGTTGGCACCACGCTAATATCTCTACTGCTCCCTGTCGTTTGGGGTCGACCGTCTCCTCGTCTCGGTCCAGAAAGGCCTCAGTGTTTACATTCGGTGTGGTGTTTTCTATACAAACAGAGTTCTCTTCTGCCATCGGTTTGATTAAAAGGAGCCCTCCAGATGCCATTAAAAGTCTATTTCTTCCCCTGTGTGTTTGTTTGAAGAAGCGAGTGAGTGAGGAACCAGCAGAGGCTGTTGTGCGACGCCAACTTCTATTTACGCACGAGTGAAGCACACAAACCACCTCAGAGGGCCGACCGAACGTACAGTATGATTCAGAAGGAGCCCCCTCATCAATTGTCCATGAACCTAATCGTTTTTACTAGTCACCGATTCAGATTGGTGCTCCGCGATGCACGCAACGAAGGTCCAAGGTCAACCCAACAGCTCCTTGGTTTTGGTAGCCAGTTGTTTCTCTACATCTGCTGAAAAGCTTTCTGCCATTTGGTCGACCTAAAAGAGAAGAGAGGACACTTTATACAACTTGAACAGTCGACAACTCTGACAGTAAAATAAAAAATAAAACAAGTAATGTTCACCCTTTGTTCCCAGTTTCTGGACTTCACAGAACACGGCTATCGATGTCTCAGTACCTGTTTCTCCACTAGCCGCAAGGTGTCCTCAGATACGGTGTCTTTGGCCTTCTTCACCTGTGACACAGCAGTGGATCTCACCCGCCTCAGAGATTCCTTGGCCTTGTTGCTGAACTGCTTGGCCAGTTTAGCCAGGTTCTCCCTGTGCTCCCGCGTCACTCTGCACCGACACACACACACACACACACACACACACACACACACACACACACACACACACACACACACACACACACACACACACACACACACACACACACACACACACACACACACACACACACACACACACACACACACACACACACACACACACACACACACACACACACACACACACACACACACACACACACACACACACACACACACAACACACACACACACACACACTTTCAGAGATACAGCAGTGGAATGTAATGCACAACTCATAGCACTTTAATGCACATTAAATTTAGTTTACATGGTCCATAGCCCTCATAGAATAAAAAATAAATACATCACGAAGCAGTTGGTGACAATGTTATTATTATTATTTTTTAATCCTCGTTTCCACGTTCTCCATAATTGGCGTTTTTGCCTCAGACTATTTGCAAAACAATCCAGGAGAGGTGTCTTATTTACTGCAAACAATAATGTGTAATTACTGATTCTGGGCCAATCAAGCCAAGTCGCCTTCTTTGGAAATGCAAATGCCGTTGCGTGCCGGGACTGATTGCAGAGGAAGAACGCCCCCATCTCCCCCCACACACACACCGCTGCCAGACAAGCACCTGCTGCTGCTGGCACCCAGAACAGTCATCAGCCATGCGTGTTTCTGCGGTTAAGCGAGGGGACGGCAGCGCGTGGAGGAGCTGCCCGCCAAATCACAGCCCGACACGGGGCCCAGAGTGATGGGGTTGAGCCTAGTGGGCCTTCAGGAACGACGAGAGTCTGTTCCACTTGGCAGGAGGGAGCATTGCTGTTCAGAGTACTAAAGACGTCCGACCACAAACTGTGTTTTCACTAGACAACCTGACCACAAGCCGTGTTTTCAGACTGCTACAGTTGGTTGAATTAGTCAAATAAATATGTCAGAAAGGCCTGGAAGTACGCAGACACGTTGATACGTTTCTTTAATGTGGCATATTAAAAAAGGGATGGAGGGTCAGGTCAGGGGCTAACAAGAGAATTAATTACAGGTCGGAGACGAGGAACTAACGGAAGATCGACAGGGGAAATGGACAGGGACGGACAGAGACGCACACACCCAAACAAAGACAGGCAGGCAGATACACAGACAGAGGGAGGGAACAAAGTGATTGGACTAAGTAAAAGTGGAGGAGATGCGCCGGGCGCCACAGCCGGGCGACCCACCAGGGCGCCGGCCGCGCGACTCACTTGGGAATGGGCACCCGGATGATGTTGTCGTCCACCTCGGGGTTCAGCGTCATGCTGCTCTCTCGTAGGGCGCGGACGGCGGCCGCTGTGGCCTGAGGACACATCAAACACACATTAGACCCGGGCCATAATGACTGCCAGCTGTGCCTGGGGGGGGAGCAGACAGATAGCCACCCAGACAGCCAGGTAGGAGCTCCAATCCATCCAGATCCCCCCGCAGGCACCCCCCACCAGCCTCCAATATACGTATTCCTCTCATTTCATTTGAAAACGCCAAATCTCACAACTGTCATGCGTTTCAAGTGGACCCGGAGTATCAATCAGGAATGAAACAGAGGACGGGTCAAACTGAACCGAGCACACGCAGACCGGACTGTCCCATTGGCAGCAGGAGCACCGGGAGGCTGACCAAGCATAGACCTGGTCCGGCACACCTTTGATCCACGGCTAGTCGGGAGGGCTGTGTTGCATCACCCTCCAGAGAATCTCTGTAGATGGTGTCCGGTTGTGGTGGGTGGCAGGGGAAGCACATGCCGTGTGGAAGTGCCGCGGGGCCACTGTCAGAACGCAGCCCTCTGGGAAACGAGCTGAGGGGTTGCAGTGCAAGGCGGCGACCTCTAGTGACCCTAACGGGGCGGAAGGGTGAGGAGGAGGAGTCCTGGTACCCATAAGGCTTTAGGGTTAAGTTTTTTTCTGGCCCGGATGGTCGGGCTTGTGGCAGACTATCATTATCTAGGTTAAAGAACACTCAGTAATCCTGAAGTGTGATTTGTCTGTGGTGGGGGCGTGGCCAGGGGTACAGGGCTCGAAGGGGTAACAGGTCAGAGATTGGGCTGGCTGGAATCCGTCAAGCCTCTGGTACGTTCAGTACATTTCAGACAGTGTGTGGACAACGTGCTAACCACATCGGTGGGTTGAAACTCATCACGGTACACCGAAACCCAGAGATATGACCGCTGTGCTAGAATCTTTTGACAGGAAATCCAAATATCACATAAATCAAAAGTGTCACACGGGTACTGGCGAGAGGTATACCACACGGATACAACACCAGTGCTAGGCCAACTGTTACGGTGCAAGTTTGTGATTTGAGAGAATACCCGGGTTATTTGTTTCTTTTATCTTCCGCGTTCTTCAGGGTTTGAGGTTCTGGACTTAACCACCAGGGGAAAGAATTGGCAGTGAGATTAAAGCGTGTATTTGTATGTATTAATTCAAGAGGCCTCCTCCCTTGCGAGTTAAAGGGAAAATTCCCCCCTAAAGAAAGGCAGCCTTCCTATTCTCCGGTTCCTGTCTTGAAGTCCAGAATGATAGATCCCACTCATACCTATGCGTGATCGTTCTCAGCATTGAATTCACCACTACTCCTCCAAGGATCCAGCAGCAGTTGACTTGATGGGGGGGGCTTGTTCTCTGTTCTGGGTTGCTCTATAAACACCCTGCATGTTCTGGGTAATATGTAAAAAAATTAGGAATTACACAGAGTTTCCTGATTAGACACAGTCAGTTCAAAGACTGGCTGGTCGCGAGGAACGAACGAAGCTAAAGAAAACACCTTGCTAATGATGTGGAGGATACCACACACACACACACACACACGCACACACGGTCTTCCTTAAGATCCAAGCGGTTTAATTAATCCTGCCAGTACCAGTGCAGCCGCTGAGGTGGTTTGTAGTTACACAGCCCCACAGTGGTTTGTAGTTACACAGCCCCACAGTGCTGCGCCTTTAATAAACGGCTGGAAAACAATGTCCCCTCGTTAGGACCCAAGGTAATGGATGTGAATAATTATAATCCTATTTGCGCCGGGCGCTGTGCAGTCACCTCTGTGTTGTCTTTGCAGGGCCGTTAGATCGTTAGGTAATGGGAAGCCGCCCCGCGGGGCATTGGGTCTCTGACCCCGCGCTGGAACCCCCTGGAGAAGATGACGGGCGAATGTAGCCTGGCCGTGGTGACGTCTACGGCCACATAACAACTAGGACTCTCTGTTTAGGGACTGACTTCGACACATTTCTGGACTGACTCCGACACGATTTGGGCACTGACACCGGTCATGATTTCGGCACTGACCCGGTCAAGATTTAGAACGGGTAGTTATCACCCCACACCGTTGGGCGAAGCGACTTACAGGAGGGTAACGCCTCCACAAGCAGGCTGATCTGACCTCTGTTGTTGAGGACAGACCGCCGTGAAACGAGCTGAGCTTCTCTTGCTCTGGAGGAACAGTCCTGCCATCTTCATAATACCCTGCTAAAACCAGGCAGCATCAATCTCCCTTTCAAACTGATCCTAGCTTCAGACGGTGACAACGCTCATTAATAACGACCTGGTATTCTGGATGGAGAACTGAGAAAGGGAACGAAAGAAACAAGGCAGGAAAAAGAGAAGGGAAAAAGAGGGGTGAGTGAAAGGTCTGTGTGTGTGTGTGTGTGTGAGCGCGAGACAGCATCTTGTAGAGCAGTCTTTCCTCTTCCTTCCCAGAGGGCATAGCACGGTCACTTCCTGCTGATGACAGCTGACCACAGAGTCTTGGCCTTTGTTTCAATTGCTGTCATAGAACAAAGGGCTGCCCTGAACAGTCATCGATCACTGCTGCTGAACACAGGGCTGCAGAGAAAGCCTCGACTCAGGTTTCAGAAGAAGAAAATGTGGGCGGTGGAGGATGGGCTTGAATGGACGCAAGTTCGAATCCCAAGCCAACGCGGGGACATATCACGCCCTTGACCAAGGCAAGTTACCCTCATCCATGGGTCAGATAAGACCAGAAATTCTACATTTAAACCAGAGACTGAGAGTAAGACGGAGAGATCTTTGGACGTCAGGCGTGTACTTTGGGAGTCGACTCTGAACACAGCTTAGCCTTCCATGCCCCGGCTGAGACGAGGAAAATAATTAAATCACGGGGTGGAATTCGGTTTTCAGAGACATTCAATTGTTTCTGCGTTGTAACATTCTGCTACACCAGATGCCAACATGAGCCTGTGCCTCACAGTGTGTTTGAGCTCACCTCTGGATAGCTGGTCATGTTGACCAGGATGAGCTGAGAGGATTTCATGGAGATCTGACCCAGCTGGTTGAGAGGAAACTTGCCATTCACAGTGGATACCACAACATGATCCAGAGCTCCTGAAAACGGCAGAACACAATATGACAAGAAAAAAATGAATGAATCGCACAGATGATCGCCATTGATTTAGGCCAATTTGGATGTCCCCGCACAGAACCTGCCAAAAGCCAGGACTAAACAATTAAACCATTAATTAGACCCGCCTAAAAACAGCCATGAGAAGTCGACCCAGACCAACCTTTCCCATAGATTGTGGTTGAGATGGTACCTTTGTCTGAAGTTGAACCCTCAGACTACATTGGCCCAAGTAGATCTGGAGGCGATGGTTGGGACGAGGATTGGGGTGAGGATTTTTTGAGACCTGCTCTATGGGGCCTCCTCCCCTTTAAACCCCCCCCACAACATCGCAGACTGCAAAACCAGAGCTACTCTTTGACGAGAGTCCCCTCTCCCTTCTGGCTAACCTCAGACGCTGCTGTTTCCTCCCTCTCCGTTTTCTGTCTTACATCAAATACCCTCGCCGAGAAGTGTGAAGGTTGGGTGGCCTCGGAGCAACATGCCCATTTATATTTAGAATGGAAGCCGCCATTATTTGTCCTTATCGACATTATTCAGAACAGGTCACGGCCTGCCCTGAGGAGTCCGGGTCAAGGTCAGCTCACTGGACACACTCCAACTTCTTAACCGCTCCAACAGATCCGCAGAAAAAAAAGTAAAATCCTATCACACAGAATCTGAAACTTTTTTCCTTTCTCTCCACTCAGCCTGTCCACGTGTGAAAATGTAGTCGGCATAATGGATAATGTTGGACATTATGAGGGTATTACTGTAAGATCGGATTCTAGGAAAAAGTATGTTGAATTAGATTATTTCTTTATTAAATGTAAAAACTGTACAGTACCGGTAAATGTTTTCCAACTGTAGTATTGACTGACAGTAATTTAATGTGGTGAACTCTTTAGAGCAACATTAAAAACGTTTAGAAGATAAAAGCTCAGTTTAGCTTCTGCTTTTTTACCAGATGGCCTCACATTTTCCACCAAAATCAGCTGGTACAATATAGAATTGGTAACTCAATGGATGGCAAGTCTGCCATGAGGCAGCAAAGCAGCCCCAAACCATAATGCCAATGCTTTTCGGTTTGTACAAGGTACTACTGTTGAACATGCCATCTGAAGTTGCAACCATCCTCAGCACAAGTTCCTGTAGTTTTGGCATTGTCTGGCAATTGTCAGTCTTGCCTTTATAAAATTATTTTGAGAGGCTTCTTCTTTCCTCACATGTAGGTCACGGTTGTAGAGTGTGACAGTTGATTTATGCACTTCAATGTTAATTGTGGCAAGCCAGGCTTGTAGATTCCTTACGCGCATAGAGGCTTCTATGAAAATCTTTTTGTCAGCTTGGGCTGAACTAGGTGGAACAACCTGTCCTAAGTTGATTTAAACTAGTATGGAATCTTCTTCATTTGTAGACAATCAAAATGTAATTCAAAATGATTGGAAATGGCTTCGTTAACCCACCCAGACTTATGGGTTTCAATAACATTTTTTTGAGTGTCTCTGATTGGTTGTTTGATCTTGTCATAATTTGCTGCAGCACACTCAAATTGTTAAAACCAAACGAGCCAGAGTGTCTAATCCTTATGGAAGGCTGGAACCTCCCAAGTTACTCGAATGATTTTCTAATTATTTGCACCTGCTTTGGTGTACCTGATTCCCATTTCAGCTGTTCGTGTGATTGCAAGGCTGTACTCATGCTTTCAGATAAAGGAATTTGCCGTTTCTGTTCATTTTAATTGCATAAATGATTTCAAAGTTTGTTTTGGTAAATTGAGTTGCCTTAATCAATAAATGTGGTTGGAATGTAGCACTATATCCTGGTGTCCAAAAATGTAAAGGGGGAAGGGGGGGAGGAGTACTACATTATCAGTGTAATTGCATGTTTATTTATCGTTGTGGAAACCAGAAAAATTTTGCCTACTTTTCCTAATCCTTAACATTACTAATAGTAATAGCAATAATCTAATATGTATGCAGACTTCACCACGTCCTAGTGCCTAAAGATAAAACAATTGCAAATCTAGAATACACGGTTCCATTGCTTTTTTTGGCTACACATAAACCAGGATCACACACACACACCCGCACGCACTCTCTAATGTGTAAATATTGTCCTATAAACTGTGCCTCCCTGAAGTATACTCGATGCTAAAATACTTCATTCTACAGAGCCAATTATAAATATATACAAATGTTTTATTAATCCCTATAGTTGTTGCATTGTTATGATAGAACCGGCTTGTTTGCATTTAATCGTTAACATGTGTATTCTTACAACCTACAACTAATCAAACCTGAAGCATAACTTTGTGCTTTTGGCAAGCTTCCGACGGCAAGTTCATAACAACTATTGCATCATTTGAGTTTCCAGCTGTGAAGACCGAGAGCTCACCGGCCCTGAACAGATTTGGATGTCTCTCACTTGAGTACATTCAACACCAATGACCAAATCTTCATCGTACCCGAAGCATAAAAAAGTAGACGGGCGTGGACCCGGCCTGCAGGAACAGTGAGTGCATGCCACGACAGTTAGCGCCGGTCTGGTCGGAGATATGTTGGCCGGTAGGTTAGGACTCAACTGTCAACTGTGTCTGTGAGCACTTAGGTTCGAGACAGCCGCGCCGGCTCTATTGGAGTGCCTGTCGGCGTTCCCTGAGAGTAGTAGGAAAGTTGGACACGCGTCTATATAGCAACTTGATTTGCGGTGATTCTGGGTCCGACATTATGAGCATTTCGGTGATACCTGGAGCCTGTCTTGGGGCTAATTGCTGGAACCAGCTGGTGGACTGGAGAGACTACCTAGGCCCCTGTGGACGTGTGCCTGGCTGCCTGCACATCTGCTAACGCTTCCAGAGGGCACACAGGCGTTTCCTAAAGGGCATTTGGAAGGATGATCGACTGGGAAGCCATTAGCCAAATGGGCTCTTCCTGGTCGGTGCACGGTTAGCTGACACAAAATGGCTAAAGGAGCGTAGTCGGCATTATAGACTGTCTCACCAAATTTAAAACGTGCTGGTTGTGTTCAATCCGTAGCATTTTTTCTCCTATAAGCACACATTCTGGTAGTAGCTTATCCAGAATACCCAACGACCATCATTTTGTACAACTAAAGTTTCTGGAGTGTGGATTGGCTTTCTTCCTTAACGATTTCTATAACTAAAACACATTCTGAATGTTCTGATTGTGTTCGTTGTTGAATGGACCTAGTTTTGATGTCAAACACACAACTACACCACAATCATAAAACAATGGAAAATATCAATGAATATAATCTGTGTTCCAACAAAGGTGATGTCAATAGACACCAATAAACATTGGATGAAGGGAAAATAGGTCAATAAATAATGAGAACAAAACTTTTGAATACAGCTAGGGAAAAAAAAATAAAGAGATAAACACTGGCTGAAGTAGAAACGCTGAAAGGAATAAAAGAATAAGAATAATAAAAACAGTCCTTTTGGACTTTGTGACATTACACCGATGATGTCATTTGGGATTTAGTCTAAACCTGGTGGGAAGTCTTGGGATTGTGTGTGTGTGTGTTGAGTGGAAATGTGCTCTTCCTAAACAGTGTATTCGTCTTAGCTACTGCATTTAGAGCCAAGGGAGGACTAAATCTCCTGATCTTCACCCAACGTTCCCGTGGAAAAGAGCGGCCCTTCTTCCATTGGCAGAGGGACAGACCGTGACGGTCCGTAATGCCTCCAACTGCGCGTGCCCTGTCCAGACACTACATTAATCTGGGCTCTAGGACCATTCCTCCATCGGCCAATGTGACTTTCCCCTTCGCCCTCCACAACAAACACAACTGCATAATAAGAGCCAGATGAGATGATTATCGGACAGAAACGAGAACAGAATGATGTCATGATTCCTCCCATTCCGGCGTCTCTCCAGTCAAGATTCCCTTGTCAGTTTTAAGTCCCGCTGCTTCCGCGGATTACACTGCATCAGGACAGATGGGCACAGGGTGAGGAGGGGTAAGGCGGTGTTGAGGAAGGGGCATTTCTTCCACCCCTTCAGCCCCCACAGAGTTGGACTCCTCAGAGGAAGAGGAAAGACAGGGGAGGGGAGAGGCTTTGACCTGGATGCAGTTCAGGAAACTGGGTTTGCAGGGGTCAAGGTAAAGGTCAAGGTTCACTCTTACGCCTCAGGCCCTTTGTCAGTGAGAAAGTAAACACACAGAGGTGCACTTATCCTCATCTGTTGACCAGTAATCGATAGTGAAAACACACAGTGGATTTATTTCATGCTCACAAAGAGGGATTTGGTTTAAACCTCTGGCCTGTACGTCAATGCATCGCTTGTTTTACAATGGGTGATGTAGCAGAGTTAGTGGAAGAGCTACACATATCAAAAAATGTTGTCCGAGTTCATTAATAGCTTTAAGTAATTGTTGGACGGTCTGTCTGTGAATGCAACTCTCTCACTCAGGGAGAGCAGAGTGGAGCACTAAGTGGTTACATTGCTTTTCTTCCGCTTATGTCAGGGGTGTCCAAAGTCCGGCCCGCGGGCCAACTGCGGCCCGCGGTCCAGTTTTTATTGGCCCGCAGCAAATTCTGAAAATATAATTGAATATGGCCCGGACAAGAAGATTGAGCTCAACTCTGTTGCACTTCTCAGTTTCAACACTAGTTGGAGCCAGCCATGGAAACGGTGCTTCTCCACTAAACAAAATTAAGCAAACAAAAACTTTTACTGCGAGTCACCAGAAATGGCAGCACCAAAGAAACGCAAAATAGCAAGTGAGTGTAGAAGATTTCAACACAGTGGGAAAATGAATATTTCTTCAAAGAAATCAACGTAAAGTGTATCTGTTTGATTTGCAATGAAGATGTTGCTGTGCTGAAAGAGTATAATGTCCGTCAGCACTATGAGACCAAACATCAGAGCTACACATCAGTACACCAGTGCCGAACGAACGCAGAAAGTCAAGCAAATGGCAGCTAGCCTGCAAGCTCAACAACAGGTGTTTTTCGTGCTAACAAAATAAAGGAAAACGCCACAACAGCAAGCTATAAGGTCGCTAAACGTATGGCCCAGCACGGCAAACCGTTCTCAGACGGTGATTTCATAAAGCAGTGCCTCAAAGTCACAGCAATAATGTGCCCGGAAAAAGTTCCGGATTTCAACAACGTGAGCTTATCCAGAAATACAGTGGTGGGAGAATCGAGGACTTGTTGTCAGCTAACTGGAAACTTCCGCTGAGAGACAAAGCTAGTGCTTTTGATTTGTACTCGATAGCATGCGATTGGTTATTGATAGGGTTAGCGATAAGAGCACAGATGCCACAGACACCGCGCAGCTGTTAATGTTTTGCGGGGAGTAGATGGTCATTTTTGCTGTACGGAGGAGCTGCATGATATGAGGAGCCTAAAAGGCACAACGACGGGCAGAGATATTTTTGAAGCTGTGTCGGAAGCAGTTGGAAAGATGGGGATTAAATGGGACAAACTCTGTGGAGAAACAACGGATGGAGCTCCGGCCATGACGGGCGTAAAAACTGTCAACATAATTCGAGCTAGAGGACAGCACAGTTCTTCACATTATAGGTGAGTTAGAAATACACACAGTATTCATGTGTTAATATGTCACCTCTAGTGTGCGGCCCGGCCCTTTGTTTATTTTTCTGTATTTGGCCCTCACTAAAAAAAACTTTGGACACCCCTGGCTTATGTGATTTGATGGGACTTTGTGACATCATTTATTAGTCATTTATTGGTGTACACAACTTATTAACTTATTAATGAAAGTAACAAACTCATAGATATTGCGATATTGATAATTCTGAGGTTTGTGCTTCTGATACAAAAAACATTCCCAAGCCTCATCCTTTAAGCGTGCTGGCATGTATTCCCATTAGCGGCTCGCCCGTTAGCGCTGCTAGTGGCTAGCAACCCTGCTTGCCTGTAATGGATGCCCATCCTGGATTGTAGTGCTTCCTTGTTAGCCTCTCTATTTCCTGCCTCCTAACACCTCCCAGCACACAAACAGACTAATTAACTAACTAATTAAGCACAATAGTGCTCCTGTGGGCCCACCACTCACAGGAACAACCGCAGGGGTCGGGTGCGCTGTCATATGGGTGACAGTGAAGGTGGGGGGTCTCGACGGATCAGACCCGGGCGGCAGAAGCTTGCTTTGGGGACGTGGAACGTCACCTCACTGGGGGGGAAGGAGCCAGAACTTGTGCGTGAGGTGGAGCGATACCAGTTGGATCTGGTGGGACTTACCTCTACGCAAAACCGTGGCTCTGGAACCTTACCCCTGGATAGGGGTTGGACTCTGTTCTTCTCTGGAGTTGCCCAGGGTGAGAGGCGGCGGGCTGGTGTGGGGATACTCACGAGCCCACGTCTGAGCACGGCGGTGTTGGAGTTTACCCCGGTGGATGAGAGGTTTGCCTCCCTACGCCTAAGGGTGGTGGGGGGGAAAACTCTGACTGTTGTTTGTGCTTATGCACCAAACGGCAGTTCGGAGTATTCAGCCTTCTTGGAGACCCTGAAGGGAGTCCTATATAGGGCTCCAGTAGGGGACTCCATCATTCTGCTGGGAGACTTCAACGCACATGTGGGCAACGATGGAGACACCTGGAGAGGCGTGATTGGGAGGAACGGCCTCCCTGATCTAAACCCGAGCGGTCGTTTGTTATTGGACTTCTGTGCTAGTCATGGATTGTCTATAACAAACACCATGTTCGAACATAAGGAGGCGCATAAGTGTACATGGTACCAGAGCACCCTAGGCCGAAGGTCAATGATCGATTTTGTGATCGTATCGGCTGATCTAAGGCCGCATGTTTTGGACACTCGGGTGAAGAGAGGGGCAGAGCTGTCAACTGATCACCATCTGGTAGTGAGTTGGATCAGAGGGTGGGGAAAGACTTTGGACAGACCAGGTAAGCCCAAACGGGTGGTGCGGGTGAACTGGGAACGTCTGGAGGAGGCCCCTGTCCGAAAGATCTTCAACTCACACCTCCGGCGGAGCTTTTCAGGCATCCCTGTGGAGGTTGGGGGCATTGAACCTGAGTGGGCAATGTTCAAAGCTTCTATTGCTGAAGCTGCGGCGGTGAGCTGTGGTCTCAAGGTCCTAGGTGCCTCAAGGGGTGGTAACCCTAGAACACCGTGGTGGACCACGGTGGTCAGGGAAGCTGTCCGACTGAAGAAGGAGGCCTTCAGGGATATGCTAGCCCTGGGGACTCCGGAGGCAGTTGCAGGGTACCGACAGGCCCGAAGGGCTGCAGCCGCTGCCGTGTCAGAGGCAAAGCAGCGGGTGTGGGAGAAGTTTGGAGAAGCTATGGAGAAGGACTTTCGGTCGGCACCAAAATGCTTCTGGAAAACCGTTCGGCACCTCAGAAGGGGAAAACGGGAACCATCCAAGCTGTGTACAGTAAGGATGGGACACTGTTGACCTCAACTGATGATGTGATCGGGCGCTGGAAAGAGCATTTTGAGGAGCTCCTGAATCCGACCTACACGCCCTCTAGTACAGAGGCAGAGCTGGAGGCTGATGGAGGGTCATCGTCAGTTTCCCTGGGGGAAGTCGCTGAGGTAGTCAAACAACTCCACAGTGGCAAAGCCCCAGGGACTGATGAGATTCGTCCAGAAATGCTAAAAGCTTTGGGTGGGGAAGGGCTGTCTTGGTTGACACGCCTCTTCAACATTGCATGGAAGTCTGGGACAGTGCCAGAGGAGTGGCAGACCGGGGTGGTGGTTCCCCTCTTTAAAAAGGGGGACCAGAGAGTGTGTGCCAATTACAGAGGTATCACACTCCTCAGCCTCCTGGTAAAGTGTACTCCAAAGTGCTGGAAAGGAGGGTTCGGCCAATAGTCGAACCTCAGATTGAAGAGGAACAATGCGGTTTTCGTCCTGGCCGGGAACCACGGACCAGCTCTTTACTCTCGCAAGGATCCTGGAGGGGGCCTGGGAGTATGCCCATCCAGTCTACATGTGTTTTGCGGATCTGGAGAAGGCGTATGACCGGGTACCCCGGGATCTTTGTGGGAGGTGCTGCGGGAGTATGGGGTGAGGGGTCTCTTCTCAGGGCCATCCAATCTCTGTACGCTCAAAGCATGAGCTGTGTCCGTGTCCTCGGCAGTAAGTCGGATTCGTTCCCGGTGGGGGTTGGCCTCCGCCAGGGCTGCGCTTTGTCACCAATCCTGTTTGTAATATTCATGGACAGGATATCAAGGCGTAGTCATGGGGGAGGGGTTCCCGTTCGGTGGGCTGATGGTCACATCACTGCTTTTTGCGGATGATGTGGTCCTGATGGCCTCATCGGTCGGTGACCTTCAGCACTCACTGGATCGGTTCGCAGCCGAGTGTGAAGCGGCTGGGATGAGGGTTAGCACCTCTAAATCTGAGGCCATGACTCTCAGCAGGAAACCGGTGGAGTGCCTACTCCGGGTAGGGAATGAGTCCTTACTCCAAGTGAAGGAGTTCAAGTACCTCGGGGTCCTGTTCGCGAGTGAGGGAACAATGGAGCGGGAGTTTGGTCGGAGGATCGGAGCAGCGGGGGCGGTGTTGCATTCGCTTCACCGCACCGTTGTGACGAAAAGAGAGCTGAGCCGAAAGGCAAAGCTCTCGATCTACCGGTCAATCTTTGTTCCTACCCTCACCTATGGTCATGAAAGCTGGGTCATGACCGAAAGAACGAGATCGCGGGTACAAGCGGCCGAAATGGGTTTTCTCAGAAAGGTGGCTGGCCTCTCCCTTAGGGATAGGGTGAGAAGCTCAGTCATCCGAGAGGAACTCGGAGTAGAGCCGCTGCTCCTTTGCATAGAAAGGAGCCAGTTGAGGTGGTTCGGGCATCTTGTAAGAATGCCACCTGGGCGCCTCCCTAGAGAGGTGTTCCAGGCACGTCCAGCTGGGAGGAGACCTCGGGGAAGACCCAGGACTAGGTGGAGAGATTATATCTCCACACTGGCCTGGGAACGCCTCGGGATTCCCCAGTCAGAGCTGGCTAATGTTGCCCGGGAAAGGGAAGTTTGGGGTCCCCTGCTAGAGCTGCTACCCCCGCGACCCGACCCCGGATAAGCGGTTGAAGATGATGATGAAGATGATGAAGCACAATAGTAACACCTCAGTCTAAATTTTAGAAGAAAAAAAACATATCAACATTGACCCACTCAATCTACAATGCAATACATACAAAGCATAAATATGATGTGTAGAAAATGAAAAATACATTATTTTGACAAAAAAATCATAGCATTCATTAGGTAACCTAGCCTTGTTGGTTTGTATTTATCAAGGCCTCTAATCCGTTCTAAGCGACAGAGCTTGCAGAATAGAGTGTGCTGGCCAGCAAATCAACGTTGGCCGTAAGAGACTATGTTTCCCAGTGAAAAGAGGGCTTGGACAGTGAGAGCACCCCCATACACTCTAGGACCACTACGTATCACAACGTACCAGGAGAGGTCCTGATGCTCAGGCTGCGGCTGAAGTCGTCCTTCAGGGCGGTGAGGACAGCCGCCATCTCCTCCTTCACTTCCTCCAGACTGATGATGTCCTCCACCAGCGAGGAGTTGATGTTCACTTTGGCCGTTTGCCCCTTTGTTGCCTTCGCTGTGGACAGGGAAGAAAGCAAAACCGCTGAAGACTTCAAAGGGGCCGAACCGATGGAGGAGAGAGAGGAACCAGCATGCTGGTACTCCGGTCAATCCCAGTTATTACAAATAAAAGCGAGACAAGTAAACCTCCGCTCCTCCGTGTTTTCTTCCAGCCTCTCGAAAACAAAATGACCAAAAATAAAAGCTATCGAATGCCCCAAGCGCCACTTCAGCGCACAAGCTGAGATATAAAAACCTTTTCAAAGACACGGCGGACCGGCGGGTGGGCGGAGCTTGGTTCCTACCCCTACATTTCCTCTGCCTTTGAGGGTTTTGCCAGGGCCGCACTTGACAATATCAAACAGTCACAGAGCGGTTGGGAGGCAGCGGGGCCTCCACTCACCTTTACTCTTCTTGGTAGCATACAGACGAGCGCAAGTGGCGGGGATGTTTCCATAACCGCTATTTGAGAGCAGTGGGTGGAACATGGAGCCGGCTGTCAGCTGGGTGGAAGACCTCACCGCGGTGGCCAGACATCGGCCCAACGCCAGCCTCAGAGGGGCCAGCTGAGTCAATGCCATCTCTGTGGCAAACACAAATTATAGTTAACGTCTATGGCCCTTTTTCATAAGATCTCGAACTGCATCACAGGCTAAGATTGTGGACACTGAGTAAAGTGTCCACACTAGTTGTGGGTTGTGTGACTGTCCTACCAAGGTGATGTTAGATGAATGCTCCAACTTTAAATCACTCTGAATAAGGGTGTATGCGAATTAAATTAAATGCTATAATAATAATAAATATAATATGTCTCAGTACAGGGCCCCAGAATGGTTCACACATTCTAGTTCACAATAGTAGCCAGTTATAAGTCAAATAAAACGTTTGTAGTGTCCAGATGCTAGCTAACTATAACTCTGCAAGCTAAAATATGCTAACGCAGTCTTTTGGCAAATATTTCATAAAAAATAAGATATAACATAACATTGAATGCTTTCAGGAACAGAACAATGAAAAGCACCTAAAATAACTACATTTGTAAAAATGTAAGAGTTCTGTGCTCATTAGTGCTAATATAAATTCAGTGCTTATTGGTGCTAATATAAACACTATGTTTATTAGAAACATTTTAAAAAATCCACGAAAATAATGAATAGACATGATGACAATCTGATATAATGACAAAACACTAGACTTATAATAAAACACCAGTATCTAAAGTTCTCATTCTTCATTCACATTAAACTACTGATAATGCACTACAGGGGTGGCAAATAATGACCAGCAGGGGGCGATATGTCTATCTCTAGCCTCAATAAGAACAACTACAGTTAAAAAAAAAATGAAATCGAAAAAGGAATAAATCTACTAAGAAATACATTAAGAAGTAATAAATCTAAGAAATAAATCTAAGAAGAAATACATATAAAACAAAATACAATAAAGAATAGAAATATTATCTCTTACAAATATTTCACACACCCTACTTGCAAATCCCCATTACAATCTTCAGGGTTAATACAGAAGAACCTAGCTGCCACCCAGTGAACAAAACTCCCTGAAAATCTCTTATCCGTGACAGAAAGGGAGGGACATGCTGAACATGCCATTCATTGCCAACAGGTGTGAACACCATGCTGTGCATCATATACCCTGGATGACATACTCCATTGTGTGTGATAAAAATCATACTTCTTACACGTTGTTAAGAGAAATGGGGCCCTACGCCACACGCAGGTGGACACACACTCCAAACGGCCTCCCGGTAAACGAGTGTCCCAAATGGTGCCCTTGTCCCTACACCTGCTTTGACCACAGCTCTATTGAGCCCTGGTCAGAAATGGAGGTGAACTACATAGGGACTAGGGTTCAGTTAGGAATGCACACTGCCTCTGAATGTGAGGCTTCAGGTTTGACTCCTAGTCATAATACCACCTTGCTTTGTGTGAACAGTGATTGTTTACATCCCAAGCAGGCAGGGGAAATCCATTTGAGGCTACCCAGTGTTGTTTCAGTCTCAGAAGCAGCTCTCTACTGTATCCATAATATCAAAAGCCAAATAAGTGCTTTTTTCTTCAAACAAAACATGGCTGACACTGATTTTAACCACCTGAGTCCGTCATAAAGCCAGCATCCGGCTGGATCACTAGACACAACTTGTGCATAGTGGTGATAACGATATATTTGAAAAAACATTTTTTTTAAACATTACTTGTGTCACCACTGGGGTAGATGTAACTATTGGCCGTGCCTGAGAGCCACTCGTGTGCATGCAGGGGTGGGGTGATGGCTGTCTTTACATGTGAAGTAGAGCAGAAAAACTAGCACAGGTGTTCAGTGGGGTACTGTAGCTCTGTGTGGAATTTCCTAAATAACATGGGTGCAGCTGACATGCTCCCTTAGTATGATAAGACATTATTGAATTGTGGAGCCGTGTAGTTTTTCACATTCAATCCGAAAACTGTACATTGATAACACAATTAACGAACAAGTTCATAGAAGACGTGCCTACTCCCCTTTTACAATTTAAGGTAGACCACATGTCTGGTCAAAAAAGGGCACCGTTTAATTGCTTCGCTTTGACATTACATAGATTTCAATTGCAATCATGCATTTGTAGACCATTTATGTTACAGGACGGTTAGCAAAAGTAAGCTAAACTAGATAGGCGAACACTGGTGAAATGTATAAAGGGCGTTGCATGAATTTGGGTTTGCGAAAAAAAAACTCAACAACATGTTTATACTGGAGAAACTGTCGGTGTTAACTTTGTATCTACTTCTTAATCCTGAGTGTTGCTCCATTTCATGAAGGTACTTACCGAAATCTCGTAAAATGTGTCTACTTGCGCCTGCCTGCAAAGGAAAGGGCAAGACGAGTAGATGTTCGTGTTTACGTCATCATTATTCAATGTGTGTGTTGTCATACAGATGTGCACTACGTCATTGGATGGCGCCTTTGTTATTGCTATTTCGGCTAGCAGCTATCCCATCCGACTCACCGGAGCTTTCTGTATGAAAGTATTTTTTAACGAAATCATAGATTTATTTTGACCTACTTAAAGTAAATGAATTACCTACACGAGGAATAGTGGAACCGTTCACGTTGTCAAGCGAAGTCGTCTACCAAACAGGGTAAATTGATTTAGCATTTGTTTCAAACACCTATCGCTAGCAGGGGGTGTTAGCTAGCGTTAGCACCAGAGCTTGACTAACGACACCTGTCCGGTTCGATGCGCACCGCAATGAGAAATGCCTGCGACAAAGCGAACAATTCACAATTATGGTTAACCGTACTGCTAAAGCTAACAGACGTTACCTGCCTAACCCTAACTAAATGCTCATTGGTTGTGCATGGATTGATTACAGTCACTGTGCTAATCTCACGATGCTGTGAATTATAGAAACAAAATATCACTTGATAGATTTTTCAGCATTTAAAGAGATTGGCGGTATTGTACAGGACACGGTATTATTTGTTCAGTGGTGTTTGTAGTGTTTTTCTGAACTGTTTGAATCATCGGTCTCTTATTTTCTTTCAGGAGACCCATGGAGTCTGCCGTGGAGACATTGGATAGTCCCCCAACTGTCACGCAAAACACCAACATCAGAAAACCTGAATTGGACATTACCACCACCTTATCCGAAAAAGACAAACCTAATAAGTCATCAGTAGAAGTGGCGAGTCCTTCTGCCGTTGTGTTAAACAACGAAAAACCATCACCAGCAGTGCAAAAGGACCCCAGTATAGTTAGAGAAAGCAAGAAGACCAAAACATCTTCAGTGGAGACAGGGGACAATGATGATGTCACTATTGTTTCTGAAAGCAAGAAACCAACGACAGCAAAGCTGGCAGTGGAGACTGTGGAGAATGCCTCTATCATATCAGAAAGCTCTTCACACGAAGGCCATCGCCTGTGGATTGGGAACATCGATCCCAAAATAACAGAGTGAGTGAATCCCCATTACACATGGAATGTTCCCCTAACCACAGATTTAAGATCAGTCCAAAGTGTCATCACTCTAAAATCGTACGTTTTACCACCAGGTAATTTAATACAATAATATGAATAGATTTTACATAAAAAAATGTAACCTTGACGCAGGTAGTAGTGTAGCCTTGGAGAACAGGCCTATCCTGCAATGCGGACACGTCATGGAGGATGCTATTGGTTATGGGGCAATTCCTGGCCAATGCACCTCACACTGGGATGCAGTTTGCTCGCTCCTTCTTGCCCAGCAGCCCCTGCAGAGGGAATCCAGTGACTGGCCCAGGTGATTGATTAGCTATGTGTCCGGGAGGGCTGGAGAATGAGCAGACGGCGTTGGGCGTGTGAAAGGGAGGCACTCGGGCATGACGACCTGTTCTGCTGAGGGCCTGCCTTCATTTCTCACTCACCTGGCGTGTTTACTCTGTCAACCTGTAGCTCGCTAGCCGCTCTATTTGGTTCAGGAGAATATGGGGTGGGGGGGCAGCCTGCAGCACAGGTTGGGATTGGCTAGTGGACTCCTGGAAAATGTACGGTTTGCTAGGCTGTTGTCTAGACAGGCGTTTCCTTCCCTTCTACCCTCTGTTTTCCTTTAAATAACCTGGGGTGTGTCCACAATGGCAACCTGTGATCATGGGGCTCTGGTCAAGAGTAATGTACTACCTAGGGACAAGGGTGGCGTTTGAGACACACAGCCTGGGTAGAAGAGAAAACAACATAATGCCCACAGGCTGGTGATTGCTAAGATTAATTAGCTCACATGCTCGGAGTGTTTGTTGTAGCAAGACCCACTTCAGGGCTCTCCCTTTCTCTGTGAAGTTACATATGGACAGGCAGCATGGCAAATAGTTCGTTCTTGTTTTTTGAGTAAGGGTCAGTATTCAACTTCCGGGAGTTTGTTCATTTTTCCAGTGAGACAGGAGCCCAAATAACTGGGTAATTGAGATGTGAGGTAAATAGCTGTGCTGTAATTTCTATATTTTCCCGCTAATGTGTATTCTCTGTCAGAGAGATTGATTGTGGTGATGAGTAGGAGATGGGTAGGGGCTTAGTTTAATTCCCAATAACTATATTGTCATGGGAAACATTTGTTCAGTACAAAACTATTTGACAATGTTTTTATGAATTACAATTAACATAAGTGAATTAAACAGCCTTACATTGTAAGTTAACTTTACAAATACATGTTGAAAAAGGTTAAAACTAAAGTAAATGTTTTGTTCTCGGCTAATTTATTTTTAAATTAACTGAAATAGCTCATGTACATAGGAATTTAGACGCTATGTTCAGTACCTTCTAGAAGCGTCTTTGGAAGTGATCTCAGCGTCGAGTCTTCACGGCTTTGCCTCTAACAGCTTTGGGCATTTTCTCCCGTTCTTCCTTGTTGATCCTCTCCAGCAATTCCATGGGGAGTGTCAGTGAACTTCTATCTTCAGTTCTCCCCACAAATGTTTCATTGGGTTCAAGTCTGGGTTTTGGCTGGACCACTTGGGGACATTCACAGACTTGGCGTTGTGTATGCTGAAAAATGAATTTACGCCTCAGTGTGTAGCCCTGTGCGCTCTAAATTTTTGTCAAATGGTTTTATACAAATATGGGATTTGTCATCATTGACACTAATGGCATGATCCATCAGTGTCATAGTAAATGCTAAGTTAGTGGGCAATACACGGATGTAATCAAAGTCCTCGTGCACAAGTAGCCCACCAGATAGGTGCTTCTAACATTCATTAATAAATAACTCAACCAAGCATTCTACGATGTAATGTAGTGAGTGTACAGCTTGTATAACAGTGTACATTTGCTGTCCCCTCAAAATAACTCAACACACAGCCATTAATGTCTGAACCGCTGGCAACAGAAGTGAGTGCACCCCTAAGTGAAAATGTCCAAATTGGGCCCAATTAGCCATTTTCTTCTTCATGGCTGTCGTCCCAGAAGGAAGCCTCTTCTAAAGATGTTGCACAAGAAAGCCCACATACAGTTTGCTGAAGACAAGCAGGCAAAGGACATGGGTTACTGGAACCAGGTCCTGTGGTCAGATGAGACCAAGTTAAACTTATTTGGTTCAGATGGTGTCAAGCGCTTGTGGCGGCAACCAGGTGAGGAGTACAAAGGCAAGTGTGTCTTGCCTACAGTCAAGCATGGTGGTGGGAGTGTTATGGTCTGGGGCTGCATGAGTGCTGCTGGCACTGGGGAGCTACAGTTCATTGAGGGAACCATGAATGCCAACATGTACTGTGACATACTGAAGCAGAGCGTGATCCCCTCCCTTCAGAGACTGGGCCACAGGGCAGTATTCCAACATGATAATGACCCCAAAAAACACCTCCCAGACGACCACTGCCTTGCTGTAGAAGCTGAGGGTAAAGGTGATGGACTGGCCTAGCATGTCTCAAACACAAGGTGGAGGAGCGCAAGGTCTCTAACATCCACCAGCTCTGTGATGTCATCATGGAGGAGTGGAAGAGGACTCCAGTGGTAACCTTTGAAGCTGTGGTGAACTCAATGCCGGAAAATAACGGTGGCCACACAAAATATTGACACTTTGGCATGTCTTTGCCTATATATATATATTTGGTGTAGCCATACAACGATACAAATGTATATTTATTAGATTTTTGCTCAATAGGTACGCTTACCCTGCACTTGGCAGGTGGTTGGGAAGTGCAGCTTTAGTTTCTACTGTTATGTTCCTGCCTCTTGATAGAAAGGCCATTCAGCCTCCCAAATGGTACCCTATTCTACATGTGCAGTAATATGGGCACTGATCCAAAGTGGCTTATCGGCCTATTTAGGGAACACGGTTGCCATTTGGGACGATATCAGGAACCTAACAACTTGCTCTAGCATTACGAGTCATTGATCACTCATTTGTCCGAGGCGAAGTCCAAACTGGAGTATTCCCTCAGGCATCTGGCACTACAGTTACACTCAGAAACCTGGCGTGTAACGATGTACACTTTTTTAACACCGCCACATTGTTTTCACAACTGCTTCTAAAATCTGTTCTCTTTCTTTCTCTCACCTCCCTCTTTCTCCTTTCTTCGCCTTCCGATTTCTCGGTCCCTGTTTTTTCTCTTGTGTCGCTCTTTTTCAATTCTCTATCTGCGTTCTCTCTCCTGTTCCTCTCCCATTTTCTCAGCCCCAAAAAATTGTGTTATTCTCCCTTGTTATTTTCCATGCTGATGAATCGTCAGGTCTTGATGATGTCAGACCCTCAGCTCCGTCATCAGTCATGATCTCAAGGCCTCCAAAGCTCTGCTGAAATCATCCAGTCTTTGGACAGAACGCCGGACCATTGCGCAACATCCCATTTTTCCTCTAGACAAACGAGAGTGGTGGAAAAGCTCAGGCGAAGTTGCGTACGTCGTTCAAGTTGAACTCGTTGGACCATCCATCATTCCGAGGTCTCAGTCTGCGTTCTGTACACCACCTTTGAACGATGGCTTCATTTAATTTTAGACGTGCTAACCTGCCCTCAGCTTAATGCAGCGGGCGTTTAAGAGTTGCCTGAGTGACGTCTCAACAGCCCGCTGTCAGGGGTTACGCAAAGTCAAAGATGCTGTATACCTGAACAATGTTTCTGTCAATGCTGCGAAAGTTGCTCTGCCCAATCTGAGGCGTCAACTTCATTATTTTGGTTGAAAAGGTCATCGAGGATGTCCAGCAACAGATCAGATACCTTACTGACCATGCTGTTCACCCGTCTCAGTCTCCGGCCAGTCGCAGTCTCGGCCAGTCTCAGTCTCTGGACTTCTGTTTCATGTTCATGTGAAATAACCATGAAACAGAGGTCTTGTTGATATATCAAACACACTTCTCACCAGTGGAACAAACCTGTTTTTTGGTTTTTCTTTCGGTCTATTTCAGTCTATTTCCTTCTCTCTGTCTCTGTTTCATTCTCTCTGTGCCCAGTTTGAGAGTGGTTGTCATAGCGGTTATTCGGTTCCTCCTTCTCACACCTCTGCACTCATATAGACGGCCTCAGGAGTAACCGCAGGTGCTGAGCTCCTACCGGCACTTTGTGGTTCTACGACCAGATGTCTTGCCTGGTTCAGGTTTATGCTTTTGCAGAAGAACACTGAAGCAGAGATCTCTCATAACCATGTCAGATCTTACCTCCTCTCCAACCGGCCAGCGCACTTCACAGCCTCACCGGAGAAGTGCATTGTGGTCTCTTAACCAGGAGTGGTTTGTTCCCTCACAGGGTCATTCCCAGAGTATCGGCCCACTATCAATTCCTCAATCTGTACGAGCAGCAGGAAGACCCCTGATTCCAGCTTGCAGAGGGTGGAGTCTGGGAAAGTGACTTATTCTCCTTGGAGTAAAAGCCTATGGGAGGCCAAGGGAAGACATTAGTACCTTCAGTCCGCGGCCCAAAATGCCCCCTATTTCGTATGTAGTTCACTACGTACAAAGAGTCCACGTGAGGGTCTGGTTTAAAGTAGTTTGTGGTGGGGAAATAGAGTGGAATTTGGGATGCTGGCCATTGTACTCCCCCATCTCCTGGTGCTAGGGTACATACCTTTCCAGGAATATAAAAATAACTGTCTGAACAAAACAATCTAATGCACCATAGTCCAAGCTTATCCTTTCGACTGTTCTTACAGAACACAAGGTTGGCCAACGGTTGGATGAGGCTATTCCCAGGCTGTCACTCCGGAAAGAAAATAGACTCACCCATTTTGTATATTTCTTATTTGTTTCACGTAACATAGGCTATTAATGGACATTGACATTGTGCTTGTTGTACGTTATGAAATGTAGATATTTAAGTACTAACAGTTCAACTGAGTGAGTGTTGTGTTTTATTGGATTTTGGGTCAAACCTTAGTGATACATTAACATACATTACAGTTCTGCTATTCCCAGCCTCTGGTCTCTATTGCAGAGGTGTCAAAGTAATTTTGTGCTGAGAACGTGATGTTTCGCTGTAAAAATTGGCCAAAATAATTTGGGAATACTTCACAAACCCCAACTTCCTGGCTTTCGTTTGAGTTATTATTAGTGAGTTGGAGACTGCCACTAAACTGTCTGAATGTGCCTCTCGTATTCATACACAGTTACAAATGATTTTTTTAAAGTATAATGTTGTGTATACTGTTGATACAATAGATCCAGCCCATGCATCGTCTGCTTGAAAGACTTGCTATATTGCAACGGGATTCATTCATCGTCAGCAACCGTAGCTGTAGGCCTATGTCATTCCAACCTACTCCTGCGTCAACCGACGTAGAGTACGAAAAGGTTGCCTTTTTATTCTTCGTCTACTCTCGATTCAATCTTAGTCAATGTTGTTATAAAAAGCCCTGAGCAGTTGGCGTGCAGCATAGACTGACTGTGGCAAGTGCAGACAGCGCGATTTGGTTCGGGCAACAGAGAGTACGTACTCCTACGCACAGCAACCGCATGCAAGACTGGCCACCAATACAAATGGGATGACAGGACGCATGAAATAGGCTGCTGCTTGTTCAGGCGGCTTTCCCGACTCCCACTCGTCACGACCGTAGCATGTGTCTTATGTTTTTACCGTGTTAAAATGCCGGTCTCTTGCATTTCCTCATATGTTAAACATGTTCAGTCTCAGGGGTAGTCTCTGAATCATTGTTACAGCTGTTTGCCACCTTAATGACCCACACATCTATTTGCCGTTATTTCTATTATAAGTCGTTATGCTGCCGTGTACAACTCATTCAACTTGATTCGCGAACATTAGGACTGTAGTCTAGATTTGGCCCACCCTCAGCAGACGGACAAACGATTAATTTTATTTATGGGTCCTGGATGTTAGCGAATCAATTCCGCCACTCGGATGTATGGTGGACATCTTCAATTTCCCACGACACCCATGGACTGACAGTCGTTGTTGCCGCACGGAGCTGTACAGTAGTGAATGTTTTTCTCCAATCCGACTCTGCTGGGAATTCGTGCTTCCTCTTTTATTCTTTCATTGTCCTGAGGCTGCATCCCCTGCATTGTTGGGGAAAGATTTACTGTGGCTAAAAAGGTGTAAAGAGACCTGTCGTTCTAATCAGGGTCAGCTGGCTGGAAGGGCAGATCTGGTGCTCCTGTATGATGTCGATGTTATGAATAGGCTGGGCAAAGGAATGTCCAACCGTAATAATGTCCCAAGTCGCGCAAACAAAGCTGATGGTCATAATGGAATTCAGGTATGTCTTGTCAATAGAAAAAAACTGATTTGGCGTAGTAATACGTATTTCCCCACTATCACAACTCGTTCGTACTCTGTTTGAAGATTAAGCATGACCAAGAAATATTATTAGAATGGTATCAAATGTATTTGTTTATGCAAACAAATGTACTTATGCCATAGTGAAGCTGTTTATTTTGGTATAACATATGTTTTTCCTCCACAGGTATCACCTGGTGAAGCTTCTGGAGAGGTTTGGCAAAGTGAGACAGTTTGACTTCCTGTTTCACAAGTCTGGACCAATGGAGGGCCAGCCCAGAGGATACTGCTTCGTTAACTTCCACACCAAAGAAGTACGACACCCCACCACCATTATTTCACCAAGTGGAATAACGTGTTGCTTTTATTTCCAACTGCACACTAAGACAATTAAATTACATCCCGTTCTAAGAACAAACGTGCACAACCATAGAAAACTATTATTTTCCTTCAATTAAGTAGTCAGCATATGATTTATGTCTGTATACATGCACTAATGAGCCAAAACATTATGCAAATAACATTGATCATCTCATGTCAAGGTCAGAGTAGATTGGTTGGTAAGTGAACAATCAGTTCTTGTAGTCGATGTGTCGTATGCAGGAGTAAAGACCTGTGCGACTTTGACATGGGCCACACATTTTTATGGCCAGGCGAATGGGTCAGAAGCTCTCTAAAATGACTAGGCATGTGGGGTGCTCCCGGTCAGCAGAGAGATGCATGACCCAGCATGCCCTCACCATCTCTTCTCATCAAGCTGTCCTCTACCAACTTAATAAGGCTTTCAAAGTCTGTAAAGCCCTAGTAACGACCTCCTGTCGGCTGTGTGTGTTTCTGAAATGTGCTAAAGACATTCCCCGGGCACAGAGGTTGTGTCTTTGAGCATCACACACACACACACACACGTGCACCACCACTACTTCATCCATCACCGACAGCAGCGGTTGTCATCGACGACCGTCGTCGCTCTACTGTGGTCGGTTAGGACAAGACGATTTGCATACAGGAAAAGGGTCATCGTTAAGTGACATCAGGCTAGATCGTTTTTTTTTTTTAACTCCTGATTAGGGTTGGTCATTTATTCTTGTCTGCTCTTCAGGAGGCTGAGAGGGCCATCCACTGTCTGAATGGGAAGTTGGCCTTGTCTAAGAAGCTGGTTGTGCGCTGGGCTCACGCACAGGTAAAGGTAAGTGACGCCCAGATAAACACCCCACCTCTCTCACACACACACACACACACACGCACACACATAAAGGTAAGTGACGCCCAGATAAACGGCCCACCTCTCTCTCTCTCACACACACACACACACACATAAAGGTAAGTGATGCCGAGATAAACGGCCCACCTCTCTCACACACACACACACACATAAAGGTCAGTGACGCCCAGATAAACGCCCCACCTCTCACACACATACACACACATACACACACACACACAGCATGTGTTAGCGTTAGAGTTCAGATCAGTAGCTGACTGTATTAAAGGAGAGCGGTCAGAGCCTCTAGACCCGGGTCAGATCTCTGGGTCTCCAGAAACCCTGGTTTGAATCTAACAATAAGCCAGCTGCCGTGTGGACTAAGGAAATCCTGTATGGGGCCGATTCACGCACCTCCTCCCACTCCACTCTGAGGTCATGGGTCAAGGTTAACGGCGCAGCCCTGTTTCGACAACAACAAGTGGTGAACTAGTTCTGTTCCGGACCCTCCCGTTCTTACACCCCTCTCGGGGTTCACGGCATGCCTTACATCCACAACAACACATTTAGTCGCCTGCCCTCATGGAGACGGTTAGAGGACTTAACAGGTAGAGAATGTGTTCTGGCCCCGGTCATCGCCAGTGACTGCGTCCGATGTTCTAGTTACAATAACATTTGTGAACCCTATTGTCTAGGCCAACATACAGTCTGTGGATACATTTTCCGTACTTTTCAGTGTTCCCTGTGAATGTGTTCAAATGGGTGGAACCTGGAACTTCATAGGCTCATCCACCACCTGATGACCTGGTTGGTCCCATCAGGTCATCAGGAGAGATCAGCCAATGTGTTGTACAGAAAGTGATTCAATGGTGCTGCCTGTTCTGGTATAGACGTTATAATGGCATGGATACAGAGAGCTCTCTGCATCTTTGTGGTTGCGACGGACCAATTGGCTTCTTCTGTATCGGTGCGTTTGGAAAATATTCAAGCACCTTGACTCTTGATCCTTAAGTTATATCAGAAGCATTTTTTGTTTTGGTAATAACTCAGACACAGAATATCCCATAATGGCGTAGTGAATCAATAAAAGTAAAATAACCTCTGATGTACATGACATTAATCAGACTCTTAGCCGTGACACTCCAAATTTCGCTTACCTACGTCCTGTGTCCTAAATTAATCCTCACCATTTGTGGTGAATTACGTGAATTAGACCTGGTTTAGATCAGGCCTGACACAAAAGAACAAAAACCAAGCTAGTCCAACGAACTCTCCGTAGATCTGCAAGGCTGAACTGTTATGGCAGATTTAGGGAAGGTTATAAAAATCATTATGAAATGTAAAACGTTTGGATTCACCATGACTCTTTTAGAGCTCGCCGTCTGGCTAAACAAGTAACCGGGCGATAGAAGCCTTGAGACAAATAGTTGACCAGGAATTCAATGGCCACTCTAACAGAGCTTTTGAGTTTTTCTGCAGAGATGGAATAACTGACTCTCTCCAGCACTCCACCAATCAGGCCTTTATAGTAGAGTGGCCAGCCACTCCTGAATTATAGACATACGACATGCAAAATACACAGAGCAGAATACGGAGGTCCTTGAAGAAAATCCGATCAGGAGTGCACAGAACGTCAGGCTGGGGTGAGGATCGGCACAACAACGACCTGATGCACACAGTCGTGACAACGCTGGAGAGGCTATGGGTCAAGTCTGTGAAGGACCTTGATTGGCCAGCCAAAACCTGGAATTGAAACCCAATCAACCTCAGTAGCTGCTAGAGGCATACCCTAGAAGAATGGAACCTTTGATTGCTGCCCAAAGTACTGAATGATGTTCCTGAATGCTTACAGTGAAGGTAGAACGTATTTGGATCTCCTGCTGATTTTGTACATTTGGCCAGTGACAAAGACATGATCAGCGGGCGAACTTACAAATCAACAGGGGATCAAATACTTTCTTCCTTCTCTGTATATGCATGAGATATTTCTGATTATTTTCAATAAATTGGCGCACAGTTATAAACCCATTTTTTTATTATTTCATTAAAATTATGTTTAGAACCTATACAAGTTCTAGTCACTGTTGACCTTACCTCCTCGACAGCTTTGTTTTCATCAAGGCTTCTAACTTGGTCTTGACTGCTGTTTTTTTTAGCTGTTCTAGGGCTTGTCGCGCCTCAGGCTAAACCTGACCTCTGGTCACCTCAGGCTAAACCTGACCTCTGAACCCTTGTAGTGACAGATAATGGAGGGCAGAGGCACTGACTTCGTGAGAGAAACGTGATACAGATCATACATGTAGAAAATAGTTCTACAGTGCTTGACTATCTGGACTTTATAGATTATTCTAGAATGTCTTTGACAACGAGGGAAGGGAGGATTTGAGAGTTATTTTTTTAGAACGTATTGTCATAAATGTGTGTCCTTTGGCTCTTGACTGGTGTGTTAGGTATTCCTGCTGGAAAAAAGAATAGCCTGGGTTCTCACTTCCATAGCAGTTCTATACTAATTAAGTTCTTGTTATGTTGAGTAATGAAGTGATTTTAATTACTGGATCATGTTGTTTCCAGTTATCTCAAGATGGGTGTAGATAAGTTGCTTTTTGACAGACAGACCCATTTTGATCTTATTGACACATCAAATGTGTTGGTTAAAGTTAGCATAGTACAGGAAATTGGGCTCCCTGTGCAAATACAACCTGATTGTAACGTGCTCCAAATTGCAATAAAAAAAAATAGAAATGAGTGTCGTTTAGAAACCAGGCGTGGGGGTTTTGTCAGTCATCCAAAATTCCCCCTAGTAATCCGAACCAAATATTAGTTCTGGTCAATCTGATGAGTCAATTCTGGTATGTTGATGCCGATTCCACCCTGTTCTTCTGTCCCCAGGTTCATATTCCATCACTCAAGATATAAAGGTTTTGAGAGGAATGAATGCACAGCTCAATTGCTGTGCCGCTCAGCTTCCCCACAGTGTCTTTGGACTTGACCAAAAGCAGCAGGCAAACACACATTGACACAGCCTCTCCCTGGTCCGTGACACGACAGTAAGCTAAACGGGCCCTGTCTGTGGTCACCTGGTTCTGCCACTGGCGCAGCCGCAGGCGACCTGCTATAAGCTAGTTGGCCCCAGACCTCTGCTCGGTCTCCGGTTACTTAGTAACCGTCTTGCCAGCCACGTGGGAGGCAGTTGCAGTTCATTCTCTGGAAACTCTTCTCATCATCTCAGCATGCTTCTGTCATTTTAATCACGTCTCACAGGTGTCTTTGCTTTTGTTTCTGTTTCCCGGTTTGTTTTTCTCTTTCTTTCTGTATTTTGTTTTCCCCCCTCTTTTTGTTTATCTGCCCATCTCCTTTAGAGGTTTGAGGGTTTCCGGGGGGACAAGAACGGCCCTGCCAGTCTGGAGCCGTCATGCAGCGCCGAGCTAGACCTTCCCACCAACCTAAGGTCTGTCCCTATCTATCGCGGCCCTTCCTCCCGGTCTCACCCTTTGTTCCGTACATCTCTCACTTTCCTTCCCGGCACTGCTGATGTTTTACGAAGCCGCCGCTAACTCGCGATCAGCATCTCATTCATCTCAGTACATTACTCACGTTTGGTTAAGTGTTTATTTTAATATCTCTACAAGGATGTGCCCTTTGAAAAGTCGTTCTAAAAACAAATGGGCTTTTTATGAGCGTTATCACTGAGACAACCTGGTCCAACATTGACTTTATGAGAAGGGGTCGTTTGGAAAGTGCTTTCGTTTCATTTTACTGTAAACTTTAAAAACACACACTTAGAAACCATCGGCCCGGTCAGTGTGGAGGAAAAGATCAAAGATAAACAGGCGGTTTCCTTTTTTCCGGCTGCACCCTTTCCTCTCCACACTGTTTCTGGCTAATACTCTGACTTTCTCTCCCGTTGCTTTCTCTACTCAGTCAGTCTCTATTGCGCTCTCCCATCTCTCGCAGTCACACTCGCTCCCTCCTTTTCCGAAACACTTCTCACTCTCTCTTCCCCTCTCTTTCACGCAAAGTACAAGTGCGAAGATCCGTGCAATCGAGGCAAAGCTCCAGATGATGGAGGACAACCCAGATGAGGAGTACCAGGGTCCCTCAGCCTACATGTACAACAAACCCCCAGAGAAGAAACGCCCACAGCCCTACAGCAGACCTTTCCGCAGGTTCAGGAGATGACCCCCATGAGCAGGGCACAGAGCAGCCGACGTCTCGCAAAGTTTCCTCAAAGTTCCCCAAAATCCCAGTGTTCTAGAAAATCTGGTTCAAAGGTTCCTGATATCAGATGGGAATAATCAGAAATTTCGGAATTTTCCAACCAGGATTCCTGGTGAACTTTGATTAAAGAATTTTCCGAACCTACAAATATACAAACTGCGGCTGTGGCATTCTCAAGCGGTTTCCTGTAATAGGTTGAAAAATGTACTTATGCTTGAAGTGCTAACTATCGTCGCCATTATGCAAACCATAGGTATTGATGATTGTTAATTTATTAGTACACCGTGTTGGGAGAAACTTGATTGCCAATCAGTTTGTGCCATCTTGCCAACTCCTTGTCAGTCAGTGACATTGACTGAAATGAAGATGGCACAAACAGAACTGGGACCAGGCTTCAATTGTGGGAGAGGTCAGGCCACCAAACTCAACATCTGGACTGAATGCCTTCAGGTTTGGACAAACTGGTAACACAACTTTGCAGTTTTACAGGTGAAATCCTCAACTGCGCCTGTTTTAATTTTTTACCTGAGGTATTTTATTTTAAGAGGAGTGAGAGGTTGTTACATGTTTTTTTTTCTTTTTGGTAATGTATTTTTCTAAAACTTTATCCAAAACTCCTTTTAAAGGCTATATGTAGAATTGAACGCCAGACATTTCTCTTCCTGCTGTGTTTTGTTTAATATAATATTCCCATTTGTTATTGTAGTGGATGGAATAATTGTTTCCTACATGCTCTGTGTCCCTTTTCAAGTTTACCCTATTATGTTGGTTGTACAGTCATAAAGAGAGTGTGAAAAAAATATTGTCTCAAACAGTGGTTGTATCCATCACACATGTTTAAGTATAATTTCATTTTTTTGCAATATGACAACTATTTAAGCTCAGACTCTCAGTAAACCCATGTGCAACTCTTAAAGTCGATTCTTTAATAATGTAATAAACACCTTTGTTATCTTTTATTTTATGTCTCCTATATTCACTATATTGTGGAATTCATTGTTTTACAGTAATATCTACCAGTCATGTTTTGTGCAGAGTGGCTCTGTCTTGGTTGAGGTTTTTGTAATACCAATCCTTAATTTCCATAAAAGGCGATTTTAATTTTCTCTACGAAATGAATCTCTTGATATAAGATTGTTCAGCTTCTTGTCTCTTTGAAATGTGCTGCAGGCATCTTGAATGGGTGTCCGTGTGATGCCAATGAATGGCGCATGATTAACCGAGTCTGCAACTTGAATGGTAAAAAGATAATACCTCAGAAACCTTAATTTGGCAATTATTAATTAGTTAGCAATTTTTGAGATCCATTAGTTCGAACAGATGTCATTACCCCATGCATACTTTTCCGGAATGAATCAGTTATGTTATTAACCAATCTGCTGGTGAATTGTCTTAAACGTGTATAGTACTTTTTTCCAAATCTTAATATTACCGAAATTGCAAAACTGTTTGGCACCTTTTTGAACAGGACTCATAGATAAATTGCATTGATGGTGACAATTTAACTGTCCACGTTTCAATTATGCGTGCATGCGCAGTGAATTAGTGGTTCCTTATATTGGTACTCAAACGTGACCTGCTAATCCATACTTTGCATTAATAGTGTGAACTATATCTCTTTTTCAAATAGTTACGCTGGCTTAGTCCCAGTGATGCTATTCCCAAGGTTTTCTTCACAAAATCAGTTTGCTATATTGACAGTTTCTCCCTCACTATTCTTCGGTGTATTTCTTTGGAATAACTATTTCGGTTATTTATTTAAGGAATTTGGAATATACCTTTTTCATGATTTTAGAAATTAATACTAATAAGATAATAATACATTTGGTCTAGGCCTAACAATGAATTTCACTGTAAATAAACAAGCTATATTCTTTGCTCTTGAAACAGTCTGACAAATTAAAAGAATCCAAAATAGGCTAATAATTAAGACTACAGTAACCCATTATGAGCGTGCGTCATTAGGCTGTAATTATGGTAACTGATTAACTACTATGTTCTATCTGAAGACTGATAACTTTTAAATGCCAGGTAGTCATTTAAATATTTTTCAATGCCTTGGATTGTATGATGTATTTATGATTGTATTTATTAAATAGAAATACACCTAATGTAATAAACAGGAACAAACACTAATAATAATACACACATGTTTTTTTCTAGCTTTATCACAAAAAAATCTGTAAACCTGAATTAACATTTCGCATATTAAAAATGTCCACATGAGAAAAAAAATCTCATAGTGGCTCTGTCAGAAAGTTGGTGTAGCCTAGCTTATACCTCCGCACCAATGATACCAGTTTACCCTCCCCCTCCAGGGGTGCAACTAAACTTTCACTTCAGACGAGTTGCATTTGGAGATACGGTACCCTGCTTTCACAATAGTTGTGTCTAGCCCTCATGCATATCTGGAGCAAACCTGCCAACCAATCCACTTCCTGTAGTCTGCAGTTCCATCCCTATAACGGAGGGGGGAAAGTGGATGGAAGAATTTTACTTGGCGTTAATAAGGCGTTGGGAAGAGCAACCTCTGCCTGGCTGTGGGTCTGCTGCTCTCGGGTCGGGTAGCAACATAACATCTTAAGTTTTATATCGCATTTGTGCTGGAAGGCTGTTCCGTCGATCGAATAAGTGTAGAAGTAAAACAAGCTCTCGGTTTAAAACTAGAAGTGTTGCCTTTTAACCCTACATATCTATGGCACGGAGGATACAATTTACACCCATCTTTTTTGCATGAAAAGTGCAATCCTTTTAATCGTCGAGTTTGGGAAGGTCAGAAGTGCTTTCATGTATTGGAAAAATGAGGTTTTGGCTCCTCTACCAGAGGGAAATAAGTTTTTATCCGAAGGAACTCCCGCAAAGCAGGTAATGTGAAGAATGCAACTGTCTACAATAAATTATAGTCTATGCGTACAATGCAATTAGGGGATTGTAGTCATGTTTCTATCGTGCATGTTTGAAAAGATACGTGCATGTTGATTCCATGTCATATCTGCGGACCATTTGCAAGTCTGTCCGCAGTCAAACATTTTCTTATTTTTTTGTGAGCCTTAAAATGTTGGAGGCTTTGGTTTTGTATACTGCACAGAGATCAGCTGCTGTGCAGAGGCAAGCGTGTCTATTATGAATAGTATGATTTGCAGTCCACCCTCTTCAACATGCCAATTCGCCCAGAGGAGAATTAGATTTTAATTACTGCCATTAAAAATCAAATTTGCAATTCTTTGGGTGGCTCGTTGCCTTTTCTGATTGACAGTTGAAATTGACACTCCGGATCCCTCTTGTATCGTGAGCATTTCAAACTATTTGTAATTGCAGGTATTTTTTCCCCTCCGGTTCCTTGGATTGCGAGGAAAACACGATTAGTTTAAGAGGCACAGATTAAGTGCAGAGAAAAAAAAATCCACATCCAAATGTAAATAGCTTCATTAAAACGGAGGCTCTAAATAGCCCACAACAGTTCACATTGGTGGTTATTGTTTGGACGCGTTATATAGCTGCAGTGTCAGGAGGGTTTTATGTCTAGAGAGATTGATGGAACGCGGTTGGATCTTGTGTTCTAGGTGATTTCTCCCGGAACGCCGCATACACCCGGTGCCTCCCGCTGTGTGGAAGCCAAACACACCCACGTTATGGTGATACGTTATTGAATCGTTATAATGCGTTATTTGCAACGTGTGCAGTGCTGTATATTTTGATAGCATCTGAACTGAAGTATACTGTTTTTGTCATTGCCATTTGCTATTATTGCCTTAAAATTGCCTAAATAATACGCTGTAACATAACATCCAATGTCAGTGATCGTGTGATGATGACGAGGCTAAAGTGTGTTTTATTTTAATTGCTTAAAACGTATGCATGTTCTTATAATTGTTGTTTTTTGGACAGTCTCATTCGGACGGGGAATCCCACCGATCGAACATGGAGAGGGAGGACACGCGCTCCTCCCCAAGTCCCCCCTCTACACCCTCCATCTGCTCGCCTACCTCCACTGCCTCCTCGGTTCCGTCCACCGGGAAGAACGTGTGCGCGAGCTGCGGTTTGGAGATTCTGGACAGATACCTTCTTAAGGTGGGTGCTCGTATATCGTGCTCGTATATCGTGCTCGTATATAGTTGGACAGAATAACCCAAATGAGCACATGTTGTTTTTGTGTGCAAAGAAATAATACAATCCAGAAAATAATAATGTGAACTTCTTCAGTTCAGAAAATAAACAATTTTAATGAATATGTTTAATGTAGACCTATTAACCTACCAGAATAATATTGGTTATATTATATTGCTTGTTTAAATATTGATAGTCCGGAAATAAGATTCCAAAATATAAAACCCTGAAATAATGTATTTGTCTCAGATGATTGTTTTGGACAAAATCAAGAATTCTAAATATATAGGAAATGTGCGAGGTTCATAAATCATATTCACGTGAAGAACAACGCCCGGATTTGCACACGCGTGCTCTCTAGTAAAAACACAACTGCTTGGGTGTGTTTATAAAGAGATATGAGGAAGTGTGTGTTAAAAACTATGAGGATCATTAGTCCGCAATCTGCCTATATGTCTGAAGTCATCACAGGGAAAATACGCGTGTGAAACCATCTTATCAGGAATCTATTAAATTATTAAACACACAGCATATATCTTTATAGCTCGATGAATTTCCGGGCAATTTATCGTTGAAATTGTAACATGCGTGCTTCAATTTATAAAACATTTGTTTTTTTACACATATAACCTGTAGAATATGAATTTAAATTGTTTTCGTAATAACAGATTTTAAAAGTCCACTCCATCAAACACAGGCAACTACGCTTTTCTGTTATCGTTTATTTATTGTTATTATAAATTCGTATGATCATGTTTCCGCAAAGACTGCCGAATTCTTTATTTCTACTAGAGGAAAAATAAGATATAGATATATTACTTTTTAGCAAATATTCTAGTTATATTTAATTAGTCCGCATGGTTGAATGGGACAAACATTAAACCATGTTTTGTTTTTGTAATAATTAACTATATCTAACTCATTTTCATATTTACTGAAAAGGCAAAAATCAAGTACACAAATATAACACATTTTCACATGTAGCCTATAACTATAATGGTCCACATAAATTCACATTTAATCAAGGCCTAACCGGTATGAAACCGGTATTCAGACATCTCAAACAAGTCATACTATTTCTATAGTTCCAAAAAAAAATGATTTTTTCAGAAACAAAGTTATTAATAAAAATAGTTTTTGGACGTATTATTTACGTTTAGTTGGTCTGTTATACGTTCTTAATTGTATAACATTGTCTTTAAGGCCTATTATTTTGTTAATATTAGGAAACTGTTAAAACATAAGAGTACATTATTGCAGTCGTTTTATACCCCTGTTTTGTTTTGCAGGTAAATAACTTGATCTGGCACGTGAGGTGTCTGGAGTGCTCTGTCTGCAGGACGTCACTGCGTCAACACAACAGCTGTTACATCAAAAACAAAGAAATCTTCTGTAAAATGGATTATTTCAGGTAGGGTAAGTTTTTGAATTTGACAAATATTATTCAGGTTTGCTGCCACCTGCCAAAATAAAATCTTCCTATGTTTTTTTGTTAACGTACTCTCATGTGCTGGTTGTCTAAAAAACTGGAGCAAAATTGTGGTAGGGCTATGACCTTAATTAGGTTTTATATTGTTAAGGCCGATATATGTTGAACGTAAATACGATTCTGTTCAGGCCATACATACCTTATATACTTTATTATATTGAGTGAAGGGATATGACTACACGATTTGCAGGACTCAAATTGCTGATAATATACCCTGACGATGATTATTCGATTAATGCGGATAACAGCAAGGTCCAGACTTTTTTTGCATGTGGGTTTGGCATTTTAAATTTAAGCAATTAAATAATTGAATAAAAAAACATAAACAAACGATTGCAAACGTTAATTACTACGTAGTCACAACAAACCAGCACAACATTGATAATAAAAAGGCTACGACACTTAATATATAAATACTTAAGACTAACATGTTTATCTTTGGACGTCTAATTGTTTCCGCTAATAATAGCTGATTTGTTATGAATTGTCAGCTCAGCTCTATAGATTTATAAAGCAAAGTGAGATATACTAATACTAAGGTGATAATATCTACAATATCTATAATAATATCTATAATAATCTTGACACATCTTGAAGCCTATAATAAAAAAAATATTTCACAGACACATTTCAGAAAATGTTTCATGATCATTTATATCCTGGTTATAAAGACATGCGAAATAATTCCAAGTTATTTTGACACTTTTTTAAGTGCTGTCTTCAAAACACAAATTCTAGGAATATACTGCTGTTGCCATTCATTTCCAACTTAATATCAGCATTTATTGGTGCATTTAATGATATTAGGCCTATATGTTTAAAAATATCTTTGATCACATTGATGGTATAAATATCATATACAAAATCTACACTAAACTTTGTTATTCAAAAGCTGTTTTACTTCCATATTCTATACATCTTACTTATTTAGAAAATAAACCGGCTATACACATTAGGATAAGACTAAAGACACGATGTGAAGTCTCCAGTGCATCATGATTGCTGAGCACTCAACACAGAGCCTGAATACAAACTCTCAATTGGCCAGGTCTCCTCCGCCTCTATTTCCAGTCAATGTGAAGTGACTGGCCCTTTAAAGTTGATACTGTGTTTTAGAAGCTGCATGCCTCTGAACATTTGTTTTCTGTGTAAGGCTAATAATCTGAAGTGATGCTTCACAAGATGTTTTTTCTAAAGCCGACCCCTTATATATAGCTGAGAGTCCCTGTACAGCATAGTGGAAATATTGAGCTGTAGTACCATGTGTACATTTTGTAAAGAATGGTAATTTCTTGTGGCTCTGTACTCCAGAAGTTTGTATTTCAAATCAAATACTGTAAATGAATGATATCCAGCTTTTGTTTAAGGGTGTTTGTGTAAATATTGGTTTAACCATTAGACATGACCAAATATTTCATACACATACTTGGATGTTTTACATTTCAGTCCAACAAATATATTTGACTAAAGTAATGTCCAAATGAATAATTATTTTTTTGTATTCGGTCCAATATTACGCAATGACTACTCACTATTTATGACTGTAAAAATGTAGGATGCACTTTCTGCTTATTGAGTTTCGGTAAATAATTTTGTCCAATAGAAATTAATCGTAAATCAGGTCTAACCAATAAATCCAGTATCATTTGAATGAAAGCCAACAATCTATCATGTAAATGCTATTTGACATATAAAATGCAACCTTTTATAATACACTGTATAGAGCCAAAACAGCTTCACTTTTTCAGCCCAGGTGCACAGAGCGGTACAGGATGGGGAAACATGTTCTTGAGCCAAGGCATGCAGAGCCTTGTTATCAGATCAACATCAAGGATCTGAAACACAACCAAGCCAAGGTTAACCTCATCAGGGATACTGCTATGTGATATGGATAATATGCTTATGAGACCTGGATAAATATTGAATGAATGATTACAAAACCCAAATGACCCGTGAAATGGTCTTTAATAATGCAGAACACAATCTTGACTATTGCTTTTTATTTTTGATAGACGGATATCGCCTTCAGTTGGGTCTGTCATTCGTTACCAAGTAGGCTGATCTCTAATGATAAAAAGGAACTGCTTTCCAGCTGCAGGGTACAGCCTTTGTAAAATGAATAATTGCAGAATAATAAGGCCTGTATATCCATAAACTTCCACCCATATGTTGAAATATTCACATTTGCATATTGGTTTACATTTTTGGAATGATAATTTAAAAATGTATTTCCTATAACTAAGTTAAATATTGGTAACACAAAACAGGTTCTATTCCAAAGAAAAAAAAAGGCACATCAGTTGTGATCAATAATTAAATATCTCATCGTTGTCAGACAAAATAATTTTTTTCATCACTGAGCACCAAGTAACGCACAGAACCTCGTAATTTTCATAAATACATACAATAGTTTTTAGTCTGTAATAAATAAAAATCATAGAAACAAATCTTTCCTGGAGATGGACGCAGAACTGCATGTTACATCAATACCTTTTTCATATATTCTACACTAGTTTTCTCCAGAGCCTTATTGGTCCACACAGAGTATGATGGTGTGTTGGGATCATAATTACAGGTTCATTGTGATTGGCTGAGTGATGTATTATGTTGGACACAGAAAAGGGCTTTAATGGTTCCAAGCTTGAAAGGGAGCCTGGCACTGATGCTGATCCCAGAAAACAGTCTTTTCAGCTGCATACTGTGGGCACAGAGACATCTCCTTCCCCGTATGTGTGTAAACACTTTAGCACGACAGGCAAGGCCTGTAAATAGTGGGGAACTGTGTCATCTCCATGCTCCGTGCTCTGTCAGTTCAGTAGGTATAAAAGGCTACGTGGAATAAGAGGTGTGTGTGTACGTGAGCGCAGCGCCTGACGGGTTAACAGGTTGACCCAGCCTCAGGGTTTTAGTATAGTGCATGAGGATCATGCAAGCAAACACATTTATTTATGTAGCAGAAAGATGTGTTTGACAAAGGAAAAAATAAATATATGCATTTTATATTCAAAGCAACCTGTTTACATCATTTATTTATTCAAAAGGTCTTTAGAACCTTTTCAGGTCTTTAGAACCTCCTTTAGAACTTCCAGGTCTTTTTACGAGAGCTCTCAGGTCTCTAGAATTTTATTCAAAAGTGCTCTAGAACCTTTCCAGGTCTCTAGAACTTCCAGGTCTTTTATGTACCTTAGAGACTTTTTCAGGTCTTAAGAGCACTCAGGTCTCTAGATCCTGGCCGAGAAGCAGGGGCGATTCTAGGGTCAGAGCTTTAGGGGTGCTGAGCACCCAATGAGCCTCACTGCCACCACCCACCCACTTTTCACACAAAAACTAAAATTTCTATTGAAAATTAACAATCATTTTAACATTGGTTCAACTTACTCAAAAATCCAGATTATTTTTTAAATCCTTTCAGAGCACCAGCTTATTGTGAGAGTTCACACAACATATTTCTTAATATTAGCTACTGCATGTGGAATTTTACAATTAAAATGTTGAAGTTTAGCTGAAAATAAAAGTTTAAAAAATATTTCAAAAGGTTGAGACTACTGGTAATGGGGAATTGAACGTGGGACATACGGCTCCACAGCCAAGAGCTGTAACCCACTACTCCAAACAGGGATATTGCAACTAGAAAAAAAACAGGTGATGACTGCGTTGTGGCGGGTGGTGGGCCGGCCGGCCGTCCTGGAGTACCGGCCTTTCTGTAATTCTCTAGATCACACAGATGGCCCTGGCACCCACTACACAGGTACGCACTACACAGGTACGCAGTTTATTTGTCGCGCTGCTCTTTTTCTTTCACGCTCTAGCAGTTAATAAACAGAACTGCATGCGTCTTGCAGAAGAACATTATAACCGACGTTACTTCTCTCCGTTTATGACTATGGACGAGTCACCCACCCAGGTCCTGTGCTACTCCACAGCGGCGGCGACACGCTGGACTTAAATAGTCCGAAAATAAACACTTATTATAGGTGTACCATGGAGATTCAGGATACTGACTCCAGTACTCACCGATATGGTAAAAGGTGTGACACAGCTTTGGAGCAACTTAGTTGATTGACAACACTACATAACGGGTTGTCACTCTGCGTGTGTTTCACGCTGGATGCCGTTCGTGCTGAGCGGTGCAGGTAGAGGACAAGTAGAAGAGGAGAGGACGACACCATTTGCTAAGCGGGGGTGTTTTTCATCCTTAACACATACATTTTAAACCACAAACTACGGAGTAGATTTTGGATATTATTTAACCTTGTCAAAGACGAACAAATGTTAGAATAACAACATTTCTTACTCCAAGTTTTAGGGGTGCTTGCCTCGCCCCTGCCGAGAAGTCTTTAGTGCTGTGAGGTTTCAGCACGGACACCGGCTCTGCCCAGAGCGTAGAGGAGAGTGGTATGTCGGTCCATCCTGTCAGGCGTTTGGGTAACTTAATACGGAACCACTGCTCTGAGGTTTATAATTAATGCTGGCAATTAATGCTCGAAGCCCAGTGCAGTATCGGTCAGAGTGTTTCTGAACATGATTCTTGTCACACTCTGTCGACGTACAGACCGTTGCTGGAACACACAAACACGTGCTCGCCTCACACACACGTGCGCACACACACACACACACATTGAAAACCAGGTTTGGCGATTCAAGATGTGCTGGGGAAAACGTCTTCCATTCTGATCTCTCTGTCCATATTGGTTGCCGTTTGTCTGTGTATTTATGGGTGTGCAAACATAAATAAGTGTGTGTACACCATGGGAACCTGCTTATGTCAATATGACTGTGCTTACTTCCCCACTAAGACCTTTGTTTGTATAGTCATGTCCAGGCAACTGTCAATCATTGGAGTGTTATGTTTTACAACACGTTGTGTGTATCCTGCTACACAATTACAATGTTAGACGTGACCCGTATCAACTCAAGGACTCATTGGTCACATTCCCAGTTACCCCCAAATAGTTATATTCCCTCTGGTGGGGAGCAATTAAAATCCAAAAGGTTGGGAGATTTTGTTCTTGCGAAATGGCCACGGTTGCCAGCCGCACATCGACGTAGGATATCAGTGATGTTTTGCCATGGTATGTGGTCGCGGTCACGGCCGGGACCAGGAGCATGCCCGAATACAGGTTTCATTTTGTTTACAGCGGTGTTGTGTATTAAACTGTCGGAGCCCGTCACACAGTCTCCCAAACGGACTTCATTGCTCCGGCAGTGAGAGGTTTGAATGAGTTCTCTCTCCTGCAGTTTGACACTCAACCCCGTTGGTGTTAACCCGGTTACCTGCCAGGCCTGGAGGAAGGGTTAGCCTGGCAGCGGTTCTGAGGACTAGACCGAAGCTCCGCTCATTCTGGCTCCAGAGACAAAAACAAGGAGTTATTTCTCATTTGTGTCAGTCTCTCATCTGGCTGGTGGACTGACAGCTGCTGTAATGGGGCGTAATAGCAGGAAATCAGAGTCGGTTAGCTCTGCCTGGAGGTGGGGGGTGCAGGAGGAAGGGGTAGCACGGCGGAGGGGTACCGGGACAGAGCAGACGCTGTACCATAACCCTCCCTGTCAGCCAGGGCCCCCTGAAACGGAGAAGGGAAGCAAAAAAACGTCCAGCCTGCCGTCAGGCCGCGGGGCAGTCGGTGAGCCGCGGGCCACACAGGAAGTTGCAAAGCACCGCTAATCAGAGGCACCCGGGGATGCTGACACTGTAACCCGAGTGGTCGTCCTCATCGCCGTGTTTGGGGGCGAGGGGCGGGAGGGTCGCCTCGAGCTGGTCTGGGGGGGTCTGGTGTGTGTGTGTGGGGGGGGGCTGCTGTATGTAGCCTACACAGGCATCATCATCAGCCCAATGAGGTCTCCGTATAGGAGCTGAGAGGAGCATGCTTGAGTGAAACCAGACCAGGGTATAGGAAAGACAAACTGGAGATGTCAACTCCGACAGGAGAAGTCAGGAAGGTAAACAAACAAGATAATCAGGCGTCTCTCAGGTCTCCACCGGCCGAGGATGACGCGTCCGTACCGGGTAGGAAATCGGTCAAATATCCCGTTTTGCTAAGCGAATAAAACGTTGTTTTTTTTACACAGCGACCGCTTTAATTTGGTGAAAAACAGAACATCGGCTTTCATCAAAGAATCCACAGAAAGATATCGACACAAGCATTTTAAGAACATGTCTTCCCATGTTCAATGGGTGAATATGTTCAGGCTGACTTTTCTTGGAGATGAATGTACTCTTTAAGCCTGTAAAACTGTGTAGGCCCCTTAACTACCGAGCTAGCATGAAAACCACAAATTAAACAGAGGCCTCTCAGGACTGATCAACCACAGATCACAGAATTCACATAGCATATAAAAATGTATCCGCAAATCCTGTACCTCTCAGTTTCTTTTCAGCTGTTGGTAGACAAAAATAGAGAGAGCCGAAAAAAACTTTCTAGGAAAGGATTTATCTCTAAAGGTAATTGAGGCTGCAGCGTTGAAATAAACCCGAAATAAACTTCAGATTGTTGGTACGAAGGCATAATTAAATACTAAGATAATTTAGAAGAATAAGATAATGATATATACAGACGCACACAAAGGCAAACAACTTTCTCTCTACCCTGCGTTGTCGTGGTAGTTTGCTGTTTCACAACATCTATTTCTTAACACACCTCCACAATGCCAAATCGCAAACATGCTGAATTTTGGACAATAGAGTATTTGCCTTAAAGGCCACATAAAGTCAAAAAATGTTACATCGTTTAAATTAAACTCAGAAAAGGTTAAAATGACAACACTTTTTTGTTTGTTTAAAAATGCCATGACTTATAGCTTGTCTGGGTGGAATGATACTTTTTCGCCAACTGCATGAGGTCACAAGACTTATAATTATATAGACCAATGACATTTTAGCTTTTAAGGGGGTGGCGGGTAGTTCTAGATCGTGCATGCCAATCAGATCAGGGTACTAAAAAGTCTTAGAACGTGTTTCCTAATTTCTATTTTGGATTGATATAAAAAAGAAATATGTGTCGATGTAAAACTAAAACCTACAACACTAATACAAAAAATACTCAAACAGGCCTAAACCTGGAGAAAAGTAATGCGTGTACTGTGAACAGTCTGGTAGACTATTTCTCTTTAATATTGTCCCATCTCTCACGGCCCATGGTCATTCAGTTGGCCACGCATGTAGCTTTAACCGAGGAAAGGGCGGGACAGGCGTGTGTGTGTGTTCACTCTAAATTATATCTTTTGATACGTCAACCAGAGCCGAACACCAACTGTTCCCAGGGATGCAGGGAGAAATCTTGCCAGCCAGTTGGTGCAGCCCTGTGGTTCTCTCTCTGCACTGGAGTCAGTTAGACTTAGATGCAAAGCAACTCGAGCCTGTGGCGTCATTCTGGAACTGGTTACGTCCCACCTGGCGTCCCATCCCCTTCAAAGCGTCTCGGGACCCGTCCGCTATTATGATGGGAATCGGTAGCTCTCAGGGACGCTTTCACAGGGAAGGGGAGGGGCTGCCTGCTGACAAAATCAGTCTGAGGCCTTGTGCCCTGTGCTTGGCGATGCTCTCCGCCTGTCCCGCGCACGCCCTTTTACCCCACCCCCCATGGGGGCTTTGAGAGGCGGAGTCGCCATACTTTCTACACGGTCATTATTAATTGAGACAGTTTACATGCCGTGGATTGATTTGACTCTCCTCTGACATGTGGTCGGAGCAGGGGTCACCTACACCCCGTTAGCTCAGCTCTTCGCCGTCTGTCCCTAGCACACCGACTGGGTCAAAACAGCCCGGACGAAACCAGTTCAAATAAACCAACACCTGATCTCTGGTGTGTTGCAGTGTGTAAAGCACATTTCGTTCAGGTTAGCCAGGCAGTCATAACATCGGCTGCATTTACACAGGCTGCTTCATTTAGACATATTTTCCCACTTATTGGTATCATGACCAATCAGAAAAATGGGAAAATGAAAATTGGGCTTCCTTTATAATGACAGGCTAAATAAACACTATTTATTGGTCGTCTTTCAGATTTGATATTTGGATATTTTTGCATCCAGTCCCAAGCGGAAGTGACAGACGTTTACAAGATCCCTTCAGTTCTGGGCAACAGGATTACTGGTGTTAAAAAACTTACAATATTGGTGTAAAAACAATAATACAAATATTATTAATGTCAGTATATGGAGAGAATATTTACTTTGGCAAAATGGGGCTTGTAACGGAATGCGAACAAATTCTGTTAACCTAATAAGAATTTGAAATGAAACAATGCTCCCCTCACATTCAACATAACTGGTCAAAAACAAGCGGCTAGCGGCTTAGCAAAAATAGCCACTTTATAGGAATTGAATAATCAATAAAAAAATACATGGTTTTCACACTATAACTGTTGCTATCGCATTAAGTCTAGAGCAGGCAGTCGCAGATATTCTGAGGCTGTCTTCCATCCAGCCAGGATTCTGCTTCAGCTCTGTCAGTGCCCTTAGGAGAGCTCAGTGGACCAAGAGTAAGGAAAATGAGAAAAACAGTTCGTTTTCTGTAGTTGATGTATGCAACACTTGAATTAATTGATCCACCAATCAGTGGAGATGGATAGCCTACATTTCAAATGTATATGATAACAAATATTCCTTTTGTCTGGGTGCATTGTAATATTTGCATGGTATATCCTAGATCGATTAGTTTATACGCACATAAATTGACACAACATCAGGCTTGTTTCTGTACTGTTCTGTTCGTAGCAAACTATTAATGCCACAGTTCCTCTCTTTTTTGTTTCCTCTCCCGTATCTCTTTTTCTTTCTCTCCATTTCTATCTCTTTCACAGTAGGTTTGGTACGAAGTGTGCCCGCTGCGGCCGCCAGATCTACGCCAGTGACTGGGTGCGTCGGGCACGGGGCAACGCCTACCACCTGGCCTGCTTCGCCTGTTTCTCCTGCAAGCGGCAGCTGTCCACAGGGGAGGAGTTTGGGCTGGTGGAGGAGAAGGTGCTGTGCAGAATCCACTACGACACCATGGTGGAGAACCTCAAACGAGCTGCGGAGAGTGGTGAGTCAGTGGGTTCCTCAGTCTGTTCACGGTTCTGGAAAGTCGGTTCTATAACATTCGCTTCTTTTGGAAAAGTCAGTGTTCCTGTCAAAGCTACTGGATTGTCTGATTTTATAAACTAACACAAACAGTTACAGAGATACAGGACGTGGTATTCATGGCCTGACATTTTAATTAATTAATTGTGACTCTGTTAATAGATCCAAGAGTGTGTTGAAGTTTTTAATTATGGAATATTGTACCATATGTTAGCTACCAAACAATTTTTTCACTTATGTGACAAAGAAATATATTTTGCATTTATTAGGTACTCATTTCAAGCGGTTCGGGTGAACGTTTGGTTTTAAGTTATTTGTCATCTATAATTATTAAATAACAATAGTTACGGTAACATGTAAGGTTTGAGATAGCCTTCGGATTGACCCGGTTATCCTGTGAGCTGTAGTGTGTAGTGTGCTTTTAGCTAATCCAATGTCTGCTTGCATTTTACCAATTTGACGGTGGTCAATTAAAATGGAAATCAAATATTGCGTCAAGGCTAGACCGTTCGATTTGGCTGCAGAACACGTCATACGCTGTAGTAACCATGGGCTTTTGAATTACTGCTTATAAATTAGCCATATGTCTAATGTCTTTTTTCCATCTCTTCTCCCTGATCCTACCTGACATCCTTCTGGTCACTCTGTGTCTTAGGTAGTGGCATCACTCTGGAGGGGGCAGTTCCATCAGAGCAGGACAGCCAACCCAAGCCTGCCAAGAGAGCACGCACCTCCTTTACTGCAGAACAGCTACAGGTCAGTCTGGGAGAGAGAGAGAGAAGTGTGTGTGTGTGTGTGTGTGTGCATGTGCTTCAACTCTCTTCATTTTTTATCTTCTAATAAATTATCCTCATTTTAATTGGCACAGGGAAGGGGTTTCACATTCCTATTAAATTCAGATGATTATTTGCATTCGAGGTCGGCCAGGTGTGAAAACTCATTTGTACCACCGTGGTCATCGTTCTCACTCAGCAGTTAAAAACGAATCATATAAAACAAGAGACAACGGAGCTCATTTAAAACAACAAGCTGTGCACGTTGGTGTTTCTTCAGGTGATGCAAGCTCAGTTCGCGCAGGACAACAACCCAGACGCACAGACCCTGCAGAAACTGGCGGACATGACGGGTCTGAGCCGAAGAGTAATACAGGTGAGTGGCGTTCTCAGCATTCCTAGCGTTTGTACTGTAAAGCAATAACACTGTAAAGCGTAACGTCGAGACGAGAGAAACAGCTATACGGCTAACGCCACAAATGACCATGTACAGATCTGAGAATATAGCTACATATGTATGACGGCTGGTGACTGTTGCATTTTCATAGGTTTGGTTTCAAAACTGCAGAGCAAGACACAAAAAGCATACCCCCCAGCACAGCGGACCCCCCCAGGGTCACCCACAGTCCCGGATGCCCCCCTCGCTGCCCGACGACCTGCATTACTCCCCGTTTGGCAGTCCCGAGCGGGCGCGCATGGTGGCGCTGCACGGATACATCGAGAGTGAGTGTTACATCGGTTAGTCTCTTTACCTTTACTACATCGTCACACGTCCGCCCACCTACTCGCTCCCCAGTTCTTTTACCCAGAGTTGTTTCCTCTCTGGGAAAACTCTGCAGAACAATTAAAATAAATAATAAGAGATAAAAGGCACAGACTTGTCCTCAATACATGGACTGGGATTTGCTGTGAAAAATAGTCACATCGACTATATAAATGATAATAAAATTGCCCTAACCTCGCTTATTTTTATAGTGTTTTTGCAATGAATTGATTGACAGTAGGAATCAGAGGGAAACAGGTGAAGTGGATACATAGTGGACACTTAGTGGATACATAGTGGATACATAGTGGATACATAGTGGATACATAGTGCATACATAGTGGACACTTAGTGGATACATAGTGGATACATAGTGGATACATAGTGGATACATAGTGTATACATAGTGTATACATAGTGGATACATAGTGGACACATAGTGGACACATAGTGGACACATAGTGGACACATAGTGGACACATAGTGGATACATAGTGGATACATAGTGGATACATAGTGGATACATAGTGGATACATAGTGGCCACATAGTGTATACATAGTGGACACATAGTGGACACATAGTGGACACATAGTGGATACATAGTGGATACATAGTGGATACATAGTGGCCACATAGTGGATACATAGTGGCCACATAGTGGATACATAGTGGATACATAGTGGATACACAGTGGACACATAGTGGATACATAGTGGATACATAGTGGACACATAGTGGACACATAGTGGATACATAGTGGATACATAGTGGCCACATAGTGGATACATAGTGGCCACATAGTGGATACATAGTGGCCACATAGTGTATACATAGTGGACTCATAGTGGATACATAGTGGATACATAGTGTATACATAGTGGACACATAGTGGATACATAGTGGCCACATAGTGGATACATAGTGGCCACATAGTGTATACATAGTGGACTCATAGTGGATACATAGTGGACACATAGTGGACACATAGTGGACACATAGTGGACACATAGTGGATACATAGTGAATACATAGTGGATACATAGTGGATACATAGGGGATACATAGTGGATACATAGTGGATACATAGTGGATACATAGGGGATACATAGTGGATACATAGTGGATACATAGTGGACACATAGTGGATACATAGTGGACACATAGTGGATACATAGTGGATACATAGTGGATACATAGTGGATACATAGTGAATACATAGTGGATACATAGGGTGGAGACGAGTATTGAATGCTGGTCTCCAGTGGTGAGTCGGGGTTTAACCACTGGACCACAGCTTGGCAATACTTCCTCACCCCTGTCGGTTTCTAAACTGTGTTTTAATATTTTATTACATTTGGTATATTGAACATGTCCCGCTTTTCTGTTGTTACAGGCCACCCCTTCTCTGTTCTGACGACGCAGAGCCTGAACCCCCATCAAGGCATGTCGCTGCCCCAGCTACCCCTCAGTCGCTAACTAGCAGACGCTGTCGCCGTCACCCCCTGACCTTCGCCCCCTGACCTCACACGAGCGACCTCCTTCCACCGGCCTGACCTCCGAGGTCAAACGTGACGACTTAATGAGAGGATTTAGGTCTGAGATGCCTGACCACTCGGAAACAGAGAGAGAGAGAAAAAGACTGCCTCTTCTACTCTTCCTACTGACAACGGGATTAGGATGATATATCCTACCTACAGCCAGTCTGTTTTCATCAAGAGGACATGAGCCCTTCCTTTTACTAACTGGGACTTATTTACAGTCAGAACACCTTCACCCAGACTACGAGCACCCTGTGCAGAACGGCACCAAAGGGACTCCTCTCTGCCTCATCTAATGGGGGGAAATAGGAGCAGGCTAAAGGGAACGTGTACGCTGTCAGATTTCTGAAGATGTAATTATGAGGTGAAAGAAATGGCACGGGATTGTACTTGTGGGCTGGGCAGGCAGTGGACACCGAGGTAAGACACCTCGCTTTTTTTCTCTCGTGGACGATGCCATGAAGAATGCTAGATGACTGACGGGTTGGACATAGACTCTGCCACAAACAGAATAAATAATTCAAAATATCAGTTTTAATATTTTAATTCACACGTGGTTCATTTTGGTATCGTTTGAAATCATGAGGTATTCTGCACTCTGTCTCTGTATGTTCTGTAACGAATATCAGCCTCCGATAAGGATAATTGTGTGCCTTATCTTCTCATCGCAAACCAAATGACCATAATAATATGGTTGATTGTTTTAAATAATTAACCATTTCCAGGCAGCTATGGTAAATACAGATATTCACAGGAAGAAAAAAATAACTCAATGATCTGAGGAAGAATGTTTATATAGTGCAACATGTCACATTAAATTTGTACCGGTGAAAATATTATTATAAAATACTTTTTTATTCGTAATATTTGATCCACGATTAACTGTAACATCCTGTTGACATTGACGTACGTCTGTTAAATTGACAGTAAAATTGGTCAGGAGAGAAGTAGAGGGGAGTCAAAAATGCATGAAACGATCATCTTCCTTCAGTTGTAAAGACGGACCGATAGACAACACATGTCACATTACACGTAATACCTTTATTAAACGGGACGTACCGTCAGTCATTTCAAAGTTAATGTCGCTGCAGGACCCATGTCAGTTCAGTGTTTTATTTTTGTCTTCTACATTTTGTCAAGCCTTTGTGCTTCACTGCTACGGGGTGAAATGAAGATGTGGTACAAAGACAGTGGACTGGGGGATTTTGACGTGTATATAGATGTCTGTGGCTGGCCAGGCAGACTGACAGACAGGAGAGAGGAAAGCTTGTGTGGAACTGTAACTTTGTGTTTTGGCTGTGGAGTGGAGTCAGTGAGGAATATGAGCCGGTGTTTACGAATGGACTAGCGGAGACAAGACCTCAATGTTCTTGTATTTATTCAGAGAATAGCCTGTAAGCACTTTTTTTTTCTCGGAAATTGTCGTTTTATTAAAAAATTGAAGAATCAAATGAAACAGGAATATTTGATTGTCTGTGCATTGCATAAATGTTTTTTTTGTGTACTGACTGCAATAAAATGGACTTCAAAATGGAACATTTGATTTCGCTTATGATTGAAATTATATCCCAAATATTTGAGGCAAAAAGGCACTATCACGTTCTTCATGGCAAACAGTTTGCAAAGCGCAGATGTTTACACACACACACGCACACACACACACAAACCCACACACACACACACACACACACACACAATGTACATTTTATAGGCCTCGTAGGCGTGTGTGCGTACATGCATGTGTGTGTGTGTGTCTCGGCTGAAGGTGTGTTGGCGAGCCTGTGTGTAAAAGTGTGTGTGTGCTCAGCGCAGGAAACAATCAGAGGGTGATGGTTGCGCTGGCAGACGCTTCATGGGTCAGTGTGTGCAGTAATGACTCCTCTTCCCCAGCGCTCTGCCACTGATTCCCCCTGTGAGACTCGCCGAGCGTCATCACCGTCAGGAAGTCACTGTCAGGCCGCATTAGGAGACTGAGCCCCTGCTCTGGGTCCCATTTCAAAGTTCTCTCAGAGACAGATGTATCATCTCAATTTAGAAACATGTGCTCGTCAGTCTTTGCAAAAGAGAATAACAAATATCCCTCCAAAATTAAACACCTCTAACATTTTGAAAAACGCAACACACTACATCGATACATAACAGAAAAATACAAGCATTCTGGGGAAAGATATTAAGAAATCTAAATGACTGGAGAAATGACTTTTTTCCCTACTTAACATAATGGTGGATATAAGGCTTATATAACAGGAAATAATCATTGGTGTTGATTTGCATGATGCGCCCCATTAGGCTGCTACCTGCAGAGTGTACTTGAGAACACTTGAGGGAACAATCTGACACTGATTACATTGGCCTGCACTGGCATCACCGTGGTGTTTTGAGTACGACGCTGAGGGTGCAGGGCAAAGGAATTAAAAGGACAAACATGTCCAAGTAAACAAACGGTCGTAAAAAAGTAAGACCGTTCACTTATTATTCTGTAAGAAAGCGTTCGACCAATAAGCAAATAATGCTATATTGACATCCACAGCATATGTGGTGTACCTTATACGCACGTTAGCAGACTACACATTTGTTAAGTATTTGGTTAAATTAAAAAAAAAAAATTTTTTAATGTTGGCTATTTCATAGATATGTTTGACTAAAGGTGGTCCTGTACTCCAAAATGTTTCGCCTGTATTTTATTTTTTCGAGCGTCCAGGATTACTCATCTGGTGTCTAGTTGTCAGGTAGATGTCCAATGATCTCGTCCCAGCTCTTCCGACAAGAACGCGTTATCCACTCGTGTTCACAGTCATCTGCGGGGAAAACACATAGATGATAATAAAATAAACATCCGAATGACGCGAATTATATTTTAAACACATTAAAACAAGACATTTGTCTAACGCCCAAAAAGCTGAAATTATTGAATAACTAGGATTCAAAAAAGTTTTTAAAATAAGAAACCTTTACATTTAACAAGAAAGACGGAAAAAAATTGGACAGGAAGCACACATTTCTTTTTTTTTAGGAATGACATTCTATCAATCTGAGCATTTAAAATGGACCCATGCAACTAAAGTGCCATTTATGCCTGCATATATGTCCAATCAAGGTAACAATTAGGAGAAAATAACTTCTCACTGGCACTTCAACCACCCATAAATCACACCCCAAAAATTGACGAGATTTCAAACAACGACAACTAGCCCACCAATACAGCGGATAATATTCTGTTTTTCATATAGTTAAAATAAAACGAGTTGATAATTGCAGAGCAAGAGGTAGTCTAGGCTACAGTATAGATTCTCTGTTAGGGCTGAATCGGAGCGTCGCAGCTGCACACACTTGAGCGCTCACCCGGGGGAACAGTGTGCGCAGGGCCCATTGTTGGGAACAGGTCTGAAGCTGTACCCTGATTGTGTGTAATTGCATGCAATGGCCCTAACAGCCACTCCAAGTCGCCTCTCTCGCCAGTCACCACTCTACCTGGCGAGCGCTTTCGGCAATTGAAATCCCAGTGCCCGGGTCCGCACCGTGAAATGCGGCAGCTGCATGCGAAACATGGCCCATCCAGTCTTTTTGTTGTGTTGCCTTCCCACTTTGCGACAAACCGAGGTCATCGTGAAGGGGGACATTTCATCACTATTTTAAACCAATTAATACCTCCGCACCGGGTTCGGCGTGATCGCGCGGTCTTAGAAGCGCGTATGTTAATGAGACGGAATTCACACATTTTCATATTTGCTCTAATTTGCCCTTCTAGGATTGTGATCGTTTAAGTCACTGCTAAATTGATACGTTAACACAATTCTATTTGAGGGCACAGGTGGCCACCGTGGTTCGGATGCAATCGAAATTCTGAACACTTAACATGCGCTTCATTTGGTTTTAAATTGTCCCTGTTAATGTCATTTAACCCATAATGCCTGCTATAATAACGGACCATTTTTTATACGCTTTATTTGGAAGTGTACTAGATTTATAATTTTCTGTATATATTCATATCTTATAAATATCACACATTTTAAAGGACCATTATTACACAAAATATTATAACGATGATCCATGTCCAAATATTTTTGTGCTGATAGTTGGATTATTTTTTTGTATTTTTTTCATAATTGTTTCATAAAAGTAACAATATTCTAATATCAATATAATATATATATATAAAATTTACAATAACTATAATATTTAGCATACATCACACCAATAAGTAAATCATAAACTTGACATCACAGCCACATGAAAACTACATATACACGGATGAGACAAAACATTACGACCACTCAGAGGTGAAGTGAACATGATCTTCTCCTAACAAGGGCACATGCCAAGTTCTGACTAGATGAGATGGTAAGCAATTAGCAAACAATCAGTTCAACGTGATGGGTGTAAGGAATGGACACGAGTGAAGATCTGAACGACTTTGACAAGGGACAAATTGTGATGACCAGACATCTAGGTCAGAATATCTCTGAAATGTGGGTCAGCAGTGATAAGTACCTATACCAACAGTGGTCTGAGGAAGGATACACCACAAACTGGCAATAGGATGTTTGGCATCCGTGAGATACGCTGGACTAACAGGTCCAATCCACGAGGGCGCTGGTCATAATGTTTTGGCTCATCATTGTGTATACACACTGTATATAATCATATATAATATGTGATTGAACATTTAGACCAGAAGGTTGCTATGTTAAACTGGTTGCCGAGGCCTATTGGTATTGATGAATCACCCAAGATCACTTGAGGGCCTGAATACTCACTGAATACTACATTATACATCATGTTTTTAATTGTATTAAATCAGCTTACCTCTAAATAAAAAGTAACTTAAAAGTAGCACATAAAATGGGAAATGATAATGGCTCCTTGTTAAAACATGTTGATCTTCATCTTCAAAACACTTACGGCGGAAAAGTTGCAGCTGCATCAAACCAACCTAATGGCTATCAGATCATCTTGTATAGATCAGCCAGTCATTCATAAGCTTATTAATGCTAGAGGTTTCTCACTGGAGTTGTCATTATTCTTATATTTTATGTTCCACTATATACATTAAAGCTCTTTGTTTACGTTCAGGAATTGAATCGAACAAGCTTTTGATAGCTGGCCAAATGTTCTAAACATTTTACTACGTATATACTTTACTGAGGCCATCAACCACAGGTCCCCAGGGGACCCAAGGAGCTACTGCCGGGGGTACTTTGGAAAATATCCTAAAAGTAATTATCGAAATTATTATTTTTATAGAGTTCATTTGTCTTTTTTACTTATTGCCTTAACCATGAAAAAAACAAATGTCAACATATGTACCGAGATTTGTTGCTGAAATAACTTCCTGAGTAGTGTGTGTGGTGGAGATTGGGTTTCCAAAATTAGGATTATGATTTAATTTGCCAAATTAACTAGGGAGGGAGGTTTGTGCCGAGATAATAATGGTTTTGGAGGAAAGAAAAGGGTCTTGTTTTTGAATGAGTAGAAAATAATGTCTTTCAACGTAATAATGAATTTGGATTTTTAACATTAACAGTAGTATATGACAAATTGCTATAATAAATAATTACTATCTTAAAGCCATGCACCGACTAAACCACACCACTACTTCAGTGTTCCTGCAAAAACCTGCTGCTACACTTATCCAGTCAATGTTCCACCATGCAGGAACCTGCTGCCACACTGATCCAGTCAAGGTTCCACCAGGAACCTGCTGCCACTTAACCTGTAAACGTTCCTCCACAACTTACCAAAGTTGAAATAAACCATTAACTGCAATAGATCTTTGACAAACTCCCGGGTTGGGCAACAGCAGTGGTTTATTTGTCAAAATGTAAATAATCTGAGTGGTATAAAAAACTGAGAAGGATATGGTTTAAGGACCCATCGGTTTTATAGTAAACATGAACATGCTGGTTGTGTTGCATTAAAAAAGCTATAGCCTCACAGGTGGCAAAGTGGTCAATAGTAGTGCATCCCACTGTGTATAGTGTCATTTGGGACGCACTATACTTGACTCACAATAAATTGGCAGTATCTAAAGCCAGGGGTGTTTTATTTGGCATTGGGATGTTCTCAAAGGAGTAGTCCAGTCAGCTACAACAAACAACACACCAATGGGGCTCCGTTTCACATTTAAGACGGTTGCTCGTTTCCAAGACAAAAAACATCCTCTATGAAACACAAGCAAAACATTTTTGGCGCTGATACAAATGTACAAACTAAATGCGCATCATCAACATCTTCCACTTTATTCCCCTTTTGACCGTTCCGACAGCTCTGACTTCAAAAAGTTGTTTAAATAGGTTATTCAGGAGACGTCTGGTAGAGCTGGAAGAGCACATCTGTCCATTACTCGCTGACTGACTGCCTGCCTGCTTCCCTGCCTGCCTCCTTGATTGCCTGCCTGACTGCTTTCCACCTCTGCGCTGTCAGTTACCTCCCTTGCCAAGCGCTCTGTGAAGATCCTGAATCTCTTCACCCGCACAGCTCTTGTGGCTAGCGTTGTTACACATAATCAGGATAATACCGGGGGGTTTGTCTTTGGCAGCGGCACTCTTCAGATTACAAGGCCTCAGAAGCCCTTTACCCGTCTTGCTGAAATACGCCCGGCCTGAATTAGAACCGCTCTATTTAGTTCTGCATACTGTTCAACACCTCCAATGTTTCTTTTGATATAAAAATGTCTATCAAGTCCTTCCATATTTGAATTTCTAGCTGGGCTTTCTTATGTGTCACACTAAGTCGTTTCTAAACACTGCATGCTTTTTTATGATCGATTTGTTTTCAGTACAAAGCAAGTTAAGATGGAGACGGTGACTCAGTCAGACAGAAGTTGGCTCCGTGCGGTGTCCGTTGGCCTGCAGGAGACACACTCGTTTGACTTCCAAGCACATCGCTACCACAATCCACCGACTGGACCAACTCAAGGGGGGGTTGGCTTGGGTCATAGCCCATTGACCCCGCCCTTGCCTTGGCTGGGCTGCCACTGTGAAGACTAGAGATTCCTCTGCCGAGCTTCATCCTCCCATCTGCTTTTGTGCTTCTTCTCAAGCCTTGGCACAAAGCCTGGGCATTTCCCTTACCCTTCCTGCCCGGCACAGGAGCAGCTCTCTGGGCTGAAGGCTCCCCCTGCCCTCCTGCTCCGTCACCCTTTGCCTCTTCTCTTCCCCCATGCAGTTTTTGAACGCATCCCAAATAATACCCTGTTGGAGCCGTGTTCAAAAGTAGCGTGCTACTGTGTATAAGGATTACAAGGCCTGGTCAAGGGCAATACAGGGAATAGGGTGTCATTTGTCACAAAGCCCTTTTGCCGTCCCGTCCCACAGCTGCGACTGCTCCTTCCTCCCCAAAACACCTCCCCTCCTTGGGGAGGGCAGTTCCTTTCAGTGTCCAGTAAGTGTCGGGACGCTCAGCTCACTACCTTCCTGGACGGAAGCCATTGGCAATAAATTGTATCTTCACACCCACTTCGACAAATGTACCTTCAACCTCTCCGGGATGGAAATAAATCCAGAGGACGGGGAATGTTCCTCGTCACGTCATAGAAGCTTAGCGATCCCGGTCGAGCACAGTGCCACGTGCACACGCGCACGTACAATCGCGCATACTAGAATGTGAATCAAATTAAATGGCTTAGTGCACTTCAACTTGATCAGAATTTGCCTTGGTATAATGGTGCAGCTTGGTGGTAGACAGAATACACACCATGGCCACAAAGTTATTTCAGTCACATCCCTAAAGGTGACAAACCCTTGAATGCACAAGCAGCAGACAGCAACACAGACACCAAAAACCAGGGAGATCTTAAATAAATGCACCGCGCATTGTATTATGAGATTCTGGAACATGGTCATTGGATCAGGCTGAGGGGGTATGAGAAGTGATATATCGGTGGAATTGAAAGGCTGACATTTCATCCCTGATAGTATCTGTAACACTCAACGCCGTCTAAAGTAAAACGCTAAATCAATGAAAAATGTATCATACCAAATCACAGAACGAACAGCAGACAGACCAATACAATTTTAATCACATTATTGCCAGAATAATGATACAAAGAATTACTTAATTCAGCTTTTTTTCCTTCATCGCGTTTCCAGTGTGTCATAAGTTACATACACGTAATTTGTATTTGGTAGCAATACCTTGACATTGTTTAAGTTAGGTCAAACGTTTCGGGTTACCTTTCACAAGCTTCTAGTACTAAATTGGATGAATTTGTCCAATTGCACCTGACAGAACTGGTGTATCTGAGACAGGATTGTAGGCCTCCATGCTCACATACACTTTTTCAGTTCTGCCCACACATTTTATACAGGATTGAGGTCAAGGCTTAGTGATGGCAACTCTAATACCTTGACTTTGCTGTCTTAAGCAATTTTGACACAACTTTGGGTCGTGGCCATTTGAAAGATACAATTGCGACCAAACTTTAACTTCTTGACGAATGCCTTGAGATGTTGCTTCAATATATCCACATATTTTTCCTTCCTTATGATGCCATCTATTTTGAAATGTGCACCAGTCCCTCCTTTGCAAAGCACCCCCACAACATGATGCTGCCGCACTATTGCTTCAGAATTGAGATGGTGTATTGATTTGCACTTTTTGCACCAAACAAATGTTAATCTTAAGGAGACAGAATGCGTCTCCTTCCGGCATGGTCCCATGGTGTTTATACTTGTGTACTATTGTTTGTACAGATTAATGTGCTACCTTCAGGCATTGTGAAATTGCTTCAAAAGATGGTGGAAAGATTTGTTTCAATGCCTCTAACCTATGTTTATGTAAACTTCCGACTTGACTGTGTCAAGTCAGATCCCTTATTAATAAACTGATAAAAATGAACTATGAACCTGGCTTGTCAGTGATCATTTGTATTACTGACCTGCTGATCCAAAACAAGGATCAGTATTCACTTTCATACACACTTCTTGTGTGTGCATGTATGTAGCCGATATGCTCACGAGTTCCTTCACTGTTTCCAAAGAATTCTGCCTTGGCTTTAACCAATGCCAAGTGATAGCGTACCCTACAGTCTACAATTTCCCAAGACAGAAGATGAAATCACAGCTGGGCCATCTCCAGGCGATACAGCATCATCCATTCCATCCACAGTAGTACTAAGATTAGATCCATAACTATTACTAATCCGATACATTGTACGGTGAGGCAAAACTACGAAAGCTGGCGCAGTTTTTTAAAATTCCTATCTGAATACCTGACATACCTTGTTGCCTTCAAATCAAAGAACACACTCAACGGGTGGAAATAAATGTGTTTCGTATTTTCTCTTTGAAAACAATACTGAAATGACTGAAGTGAAGGCACGTCGCAGAGGACTACAGATTAATATGGTACTAAGGCTTTCTCTTCCCTGAGCTGAATGCAATAATCTATGAAATTAGAGAATGCATTTATTTTATTTGATCAGAATTTCTATGTGGCCAGAACTTATTGATGGGCTAATACTTGCCCTGAACATTATATTAAAGAAAATAATCAACATCACATCTTCGAGTGAGCACAAACAAACTCACCGGCAGTCCTGAGAAAATGTTGCTCATAGTCAGTGATGACCCTGGTGTAGGGGTCATAGAAGCCGTCCCCACAATCATAGCAGCCATCGGGAATGACACGTGGTGGGTCCAAGTTGGTCAGCTGAGACACTCCTGATAGGATAGATAAACAGAACAAACAACAACAACAATTAAAACTAATGAGAAAATACCAGCAGGGATAAAAACAAATGACACACACAGTGTTTAATTTGCTATAGTACAAAATATATAACTATCATAATACTTCAGGTTCAACTTTAGATTTAGAGGATTTTTGTCTGTGTTGAAGAGCACAACTCATTGCTGTTACAATCAGTTCACACTTCACACTCAAGAAGATTTTCACTGTATAATATGCTCAAATAAGGTTTACCGGCAGGTTTGAGTCCATTGCACCTCTCTGTGTAGAACCGTCTGTCATATCCATCACAGTAATCCCAGTCCTTATCCAGGTACTCTAGTCCATCAGAGAACACATACTTCCCCTGCGGATTATACATGGTGTAGTTGCATCATGAAACACTGCAAAACTCAGCAAAAAGCTGACTTAATTCAATTACAAACTTGAAACTTGTCTGTAATGCCAAAAGAGGGATTTGAGGCTAAAAGGGGAAAAACTTGTCACCACTTCAATTGTGTTTTGATTGATGAATTACGTTTAACCACAACATAGGCCAAACTAAGTGTGTCAATGTGCTTAAATAGTCTTATAATCGCGTAGCATTTGTTGGGAGGTCTGTGTTCCGGTGGAGATTATACAATGAACAAAGCGGGGTCTGAGCCGCCTGGGAGTCAGGTGTGTTTGGTAATGGGCTTGCAAAACCCACATCGTATCTAATGGACCATAGTAATCATGATAATAATCAAACTGGTTACTATTAGGTCTGAGATATGCATGACTGAGAAGTTGATCAAAAAGGAATGTCCTTCCTGTGTGGAACATGAGAGCGCACATGTAGGAAGATCGGTGTAGAAATGCTATAACTGCGAAAATGAATGTGAATGATTGCTAAAGGGGACCAGATGTGATGTCCAGTATAACCAATATGAAACACATAGATAGAGATACAGGCACACACACAGTACACACACACGCGCCAACATACATACTTGTTTGGATATCCCTTTTTCCCAAGTTCCTTCATATTTGCCTCCGTTGGGAAAAAACAGTACACCTTTTCCATGGAACATCCCATCCTTAATTTCCCCAACATATCTCGTCTCCGTGGGAAACGTATATTGTCCGTCTCCCTCCATCCTAAGGAACAGAATAAAGTACAAACTGAACTTCGAGGTGCACACTAAAACACAGATAAAACACCAGCGGTGAAATGAATGTAACAATTAAATTAATTAAATAGCCAACTGGTGCAAGCTAACGCGAGCTAAGGAGAGTACTGCTGTAGCTAGCATAAACAGCGCGTTACACACATATTATTTAGCACTAAACCCATCTAGTTTGCTAATGCATGCTTCAGTAGTTGTTAATTTTACCTCCCATGTTTAAAAGTTCCCTTGTAACTGCTTCCTGTGAACTCCATGTTTTGTTTTTATTAAAAGTTAAGAAAATCTAGAAATAAATAATCTGGTTATTGCAGCTGGCAGAGGGTTTGACAACGTTGCCATAGAAACGCAACGGCTGGGGCAAACTAGACAGTGCTGGGACCAGCACGTATCTGTTTAATCGAATTGAATAGTTGTTGTGATACAGTAAGTCTAGCATGTTGTCCCAATTCTAAGAAAACAACAAGGCTTTTCGGCCCGATAAGCCAATAGCAATGTTAATGTAAAATCCAACAATAAAGTCGAAAGCGGTCTAAAGCCTGAATCATCTGTCGCACGAAATATGCGTCACTGAACATGTAGACATGCGCATGCGCAATGCACTGACCTTTCCTGTGTGGCCTCGTCCTGTAGCTAGACGAGGACCTTGAATTTGCTCTGGAGTTTATTACAATATTATTTCATTTTGATTAATCTACTGAAGACCGAACCATGCCAGGTTCGGTGGAGGTTCCCACTTTGAATGATTTGAAAGTTGAAGAGGTAAGCGTTAATCGTAGCATGAATAAACAATCTGGTTAGCAATGCTAGCATTCATAGCTTGCTAGCGATTAAGCATCTGCCTGCCAATCATATTTAGCTAACAGTCGCTTGAGTTGCACAGCAGTCTATATTGCAAAAAGTGGCTTAAAGGATTCCAATGTTTTCGGAGATCTTGAGTAAACATGTCTTGTGTGGAAGACTGAACCACACTTTACTGTATGCTACATTACAGCACACACCGCCGTTTCTGTTTGTAAAATCGCTAACTTTACATTGCCCTGTATCTCCAGAAAGAAGTTGTGATTTCATGTTATCTAAATACTTGTTTTTATCATATTGTCTTCCCTCTGTGTTGTCGTACATCTCAAGCACAGCGACTGGCTAAACGTGATTGTTGTGTTTTGCTATGAAGTTCAGCCATGTCCCTGACATTGCGGGAAATCTTAGACTCGCAAATGAATGAATGCAGTCAGTAATAGTTTTAGGCGCATGAGAAAACATCCACATCGTGTAGAGATATAATACAACTTTGCATTCTACAAAAAATTGCATTCTACAAAGCCAGAGCTCTCACAAAGTTATATCTGCTTAAAGAGTGTGTCTAACAACTTGTTAAACACTCCCTTCTAGTGTTGGTCCAGACCTGCATACATGTCACTATGTTGTATTGTGCTTTTCTATTGCTCACAGATAAGTAAAGCATGTATTGGCCGGGATGGCTTAACCATGACCATTATGCCCTCTCTTGTGTAGGTCAACGTGTCGTCCGCAGTGCTAAAAGCAGCTGCCCACCATTATGGCTCTCAGTGTGACAAAGCCAACAAGGAGTTCATGCTCTGTCGCTGGGAAGAGAAAGACCCGAGGAAGTGTCTGAACGAAGGGAAGAAAGTCAACGAGTGTGCCCTTGACTTCTTCAGGTGGGTAGCTGTGACAAAGTTGGTTTGCTGAGGTAGTTCTGCATTTGACTTGCACTGTGGCTCCTGTTCGGCCTACTACAGAATGTCAGGTTTCCTTAGCTGGAGGCTGACGTTATGTAATCAAAGGCTATATGTCACAGAAAAGTAGTTGGGCATGCATGTGTTTCAGGGATTCTGCTGTAATGGTAGCTGCTTTTGGTACCACTGACTTGGGCCCAATCCCACTGTCCACACTCATGGACTTTGAAGCGCATTCTTGCTAAGCTTGTGAGTGCTTAGGGCTGTCCCACTGTCATTGTCAAGTGTGCGAGGGCTCTCTAGCAGGCATTTTTAGCCTTTTATGCACCCTTTCCGTAAGTCTGCATTTTAGCCGACATTGTCTGAAGGAATTGCCCAGAATTCACTGCTTTGTGACATAAAACATGGAGGTTTCCAAGGGAAGCCTGGAAGCGAAACAAAAATGACAAACCCGCCTCTTAAGAGAAAAAAGAAGAAAAATAGTTTACCTATAAGTATAAACACAAAGCTTTCTGGAGGTTCATATAGGCAGAAATGCACATTGTTTGTTGGCATAATGAAGAAAGTAATAAACATTAAGGAAAAAGTAGTAAGCACAAACAAGCATGCAACATGTTTCATCGTCAACAAGGTAACTAGTTTATGTGCAGCGGCCCCATTCCTATTTACAGCGTTTTGTGTACAGGTTTATGTTTATGTTAAACTTAAAACACATTTTAAAATTTTCCACGCCTGTTCTGCAGCCGACCAGCAAGAGTCCCAGATTACGCTTTAACTATAGGCTTCGGTTTGTCTGTCCTCGAGACACACATGAGACGCTGGTGGAAGTGGTCTGTCTGGGTTGTCAGTCTGTGGAGCATGGTGGGAGGCTGTGTTTACAGAAGGCCGTTGTGCACCAATAACACCTTATGATGCCGGACCAGCGCACACACACACAAACCAACACACACCTCTCCAGTGACTGGTATCCGTCACCGTAGACTGGTAGGTCTTGACATGTGGACACACTGTGTGGACGGTCCACAATTAACACAACCACTTCCAGTGCAGGACCAAATAAACAGTGCCGGGTCCCAGGTGTAAACAGGCGGTTCTTGAGAATGCTACGGCATAATTGACATGTCATAATTGTGATGGTGCGCGGTTTTTCGGCCGACTTATAATAACACCAGTTTGTTTAGGCTTTTGGAAGTCCTACACCCACCTTGGAGGGGTAGCTTAGCCACATTAGCAGTGTAAATAAACCAAGACACTGGTTAGATAGAGGTACACAAAGCGTGGAGAGTCTTTAAATAATATGTCTATAACAAGCTGAATGCATTCGTTGTGAGTTTTGGAAAGGGGTTCATCCAGAACTTATGTAGCGCGAGCGAGATGGAGGGCATTTGTCAATGGCCTGTGCTGCTTATGGGCGTCACGGGTATAAGTGAGTCGCTAGTAGCGGAGTTCTCTCCAAATTGGCACAGTAGAAACCCACTATGCAAAATGTGCCAATAGACCTGTCACTCTGTGTGTCCTCCAGGCAGATAAAGGGGAGCTGCGCTGAATCCTTCACAGAGTACTGGACCTGCCTTGACTACTCAAACCTGGCAGAACTGCGCCAGTGCCGCAAGCAGCAGCACGCCTTTGACAGCTGCGTGCACGACAAGCTGGGTTGGGAGAGACCCAACCTGGGAGAACTTTCCAAGGTGGGGCCCCTGGTGGTTTGCGGCCTGGTCGTCTAGTTTAATGGCTTTTTTAAATGAAATCTCATAGCAGGATGCTAAGCTCTATTTATTTATTTTATAAGTCACATATTCTTAATTGTATATAAATATAGTACATTTCACATTGGCCAAATGGCACCATCAATTGAATATTGTATTGGCTGCTTACAATCCTTTTATGAATATAAATATAAGTTGTACACACAATTATCATTATATTAAGCTGCCAATACAACATGTATTGCCACTTACAGTAGAGCCACTATAAAACTTTTTTGATAAAACAAATTGGTTAATTCTTTAAGAAGATTAAGACCAAGCTATAAAGTTGAAGTAGTTGATGGCTAACATGCCGAGTAAGTAATATCGCATAATTACAATAATATCCTATGATATCATCACTAGCCACATTAGATGTGTGCCTACTCTTAAACAAACACATATTTCACTGTATATTAATATTACATGCAATTGAATTCTTCACTCTGCTGTGATGCTGTAATACTTTTCACCTTTAGTTATTTTTGCACAGTTTTAATTAAATACTTGTGTTTCAGTTCCTAAACAGTGCACATATAAAACAATAAGAATACCAAAGTTAGATGTCTTAGGGAGATTCTGTATCCATGGTCAGTGTGAGAAAATAAGATATAGTTTCAGATATTTGTATGTGTGTTTTTGTTTCACAAATCAAACTAGGACCAGAATACCTCACAATGAACAATAGTACATTTCTTTTTTTAGTTGTAAGGGCCTTCATAATGGTTAACAGAACAGACCCTGATGACCCAATGGGTCATACGGAGAGAGTTTTTAGCCTGACAGCCACAAGGAAAGATGAGCATGTTTTTGATAATTTTTGGTTGAACACTCAATGATTTGAACTTTGTAATTGGAATCCTGTCTTGGGTGATATTGTACGCTCAGTGAAATTTAGGATGGCGGCTTATGGTAAAGTTCTCATTGCGCGGGGAAATAGCTGGTTACAGAGGACTTACTTCGCTCTTCAACCGACTGACTGTTTTGACAGTTACACACTGACCAGTAAGCGAGCGAGAGTGGCTCAAACAGACAGTCACACATGAGGTCGTGAAAGTGGCTATCGATATCGCCGCTAGAATGCATTACCATTTAACAAAACCATGAGAACTAGGTTTGTGAAGGTTAAAATGATGCTTCCAATTAAAAATATTATTTTATAACCTACAAAACAGGAATCCAAATGTTCTGTTTTTGTTATAGAGCCCTATCCGCCTCCCTGTCAATCTGCCTCCCTGTCAATCTGCCTCCCTGTCAATCCGCCTCCCTGTCAATCCGCCTCCCTGTCAATCCGCCTCCCTGTCAATCCGCCTCCCTGTCAATCCGCCTCCCTGTCAATCCGCCTCCCTGTCGATCCGCCTCCCTGTCAATCCGCCTCCCTGTCAATCCGCCTCCCTGTCAATCCGCCTCCCTGTCAATCCGCCTCCCTGTCAATCCGCCTCCCTGTCAATCCGCCTCCCTGTCAATCCGCCTCCCTGTCAATCCGCCTCCCTGTCAATCCGCCTCCCAGTTAATCCAGACAGATTTGGCAACGCTACAAAGAGCAATACAGTGCCCGCTGATGCAGGTGAGAGCACCCTCATGATGGTGCCTCCGTCTCTAGGCTAACCTCCGGAATGCGTTTCTCCTACAGGTGACGAAGGTGAACACGGACCGACCAATCCCGGAGAATCCTTACCACTCAAGGCCACGGCCGGAGCCCAACCCCGTCATCGACGGCAAGTTGCAGCCCGCCAAACATGGCAGCCGGCTCTTCTTCTGGAGCTGGTGAAGGAAGGCGCTAATGAAGTTTCCCCTGGATCAGCTTCCCCACTCCTTGAAAACCTTAACTATTAGTGGGGAGAATGTGAAACTGACCGCTGGTCAGCATCTAGGAGCAACTTCACCGTACAACATCACAATGTCTGCTGTTTTCACCAGCACAGCGACCATCTTCAGACCTCTTTGGACAGGGGGGGCGTCTTTGGCTGTGTTCATGCAGGCCACATCATTCTGATCTTACGTTGTTCTTCTGACCGGTAACGTCAGAGCTTTTCACCGATCGGTCAAAAGAGCAATGTGGTGTAACGAGATCAGAATTGAGCTGCCTGTGTGCACACAGCCACACGTGTATTTTGAATGTTCGGCCGTTCTCGTGTCTCTATATTGTTGAAACGTTATTGGTTGAAAGCAAAGTAACGTGTGTTTATTTGTTGTGAAATAAAACAAGATTTAATTTAATGTTTTCGTTTCTGCTTAGTTGTCTGCGTTCAAATACATCAATTTCAGATTTTTATTTTATGTTAACAGTGTTGTGACTGTGTATTAACTTCTTATAGGTTTATTAACTTCTGAAACCTGTAATACCGATTTAAAACCCAACATCATAGAAGCCTAGAGACCACGTTTGGAACTCAAGGAAAAAGTGTGTGTGGTCAGTCATGTCAATCGTGGTTTCATATCATTCCCTCTCCCCAGCCTAGCTTTCTACAGCTGTACAGGCTGATGTCAGTACATTGTGGAGTCTGAGAGGGTTTTGGTGGATTCGGCCTGACGTTTCCTTGGCACGGAGAGAGCCAGGACTACCTTGGCCGACCGGGGAGGGCCTGTCTACGCAAAGACTACAGAGTGTGGGTCCCAAATCCAACTCTACTTTCTTCACAGCACTCCCGTCGACGCTGGCTCCAATCAAACGTAGTGCACTTCAAATGAGATGTACACCATTTGGGACTGGAACAGCAATCCAAGGGCCCCAGCCGGCCCCAGAGCCTGAGGGCTACTCAGAGTATCACATCAAGGGAAACGCAACACTACTCCTTGAATCAGAAGCGTAAGGCCAAATGGTACCCTAGAGCACTGTTTTGGACCGGGGCCCATGAAGATTTTGTCAAGTAAAGTGCACTGGTGAGTAGGGTACAGATTGGGCCACGGAAAGATTCCTGTCAGACCTCTGTTGTAAATGAGAATGAAATGACTTTCTAGAGCGTAACCCGTGAGCATGTACACCGGTTGTCGGGAATAGGGGAACGAGAGGATTTTAGGTACGGGGGGGTTTTAGAGGTGGGGGGTTGTGGTTTGACTTGTTGTTCCTTTAAAGCTTCAGGCACAACTCTTGGGTTTGTAACCTATGCCATGTGGTTCGGTTCTTCGGGAACCAATAGGCACTGTACGTTTGACAGTTGTCAGTTTCAGACGCAGCTCTGTGGCACAGGGCTGTTTTTAAATCATGTTATGTGGACTCTTTCCAAAAAAGCCCTTGTCCGGGCGAAATCCGCGATGGCTTTACTGTGGAGGTCTGTAGACACCCGCGATCTCATGTCACCCTGTTCATGTGAAAATACTCAGACGGCTTATTTATTTTGTTTATTTTTCATTTGATCGTGAATCTAAAGGGTTGTGAGGACATAAATAATCCAGGCATTTTTCCTCCCAGTCCAGATGAGACCTACAGTCCACTTCCTCGACGTAGCGGCTTAGCTTTGAGATTGTGCGCTCCATCACAACAGGCAGACAGCCACGGATATCCTAATATCGTATTTCATTCAGCCTGCCTTTAAACTCGCTGTCCAATTGAGTTCAAGAGTCTTCTGCAAACGTGAAGACAACTGGGATTGCTATGCTCTGCCGTGGCTCCTCCCGTTTTCTTGTCGAACAGCCAGTTCTAGTGTAGAAATCCCCTGATGATCCCCTGAGGTGAGGTCTCTGGTCTGCACCAGTGGCTCAACGTAAGGAAGCGCCCGACAGCGGTGGTCTTGACCTGGGATGGAGTTGGGCGTGGGGGGTTGAGCGAAGAGTGGGTAGCACATAGTAGTGGGGGCAGGTTTTAGGTTGGACCCCGAGTCCATTGGCTCAATTGAAGGGGGCTGTGAACAGGGGCGACTGGTGGCTTGAGGCCGCAGGGCCGCGGGTCTCGTGGAAGGCCTGGCTCGAAACCTCTAGCAGGAAAAGAAAGGGTCACCAGTTGACTCTGCCCCAATGCAGGAAGCCAGCTTTAGCTGAGGAAAGAACTACAATGCAGGGCTTTATCAAAGCAACAGCCCAGAGAAAACAGGAGACCGCGGTGTTAAAACACTTAAACTAGCTTATTCACGTTCCCCAACTGTCAATAACACCATTGTTCAGTCCACCACTTTGACAGAATAAAATAAATATTTGAGCAGTGGCGGCTGGTGGGTCTTTATCTCTGTCGTCGGGTCATTTCTGTTCGAACCCAGAAGTCTTACGTCAATACATAAGAACTGGTTCTTTTGTCTATTTAGTGTTTGGTACATTGACTTTGTTGTTCGTCGTAGTAATACTCCACCAACATCACATTTCTTTGTCGATATAATACTTTCCGTTAATTCAATCAAACATGTGAATTAGTCTGGCCTCGAATTCTGCATTGTCTGTCAAATATTAAGTACATTTATAGACCCGGATACATGACAAAGCTTGTAGAGCAGACGTAATATCGTGATTCTGCGTACATTCAGTCTCACTGAGTGCTGCGTTCATGCTTCTTCTCAATGACACGTGGCTACTTTGAACTCTCATGCAGGTTGTACTTAATACAGTCCCACTCTGCCACTAATGGGAATTGTCATTCATTACAGTACAAAGAGCTCTGGAAGACTGCGAGCACCTCCCCAGATCCCTTCAAGTCTGAATAAGCCCTGCTCTCTAAAGTTAACCCCGGACCTGGATTCAAATACTATTTGATATCAATGCTACGCTTAACTTAATTGAGCCAGTCTGTTCTAATTAAACCAATGGAACTGACCAATTGTGACGAATCACGCCCACCTGGTGTATCCAAGGGGACTTGAGTAAATTCTCACTGTATTTGAAAGACTTCAGCACTTCACCGGAGCTGGTCAAAGCCACCCACAGTGTGCCTTAGCTTCCAATGTCTTTCATCTGAAGTCAGACAACCTGGGCATATCTTTTTGGAGGAATGCAAAACTATCATGTGTTTGACAGGATGGACCAATTTTTTTATGCAATGACAGAAATACAGTTACTGTGTCTTGAAGCTGTTTTTTTCACACCTCATACAGTCAACCCTGATGCTAGTTGTTTAAATTAATTAATTTGTCATTTTAGTCGAGTATCAACTGTAGTATTGACAGTTCAGGGTTGTTTCCAAGATGGCTGGATATACAGATTCATGTTAGTATATAGTGTGTAAGTATAATTCTACTTTGCAAATTGTACTGTTACTTTGAAAATATACAGTGTTCTATAATTCCACTCCTCACACCCCTCATATGCAAGGTAAAGATGGTAACAAAACTTGTTTGTTTCAAATCTTTGTTAACATACCAGTGGAATCTTTTTGTAACGGCTGTCTGTGTTTGTTTTGGAGAAAGACAAGACTGCACAGGTCACTTTGCGCTCCGTGCCTCCGAAGCTCTACAGTGGATATGATGCCTGTAAAGATGTTCATTAAGCGCAATGTTGATATGGTGCAAAACTGTACTGTTTGACTCACTTTCACATTAGTCAATCAACCAATCAATCAAATGTATTTTATAAAGCCCTTTTTACAACAACGTTGTCACCAAGTGCTTTTACAACCACCAGCCTGAATCCGACAGACCACGCAATAACAAGATGATACACAGCGGCTTGGAAAAACTCCCTATTGGATCAAATCTATAAAGGAACCTAGAGAGGAACCAGGTTCTAAGGGTTGGCCAGTTCTCTTCTGGCTGTGCTGGGTGCACTTAATATTGTTTAATCATTATTAAATGCTTTTTGTTATATAGTCCAGGTCAAATGCGTGACCATATGACAAGGACATCTGGGAGGGATGCAGGTTAGGCAGATTGGATGACATAACTTTCAGGTATCATCAGCTTGCGACACAACCAGGGGGACCTTAGGAGGGGCCTTAGAAACACGTCCATAGGGGTGATGTTTGAACGCTGCCATTGCACGTGACGGAACCCAATACGTTAACTAGACCTTCTCTTGATTGCACCTCACACAGACGATCAATACCTACAGTATGTGTAAACACTGTACATTGACTATAACTCATCATTCAACATCATGATATTCTCCAGGTTCGTTGCGAAGATCAGGACCTCGGCAATGAACCTCTACTTGTGAAACTGGGTATTCAACTTCCTGACTCACTGCCCCCTGGTGGTGAGGCTAAGCAATAACACATTTGCCGAAAGAAAGACGTGACAAACTAAACACATGATTTCTGGGTAACACTTGACGCTGTCATAACACGTCATGGCGGGCATCATAACAGTGTGATCACTTTTTCAACAGTTTAAATGACACATGTCATAACCTGTTAAAATGTTAACATAACACCGTCATGACTCGGTGTGTGGACTTTATTGATGATGCTGTCAGGATTATGACTGTCAGAATAATATCAGCGTCAGACCCAAACATGACCGGTTCAAACTTTACATCAGAAACGATATTCCAGTAGGTACACGTCTGAATCCCATACGCGCACAAAAAAAACATAATACATCACATTCCTGGATAAATATGGTTTGTACACTGAACAGGAATATAAATGATAAATGTGAAAGATGTCTATAATGTTTATAATATATGTATATATGTATCAAAGTCTGCCTATGAGTCATGACGGCGGTGTGACCATTATAACAGGTTATGGCAAGTTGTCAGCTGTTAATAAAGGTTATGACACGATAATTAATAGGCTTCGTGTCATGAAATACTACTGAATTGTAATTGTTCGGAATGATCTTATGCAGATGTTTTTCAAGCAGTGTGAAATTGTTTGAGATAGTGCCTGGAAATGACTAAGCTTGTAAGACAATATTCCTTCCCCTCCACCCAATCTGACAGTCATTTCCGTGTCCAGTAGTTCTCACATTCTTGTTGAATAAATGTGTGGATGGCCGGTTGACAGGTGTAAATGTATATTATATGTATAAGGCACTGTAGTATATACTGTAGTATGTAGATAACATTTAAAAATCTACTATATGCAGATAAAGTCAATGTTTATGTAGCTATGGTGTGGTACACTGTTTTCAGATTTTTATAAACGAATGCCTTAGAACACAGGTGTTAATCCATGGAGGGACGAGTGTCTACAGGTTTTTGTTCTCACATTGTACTTGATTGATTCATTAGGTCACTAATTGGTTATATTCTGGTCTGAACTGGGAACTAATTTAAAGGAAAAAACTAAAACCAGTATACACTAGGCCCTTCGTGGACACCCCTGAATCAGTTTGACACGCCTGAATCGGTTTGACACCCCTGAATCAGTTTGACACGCCTGAATTGGTTTGACACCCCTGAATCGATTTGACACCCCTGAATCAATTTGACATGCCTGAATCGATTTGACACCCCTGAATCAGTTTGACACCCCTGAATCAGTTTGACACGCCTGAATCGGTTTGACACCCCTGCCTTAGAAGGTAGTTCTAAGTGAGAAAAATATATGTTTTCAACAAAACCCTAACGCCGACTCAGAAAAATGATTAACAGGGCGTCACCAGTCCCATGTTTTCAAGGCTCAAGATAATAAACACAAGTAAAGACTCTGTCGTTGACCAAAGAACAACCACAATAAAAATAATCACAGCGTCACTGATCTCATGTTGAAGAGGGATCCTTGCCAAATGTAGAGTTCTATTGTATCCACTTGGGTTTAACCCATGAAGACCCATGAAGACCTCCTATTACCATCCCTAACCCTAACCCTAACCTGCAGGAAGTCATCTCCACATGTATCTAATCCTAACTTCGCGGAGTGAAATTTGCACATGTAACCGTCAGGCACTCCGGGATTTCAGTAAATAGAAATTTGAAATGGCAAGAGTAATTTTCCATCTTCTTTGGGGCTTCAGGGAGTAATGTGCTAGAAGTGCAAGTCTGTAATATCTCCAGATGCTCAAGAGAAGCTGTGAAAGGAGCGAGAACAGATATTATCATTTTTCAACACCTACCATTATAAAAATGTTGAGCTCCTGCAGATCCTGAGACTTCAACCATGATTTCCAAGTGTGTCTGTGTGACCCTTTGGATAATCTACCTAAATGTTCTGATTTAAAGTCAACGCGGCAATCAAAAGTTCCCTTTTCAACACTTTTCTCCTTCAGGTTTAACAGAATGTTTCTCAACCTGTGACGGAAACTGGAAGTAAGTGCCTGATGACACGATCTCTAAACAAATTGATCTCTTGTCTCCCGGGTTTTTTGTCTCAAGACAAAGCGTCTCACGAGCTCTTCCTCCTTCCTGTTGCACTTTAACTATCCAGGGCCATAAGTCTGTGTGGGCCATAAACGATCATTAGCTAATGATACATGGTCCTCTTTCTACTGCCACAGGGTCTCTCTCGAACTTTCAGGGTTTGTATTTATTTGTTCCTGTGAGAAATCGAGTAATATTAAGATTAGAATGACATTTCTGCCTTGAGTAATTAGATGTGAACTCCAGAACACAGAGTGTTCAAAATGCCTTTTGTTTGCGATACTTATTTATATATTTGAGTCTCAGTTAGGGGACGAGCCAGCAGTTTAAAACCAAATGAGGGATAGATAACGTATATGTGTGTGTGTGTGTGTGTGTGTGTGTGTAAGCATACAACACATGCACATATTTTAGTGTGTGTCTGTGCATACGACGATGTAAGTGTGTGTGTGTGTGTGTGTTTGAGTGTGTGAAGAAGAAGATGTGTGTGTGGGAGCTCCACAGAGTTTAGCCGCGGTACCTCCTTGGCCGGCCCTGGCCTGTGTTTGTGTTGGCCCCATCCACGACCTTCATTACTCCTCCTGAGACACGGCCTATACTGCCTCTGGGTCCGAATCCCAAATGACAACATATTCCCTACATGGGGCCCTGCCTTTGACTGAGTGCCATGGGGCATAGGGTGCCATTTAGAAAGAGGCCCGGTCCTGAGGACTATTTACGGCTTCACCGCGTCGTTCCGCCATGGCGTGCAAGCTCCAAATCCTTTTCTCCCTTCTCCTCCTCTCTGTGTTAGAGGGAGAACTCTACTGTCATGTACGACATTGTTTGTTGAAACTTCAGCCTGTGATTCATTGATTTTTGCTCAACGGGGAGAAAGCGAGAACCACTCCCCCCCCCCCTCCCCAAAATAAGTTCTGAGCCAAGTCGAGAGGCCAAGAGCAGAAAATGACTCGCTTATCCGTCTCCCCCTTCCTCATCTCTCTCCATCTCTCTCCTCTTACCTCATCGATATTGATGTAAACAGCAGTTTCCGGGAACTTTTGACGGACCCCTCCAGCCTCCTCCGCTTTCATGTGTCCACGACGGGGGCAAACCCTCCTAAGTAGTTTTTAGCAGCACTTGCGGTTGTCTGTCCCTATTAAACTTCCTCCCACACGCTCATTTCAGCTCAATGGCAACATGTCAGTTGGCGGTGCCGTACGGTCACTGCGTGTTCATGGTAACTCCCCTCGCACCCGGGTCCCCGTGCATTTTCCCCCATGTCGTTTTAATGCAGTCGTGTGTGTGTGTGCGTGTGTGCGCGCCTTCCAGGAGGGACACGGAGGCATTCCTCCATGGTGCGTTCATCTAAACAGATTTAGTTAAAAGAGACACGTTTCGGCGCAGCGCAACTCCGCTCCTCCGGCGATTCCTATCCGACTGCTGGCCGGGCTGCTAGGGTTTCCTACGCATGTCAAGGTGTGTTAGTCTTCCCCTGCGTCTCCGTTCACTCGGGACTTGGTGGGCTATCAGTCACACACTCCGCGCTCAGGCCACTTCCCTCCCGGCCTCCCCCCACTCTGGGCACTTCCCCCATTGGGTACTACCTATCCCCCCTCCCACTCTGGGCACTTCCCCCCATTGGGTACTACCTATCTCCCACCCCACTCTGGGCACTTCCCCCCATTGGGTACTACCTATCCCGCCCCCACTCTGGTCACTTCCCCCATTGGGTACTACCTACCCCCCCACACTGGGCACTTCCCCCATTGGGTACTACCTATCTCCCCCACTCTGGGCACTTCCCCCATTGGGTACTACCTATCCCCCTCCCACTCTGGGCACTTCCCCCCATTGGGTACTACCTATCTCCCCCCACTCTGGGCACTTCCCCCATTGGGTACTACCTATCCCCCTCCCACTCTGGGCACTTCCCCCATTGGGTACTACCTATCCCCCTCCCACTCTGGGCACTTCCCCCATTGGGTACTACCTATCTCCCCCACTCTGGGCACTTCCCCCATTGTCATTGGGTACTACCTATCCCCCCCCACTCTGGGCACTTCCCCCCATTGGGTATTTACGTAAACTTCTCTCCCATTCAGTATTCAGGTAAACTTCTCTCCCATTCGGTATTCACGTAAACTTCTCTCCCAATCTCCCCTTCCCCCACTCTGGGCACTCCCCCCCATTCGGTATTCACGTAAACTTTTCTCCCTATCTCCCGCCTCCCCCTTCTCCAGAGTTTTTTCCTCTGAGCGTCCACTTTTCATACTCTTCCGTTTGACCCATATCAAATGAAGTAGGCGATAGATTTACTTGTGAGTCTGTTCATTTTGCCCCCCTCCCCCCACACATCGCTGGGCCAAGCTAAAGTATCCGGACTCATGAAACTGGAATCTGTCTTTTTCAGAGCCCTCTCCCTCAGCTTGACTAAACCCTCAAACCACACGTTTGAGAAGTTGAGTCTGAGACATTTCTTCATGTGACCGCAGCGGGACAGTGTGTGGTGCTGGGGATCCTGTTTACTTAACGCGTCCTGGGGGTTGTAGCTGCTGTCGTCTGTAGGTGGAAATAACACACATCGTCAATATGATACAGAAGGAAGTCCTGCACTGCTTAGTCACACACGCACGCACGCACGCACACACACACACACACACACACGGTAACCAGCATTCTCTCCGCGACGACATCACTTGTTTTCCAGGAAGTTTGTAGAATTGAATGTGTGGACTGGTTCCAGGTCATTCATGGGTGGAGTGTGCAGATAATTTTACAGCGTGGTCCTTAGCCTCTGGGCGACCTGCGCAGGTGTCAAACGCTATTCCAATGGGACATTAAGGAACATTGTACATATAGGTGTCATCATTCCACAACACATGTTTTTATTTGGATTGGAAAACAATACTCCATATTACACCAAACGCACCAGATTATATTCTCCTGTCCCAATGAAGTCCTCAAAACACATTATGCCAAGCAGTTTGTTTTTTTGTCACCCCACATTGCTTGTTCAGTCATTATGTTTTCACCAACACTCGTGCGCTGGCGCTAAGGGCATTTCCTAGTCAACTTCAACTGACCACAGCTGACGACGAGATAAGAAACCGTATCTAAATTATTTTTCGACCGCTCCGGACGGCGGTGAGCATGTTTGCGTCATCCTCTGGACCCCCAGGCACTATGTCGAGGGCATTTAAAAACCGTTTCGCAGTCAGGTGACAGTACCGTGAAAAACATGTCACCTCGTAAATCGCTAGTTGTTTGGGTGTGCATAATCCCTTTGAGATTTGTACAACTCACCGCCACGTGCCTGTCTACAAGGATACATTCAATTTCCCATTCTGCTCTGTGAATATTGAATATCATACGCTGTTGTCCTTTTCATCATGACGTCAGTTTTCGCGGCACACACTTCGCCTGTGAACACTCCGCTGTATTTCCCAGCTGTCTGTGGAATATTACGGAGAGACACCTTGTTGAGAAACAACCAGCTTGTCATAGTGTTTCCTCAGGATAGTCCACCATGTGTTATTGTATGTATGGTATTCAAAAAGAAAGGAACGCTGAGAAAACAGAGATAGAGAGGCAGAAAGAAAGAGAGAGAGAGAGAGAGAGGAGAAAGAGAAAGTGAGAGACCAAGAGAGCAACCATTAGAGAAAGCGACCAACCGAGAGAGATTCTGTCCAGGCCTGTGCTCACGTCTACAGCTCCAGGCTGCCCGAATTGCTGGCGGTGTTGTAATCTGCGTGCTATTCTCTACGCAGTGGACTATCTTACCAGAGAACCAAGGTCAAACGTAGTGCACTAGATTGGGGAAAGGGTGCCAGTGGGGACACAAACACAGACAAATAATCAGGGCACTTCCAAGTTTGGCTTCCCTGTTAGTGTCCCGCCGTAGAGCCTGTACACAACCCAATTACAACACCAATGCTTAATTGTGAACTGCCGGGCAGTTTGTGAGTCAAAACTAAAATAACTTTTTGCAAGGAAAAATAAACGCAACGGGGATTTTTCCTGGGAGGAAATTTTTAGTTTACCATATGACATGTTTCTTAATAGCGCTGAAGTGTTCTGTGTTCTTTAAATAAACAATGGGCAGTTTTGCATACTGGGGCATGAAAGAATGCAGAGTTGTACTGCCTCTCACACACATGTCAGCAATTTGGCTGCCTTGTGTGTTTTGGATGTGAAAAACCAAAAAACCCTGTAGCATTTCAAAGTAAACGAAAGAAGGAAAGTCTTATCCGCCTGGCAGCTGGGCTCTGCACTAAATTGCTTTCAGCTGATGCACTGCAGCTCAAACCTGCTTGGGTAATGTCAAGTGATGCATTACAATACTAAGAAAACAACACAGAAAAAAAAAAAAAAAAAAACAAGTAAAGAAATGGGGGAAAGTCTCTATGCCTTTCTGGGCTAAGCCATCCCCCAACACACACACACACACACACACACACACACACACACACACACACACACACACACACACACACACACACACCGGGGTTCCACCACATTATTTATCTTCCCACAAATCCCCCTCTAACTGCACCTCAATTGGGGACGATCTTAACCTTCCATTTAGAAGACTAGTTCTTGAACTGTAATGCACCTTTCAGTGGCGTATTGGAGTGTCATTGATAATTTTGAATAAATTCTTAGTGTTCTTTTATTATTTACTAAATATTTATATTTTATCATATGTATGATTATTCATCATTATTATATATATATATATATAGATATATATATATATATATATATATAGAGAGAGTGATATTAATATATATTTTATATACAGAATCTTTGCAAGCGTTATTGTCCCAATTGTCATATTTTTTATTGGAATTGGAAAGTTCATTAACGTTCTACGAGCTCTGCAGTCATACTGATGACCAGTAGTTGAATAGTTGAAACAACAATAATAGTGTCATTAGCTAGCAAAATATGACAAAGATGGCTATGAATGCTAATGTAAGCTAGCAAAAATTAGGTGGACTTTACTCAATATAAACTTTCTAGACAACTTTGACATTAAAAGGTTTTGCTACATTTGCCTGGAATCATGTTTTTAAGCCTTCGTAATGCACTTCAGAGCCATTCTGACTGATTTTAAAAGGCATTAAGTAGAATATTCTCCATCCACCTTCAAAAGTGCTGCATAGATACCTGACAAGTCAAGTAAGTCTGTCTCTTTTCTTGATTTTGAACTTGTACATTTTGGTTTCCATGAGACTCAATTCAAATGTAAAGACACCTACAAATGTACTGTAAGATTAGCATTGGGCCCAGGATCACTATCAATGGTGGCTGAAATAGAATAAATGATACCTGCTTAGATTGTCTGGCTGTCGTTGTAGGGTCTGGCTCTTAATAATGTCCCATTTTCTGGCATGGCTTCTGCATTTAATGGGGATTTTCCTCCGTGTACACACACTAGTGCAAAATATAATATTAGATGTTTGGGTGGGATGGGTTTTTTGTTCAGGAGGGATTTTGTCCCACACCTCTTTTCAGATCCTCTTCAAGTCATTAAGGTGTTGAGGCTGACTTTTGGCAATAGGCTGACTCATGGTGACTGTGGTCCCAGCTGCCTTGAGATCATTGACAAGATCCTCCCGTGTAGTTCTGGGCTGATTCATCACCATGGTTCTCATTGAAACTCCACAAGATCACAAGCATGGAGGACCAGACCAAGAAAGTTGGACAGTTATTTTGTGTTTCTTCCATCTGGCGAATAATTGCTCCAACTTTTGTCACCTTCTCACGATGGTCATATAAACCATTACAGGCTTGTGTAGGTACATCTTGTCCCTGATATCCTTGGACAGCTCTTTGGTCTTGGCCATGTTGAGAGTTTGGAATCTGATTGATTGCTTCTGTGGATATGTGTCTTTTATACAGGTATCAAAATGATATTAGGAACACTGCCTTTAAAGAGAGTGCTTCTAATCTCAGCTCGTTACCTGAATAAAAAGCACCTGGGAACCAGAAATCTTGCTTATTGACAGGGAATCAAATACGTATTTCACTGGGTAAAATTGATGACTTATTCGAAATGCTTCTTCTGGATTTCTTCAGTGGGCAAACGTACTAAATCAGCAGTTGTCCAGCGGTCCTGGCCACAGCCTCTGATGCACGTTTACCGCTGTGTATGAGTTTTATTCCGGCCCACGCCATTTCAGCACACTCTCCTCTCTATCTTTCGCACTTTCTCTTTCCCGGTTAATACAAATATCTCAAAAAGAAATCTCTTGTCTGCTTTGAAAACCAAATGCCTCTTAATTGGTCAGCACTTCACCTTGCAACAGGAAAATGAACCCAAACCAAGGATTGCAACTGAGTACTGAATAATAATAATAATATAAGTATTTAAAAACGATGTTACATTAGTCCTTTAATTTTCGTCCCCAAAAAGAGAGGGACTGAGGGACGACAATTGTCTGTTATTCCTACACTGTTTCCTGTTTATGAATTCAAACAGTCTTTAATTAAAGCTTGTCGTTTGCACATTCATCCCATTTTATTTCAAAACCAACGTGAGCGAAAACAGAGCGAATACGACACACATGTAGTTCTTAGTCTAGAAAAACATAAATATATCTCCGAAGCATTAGGCTATCCATTTGGATTCCCTTACTTTGCATGGTGCCATAGCTGTTACTTGAAATCGATATATTTCAAACATTGAACAATATAACTGGGTGAAATATCTGATGGCCTCTATCCAATGAGTGTCTGGCACCAATTCTGTTGGTGGGGTCCCGCCAAATCCTATGGCCATTATGATTTGTCGAGACACCACAACCAGGTTTAGTGCAAACAGGCTAATGTGATGGCGGTCTGTGTGTGTGTGTAACCAAGCAACCTGTAGTTTTATACAGTGGCGTGGAACCCCTGTAGACGCTGGGTCAGGGGACACAATAGTATGTGTGTTTAACCAGGCGACCTGTAGTTTTATACAGTGTCGTGGAACCCCTGTAGATGCTGGGTCAGGGGACACAATAGTATGTGTGTTTAACCAGGCGACCTGTAGTTTTATACAGTGGCGTGGAACCCCTGTAGATGCTGGGTCAGGGGACACAATAGTATGTGTGTATAACCAAGCAACCTGTAGTTTTATACAGTGGTGTGGAACCCCTGTAGACGCTGGGTCTAAGGACACAATAGTATGTGTGTTTAACCAGGCGACCTGTAGTTTTATACAGTGGTGTGGAACCCCTGTAGACGCTGGGTCAGGGGACACAATAGTATGTGTGTTTAACCAGGCGATCTGTAGTTTTATACAGTGGCGTGGAACCCCTGTAGATGCTGGGTCAGGGGACACAATAGTATGTGTGTTTAACCAGGCGACCTGTAGTTTTATACAGTGGCGTGGAACCCCTGTAGATGCTGGGTCAGGGGACACAATAGTATGTGTGTTTAACCAGGCGACCTGTAGTTTTATACAGTGGCGTGGAACCCCTGTAGATGCTGGGTCAGGGGACACAATAGTATGTGTGTTTAACCAGGCGACCTGTAGTTTTATACAGTGGTGTGGAACCCCTGTAGATGCTGGGTCAGGGGACACAATAGTATGTGTGTTTAACCAGGCGACCTGTAGTTTTATACAGTGGTGTGGAACCCCTGTAGATGCTGGGTCAGGGGACACAATAGTATGTGTGTTTAACCAGGCGACCTGTAGTTTTATACAGTGGCGTGGAACCCCTGTAGATGCTGGGTCAGAGGACACAATAGTATGTGTGTTTAACCAGGCGACCTGTAGTTTTATACAGTGGCGTGGAACCCCTGTAGATGCTGGGTCAGGGGACACAATAGTATGTGTGTTTAACCAGGCGACCTGTAGTTTTATACAGTGGCGTGGAACCCCTGTAGATGCTGGGTCAGGGGACAGAATAGTATGTGTGTTTAACCAGGCGACCTGTAGTTTTATACAGTGGCGTGGAACCCCTGTAGATGCTGGGTCAGAGGACACAATAGTATGTGTGTTTAACCAGGCGACCTGTAGTTTTATACAGTGGCGTGGAACCCCTGTAGATGCTGGGTCAGGGGACACAATAGTATGTGTGTTTAACCAGGCGACCTGTAGTTTTATACAGTGGCGTGGAACCCCTGTAGATGCTGGGTCAGAGGACACAATAGTATGTGTGTTTAACCAGGCGACCTGTAGTTTTATACAGTGGCGTGGAACCCCTGTAGATGCTGGGTCAGAGGACACAATAGTATGTGTGTATAACCAAGCAACCTGTAGTTTTATACAGTGGCGTGGAACCCCTGTAGACGCTGGGTCAGAGGACACAATAGTATGTGTGTTTAACCAGGCGACCTGTAGTTTTATACAGTGGCGTGGAACCCCTGTAGATGCTGGGTCAGGGGACACAATAGTATGTGTGTTTAACCAGGCGACCTGTAGTTTTATACAGTGGCGTGGAACCCCTGTAGATGCTGGGTCAGGGGACACAATAGTATGTGTGTTTAACCAGGCGACCTGTAGTTTTATACAGTGGCGTGGAACCCCTGTAGATGCTGGGTCAGGGGACACAATAGTATGTGTGTTTAACCAGGCGACCTGTAGTTTTATACAGTGGCGTGGAACCCCTGTAGATGCTGGGTCAGGGGACACAATAGTATGTGTGTTTAACCAGGCGACCTGTAGTTTTATACAGTGGCGTGGAACCCCTGTAGATGCTGGGTCAGGGGACACAATAGTATGTGTGTTTAACCAGGCGACCTGTAGTTTTATACAGTGGCGTGGAACCCCTGTAGATGCTGGGTCAGGGGACACAACAGGTTACATACACTGTAATTTTGTCCCCCCGAACTACATGCTTGTTTGCACTTTCTTTTGCGAAAGGAATCTGGAGGCGTTTCGGCAGCTCAGTTTGCTGGGAACTATCAGAACGATTCCTTTTTAAACTATTTTGATATTAACTCTGTGGAGACTTGGCCTGTGCCTGAGAACGGCTCTCCTCTGGGCCAGGGGATTGGCCGAGCTGCTAGAAGAATAAACAGACAGGGAAACAGGATGGGAAGTGGATTTTTTGGGACCGCTCCACCTCTCTAGTCCACATGCCTGTAGCTACAGGCCTCGTCAAGTGACCCTGAGATCAGGACACCACAAGGCACATTTACCCTTTTCGCTTTACCGGGCAGATATAAACGGCACTTACCAGGAAGGCAATTAAGGCAGTGAAAATAATGACTATTTTCGCACTATTGTTTCAACACGCACCGCACAATGCCGCCTTGTCCAGGCTTCATCTTTCATTTCACGTTTCAGTCCGTATTAGTGGCCAACACTACTCACGTGTGGTGAGGTTCAGCTCGGCCTGGTTTACTCGTGTGTTTGTGTGAGACACGGGTCACGTTTGCTTCCTCTGTACCCCCCCCCCTTCCAAGTCTGTGTTTCAGGAAAGAGGCAGTTAGCCAGGTAATCCAGGACTGCTTTATCTCAATGGAGTTTCTGTTTTGCGGCTTTCTGTTTGTGAAAGTGCCGTTGCCACCGCAGGGATATGGCTTGTAGCAGGCCCTTCGTCGAAGGTCGAGGGTCACGGAATTAGGGGGAAGGCTTTATGACCTCTGTTAATTAGGGGTTATTCGAGTCTCGTTCTGCCACACGCTCGGGGGGGTACGTACGCGAGCACCCCAGTAACAACTCCCCTTAACCTCGTTATTACTACGCTCCACTCGTTTACCATGGTAACCCAGCGCTGCCTCCCAAATGTAAAGTTCTTATTTCCTAGGTGGTGCACTCATTCAGATGGGTGCTTTATGTAGGGCAGGGTGTTACTCAGTAAAGGATGCCATTTGTGACCAGGACCTGGTCTGGTGACCTATTAGCCAAATGTGTTTATTCTGTGAAGTTGCTATTATCGCTCTGGTACGATCCTCAAGCTCTCGGAGTTAATGGCTCCACACGTTTTCTTCTTCTGTCGTTTTAGAAAATAATAAATAATTGATCTCATATGAGTGCACCGGTGCGTGTTTCCGTCTCCTGCGTTTCAGAACGTGATATCACGCTGCGGTCGCTGTGTTTTCGTGATATGGTGATTGCTTCCGGAATTGGAAGACGGAGGCAGATTCCTTCAGGCATTACGGCATTAAATCATGCACACACGCATACACACACGAACAAACACACACACACACACGAATGAACATGAACACACCACATCAAAGCATACGGGTATCGCTAGCCTATTGCAAACTACCTTTGGACGTAAGCCACGTGGACGACGGCATTCTACGGTCTTGTGTCATTTTTATTATGCATTCAGGAGAATACGCTGTACCAGACATGGTGAAATCGCTTCTAGATAAAATCTCAGTGAGATCACGGTCTGTTTTCAAGATGAGCCAGGTGCATGTGTTGAACTGGCAGCACACAGAAGTCTGTTAGGCTAGTTATTAAGTAAAATCCTGTTATATATCTGCTCTAACGGTATGGAAAGGAAAGATTCATAGCAGCGCTGATTTACGACTTTCGTGCTCACAAACTTTAATTGATTCAATTTGGCAATACAGGGTGGGGATTAAACAATTATTCAGATGGTTTGAAATCACTCTCTTTTTCAAAATGTTTTTTTCCTTCTCTGATTTGAGCCCGAACAAAATGCAAAAATATCCTGTACGGCACAATTACCATATTCATATTGCAGATATTGTCACAGTGAGTTTTTGAAGTGAACAAAAACTAAGTTTTAAACCAAAAGTTTACTTACTCTACAAAGGGGGTATAGGAGCACATTCCACTGGAGCAAAGGACAAATCTCTCAGAAAATGACATTGTAAAAAGGTAGGAAATATACTGAACAAAAATAAAAATGCTGAAATAAATCCCTTTTGTTTTCGAATTGCAAGAAAGCTTTTCACTCAGAAATTATGCGCACCCATTTGTATACAGTTGTCACAAAGTGCTTATACAAACACCCAGCCTGAAACCCGACAGAGATGCTTTCAGATGCTCTGACCCAGTCGTCTAGTCATCACAATTTGGCCCTTGTCACAGTCACTCAGATCCTTACACGTGCCAATTTTCCCTGCTTCTAACACATCAACTTTGATGTTCACTTGGTGTCTAATATATCCAACCTACTGTCAGGTGCCACGATAACAAGATTATCAGTGTTATTTACCTGTTACAGGTCATAATGTTATGGCTGTTCGGTGTTACTACAAAAGTTAAAACTTGTGGGTGGGGTTAATTCATAAATGTTAATTTTGGCAGCAGGTACATTTGTGCTACAGGGATTAACATGTTTTCATGCTAGAAGTAGCCACAGCAACACCGTCCTACTATCTACTGAACATCTGTGGAGCACCTTGGAAAGACGCCTCTACATCATCAACTTCAACAGTACCATCAGCAGTAAAAGAAAAAGTGTTTAACAAAATAAAGTATAGAATATGTGTTTCATCAAAACTCAGCCTAAATGAGTTGCTAAACACGTTTTAACCAATAAATTAATCATAATGATAAATAATGATAATTATAAGTAAATGTACACTACTGCTTTTAAACTTGGTTCTAACTATAATGTTGATTTTATGGATCCTCGCATTGCTGTCTCAGTCCAGTACTTTCACCTCAGTTCCCAACACAGCCATTAAACCCTACAAACTTGTTCAGGGTGTCGTTCAAGGCGACATGTTGCTGACAACTCAGAACGAGGCTTTTCTAGTTTAAAAGGTTTAATAAATGCATCAGCTTTGGGACACACTTGTGTCAATTTAAATTGAACAAATCCTTCCCGACAAGCCTGATGTGGCAAATCTCAAAAACTAAATCGAACAATAGCGCATGTTATATCACAAGGTACGCCTGTCCAGTTTGTTCTTGTGATATTGGACATGCTAAAGCAATAACACGGTTCCACTTCACACATGGAGGCTGCGTCATCGCACACACGCGATGACGCGATAGCGCCATTATGAGGTATAATCAACACCTACATTAGTCTTGCCAATTCTTGCTCCCTCAGTCTTGGGACACTTGCAATTGGCAGAGGCACTTGTAATCTTGCAACCAGAGGGTCGAGGGTGGAGGGAAGTAAGGAGGGGTTTGTTTGGGACTTAGTGTCTGAGTGGTCACATTTCTCCAGTTACAGCTTTTCACCAAAAAAGGTGTGGGGTTAAGTGTTAAGTGTTGCAACAATCGTTTTCCCACTTTAAAAGCCTTACGGTAACATAACCTTTCAACAGCATTTCATTTGGTATATGTCTCTTTAATGTCCTATTTTAGGAATTGTATTTCAATGTAGAAATATGATTCTCATATAGGCTGACATATAGGCTGACATAAAGTGTGACATATAGGCTAATATATAGGCCGACATATAGGCTGACATATAGGCTGACATATAGTGTGACATATAGGCTGACATATAGGCTGACATATAGTGTGACATATAAGCTGACATATAGTGTGACATATAGGCTGACATATAGGCTGACATATAGGCTGACATATAGGCTGACATATAGTGTGACATATAGGCTGTCATATAGTCTGACATATAGTTTGACATATAGGTTGACATATGTGCTGACATATGTGCTGACATATAGGCTGACATATAGGCTATCATATAGGCTGACATATAGTCTGACATGCAGACTGACATTTAGTCGCATATATTGTCTGACATACAGACTGACATACAGTCTGACATTGAGAGGGAGCTCAAACATCAACTGGCTGCATTAACCTAACTCTAACTCCTCCCCCTTTTCCTTCATTTTGACAAATTTGCGTTTCCAGGAAGCGACTGGGGTCAGCGATACATCGGCATCTGTTGCTACTTACATGCCGGTCGAGACAGAGGCGAGGACTAGATGCCTAACTTTGTATGGGTTGCCCAGGCAACTGAGCCCTGCAATCAGATCTGAATGGCAGTGTCTTTAAAGGTCCTCACGTCACATGATTTCAGCACCATGGAATGTCTCGGGTACTGGCTGACAAGCCCTTTAACCGATGACCAATTACTTACATGCTTGTTTACACTGTCACTGTCTATTACCTTTTAGACTTTATTCTCTGTGCAAACTGCATTCAATACCAAACATATTTTCCAGCCCTCACAAATGTCACCAAACTACAGCAATGAAAAATGAAAATACATTTTTCTATTAACGATTGGAAATTGAAAAAGCCATTGAGTACTCTAGATTAAAGTCACAGATGTGGATGAGTGCTGGAACTGTTTCTTTAGCCCAAACAACAACTGCTGTTCACCGAAATGTATTTAATACTGTCTATTTAATACTGTGTGTTCAACTAGTCCAAGTGACTAGTTGAACACATAAATACAGAAAAAAGTTATTGTCTGTTTCTCCCATCTCAAACAACCTTAACCCTCACCTTAACCTGAAACGTTATTCCTAAACTTGACCTAACCTTAACGCCTATCATTTAACATAAAATTAACCACAATTGTAACACTACTCCAGAAATGTACTTTTTCCTATGTGTATCAACTAGTTGCTTGGGCAGTTTTCAGGCTTGGTGTTTGTAAAAGCACCTTGTTGCAAAAAGTGCTTAATAAAATACATTTGATTGATTGATTGATATTGTCCAACCAGGATGACACACATACACACTTTTATTTCTGAATCATAGTAACACTCCCACGTGGGACGATGAAGCAGAAATTATTTAGAATGACACAGACACGCTGTATTAGAAGACATGTGGCGATTCTTATTATTAATAGTGCCGTCTCTTTCCGAAACAGTGATTTTTGCACTACAGTACATCAGATTCAACCCGGCGGTTGTATGAACTGAATGCCTCTGCTTCCTTGGGGATGCTAATAACTGACCTTGCAGTTTGATGGACTTCCTCGGGCCTGTTGTGTCAACAGGGCAGGCGTGTCGTACTGGAGGACCACCCCGCAAAGGTTTCCCCTCCTAAAACTTAACCAGATGTGTAATGAGTCTGTCCTCAGTGCACGCAGTGTAATTATTTTCACCTGTCCTGATACACTCCCCATCGTCCGAGGGTAGATGCTAATGTGAGCAGTGCTCGGTCTACCCAATCGGGCACGAAGATCTCCTCGGCAAAAGAGACCCTGTCAGCACACGCTTGACACACTCACGCGTTTGATTTCTGTGTGGTGCGCGACCCTGAGCTACAGTACATCTCACCGGCAACAAGGCAAGATCCAATGAAGGTGTTCTTCTTACTTTTATCTCTCACCAGCCCCCGGGACTTGTGTCACACACCGTGTACTTTTTCCCATGGTTCTGCTCCACCTTAGGTCTACATGCGGAATTCATTTTCACACCCCTGCCCACACATCACCCTCCCTCCCGCTCATAACACTCTCTCACCCTGCCTCACCCGCTCGTTCCTACCTCACAGCTGTTGTTTTGGATTAGTGACATAGTGGCTGTCAAAGGAAATGATCCTCTGCCAGTGCCACCCACCGCGCGCCGACTGAATGACAGGTAGGTGTCAGAGCAGGTCAGTGGGCGTGGCCTGGGCTGGCCAGTTGCCACAAAACGAGCGTTCTCTTTCAGGTCCAGGTACCGCGACAGAGCGAGGACACTGTTAACACCTTTCAGTGTGTTTGTTTTTGACACGGACAAAGAATGCATTGTGGAATTTCTGGAATTCACCCCTCAAGTGAATTCAATGCCTTGTTATTGTGGAGTTGTGACAGCTACATGTCTGGTCTGTCAGCCTGATTCAGGGTCAGGTGATGGGGGGGAGTCTAAAGTAAAGGAATTACACGCATACATTTGAAGGGGTCAAATAAGCAGCGCACACTTTTTGGGAAGATAATTATATTTTATATTTATTTTTATTGACTTAGCCTCTCCTTTGTACTGTTAAGATCGAGACTGTGAGAAAGGTCACTATACGTTTGCCAAGATGGGGCTCACCCCTGTTGTACCATGCTACACCAGACACTAGAAGTCCACTTAAGTCCGTAACTGCCAGCATTTTCAAGCCATGTTATGTCTTATAAATAGAAACAAGGCCACACAATATCTGGATTATTTGACAACGCTAAAAAAAATGTAAACATATTTTCACCTAAACCACTGAGCCATGTTCCTCTGACAACTGAAGGTTTGTGAATGTGTACGGGGGGTAGATTAAATTCAACTTTATTGTCATTGAACCATACAAGTACAGTACAATGAAATGCAGTTTGCCAGAGCTGTGCTCGAGACCACCTAAAGCGAGACCGAGACGAGACCGAGACCGAAGGGGGCCGAGACCGAGACCAGACCGAGACCGAAGGTGGCCGAGACCGAGACGAGACCGATACCAAAGGGGGCCGAGACCGAGACGAGACCGAGACCGAAGGTGGCCGAGACCGAGACGAGACCGATACCAAAGGGGGCCGAGACCGAGACCAGTCATATCAACACTAAATAATATGACATGTTTTTGGTCCAATGACCAATGTAAAAAAAACACTTGACCAACAGCATCAGATCATCTACTGTGTTGTCATCCTGAATGAAATGAATTTTATTAAAAGAGTATGTAGGCCTATTTATTGTCTTATGTAAACATAAAATACGAAAATAAAACCATGATTTTAAAATGCACAGGCTATGATATTAACATTTCTAAAAATCGAATAAATGAAAATCCATCAAACTGTATGTCCTATGTTGATGTAGTAAATGCTAACACATTTTAGATCACAAGCGACTTGCAATCAAATGATTTGCGAATGATTGGCCGATAAACAAATCTATTTATAATTATTTATCCGTCCACAGGCACGCAGCTTCAGTTGTTTGTCTGCTTGAGCAGGACACGCAAACGAACCGGTTGCACTGCGCACAGTGTTCATTATTGTTACGAGTGCACATGAGACAGCAGCAAACTAACCCGGTTGAACTGCGCTCAGTGTTCATATAGATCAGACCAAAACCCTTCCAGTTTAATAAAGATCGGACCAAAACGGGTTCAGTTTCATATAGATCGGACCATAACCGTTCCAGTTTTATGCTCTTTCTGCCGTATGCCCCCGGACTTATGTATGTCCCACGTCCTTCTGTGTGCATGAGTAATTTCATTTATCGCCCATTTGTAGTTAGCCTATTAATAATTATTGTTCATATTCGTTTAATTTCGATACAAAACAATATTTTGTTGAAGTCTCTTGTAGGCTATATGAATACACTGTGGTTCATTCGTTATTAATTATTGAGTGCAATAGGCGCATGACACATGAATGGGGCTGTATGTATTTGGCGGAATTCGTTCTGTTTATTTAGTGAAACATATTTCTTTATAAACGTACCTCTTTTTTGTAGTTCAACCAAGCCAATCAGACTATTGTCTATATGTGTTCTCGTAGTATTTGTCTGTGTATCGCCCATTCAACCATTGCCATATAGGCTCAGTAAAGTGTGATCGGTGTCTGGGTACCGCAATTAGGGTACCAACGCCCAGCGGCGTGGGATTTTGGCGACAGGAAGGCAGTTTAGGTATCAAAAACATGTAAATAGTAGTTTTATATATTGTTCGGTTTGTGATTTTGCAATTCTGAAAACGGGACAAGGTAAAATGCACGTATTTAGGAAAAGTCATGGAAGGACGTCGGCTGTAGCTTTTCAACATTATGTATGTATTTTAATTACTAACCGCTGTGTGTTTTCGGACAAATTATTTATTTGTGCTCAATGTGCTGAATATAGGCAAAACGAATATAATGGCAGATTGTGCAGACATGATCGAGCATATGTTTAAGATTGAAGTATTTACGTGAATGGGTGCACCCTCTAGCGACGCTGGGGTGGGCTTTTCTTCAAAAGTAGATAGCCATTGGCGGGATAAGCCACATCAGAAAAAAACAGTCTGACTCTGGACGAAATACAGCCAATGGAAATACAGCCTCTACATGTCATACTTAAATATTTTTCTAGAAAAAATTGTGGGCGATAATTTCTACGCTGGTCTCGGCTGGTCTCGGAAGAATTTACGAGTCCTTACTGTCCGAGACCGAGTCGAGACCGAGTCCAAATGTAACCGAGACCGAGACGAGACCGAGACCTTAAAAAAGTGGTCTCGAGACCGGTCTCGAGACCGAGACCGGTCTCGAGTACTACAGCTCTGCAGTTTGCACTCAACCAGAAGTGCAAAAGTGCAGTGCAAAAATGTTATGCAGGGCAGTCAGTCAATGTGCCAATGTGAGAGTTAAATGAGATGGAGTACAATGTAAAGATGTGCAATCGACATGGGTAAGTAAATGTACAGGTTTTCAGTTCAACTATGTAACAAGTTTTAGGGCAAGAGATAGCAGTAAGGACTAGAAACAGAATGCATTGTGCGAATGGCAGGTAAATAAGGTAGCAGTGTGCATGCAAGATAACTGAAGGGTTTCAGAGTTCAGCAGGTTAACAGCGTTTGGGAAGAAACTGTTCCTAAGCCTGCTGGTGCGGGTGAATAGAGGTCTGTACAGCTCGCTTGTTAGCAGGGCGGCAAACAGTTTATGGCTCAGGTGTGTGTGGTCCCTGATAATGCCACGCGCTCTCCGCAAACAGCGCTTGTGCCGGATGTCTTTGATGGCAGGGAGCTGGGCACCATTGATGTGCTTGGCGGATTTCACCACCCGCTACAGGGACTTACGGTCGGCCGCAGAACAACCGTTGAACCAAACTGTGGCACAGTTGGTTAGAATGCTCTCAACCGAGCAGCGTTAAAGGTTTGCCAGGATGTTAGTTGAAAGGCTGTTGCGCCTTTTTCATCAGGGTTGTGTTGTTGAGGGACCAGGATATGTCGTTGGAGAATTTTGTTGCTGGCCACCGTGGTCTCATTAATGAGAACAGTGGCATGTATACAACATTTTGACCTCCTGTAATCCACAATCAGTTCTTTGGTTTTCTTGGATTTGATAGCCAGGTTGTTATCTGCACACCAAGCCACTAGGTGGTTGATCTCCTCTCTGTAGACAGCCTCATCATTGACCCTGATCAGACAAACTACTGTGGTGTCATCTGCAAACTTGAAGATGATATTGTAGCTGTGTATAGGGACGCAGTCATGGTTGATGAGGAAGTACCCAAGTGGGCTAAGCACACAGCCCTGTGGGACACCTGTGTTCAGGGTCGATGAGGTTAGGTTGTCCAACCTGACAGACTGAGTTCTGTGGGTTAGAGAGTCTAGAGTCCAGTTGCAAAGACATGTGCTGGTTTTCTGAATTCTTCTTCCTGCCCGCTAGCATCCGCCGTTTGAGCTCTTTCTCTGAGGCCAACGGATGAGGCATGGCGATGGTGAACAAGGACGTGATTTAGAGGATGATTGAGGGGCCCTGTCCACGATGATGACTTCCAGAGAGGAGAGATGATTAGACCGTAGCCCCGTACCCTGGCTGGCTGAAGCTGAGGGGTACAGCTGGTGTAGTGGACTGCCACAGACGGGGGATGGCTTGCAGGATGCATCAGGGCTCAACGCTACGGTCAGAGTCCACCTACGCCGCTCTATTTATTCACCGGGTTCTAAAAACCAAACTCATTCTAATCCGATCCGATCTCGCGCTCATATATCGCATCCCCTCGTCGCTTGTTGAGCGATTCATGACGGTTATTAAGGTGACTGTGGTTTTCATTCTTTCCAAAGCAAACTGTCATTTTTTATGATGTATATTTTAGGGAGGCATAGTCACCTAGAAGTCAGCATTGTGGGTTGCTGGTTCGGTCTCGAAACCACCAATGTGAAAAACCCTGGCAAAACAGCTAACCGTAAATGCTCCCTGGTGACCGTGGTAAATTTGGTAAATAGGAACGTGTCCTTAACACATACATGCTAAATAAACGGTAATTTACCAGGTCTCTGTCGGTAAGTAACTCTCATGACCAAACATAAAAGAACAATAAAAAAGAGCCTGCCTCCCTACAGGACAGAGCACTTTATCCCAGACATTAGAGCAGCTTCCATTGAAATCACTTAATCTCTGACATTAGAGCAGCGTCCATTGGAAATCACTTTATCTCTGACATTAGAGCAGCTTCCATTGAAATCACTTGATCTCTGACATTAGAGCAGCTTCCATTGAAATCACTGTATCCCTGACATTAGAGCAGCTTCCAATGAAAAGCACTGTATCTCTGACATTAGAGCAGCTTCCATTGAAATCACTGTATCTCTGACATTAGAGCAGCTTCCGTTGAAATCACTGTATCTCTGACGTTAGAGCAGCTTCCATTGAAAAGCACTGTATCTGTGGCATTAGAGCAGCGTTTATTGGAAATCACTTTATCTCTGACATTAGAGCAGCGTCCATTGGAAATCACTTTATCTCTGACATTAGAGCAGCTTCCATTGAAATCACTTTCTCTCTGACATTAGAGCAGCTTCCATTGAAATCACTGCATCTCTGACATTAGAGCAGCGTCCATTGAAAAGCACTGCATCTCTGACATTAAAGCAGCTTCCATTGAAATCACTGTATCTCTGACATTAGAGCAGCTTCCATTGAAATCACTTAATCTCTGACATTAGAGCAGCGTCCATTGGAAATCACTTTATCTCTGACATTAGAGCAGCTTCCATTGAAATCACTTTCTCTCTGACATTAGAGCAGCTTCCATTGAAATCACTGCATCTCTGACATTAGAGCAGCGTCCATTGAAAAGCACTGCATCTCTGACATTAAAGCAGCTTCCATTGAAATCACTGTATCTCTGACATTAGAGCAGCTTCCATTGAAATCACTTAATCTCTGACATTAGAGCAGCGTCCATTGGAAATCACTTTATCTCTGACATTAGAGCAGCTTCCATTGAAATCACTTGATCTCTGACATTAGAGCAGCTTCCATTGAAATCACTGTATCCCTGACATTAGAGCAGCTTACATTGAAAAGCACTGTATCTCTGACATTAGAGCAGCTTCCATTGAAAAGCACTGCATCTCTGACATTAGAGCAGCTTCCATTGAAATCACTTAATATCTGACATTAGAGCAGCTTCCATTGAAAAGCACTGTATCTCTGACATTAGAGCAGCTTCCATTGAAATCACTTAATATCTGACATTAGAGCAGCTTCCATTGAAAAGCACTGTATCTCTGACATTAGAGCAGCTTACATTGAAAAGCACTGCATCTCTGACATTAGAGCAGCTTCCATTGCACATTCCAAATGCACTGGCTGCGTTTTACCGGATAAATAACTGTCCAACCACGTGTCGCTAAGTGACGTAAAGCCATATTTTAACTTCTGTCCTGTCTGTACCGCTGCTACCCCCTGCCCTTTAGCGTGGCTGAAGGCGCGTTCGTCCCGGGTCGCTCCTCCGCTGCAGGTTTCCTCTTCAGAGACAATAGGGTAGGGGGTGGGGGCAGGCGGGGAACACTTCCAGGGGCCCTCTCCAGGGCAGATTTATGATCGAGGAAACACAGGGCCGGGTGTCAGAGTAGAGGGAACAATGGAGGATTCACAGCGTGTCCCGTGGACAGACACTCACGCTCCTGTCTTCCTCCCCCACCATCAGCCCCCGGGAGGGAACTCCCTTCCTGACCTGCTGCGGGGTTGGCAGAAACAGAAAATACAGGCAGACGCACTCCCACGCCCCAGTCCAGACATCACCCTGGCTTTCTCTACATTTCACCACACGCCAGCTCTCTCTCCATCCTCTCTCTCTCTCTCTCTCTGCCTTCACTTCTCTTTATCTCTGCCTGTTCAGCAGACAGTCGGTGCAGAAGGTGATTCACCTCTGACGTGGGGCTGGGGCCCAGACTACACAGCACACGCCGGCGGGTCATCGGGCTGTTATACACGCTCTTCAATGCTTCCCTACACCATGTAGCCATCAGGGTGGAGACAGGATCTGTATCTAAACATCAGGGGGTTCCCTACTTGGGCTTAAACAGGTTATTGTGGGAGGCTAAGGTTCCTCCGTTCATAATCATGTGGTTGCACCAATAATGAAATCAAAATCTGCAATTGATTTAGGGTAGAGTGCTAAGCACTGGTGTGCTGGTCGTAGTGTAAAAAAAACGTTTAGGTACCCAAGTTAACAAGCGTATGTGTCTGGTGGCTCCCAATGAGATGGTCTAGAACCACACTGATAAGAGTGTTCATATAAATAAAAACATTACAAATAATTACACTTTCATACATTTTGGGGAAATCGGATCTGTGGTTATTAGAATTTTTTAACAATTACTATAATTATTATTATTAAATGACCAGCCTAAGAGATTACTGACATGCATCATGTAGATTTGTTTGAAATTAGCTTCAACATCGCGAAAACAAATTCAAACGGACGTGGTGGTGACATATTGTTCAAATGTGGATCCTGGGAAAAAAGGATGAGAACTCCTGCCCTACACAATTTACCATCGATTCAGTGCACTCCCAAGTGAATAGGGAACCATTTAGGGCGATGGAGGGCTTTCTGCCCATGGATCCATGCCCAGGCGTTGGATTGAGGTCCAGTCCCCGGCCGCAACCCAGTCTGAGGTTGCTTTTGGCAAGGAGCGGTAAGGGGGTTAACCGTCCTACTGGCCCCGCTGCCCTCCCCTTTCATTCACCAAGGCGGTCTGAATGTCCGCCACACACTGCCTCAAATGTCTTATGGTCAGAGAGGTATTCAGGCCAGACCTGACTGGAAGTAAAGACGGAAAGCAAGACAAACCGGGATAGTAAGGGTTATGGTATATTTAAGCTCCGACGCAGTGTTAATCAAAAGTAACGCTAACATTCTGAGGACTGTCAACACGCAGTGCAACATGCAGCCCACGGTGAGCCGGTCACTGTAGGAGCCCAGCACACTGCCACGAGCAAATCAGCAAGACACAGGTTTTGTAAAGCACTATAGCCAGACTGATGTTGAATTTCTGGCAACCGTTTCTCTGGAGTAGACCACAGGTGTTCAAAATATAATAGAAATCAAATCCTATTATGATGACGATGTGGGCACAGTCCTACTACCTCACACTAATTGTAAGGAGAGTTGCCGGTCTTTTATTCGCACCTCTCGCTCCGCTTATTCTCGCTCCTCGCGTGCTCTCTGGCAACCTCAAGAAGGAAGGTTAAAGGTCTCGCACTCCTTAGACAATAGGCTTACTCATTCCTCTTTTCCTTCATATTTCCTTTGTAACGTGTCAGGCGATTGTAGTGGCGGACGACGTGTTAGGCCTTGTTGCACGTCATGGGCCCCGCGCGAAACATTAGGATCAAGGTGTCTATCTAAATGCATGAGATTATGTTGTTTCGTTAAGTTTGTCTCGCCCTTCTTCTGTCACAATGCGGTAACAGCCATTCAGCAAACACAATGCGGCCTAAATATAGTGTTTAGAGTTGTTACTGCTGGTAATTGAAACTTTTTCATTTCCCCTTTGTGATGTCACGTGTCTGCAGGAGTGATTGGCAGCCTCGAGTGGCCGCAGATGAAATGGCTCCCGACTTAATGAATAGGAGGCTGATTGCAGGATCCCCGAGTCGCCCAATTACCGTGCTGCCACCCCGACGTGCAATTACCGGACCCCTCGGCTCGTGCATATTCATCGTTGCTGTTTTGCATATTGATCAACAACTTTAAAGCGCTGACATTTACCGCGAGCGAACGTGCGAGATAAAAAAGGCATCTTACCTTTTTTTCTCAGAAGTTGAAGATTCGAGCTTCTCAGCACTCTACAAAAGGTATATGGCAAATACTGTTTGGAAAGCAATTTACTTACAATACAATTCCTCCTAAAATAAAGACAGTATTTTATTACTCGTATTGATTTATTTACCATCTTTTGATCAGGCCTTCCCCAAAATTCTGGAGAGCTTATTATGCATACTTCATTCTATTTCCAACACAATTCATGTTTGTTAAAAGGACATATAGATTCTTTTAATTTAACATAAACAAATAAACACATCACTTGGATGTTCCCCGTGGTCATATTTCCCTATGTCCGTTCTCAAATCAAGATATAAGAACATATCTCTGATTTGGGGAAGATCTTATAGGTTATGTTTTTTGCTTCTATGAATTTGTCCCTGAAGCTATAACGTTCTTTAAGTATACAAATGTTTCATTCAACAACAATACAGGAAAATGCTTATGCTGCCATGTAATGAAATCAAGTAAAGCTGAGAAGCATTTGATTTAAGCCTGGCTCTCAAACAAACCAAGTACAATCACATTATTGCTGGATCATATGATTATTGTCTTGCATTTCTCGGTTAAAATTATGGTTATCCTTTTCACCCAACATATTCTGACAGTGTTTACTAAACAAAACAATAAGTGTTTACTGATTCTGAATTCCAGGCCATTTTTGGCTTGGGTGTGTGTGTGTGTGTGTGTCTGTGTGTGTGGGGAGGGGGGCCGGGGGGCGTTATTTTGTTCTTTGTATTGTTATAGAAATGTTACTTTTGTTTACTTTTAATAACTGCTATTAAAAAGCTTTATAAGACAATGAGAGACATGTACGCCTACATGTTGCTTTTATAGTTCATAGCTCATTGTCCTTATATGCTTTGTTCTGTTTTAGCTATCAACCTGAAACCTTAAAACCCCCCAAATCAGGGTTGTACTGTCATTCCGGATCATCCAGTGTTGATATTACTTTCACACTGTAAAACGTGCATAGGCCTGAATAACGCAGATTGCAGCTCTAACATCAACAGCCTTTATTTAAACAAAATTTCAATTCTGGCAAATGTTTTTCTTCAAACAAATGTGAATAGCATGAACCAATAAAACTTTAATCAATATAACTAACAGATATAGCTTCAGGAAGACGGATATGGTATATAGCAAGACTCTGGACACAAACCACAATAATTATTACAAATTGACCTCGTAACAGAAAAGTACTAGACATCCCCTTGAGCCTGGTTCCTCTCTAGGTGATTTTCTAAATGTATACTCTATTAAGGAGTTTTTCCCTACACAGTGTCACTGTTTGATCGTCGGCGTTTCAGGAAAGTTCTTTGTGAAAGCACTTTGTGACAAGTGCTGATGTAACATTTTTAAACTCAGATATAACTTTTAAAAAATGTATGTAGGTGGCAAACAATTGGACCTACCATCAACATTATGTAGTTGTAATAATGTAGAACACTATTTCAAATTTTAAAGGTATTTCATGTCAAATAAATATCAACAGCTCTGATCCAATAAAATCTTTATCCTTCAGCATGATGTGCCTTTACGTTTTTTTTCAATGGGGTCAAATCATATTTTTTTGAGTTACATTAAGGGGTGCCGCAAGATTTGATACCCACTCCTCTTTTTTAGTCTTTATATAAATAACCTTGAGCAGGTTGGTCTTTGCAATTGCACACTTGTTACATGATGGAGAGTCAATCACTTGGGGCGACACTAGAGTGTGATACTTTTCTCACTGTGAGGCTGGACACTGAATGTGGTGGCCAAACAGAAGCTTGCCCAGAATTGCAGACAGCAAAACAAAAAAAGTTTCTTACTCCTCCGCTCCCGGCTGTCATGTGCCAGGCAAGGAGCAGTGACATCAAGAAAATAAAACCTCACAAACTTGAGGCGAGGCCCAATCTTTGAGGCGGGCCCTCTATATACAGGTAAAGACTCACTGAGCGTACCCTGTCCTGCCTGGGCCCTCTATAAACAGGTAACAATCCAGTAAGCGTACCCTGTCCCGCCGGGGCCCTCTATATATAGTTATAGACCCACTGATCGTACACTGTCCAGCCTGGGCCCTCTAAATGCAGGCAAAGACTCTCTGATCCTACACTGTCCAGCCTGGGCCCTCTATATACAGGTAAAGATTCAATAACTGACCCTGTACAGCCTGGACCCTCTATATACAGGTAAAGATCCAATAAACTGACCCTGTCCAGCCTGGGCCCTCTATATACAGGTAAAGATTCAATAACTGACCCTGTACAGCCTGGACCCTCTATATACAGGTAAAGATCCAATAAACTGACCCTGTCCAGCCTGGGCCCTCTATATACAGGTAAAGATCCAATAACTGACCCTGTCCAGCCTGGGTCCTCTATATACAGGTAAAGATCCAATAAACTGACCCTGTCCAGCCTGGGCCCTCTATATACAGGTAAAGATCCAATAACTGACCCTGTCCAGCCTGGGCCCTCTATATACAGGTAAAGATCCAATAAACTGACCCTGTCCAGCCTGGGCCCTCTATATACAGGTAAAGATCCAATAAACTGACCCTGTCCAGCCTGGGCCCTCTATATACAGGTAAAGACCCAGTAAGCGTACCCTGTCCAGCCTGAGCCCTCTATATACAGGTAAAGACCCAGTAAGCGTACCCTGTCCAGCCTGGGCCCTCTATATACAGGTAAAGACCCAGTAAGCGTACCCTGTCCAGCCTGGGCCCTCTATATACAGGTAAAGACCCAATAAGCGTACCCTGTCCAGCCTGGGTCCTCTATATACAGGTAAAGATCCAATAACTGACCCTGTCCAGCCTGAGCCCTCTATATACAGGTAAAGATCCAATAACTGACCCTGTCCAGCCTGGGCCCTCTATATACAGGTAAAGACCCAATAAGCGTACCCTGTCCAGCCTGGGCCCTCTATATACAGGTAAAGATCCAATAACTGACCCTGTCCAGCCTGGGTCCTCTATATACAGGTAAAGACCCAATAAACTGACCCTGTCCAGCCTGGGTCCTCTATATACAGGTAAAGATCCAATAACTGACCCTGTCCAGCCTGAGCCCTCTATATACAGGTAAAGATCCAATAACTGACCCTGTCCAGCCTGGGCCCTCTATATACAGGTAAAGACCCAGTAAGCGTACCCTGTCCAGCCTGGGTCCTCTATATACAGGTAAAGACCCAGTAAGCGTACCCTGTCCAGCCTGGGCCCTCTATATACAGGTAAAGACCCAATAAGCGTGCCCTGTCCAGCCTGGGTCCTCTATATACAGGTAAAGATCCAATAACTGACCCTGTCCAGCCTGGGCCCTCTATATACAGGTAAAGATCCAATAACTGACCCTGTCCAGCCTGGGCCCTCTATATACAGGTAAAGACCCAATAAGCGTACCCTGTCCAGCCTGGGTCCTCTATATACAGGTAAAGATCCAATAACTGACCCTGTCCAGCCTGAGCCCTCTATATACAGGTAAAGACCCACAGGTACAGGTAGAAGCTGTTGACGTTTTTGTGATGTTTTCAGTGGCAGGCAATCCCTTAACAGTAGGGGAGTAAAGCAGGATTTTATCTATATTTGGATTCTAAAACTTAGTTCAACACTGCTTTGGCAAAACCGTGAAATCGATTCTAAAAATGTATTTTTTTCATTCTAGCAGGTTTCCTTAAGGTAGCCAAAAATAGCCAAGCTGACTTCATCACAGTCCCCCAGATTGCATATCCATTCCACCTGCATTCTATGAAAATATGTTTTTTTTCCATAAATGAATTTCATGTTTAACTTTACCTATAGCCAGTCAAAGCAAAGTCAATTTCGACTTTGACAATTGTATCTACGGTAAATGTCAACTGGCATGCTAGCTACTTTTCAATATCTGTGCGATTATTGTAAACTAATTGGTACAATGTTGCAGGTCATATTGCCGGAAGAAAAGTCTCTACGCTCATCTGACCTTAGAAACTGGTTTCAATCAAAGTTCCAAGTGTAGGAATCTCACATGTTTTCTTGATTCTGGCAAGATGTCCAAATGACTTGTTTCCATGGAGATGGTGTCTGATTGTTGTTCTGGATACTTGTTGACCCCAACATTCCAGCACATTTTGCAATTCTCCAGCTGTAATACATAGAGATTGCTTCAGCCCTCCGACCTTCCTTCATACTATACATGGGGTCAAGACACACAGGCCCCTTTAGACCCAGATTCATCACAGCTCCTTGCTTATCAAAATGTAATTATTGCGCTGATAATCGCGATGGGTATTTTCAGGTGTGAAACTATATTTTATAAATGTTGCCAGATTTACAAAGATTAACAACCTTTTGTTTTATTTTATTTGTGTGTTTCCTGACCTACACTGTAGATTTAAACCATTTAGCAGACGCTCTCACCCAAATATATTGAGAGATCATCAGATATTCTTTATCAGGTTAATAGATGACTAGGATAGATTAGCATGTTTATAACCTCATATTCATACTACAAACTACTAAAAATTCAAACTAGAAAGTCAAGCTTATGAAGAATGTTGCGCCCTGTCCAGGGTTTACCCTGTTAAGGGACACAGTTTCACTGAACCCCCCCTGTTTCAGTCTCAACATTTATGCTGCTATACTATTGTGCCAGGACATATAGGGAACTAGGGTGTCTAACCTTTCCCTGTGTTTTGTGTCTGCTTCCATTAAGGAGGACACGTGCATACTGAGCACACTGTGGGACCAATAAAGACATGTATCAGACCCCTCTTAAGGCCCCCCGGGTTGTGTTGCAGGCTGAGAACCTGACTGTTTCGGCTTTCAATCTGCCCTCCCGGTTGACTGTATTTGACATGGACTTTTGGATTTTATTAAGAATGATTAAACGTGACTATTATAAGTTTACCCAGCACAATCAGAAGTGGAATGAGCACCCCTCAGAGCCTGGTTCCTCTCTATGTTTCTTTCTAAATTCGACACATCAAGGTTTTCCTAAGTGTATCAACTTGTTCGTGTGTGCTCTGTCGGGTTCAGGCTGGATGTTTGTAAAAGCACTTTGTGACAACTTTGTTGTCTTGATTAAAATACATTTGATTGATTGATTTTATTGATGAACCACACGTATAATTTTTCCTGGACAAGTATAATTTTTCCTGGGGAAGGACCCGCGAGACCCCCTCTCCAACTAATGTTTGACTGACCGTTTCACACTTGTTTGGATTACTGTAGCAGTTTTATGACACACACAAGCACACTGGCCTTTCACTCACTTTTCCTAATATGCCTATAAACATGCCTGTACATGTGCTGAGCCTCTATAATGTATCCCCAATGGGACTGACACATTATATTTTGTGACAGCATACAATCACAATTAATTTTATTTGATGTTTTTCTCGATGGTCAACACACAAAAAAGTGAAAGATAAATTCTACAAATTGTAGAATTTATCAAAAAAGGAATTACAAATGTACCGAATCTTGCACACATACATGTTTTCACTCCCTTTGCTAGGCCATACCTGAATGAGCTGTGGTGCAAAAAAATGTTTTTATTTTAGTCCACCTGTGGGAAATCATTGCGTTTCACATGATTTTAGGTTAAATACAATGTCTCTGCAGGTCGCAAAGTTGTTTAGGACAATTCCCCAAAACATCATTGTGAAGACAAAAAAAACATTCAAAGGAACATTCAAAGCAATTCCAGAATAAGGTTCTTCAAAAGCACCAATAAAGAGTAGTAAATAAGAACATTTCCAAGCATAAAAGATCCCCTAGAAAGCAGTAACGTTCATTATTAAGAAATGTTGAAAATAACTCCAAAATTGAGTATCTTTGTGAGAAGGAACTAGTTATGGAGCCAACCATGAGAAAAGTGAAAGAAGGTTCTATAGTGTTATGACACCCAAATATATAGGGATTTTGTATATATATTTTATATTTAGCACAAACCTAACAATGTACAGCATTTGGTGATGGTTTCATTATTGCATTGGGATGGTTCTTATTGGCAGGGACAGGGAGACTGGTCGGAATTCAGGGAAGGATTTACAAAAATAATCGTCCTTCAAGAAAACCTGACCCAAAGTGCACAGACTGGAGTGAATATTTGACAATGTCCCACAGCAGACAGGCAACAGACAACACTGGAGTGGCTTTGAGACAAATCTGTAAACGTCCTGGATAATTTCTGTAAAATGTGCATCAGACAAATATTGACTAAAGGGGGTTAATACTTATGCAATCAATTGTTTCCTGTGTTTGCTGTGTATTTGTATTTAATTGAGGACAATTTGTATATTTTATTTAGCAACTTAACATTATGGACCTTTTGTGTTGATGAGTGACAAACACTCTATTTTAATCAATTTTGATTTCATGTTGCAAAACAATAAAATGTCACAAATTCCCAGGTGCTGTGTAATTTCGCGAGGCAACTGTAACCAATCTAATTGATAAAAATCTGCACACACATTGTAAGTGGTCTGACGTGTTCCTCGAACACCAAAGCAACCTGTGCTCGGCATGAAACGAATGAGTGACGCAGGGGAGTGCAGGTGCTGACCTCCTGAGCTGTTCTGTCCATATCTGCTTGCAATTTCTCCGGCGGAGATCTTTATCCTTGATTCGTGCGTGTACTGAAATCAACCCGCCGGCCTGATCTGTTACTTCACCTCAACCCTCAACGGCCCAACTGGAAGTCAATTAAAGACCTGAACATGGAAGACCTGCGTGCGTGTGCTCTGAGCTAAGGAACGCTGGCGTTTTCTGATGTAAATCATCTCTGAATAGTACCTGAATAATGAATAGTAATCGTCTAATACAGGGGTGCACATATTTCCCCTGTTGTTTTGAGTTATCACTGTGAATATTTACCACATCGTGACTGTGGCCTTACAACAAGGCATGGCGCCCAGTATAGACGGTGTGGCCGAACAGGAAACAATCAATTATCTGCAGCTAAACAGCCTATCAAAGTGCCGTGATGTTAAGATTACCTTTTGTTCTCTTTTATTTAGTGTGACACGTGACTCTTTTACACAATGTCAATTTAAGGCTCATATTCCAGACGTGTGATCCCATTCATTTTTCTTTTTTTCTACACCATTTAAATAAACTGGACTATGAGAAATGCAGAAATGTGTCAGAGCAGCCATGTAACCCAAACCTCCGTGTGTATTTTCTTCTGTATTGGTCTCTTAAGGGAAGTGTCCCTCTGCTGGTGTGATCACATGACAAGGGCGAGCAGGGGTCAAGTGGGGTCAGGAGCTGCATCCTGACATTAGATTAGTTTAATCATTTATTTGTTGATTTAACAGTCACTTCAATCCATGTTGACTGACTCCTTTCACTCTGTGGGTAAGTATTGGGCACGTGCAAACCGGTTCGTTTGTTTTTGCGTCGGGGGATGGGTAACATGCTGGTCGCACACAAAAAGGCTTTCCTGATTTATATCCCGTTATCCGTTTTAAGAAAACTGGGTATTTTGGGTGCTGAGACATTGAATTATTTGTGAAATTTTGCAGCTGTATATCCGTAATAACGAGCCTGGTTATTAAGAAGCTTGCTACTGCCCTCTGTTGGATATTTGGAAATCTTGTCCTTAAACACCTGGTACAGAACATTCCATAGATTTCTCTGGAATTTGATACATTAGCCGACATCAATCATTTATCTCATAAAGAGATATGAGAGTTCATATATTCTGTTCATTTAGTCTGCGTTCATATATTCTGCATTTAAGGACACAAAAAATTTATTTCAAAGCATTTTGTTTCTTCTTGTCACAGTGCTGGCTTAACCATAGAAGATTCGCCTGGATGTATGACAGTGCTCTGTCCAACAAACACTACTGAGTTTGCAGGCATGTTTTATGAGTTGCTGAAGTTCAAGGAAACAATGCCACCCTGCTTGACATCACCTTAAAGCAGCTATACTAGGAGGTTACAGTTAGTTTTATCGCTTTGGTACTATTATTGCAATTATGTTGTAAAATATCACAACTCACAAAATTCAACGCACATCATCAAAAAGTACCCATATGTTCAGTTGACTAAGTACAGCACACAGAATTACACAACTTTTTCACGACACCTAATCATTGTGTCACCAAAGAAATATCTTTCATATATCATTCACAATACAATTTTTACAAGACTTGATAAACTTCTCTTCAGATTTGTCTGAATACATTTTATCAACACTTCCATCCAACTGCTCTCAATGGTCAATCACTGAACCATTTGATAAACCTATAGATGTTCAATCGGTTTGTCAGCCAAATACTGTACAAATAACCATGTAACCACACATATGAATACTGGTTATTACTGATTGATTTCACATAGTGGTAACCTTACAGATATTGGTCACCATATAAAGTGGGTGTAAACACTTGAACTTTCTTTTTATGATCACCAACCCTGTGGACGCGCCACCCTCCTCCTTCAGGCCATGGTGATGACATCAGCGTAGACGAATGAAAATCAAAGGTTTTCACAAGGTGCTTGAACAATGACGACATTCATTGTGGTGTGGATGAGAGTCTATGGCCAAATGCTCAAGACAGGCATGATCCAATATTATGTGTGCTAAATGCTAAGTTTTGTTTCCATTTACAGTAGTAGTTAATCATTTGTTTGACTGTATTTACAGTAACTGTTTACATTTGATAGAATAGAGACACACTAGAGACTATTCGTATGTTACAATTATATCTGAGAACATTTGCTCAGATGCTTGTAGAGAATGTCTACATTAATCAAAACTGATTACACATGATAGATGTAACAGAAATGAATTAACATGTGAATGTTGGGTAATGTAAGTGAATTGTCTATACTGAAAAATTATAATCTGTCTTCTACAATACTGTAGCATATTACTTTCTCGCATTGTTTGTTATTGGATCGGACTGGTTGTTAAAACGACTAAACTAAAAAAATATCAGTATGTTGTGTTTTGTTGATTCAACCGTTCTCATCACATTTCATGAGGAACATATATTTTTGGAATAGATGGTTTTGTGGTGAGATATGTTTATGGCAAGTTTTGAATGAAATACTGGGTGCGTCACAAGTGTGATAAGTTAGGAGCTTTGTACTAAGAGTTGTGTGGTTTTACCACATGGTTGCGACAATTGTACAAAGCAATAAAAAATGTGATTACACTACTAAGCCACAAGGTGTCACTATTTCTTAACTAAAGTGGATCATGCATATGTTTTTAATCCCTTCGTTACTATTTTCAAATGTTGCGATTCTACCCAAATACTACAAAAAAAAACAACAGACCCAGAAATAAGCGCTTTCTTTAAAATCTAAGCACAATTTACATTGACTGAAAACAACACCGAAGATCAAAGATTCTGTTTCATGTTGAAATACATAATGAAGTATATCAAGTAGACCTATACCTTTTACAACACTAATCCCATTTTTCTAAATTGAACCCCAGTGGTAGTGTAGTGCTCTGACAAACAGCCACAAAAGACCAAAGTGCAATGGCTATGCATAATACCATAATGTATAATACTTTGCCTGATTACTATCTAGAGCAAACTATAGCATTTACATGGTAATTCTACATAATGTGGTGAGCATAAGTAATAAGTAGTGAACATTAGCAATGTCAATGTAGCGCAGGATAGACAACAACCCAGAGGAGGAAATTAGAGACACAATGAAAAACTTTTTTTCTTGTTCCTATCTGACCTGCATCTACTCACTCTCAGGCTATCTGGCAAACTCCGGTGCTTTCAGATGGCACTTTCAGTAACGGCTTCTTCCCCTTGAGGGTGACATGCGTTTTACCTTGTCAATGATATTTCAATGATATCTCCATGCGTTGACCAGATCATTTTCAGATGCCAGCAGCAGTTATCTCACTTTCTTTTGCAATGACAGTCTGGCAGTTAAATATATATCGCCAAGCAAGTAGTCATTTCATTTAAAGGCCGCCAATGAGTTGTCCAATTTTGTCTCCTGCAACCAACTTGTGGAACAAGGTTGATCTGGCAACCAACAAGCTCAGAGATAAGATGTTTAAATATTCAATACATTTTAAATGCGATATTGTCCCCAGTAGGCTGCATGCTCCACATGTCGCTGATTACAAGCTTCCCTTATGTTTGTTTTGTCTCCTTGTTTGTTCTGTTCACAGTTATCATTACACTATGTCATTATATACAGTACTACTCAAACATTTGAGCACACCTACTAATTTAAGGGTATTTCTTTAGTTTTACTATGAATTTACACTTACGGAAATTTGTACCTACCAAAATGCGATAGAAGGATGAAAATACATTTTATAATAAAGAACCTATCAATTACCTTGATGACAGCTTTGCACACTTCTCTCAACCAGCTTCATGGTGTAGTAATAATATAAGCTAATAAGCCGGTGAGTGCCTTTTATGGTTGGTATACACAAGAGCATCACTATAAGTACTGTAGCTATTCATGTGAGGTCAGGAATAGCCTTAATAAGATACGATTCTGTATGTGTTCTTACATGGTTCTGATGTCTTCACTATTATTCTACGTCGTGGAAAATAGAAAAATTCAAGAAATTCCCTTGAATGAGTAGGTGTGTCAAATCCATGTACTAGTTCTGTATATAGCTATCATTTGAATATCACATATAAAGCATAATAACAAAATGAATACTATCTGTTGACTTATTTCACCTTAATTCAACCCAGTAAGTCTTGTTCCAATTGTTATTTGTTCGACTTCGCCAAGGGCATAACAATTGCAAGACAATCCTCAACGACAATCATAAATAAATATCAGACATGCTGGATGGAGATGTTGTGGTTCTTTTTGGCAGCCAGAAGTCAGTAAGTCAATTGGAAAGTATACTTCACCTGGGAGCTTGTATGTCGGGTGTTAACAATCTGATTAGCCTCTTGGAAAGTCTGTGAGGGATATGATTACAATATATGATATGGTTTACAACAGATAGACAGACCAACTGGAAGACCACACTAGTTGAACATCCTTCCCCGTTTTCCCTCATAATTTGACCCATCCATATATGACTTTTATGGGGACCAAATAGGCCCGCTATATAATGATTTGTGGCACCTTTGTTCACACATCATCTCTTCCTCCCTCTCTGAGCCGTCCTCTCTCAAGCACTGTTGTGTGTAACATTTGTATTCCTGCCTGCCACAAGTGGGTTAGGCTACATCAGGCTGTATCTTTAGATCATATTGTGAGTGTGATTTTCGGGTGAGTGACCTGTATGTTTACAGTACATAGACGAGAACGGCAGGAATGTAATGGAGTGTAATGGTTGTACACGTACAATGCACGGCTTGTTGTCGTGTGATCAAGGAGGAACTGGCCGGACGGCTACAATATCTGCCTACCTTTTGTACTGTGCATTTAAATCAGACTCTTCAGAACGGACATGGCCTTGAATTGAACTTCTCAGAATCAACATAGCCATAAATATAACAGTTTAGAATTGACATAGACTTAGATAGCCTCTTGTCATTCCCAATTGTCTTCCCTGCTTTCAACATGTTGTTAAATATTTGATGTTGCTTTTCTGAATGAAGTTCGAGTTACCCCTACCGGCACGCATGAGACAAGAGCTCTGAGAGGCTGAAACTATACAGGTCTGCAGGTGTTCTAGCCCTACCTCTTTTTGGTGTGACCCCTCCCCCTTTTAAATATCTGTATAAAGGCTGCTGAGGTATCATTCTCAGGTAGACTCAACAATCTGAAGTTTTACTAAGTCTTTTGGTTTCTCTCTCTCCCACTGCATATATAAAAGAATCCAGGTACGTAAATGTTTGATTCAAATTGGTTATATTCCGTCATGTACATTTGTATTTTATATTAAATGTGTGAGTATTTAAATACTATAAAGATTATTATTCATAAGTAAGACATCTCGTGAAATGCCAATTTCAAATGCACACCTAATGCAGTAGAGATGCTGGAAACAACAGGGAAACATGAAAAAAGTATTTTCCAAGTAATACAATTGGAAATTGTAATAAAAATGATCAAGTAAATAATTAAAATATACATAATGCTATATGTAAATACTAAAATAAAAATAGCCATAAATCTACATTATTTTTTTTAAGACTGTAAGCAGGAAACATTTAATCTTTTAACATTTTGTCACGCTTGATGGCCATAGAAACTCTTACTACCTGATTTTACAGCCCACTGACTCTGTTAGGTTCACAGACTAAACACTAAACTTACATAAGAGCCTCCAAGTTACTCATTACTAACAGAGAGGTTATGTTTATGAAATTCCTCCTATGGGTTCATTACAAATAGCGAAAAAAAACTGGTCCAAATGCTTTTTTGTCCAACACATATATAATCACCAGGGACTACAAACGTAATGAATGAAGTCATTCTGTCCATTATCCCCTTGAAGCTTATCTGATTGTGGATTGGCCATTTACATGTCGTGGATGAAGTGTTGTTTGTGTAAAGCCAGTCATCACAGGCAGTCAACCATATGCCTTAATCGGCCTGTGGCTTACATTTTCTATTGAATGCACTTCGTTTGAATAGACAGGAATGGCGGGACCCAAAATGCCCCACAGGGTGCGTTCTGCCGCCTCTTAGCCAAAAAGAGTGTGTGCAAACTATTTTGTTGTTGTTTTAATTAAATCATCTACTCAAGGCTATCATGAGGGATCTGGCCTATGTTTGTCCTCAAATACAGTAATGAGGATTTTCATACCGACCTAACCAGAAATGTTTCTGGAGGCCACATCATCATTTTTTTTTGAGGAGTGGCCTTTTATAATGAACACAAACGTCAATGCAGCATGGAAAGTTTAATTAGCAGAAATATGTACGTTCAAAAATTCAAATAAATAAAATATGAAAAGAGGTCATAAAGAAATCTAGATAAAAACACATTTCTTATTATAACCTACCGTAACCCTGGAATACAACAATATTCATCTCAAGGACAATCGCAAAGACACACCAGATGGCCTTTAATAACGAACACAAATGGTTATGCTGCATGGAAAGTGTTTGACCGGAGTTAAATTAGCAGAAATACCCCAGACAATTCCCGTACACACAAAAAAAATACATTTTTACTTACATGGACTTTATTTATTCTGAGATCCTTACAGTGACCTAATTAATTGTTAGTTCAATAACTGGGTGTTGCAGCAAATGATAACTTGCCTGTTAGTTGTAATGTGGCAACCAGTTCTCCTTTCTCCTGGTCACCTTCCCCCATAGAGCGGCGATGTCCTCCAGTATGTCCATGCGGAGCTTCTCTGTGGGCCGTCAGCCCTCTTTCTCCAGTCACTCCCTGAGGGACAGTGGCCGTTCTCGCTCCAGGGCTTCTGTGTCCTTTACCGCCTCCAGCCCCCTGGCTCGCTCCGTGTCCATCAGCCACGACCTGAACGGTCAGCCGGTCAACCTGAACCTCAACGGTCAACTCGGCAACCACACGAATGAGAAGGAGGCCATGCAGAGCCTTAACAGCCGCCTGGCCAACTATCTGAACAAGGTCGGTTTGAACGGTTAGGATAGCATGGTTGTTGGTTTGTATCCCTGATTTTGTCGATGACATTTCCCGCTGCTTTGCACTTCGCAACGTACCAGACAAATGATATTCAACAAACATTTCCCGTCACGCACTTTCTTCTTCTGTGTCATCAAGGTGCGCACGCTGGAGAAGTCCAACGCGGATCTGGAGCAGAAGATCAAGCAGATAATGATTGAACGCATCCCAAAGGGTCATGACTTCGAGACCATGATGGCCCAGGCTCACCAGGTGGCACAGGAGGTGGGTTCTGATCCCTGAGTACCGTGAGGTGCCTATCGATCACCTGTGGCGCGTACAACGAGGACTGACTGCGTGGGTGCACACATTGTAAACTGAGTAATCAATGTTAACATGAGTATAAACAGACTCTTCAACAATCACAAAGCCACCAGACTGTGGGTTAGAGATGACGTAACTCCCGGGTTTCTGGGAGGTTCTTGGAAGGCTGAAGCACGCTTTGGTCCTTTCATATTCCTTTTGATCCTGTCAAACTCCAAGTTCCAATGACAAACAGGCTGATAATATGATGCTGTCGTCACGGTACCTGTGATGTGGTGGATCCTTTTGTGTTTTCAAAGATTGTGGCGGCCGCGCCGTGTAATGGGATATTTGTCACCGGCACGAAGTGATGGTTATGTCATAATTAAAAGAAATAAAATATGAAAGGAGCATAGCCCATATAGCAACATAGAGAAGAGAAAAAAACATTTATCTTTTACCTACTGTAACCCTGGGATACAATAACATTTATCTCAATAACAATTGTAAAGACACACCACAATGTGTTGAAAGGTTTCCTAAATGGTCTAGTCCCCATCAGAACTTTACTTTTATCTTTTATCTGGGAATGAGAATCATAGACAGGATTATTGTATTGAAATTGATCAATAGATTTGGACAAAACTAATGGATACAAAGTACACCATACACTTAAAATATATTAGAATATCTTCCGCAGTTATAGCTGTGATGACTGTCAAAGGTTCCTTCACTATGTAGCGAAATATGTCCTTGGAATTTTAAGAAAAATATTGAAATATTATAACACACAGGTAAACAAAAACAAATGCCGACAAGGAACATTGGGGAAGCTAGAACTTAAGTTGGGTCTTTGACGAGGTAAACAGGTCCAGGCAATAATCAAAGAAAACAGGTTTCTGTGATAAAATGAGGGAGAGCGGGCGTTGGATTTACTGGCCCGCAGGCCGCCATACCCGAGAGTAAAAAGTGGTTTGTGGAGTTTCGGCTTGTGACAAGAAATTCACCTCAGATGACAGTGAAACGCAGATTGAAAGGCAGCGCTCCTAAGCGGAGTATGTCGCACACAACACTGTGAACGCTGATCCATCCAGATGTCTTTTCTCAGGTGAGGAAGAGGACGTTGGAGAACGCCCGCCTCATGCTGGAGATCGACAACGCTAAACTGGCAGCTGATGACTTCAGGATCAAGTGAGTGGGTTCGTCCTCTGCTCTCAGTCTTGGCATCTTCACTTCCGGTAGAACGCTTTAGTTCCAGTCGGAAGCGCTCCAAGGATGGTTTTCAGGTGTATGTTTAGGTTAACACAGTTTACTGTGGGCGTGTTTGCGTCTTGTAGCAAATGAGGCCGGTGTGGGGGAGGACAACTCATAATAAAGACTGAAACTAAATGAATATGTGTATAAATATGTATAAAACACATAAAGATTGTGTGTGTCTGTTTCCCACCATCCCATTCCAGTCATTTCTATGACCCTATCCTCCCCAATTGAGACGCAACAGGACATGTTGATTGGCACTGCGCACCACTTATATGGAACATGTTGTTGTGCGTAGTACGATTGTACACCTGTCCGTGGCTTAGTGTGTCTGTGTCCCTCTCCTCACCCTGCAGGTTTCTCTTCACTTTACCACTAGTGCAGAGGACATATTAGACACCAATCCTCAGTGACATTTCACTTTGAAGTTTGCCCCAAACTCTCCAAATCGATAAATGTCGCTCCTCTCAAAATATCCTAATTGTTTTCCTCCCTAATTGTTTTTCCTAACAATAACATTTTTTTCCCGGTGCTGTGGCCCTTATTAAATGTATAAGCTTTACTTAACAGTATCACCGAACTGGCACGCTTCTCCCATGCGTTTGATACATCAGTTCAATTCTACAGTAGTATGTGTTTATGGACGTGTAAAATTATTGTGACTCTGATTCTGGTTGTTTTTCTTTTTTTCTCTTCCCACCCTTCTAGGTGGGAGACCGAGATGTGTATGTCCCAGTCTGTAGAGAGAGACTGCATGGCCCTTAAAAAGGCAAAGATGGACCATGACCAGATCATCGTGACCCTCAGGGGAGACCTAGACAGCCTGAAAGAAGAGCTCTACTTCCTCAAGAAGAATCACGAAGAGGTGATACAGGCGTTCTCCAGATCATACTTAGACATGAAATAAATACCCCAAAATGGACAACTGTGAAATAGCTTGGGCTGAATTTTCCCCCATGACTTCGTGACAAAGCCAGGAAAGACCACAGGTCACTGGTAGCAGCCAGGTTAATACTGGATCCCAGAGTTTCCCCTTAGTCTCTTACACTGAGCAGGAATGCGTGATGGAGAAAGACAAGGATGTCCTCTGTCAACATCCCTCTTCTGCCTATCCGTTTGCTGGATTATCAAAAAGCCAACTGAATAGAATAATGGGCCTGAGAGGTGTAACAAGGAAGGAGTCGAATAGAAGGGTCCTCTGTTCAGCTCCGCCATGGTGGCGATATCACTCTCCATCCCCTAGGAAGTCTGACTCCCCTGGGAAGCCTGTCACCTGAGCGGAGTCTGAAACATAATGCCGGACGTCCCTTTGTCCAGTGTCACTCGAAGCCTGAGAGTTACTCAGGTCTTCAATTTTTTTTAGCTCGAGACTTCACAGAGGCTCCACTGAGGCCGGTGTTGGTTCACTGGTTGCTCTGCTCTGAATAGGCATCAATAGGTTTGTGTTTTGAATATACTTTTGTACTGCTCGTTTGTAGGGAGACCATAGAATGATGTGATTGTGGACCTCCTGGGTGGCACTGAGGTCTAAGACGCTCTTTCATAGCACCAGTCGGACAAGCACAGTCAATGTTTTTGCCCAGGCAATGTTGCTTGCTGACGAGTGGCAAGAGGGCCCCACTGGCGATACAAATTGACCCAGTTTGGCTGTATTATGGGGGTCAGGTTATGAGGATTAGTTCAGCGACTCCCAAAGGCGTCTCAGTCCCGAATGCAGAATGGTTTAGCTCAGGTGCCTAGGAGGAATGCTTGCCACAATCGTCAACTCTCCAGAACACGTTGTTGCAAGTGGACAGGCTGTTGAAAAAAATTGATAGGATGAATAGAATAGAAATTTGAATAGAAATTTGAAAGTGTTAATGTGATCGTGAGATTGCCTTCCACGATGTGTTCAAGGTTTGAGTGTTTCGAAAATCCATCTAATAATTACAAAGTGTCATTCTTAACAATGGAATTGTGACATGGCAGCGACATCTATCCAGCAATTATTCAAGAAAAATGTAAAGCAAGCATTATATCAGAAATATACATACATAAAAATATTGATTGTAGTAAGTGTGCAGGTGCCTACCAAGCGTCTACCAGACGGCAGCAGTGTGAACAGACCGTGGCTAGTTAGTGAAAGTTTCTGTATTCCACTGGTTTGTTTGTTTTAACTTAATGATTAGTTTCAGTAGCGCAATGGTTGTGTTTGAAAAGCGGGGCGTGGTTTGTGGTGCCGGCACGGCAGTACCATATGATCTATAGGACGTGCGTGGCACAATGACAGATGGCACAGTGATATGGCACGGTGCCACGCAGAGCAACACGACCTTAACCCATCAACTATTTATGTTGAGGATATTAATAATAAACGGGGGTCTCAACTTCTTGCTGTAACGGCCGTGAGTACGTTTCACTGGAGAACACGCTGACATGAAAGACTCACACACAAACTGAGGATATTTTTAAGAAAGTTGGCCAGCGAATGTGGACAGTGAGGAGGACAGACACAGAAACAAAATAAAGATTTTTGCAGATTCCTTTGAGACGCCTTTTCAAGCTCTTTCCCTCTTCGGGGGGTCTAGGCCGAGTAGCTTGTAAGTACTTTGTGACAGCTATTCAATTGACGATGGACTGATAGTTTGACCTTCTTTCTGCAGGATGTGGAGTCTATGAAGAGCCATATTTCATCCCAGACCGTGAATGTGGAGGTGGACGCGGCCCGTGGCGGACCAGACCTGGGCACGGTCATGACGGATCTCCGGTCCCAATACGAAGGCATCGTCCAGAAGAACAAAGAGCAGGCTGAGCAGTGGTACCTCAAGAAGGTCAGCGGACAGTCATCGTGCCAGTGAACAGCCGCGCCTGAAATACAATTTGGCTGATGTACAAATGTGATGTAAATGTACAGGCAAATCTACTACTGACAATAGAGCATTATCTTAAGTTACGCTGAAGTTTCTTTGGCAGGCACGCCATAGTGACCACACAGCCAGGTCGTCTGTCCATTGGCTACTAACATATCCTTCAGTGTTCATTGGAAACCGAGATGCTTTAAACAATGTGCGTGCAACCGCCTTCAACAGCCGTGGAGATGCGTTCAGGAATACGTTTGTGTGTGGGTTACTGCTCTCAGTAACGTGGGGGTGCGTTCAGGAACGTGTGTGTGGTGTGTTACAGCTGGAGACGGTGCAGAACGAAGTGAAGGAGTCTAATGACGCTCTGAGAAGTGCTCAGGGAGAGCTTGTGGAGAGACAGCGTTTCCTTCAGAACCTGGAGGTGGAGCTAGACGGTCTCCACAGACAGGTAGGAACCTTTCACCAGGGGCCATGTTGCACTTGGGTATTATTAATAAAGCGCTTCCATAAGATAGAGCTAAATGGTGGTGCAAACAGATTGCACATTTTGAGGAACTTAATCCCCCGAGAAAAATCGTTGTTTCGGAAATGTTCACTGCTTGAACAGCTGACACAGTAGGAAAATACTTCGCATACAGGGTTTCGGTTTCACTGGAGACCTTTAAAATACAGTAACTCTCAAAGTGACATAATCACCAAGATATCATGTTCCCACCTGTGTTGACAGTAAATATCCATCACTTTTCCTGTTGTTCTGGAGGTTGCTTAATATTAAAGCCTGAAAAGGTGCAGGTCTTCGGCTGTGAGCACTCTGCGTGGTCAGGGGTTTGAACAAGAGTTTACTCAGGATGGCCCTTGTCCCCCCTCAGGTGTCCGCTCTCGAGGGTAATCTGGGAGAGACGGGTCAGAAATACGGCACGGAGATGGACAACCTGCAGACAGTCTTGTCTCAGCTGGAGGAGCACCTGTCTCAGTTGCGTCTGGACATGCAGGTGCGGGGGTGGACCTGTGTATATTTCCGTTGTTTACTGTAACACATGGACGGATTAAGTGCTATTGTGTTGCGTTCCAGAGCGCCTTCACAGGAACTGAGATCTCCGCTTATTCTGTCACGGCCTCCGGTCACTTTTCAGTCAGAGAGGTTGAATACACTTGGTGCATTTACCAGTTGCTCACCGCCAGTCAATAAAACCATGAAAGCGTAACATTTGCGATAGTTATGTGAGGCGATTTACCCTTCTCAGTTATTCCTGAACAGGCCCTGACCCACATTGGTTTTGTTATTCGCTCTGACTCCGGTGCCACTGGAACATTGGCAACCATTATTCGGGGCAAAATGTTGACAGTTGCTAGAGATAAGCTTCAGAGCAGTTTTTCTACAACTCATGGCGTTGAATTGAAAGAAATGTACGTTAGCGCAAAATGAAGAATGTTTTGTCTGTGAGCAAAAGTCGCCTTTCGAGTCCCATGATTGTACTGATGCGTATATCGTTGTATTTCAGCGCAACAAGACAGACTACGATCAGCTGCTCCGCATCAAACAGAACTTGGAGATGGAGATCGCCACCTACAGGAGGCTGTTGGAAGGAGAGGAGATGTAAGTCACTCTGAGGAGTTTTCTGTGTCGAACAAGGTTTGAAATCACTCAATATGGCCAAGGAAGACATCATTTGTGTGGGAGAAATACATTTCTGAATAACTAACTACTCTATTTCTTGCTGCTGCCATAGAACTGTGACTACATTTGGCTAGTTCATGTAGAGTAGTTACACACATGCCAATTCCAGCACCTGTAAGAGCGCTGTGATCAAATGCTACAATGCTTAATTATCTAAATCTAGTTTACGGATGCAGAGTTTGAAATTTAATTAAACAAAATGTTATCCAATCAGACATCACCCCTTTTCAGCTCACAAGGTGTCCTGCTTCCTGAAAGATGTAAATGTCTTGACAGGTGTGGCTTTTGTCTGTTGATTGTCTGTGGCCAGACTCATTTTCCTATGTTATCCTTTATCACATTCCAACCACGATACCCCACAATATACCTGAACGTTTAAGATTGTGTTGGTTTGTTAGAAATGTTATATTTATGTGTCATGCCATACCAAAAAGTAAACTGCATGTTTGATCTATGCTCTTGTTTCTTTTTTATCCAGGATATTTTTCTCTCAATGTATCAGTTTTGCTAAGTCTATCAGTTAATTCTTATTAGAGAAAAATGTATTTAACCAAATCCTGTCCAAGTCAATTTTTAACTTGAGCCCGCTTTTGTTTTGGAAAAGGCACTTGTCCCAAATCACCAAATCAATTGGTTAAACTTAACATATTTTTTTCTTTTTTTCAGGATGGTTAAAGAAGTCCCCCCACCAATCAGTGAGTACAATATTTTCACCTTGTATCACTCTCACTTCCACAAGATAATCCATGCGAACATCACAACTATTGAATCAGCCCACAGGATGGTATTGATCTGTTTATTGTGGTTTTATCAGTGTAACATCAGGGAATTCCATCCATCGTGAGTGATAGGAGTCCCAATTTATGGATACGTACAGTTGTTCAGTTCATACCTGAATTGAACAGTACATTTCAATTTGAGTAATTTAGCAGACACCTTTATCCATTTATAATTCAGCCCCAACATCTCCCGTGCATACAGCCTGTAACATGTGACTTATGTATAACAGCTAAGTGTTGTCTGACACAGCAAAGTCAGCTGTGTTTCATTACGTCCGAATAAAAATGTTCAACATCATTCTGTTCCGTTGCTACCAACCTGGCAACAAATCAAGGGCAGTGGCTTCAGACTAATGACAGATTCATATACTAGCAAACAAAGAAAACACCCAAAACAGAGCAGTCCCTAGCAACTACAGGAGTTACAAACACCGTGGAGTCCTAAATGTTATCGCAGAGTCTTAGCCCAGATAACGGCTATTTCCTTTTACATGAAGGGTACATGTATAAGGACTTCGTAACATGCACATCATTCACTGATAAGCGACACATACCGTATGCCAACGGGTGTACGTAGGGAACTCCACAGGCCGTAGTGCAAACCTCAGGGCTGGTTAAAAATCTTCCATTCCCTCAACAGAAGAGCCGGATGTGCGGACCAGGAAGATTGTGAAGGTGGTGACCCAGACCATGATCAACGGCAAGGTGGTGGACGAGTCAAGTGAGGTGGAACAGATAGAGGAAGTGTCCAAGAAGAAGTGAGAGGGGCATTATTAACATGGCCACCTATATTATGTCCGTAACACCTTTGGATCAATGGTTAGCGGATGGTGAGTCCTATTACGTGGACTGTGTCATATCTGTCTCAATCTCATTTGACTTAGCTTCCCTGTATCCCTCTAGAGCAACCTGCATAACCTTCATATTTAGAGATACTTTGAGACGATGTGTGTAAGCAAATTGGATATCGCCCGAGGTGTTCCATTTTAGAAAAGTCTCTCAGATGTCAGATGAAACTCCTTTAGTTCTGTTTCGATCTCCGCAAAGTTTTGGCTTTTTCTGAAAACTATTTATTTCTACATTTAGGTAGCGAGTCGTAGATCTCTGTCACTTGAAGTCTATTTCTTCATGTCTTTGTGTTTGTATTGTATACACTTCTGTGAGTTATAAAGTCATTAAAATGATTTTGCTTTGTGAGGCCTGGACCCTCATTAAACATGTGCAACACTAGAGGACTTCTGGTACAAGTCAAAACAGGCATGAACACATTGTGATTTAGCACATTCTGAATAAAAACTGGAAACCTATGCTACCTACATTACAGCATGAGCATAATGACACGTCAGGACAGATAATTGTTATGTAGTCTCAGAGATTACACTGAGGTTGTTTGTTTTGGGTGAAAAAACCACTACGCATTCCATAACAGGATGTTGTTGCCTTTTTTATATTTGTTAGAAATACTGCCCTTTTTAAAACTGTCCATTTCAATCATCAACGCCCACCATTTTAGGTTGAAAATGTATAAAAGATATCCTATTTCAGAATTTCAAAATGTCCAGATTAGAGATCATTTGAGTCATAGTAAGTTAATTTAGTTATGCTAGCATGATCACACTTAGTAATGGCTGACATTAGCTCATAGTATCCAATTCTTTATAGCCAACCAACATAATATGCTCTTATGTTTTTTGTTTTCGATCTTCATTTTGTAACATAAGCAATTGCAGAAATGATGTATCTTCTAATAAATATAAAATGTAAATATGCATTCTTATAAATCTTTAACTTAATACAACGTATTACTACTTATTTCTTATTTATCTTAAAAGAGCGTTAGGTTAATGTTTATTAAGGATTAATAAATAATAATGTTCTTCAAAAAAATAGCAGCAGATCATGTAAGTATGCAAGTCCTGTATGTATGCAAGTCCTGTATAACTACAAATCCTGTATTTATGTATGCAAATCATTTATGTATGCAATCCTGTATGTAAGCAAGTCCTTTATGAATGCAAGTCCTGTATGTTTGCAAGTCCTTTATGAATGCAAGTCCTGTATGTATGCAAGTCCTGTATGTATGCAAGTCCTGTATGTATGCAAGTCCTGTACGTATGCAAGTCCTGTATGTTTGCAAGTCCTGTATGTATGCAAGTCCTGTATGTTTGCAAGTCCTGTATGTATGCAAGTCCTGTATGTATGCAAGTCCTGTACGTATGCAAGTCCTGTATGTTTGCAAGTCCTTTATGTATGCAAGTCCTGTACGTATGCAAGTCCTGTATGTATGCAAGTCCTGTATGTTTGCAAGTCCTGTATGTATGCAAGTCCTGTATGTATGCAAGTCCTGTATGTATGCAAGTCCTGTATGTATGCAAGTCCTGTATGTATGCAAGTCCTTTATGTATGCAAGTCCTGTATGTATGCAAGTCCTGTATGTATGCAAGTCCTGTACGTATGCAAGTCCTGTATGTATGCAAGTCCTGTATGTATGCAAGTCCTGTATGTATGCAAGTCCTGTACGTATGCAAGTCCTGTACGTATAGAAGTCCTGTATGTATGCAAGTCCTGTATGTATGCAAGTCCTGTACGTGCTCCTTGGACCACTGTCGGTACTGATCGCGGCAGAACTGAACACTGCACACGCTGTGCCATTATAGAGATGCTCTGACCCAGTCGTCTGGCCATAACAAGCAGGCTCCTGGTCAAAGTGACTCAGGCCTATTTCTATTGCATCCATCACATTGACACATTGATCTAATCTACCTACTACGATCGAAATGACCCACACACATACATGCAGACATTCATACAAGCATTTAGAAGGTCCCGGCCCTGCATGTTATCATCAGGTTACCACAGGAATTCATAACATGCAGCTAATGGGAGATTATACAGAGCTTTGAGCTGAAATAACATTGTTTTCGATGACAAATTGCCAGAATGCAATGTGCAGACCAACTAATCCCACGCTGCTACTGTGTAAAGACAAGATCTTTAACAGAAAAGGCAACACAATAAACAGTCATGGTCTGCTTGATTGAGACAGACCAAATCAAAACATAAAAAGATGAATATCAAATATCGAAAATGAAATTATTTTCACGAGAATATATCCCATGTCAATTACAATGATTTTGCTATTGTTTCATTGCCTACTATTGCATGCAATTACTTGCAATTTTGTTTGCCATGCCTAGTTTCTTCAAATACTTTTTATCTATCTCACGCGATATTACCTGTTGGACAGCACATTATTGTTACTTATATACATGTTGCTTTGTATTTATTTAGCTGATACATTGGTTTCATGAGCTTAAATGCTATGATCTACCGAAATAAATGTTATAAGCCTACGCATACATGAATAAATAGTAAACAAGCAACAAACAAGTCACTTAAGCACAAATGTCCATAAACACACTCAAACGCCAAAGAATAAAATTATGTTTTTAGACGAGACTTAAATGTCTCGTTAGTGGGTGACGACCAGATAATAATGTCCAGTTTATTCCACAGTCTAGGGGCCACAAACTTGTAAAGCCACATCAACACATATCTATAATATAGCCAACAAACAAACTTCCTGCCGACCATGTAACAACGTTCTGACGGTTAGGAGAAGACCTAATGAGTTAGTGTTTGGTAGAGGTAATTAAATATAACTGTTGTTCAAAACATTATGTTGTAACTGCTGAATGCCCCTTTTATCCATGATACCCTGTGTACGTGCTTACGTGTTTCTGTAGAAGCGTTTGCTGTGTGTGTTTCTTTAGACAGACGAGTGGGCCCGGTGTTTATGTCTGGGTGTGTGGGGTGAGTCGGCGTGTCCCTCCCTGACTTACTACACACGCTTGTATGATCAGGTACAATGCACATGTATGTGGTTCTTCTGAGATACTCATCGGGCTTAAGGAGCGGTCCCATTCAGACACTAAGCCCTTCTTGGGAGGTGGTTGTCTCGGTGGACGATAATCATTGTCACAGTAAACAAGGACTGTAGATATGCGGTCGTCGTTCTCGCTGCGACCGCACTGCACCTTTCTACAACAACCCAACGCTGAGGAGACCAGGATGTTTTTGGTGTGATAATGTCTGTGTAATCATGTCTGTTCGCTAATCACTGGTATTATTATAGCGCTGATTAGCAGCTCTTGCCCCGTCTCTCTGTCTGGATTTCTCGACGTTCAATGGAGTTTAGCCGTTGGATTCAGGGAGAGCATGACAGTCTGAAACCGTTGTTGATTTTTTCCCAAGGCTCCATTTCGCCGATGCTGCTCTTTATAAAATCAATTACAAATACAGGTTTCATCCGTCATTCCTCTCAATGAATACACTGTTCATAAACCATACCGCCGTTCCCTCGGCACTATTCTACTGTCATAGAGAATCAGAAAGAGTTTTATTGGCACGGAAGTTCACTAAAAACAAGGAATTTGTTCTGGCCCGTTACTGCAACAATCATTCTACACGTAATAAATAAATGAACGATAGCAGACAATAAAATACTGAGATATGTAAATATGTAAGGTGCAAATCTCCAGTGAGACTTTGAGTGGATGTGAATGTGGGGAGTAAGCTACAGTCTGATTTAATTCAGGGGACATGAGGCTGACTGCTGTAGAAAATAAACTGTTTGCCCGAGTGGTCGGCCACCTGGATGTCCTGCAGCTTCAACAACTCGAACCGCTCGTCCGTCTGACCGCCCGGTATGTCCGAACGCCCGGTATGTCCGAACGCCCGGTATGTATGACCGCCCGGTATGTCCGACAGCCCGGTATGTATGACGCCCGGTATGTCCGACTGCCCGGTATGACGCCCGGTATGTCCGCCCGCCCGGTATGACCGCCCGGTATGTCCGACTGCCCGGTATGACCGCCCGGTATGTCCGACTGCCCGGTATGACGGCCCGGTATGTCCGACCTTGTTCTCAAGACACGACTACGGCCTGTGGCTACTGTGAGGTTTTGTGTGTGTTTCTGTTAGGTTTTCTGTCAGACATGTCTAGTTGTCATTATTGGTTGCACCAGTTTGTCCTACACACCTGTCAGTGATTACGTTACCTATTGAGTTTGTCTTGCTGTCAGTGTCTGAATAACAGTAGTCTTTTTCTCATTGCCTGTTTCATGGCCTGTTTTCATGTTTGGCCATGTTTGGAGTTTTTACTACATTCTCACCTAGCCTATCTTCCCTTGCCCACTTCCCTAGCCCTTTTGTAATCCCTGCCATCTCTGCTTTGCTTTGTAAAGGCCTTAAAGGGATCATGAACTACAAAAAAAATCTACTGCAGATTTCAAAGACAAAAGGGCAGTCCTGACAACATTCCCTTTTTGGGTGTGTCCAGCCACAGGGAAGAGAGCGACCACATTTTGGATTGGTAGCACACTGTAGTTATCTCCCGAGCATCTGGTTTAGCCGCTCTGTTTACCCGTTCGGGCTTTCCAGACCCGGGCAATCAACTGTGGTACTCTATCAGAGATGATGTCCTCAGGAATGCTGTTTGGGCAGAACACCAGCTGAAAGAGACTTTCGGCCATGTCCATAGCATTTGGGAGCTCAAGCATCAATGACGACAAGAATGGTAGTAAAACCGGATGAGTTGGGCAGATCAATAACAGGCTAGGGGAAAGGCTCAGTATTGACGCGAAAATCCATTACATTACAGAGACACTGACAGCCAGACAGGACTAAATACTGAACATAATAACTAACAAGTGTGTGGGAAAAACAGGTGCAACCAATAATGACTAATCAGATATAACAAGCAGAAAACTAAACATAGTATATCATAACATCAGACAAGATCCGTAACAGAAAAAAATAAACAAGCAGCCCACACAAAACCTCAGAATATTTCATAACTGTGTGGAGTAAAAAAACAAAGGCAGAACCAAACACAGCCAGAACACGAAGACAACAGACATTAAACAATGTTCTAGAGAAAATGTTTCATAGCTAATATACAAAGACAATAATCCACAAAGAACAAGACACACTCAGTGACATACACTGAATTTTGCCTATACAGCAAAGTACTGTTTTGTATGTAAATGCAAATCACTGTATGTAAATGAAAATCAATTTATGACTTCCTTGAAATGCGTTATTCTGGATTCTGTTGTTGTACTTCTGTCTCTCACTGTTCAAATAAACCTACCATTAAAATTATCGACTGATAATGTCTTTGTCAGTGGGCAAACGTAGAAAATCAGCAGGGGATTAACCCTCGTGTTGTCCTCCCAAATGCCTTACACCTTTTGTCCTCTGGGGTCAAAAATGACCCCACCTGGTTTGACTGTTTATAAAGCATACAGTATAAATTTTCAATAGATTTTGTATTACACCTTTAGTCTTACTTCAGTTCAACCCATTACTAGAAAATTTTTGCTTTTTTGGGGAAATTAGAGCCAAATGACCCTGTTTACATAAAAGTATACCCTGTTTTTGAGTACAAAACTGAAAAAAACTATGAATTATTTTGACCTAATATTATTTTGAATATTTGACTTATCACTGAGTGGTATTTGTCAAAGTATAGTCAGGATGCTGTTTTTGAATAATTTTATTTTTAGAAATGGCAGCCCATAATCACACCTTTTGTCCTCTGGGGTCAAAAATGACCCCACCTGGTTTGACTGTTTATAAACCATACAGTATGAATTTACAATAGATTTTGTGTGACACCCTTAGTCATACTTCAGTTCAACCCATTACTAGAAAAAAATTGCTTTTTATGGGAATTTAGAGCCAATAGACCTTGTTCACATAAAACATACCCACATATGCCTGCAAATCCATTTGATTCATCTTTCTCCACTTGTGACCATAAATGCGTTGCCCCTCCTTGTTTGTCATATTCAGCACTATGTCTTCAATAGGCAGAAACAGTGGACAAAAGTGGACTTTATGTCATCAGTCTGAGACCTTGCATATGCAGTTGGACCATTGTGGCTTGTCTCTCTCTCTGCTGACAACATTCTTCGCCGGTCATTGGGAGGGATGGAAGACCAGATCAATGTTTCATCCTTTGACTGGAAATATTCTTCTATCTCAGCTGGGTCCTCTTCCTCATTCTACCTCATCTGTTGATTCTTCATCTTCATCATAATAGATGCTGTCCTCCATTTCTGACACTTCTTCCATTTCAACTTCAGATTCTACCTCATGAGTTAATTCTTCATCATAATAGGTGCCGTGCTCCACTTCTGACACTTCTTCCATATCAGCTTCAGATTCTTCCTCATCATCACGTTCATCCATTTCCTAAAATTCATAATCATCTTCCATTTCTGCAGCAAGGGATGTGGGGGCTTCTTCAGAGGAAGAAGTAACATGTGGTCTGTATGTTGGATCTATCACCTCATCATTATGTTCCTCCTCTTCTGACCCTGAACCCTCTTCATCAGTTCATTCATCCTCATTATATGCAGCATTGTCCTCCTGGTCATTATTTTCTTTTATATCAAAAATTATCTTGCAAGCCTCTTGTGCATTATAAAACGTCTGCCTCCTCATTGTGCTGCCTGACTCTCTCAGACTAACATGTGAAATGCCCCAAACACCTGTGAGAAAATACTTGTTTTGTTTTGTGTTGTTGTCATAACCATTGCTTGACCCCACACAACAAACATACATGATCAAAGATGTTTTGCCAAGCAGTATGGTGTGACAATTTGCTCCATTGGACCACTTTGTGCTGCGGGGTCTTTTTGACCCCAGAGGACAACAGAAGTTAAAACATTTAGTGAAACACCCAGAATTCAATCAAATTACTACTAATTAGTTTGAATCATATATAGCATAGTAATAAACAACTACCCTTATTTTCAGACCAATTAATGAAAAAAAAACATATTTTTCGGCAAAATATTTTTTTTGGGGTCAGAATGACCCCAGGACAACACGAGGGTTTTAAATACTTTATTCCTTTACTGTATATAGTTGTAGCGGATTTCTTCCGGCACCACAAAAGAACCACCGACACCGGTCTCTTGTGGGGGTCACGTCTGCAGTTTATTAAACACAGGACAGGGATTAATACACTCAACACTCTCAATTCTGTTGTCTCTGTCTCGCTCAAGCCCAAAGTTGTTCTGAGCATTTCAATGAAACATCAACAAAACACTCTTCTTGTTTGTTCTTTCACAACATACATCACAACTTACATATCACACATCTCCAACACATATTCATTCAATCAAGTCAATATATACATATAATAAACACATATAATGATGTATATATTTAAACATTACAATGACAAATGATCGTATAGTGGTATTTTCTGAACATTACAATGACAAATGATCGTATAGTGGTATTTTCTGAACATTACAATGACAAATGATCGTATAGTGGTATTTTCTGAACATTACAATGACAAATGATCGTATAGTGGTATTTTCTGAACATTACAATGACAAATGATCGTATAGTGGTATTTTCTGAACATTACAATGACAAGTGATCGTATAGTGGTATTTTCTGAACATTACATACCTGCAGTTTATTAAACACAGGACAGGGATTAATACACTCAACACTCTCAATTCTGTTGTCTCTGTGAGGAGTGTAAAAAGAATAGAAAAGTGAAACCCCCATTAATACTGTAACTGCACCTGCTCTAAATTACCTCAATACAAGTACAAATACACAATATTAGACAGATAAAGACAATATACTTCGACAAAAGTAACTGCATTTTGTTATTTAAGCGTAATCCACCCTGGATTAATGATATTTAATGAACTGTGCCACCTTATAAACCCGCCATTCAAAACGGCACGCGGCAATTTGAACCAACATACTAAAGGCTAATTAACATAAAACTCGGAATCCACATAAAAATAATAATATTCCAATACACTAAGTGACTCAATCCATCATTAAAACATGCCATCCACCGGTATTGATCGTCATGTTTACTTATTATATTACATTTAAACACTCTATTTCTGAGCTCACTTACAACATACCTGTCTCGCTCAAGCCCAAAGTTGTTCTGAGCATTGAGCGCATTGAGCGAGACACGATTGGAGGACCCGGCAGTGGAAATGACGTCACTAAACTAATAAACTTAATAAAGCATTTTAAAACAAAAACTTATATTTTTCTGATTCCGTAAAGTATACAAACAGTAAAATGTGCCCAGAAACACCAAAAAATAAAACAGAAATATTTTCGATACACTTCTAAAAGAAAGGAAAAAGTTTGCTGGAACAGTCAAACTCTAAAACACTACATAGTCACGCTACACCCAATACACCTTGAAAACGCATTGTTGACACAAATGTGTGCCATTTATTGAAAAGAAAATGTAAAAATATTTAATGTATATACGTTGTCACGAACTCCTTGGGTGAAGTGTAAAGCGAGGAAAGATGCAAGAGGCAGAGATTTACTTCCGTGGTTTTTTAATTAAAATTAAAAACCAACATTGAACAACAAACTGAAAAAAAACAATGAAAACATGAAATTAAACTGCGCGATTGCGTCTTATTAAAAAAACCCTGAATCCAACACAGGAGTGCTCTCCCCTACACACCCTGTGACAGCACAGCTCACCCATATGCGACATGCGTATTCAGACCCTTTTTCAATACAAGTTTCTTTGGCAGCAAACACAGTCCAATTGTATGTGCCTTTACCAGCTTTGCACACTTGGATTTGGGCAGTATCTCACATTTACCTGGCATATTCTCTCAACCTTCATCAGATTAGATGGGGAGCATTTATGAACTGCAATTTAGGGATTCCTGGCCCACTGAGAACATCTAGTGGGCCAGGAGGGTGTTGCAGTTCCCTTAGGGCACTACAAATTAATTATGAAGTCACCTGAATCTGTTGTGGGTGATTAGAGTGGGCACAGCAGGTTTAGATTTGGTTATTATGTTTGTTATAAAAGTCACCGGATCGAGGTGCATGGTGTTGGATATTGTTTCAATAACACATCATTGTATAGGGTGGGTGTTGTCAGTAGTCACTGTATATGTGCAATTTCATTTCATTCATACATTGCTTAGTGTTTTTGCCGTTTACGGTTTGTTTTCATTGAAATAAACATTTACAGACTAGACTAATGCTAATCCAAGACAGTTGTCTTGAGCTGACAGACTGATGCCTGTCGCAGACTGTGAACTCCGGATCAGGTTAACTTCTAGGACCTGTGTATTTTCTATGTTTATCCTTTGCCTCAATCCTGACCAATCATCTGGTACATGACGATGAGTAGCATCCCCATAGCATTGATTTTGGTCAAATCAGGAAAAATAATCTTTATCATGATACGCTCAGACATGCACTGTAAATGCCTTTCTAAATAATGTCTAATCAATATAATTTCGTCCCAGGTTGATTGAAATTAAGTTTTACAGACTCTCTCTAGTATGTTTAATGGGTGCTCAATTTGGAGTGTCGTGGCAAAGGGTCTGAATATTTATGTACTGTTATGATTTATTGCAATTTCCTTTACAATAAATTAGCCAAAACTATGAAAATGTGTTTTGATACCTGATTGCGCGTTATTGTGTGTAGATTTGTAGCATACATATGTTGTATATATAATAAACTGAATAAGAAGTTTGAAGAACAAAATGTTGATAAAGTGAAAAGTTCTAAACATGTTCTTAAGGCAGTGTTCCAAAAAAGAAAGTAGGACTGAGTGGTACACGAGGCATCCTAAAAATATTAAGTATTGCACTAGCATGAAAATGTAGTGTATTCCCTACTCTCGTAATACTCACCAACATTTATACACACACTAATGAGCTAATGGGAATAATGTAAATGACAATAACAAGACAGGACGAGAGTCCGGTGATGAGTTCATGGAAAATGGAAACTGGGAAACACAGGGTGAAGACGTGAGGTCTTCACCTCACCAACGACAAAAAGTGTTACATACACATTCATTCTGATCATTTTTAGACTTAGAAACCACCCTGAAACATGTTTTATGTTAAAAACAATGTTTTGAAGAAGTGCTGGAAGAACGGTTATTAATTTCCCTACCTATGGTTAGGCCAAGATATGACTATTGCTTAATCAGTGTATGAAAAACGAATAATTTATAGAACTTAACTTGTCATTGACTGCACAAAGAAACAGGTCTCAACATGCATTTCCCCAAACCTTTAGAGTTTGGGTCTTCTTAATGTATTATACCACTAATGATGAGAACATACCTAATGTATGACCTGAACAACAACACCTTCTGATCTTGGTAAGTAATGTTAGGTTGGTTGGCTACTGTGTAAAACCCAAAACAATACAATGATGTATCATTAATCGTTGGGTTTTGTCTGTCTGTCTATAACCATCAATCTTTGTCAATCTTTCTTTGTATGTCTGTCTTTTTGCCTGTCTCTCTTTATAATGACTTCCGGCAATTAGGAACCTATTACCCCATAAAAGGAGGATTAACCAGACTGCCAAAGCAAACACCAAGATCTTGCAACTTTAGAATCCCATATAGTTACGTGAAAAGTACTACAGAATCAAAACAAACGATATAGCAATCCTTCAACTCATGCCTTGCAATAAAAAACGTGAAAGCATTTTTATCTGAAAAAAACTATTTATCTGGTTGTCAGAAAATCTTTGAAATAATTCAAAGTGATCTTGACAATAAGGGAGTCAGGTTCCTAATGTTCAACCAGAGCCTTGTTTACACAAACAGCTTTGCATCTTATTTCATCACCCTTGTGTGACCACCGCTCTTGTTTCTTGACCAACTAAGGCCTCATTTGGAAATTTGTCTGGACCAACTTGACCTCCAAAGTCCGCTACTTGATGTTAACTTTTAGCCTAGAGTAAAAGGTCTTGTTATAATAGGATAATTGCCTGCCACTTTCTCTCAGTAATGACATATAGCGGGAGCAAAAATCTGACCAGTTTAACAACACACAGACGTTTGTTTTCTCCCTATCCTCTCCCTGAGACATTTGATTTAACCATTAGTAACCATTTTATCGTATTTATTGTATTTCTCCTAGAGTCCTGAGCAACTATTGAATGCAATGTCAACTGTAATATATATATATGAGAAATAAAAAATAAAGATTTGCATAAATGGAGGTACCAGGGTGTCTTTAGTATTTTATCAACTGCATCTCCTTACACTGTACTCACTATCTTTTGCACTGCTCTTTAGCACTTCTGGTGGATGCAAACTGCATTTCGTTGTACTGCACTTGTACTGTCCAATGACAATGAATTGAAATCTAATCTAAATCTAATCTTCGCCCTCTCTCACACCCCATCTGTCTGGTTGAGGACTCAAATGAACTGTATCAGTAAATCATCTATACTCATTCGGACCATAATAACAAACAGCAGAGAAGGCGTGAACCAGGTATATAACCAGAATATGAGGACAAGTAATGCTGGGTCACACACAGGTCAATTCAGGTAATGTAAGGCAGGGTTAACAATAATACTTCATTCGAATGTATTTAACATATTGCTTCGTGTCAAGGATTGTAGATATATATGCGCCTGTAATTATCCTGTATCTGGCATTTTTAGTTGCGTTTTATTTATCTTATTGTACCAAAATAAGCAAGGAAAATAAACACCCGAGTGTCCCTGCAGGAGAATGACCAGGACATGTCGACCCCGGTCGGTAAAGAAAGCCTACACATCATCTACTTAGTTACTTTAGTAATTTGTATCATATTTCAATCCATGTATTAATTCAGATTCAGTGGATGACATTGTAAACGTAATTGTATAGTTGTTTTTCGTTAAATGTTTCACACGTCACCGTAAATTCTTATTAACCTGCGTATTACAACACTTCTGTTTGATAAAGCACATTATATTAACATACCTTGTGTTTTGACCTTGACTTAATTCGAAAGGCATTGCGAGCATGTAATGTGATGTGCTTAATAAAGTTCTGGACAGAGTTTGAGTGGAGTGAACGGGGATATGAATATCTAAGCAGCTTCACATCTCTCTCTCCGGCTACTATCGATGTTGAGCACAAAAGGGTGCACTCCTGCGCACATGTAGTACGAACGCCCCGGAAGCAGGAAGTGATCCGCGAGCGTCCCCCTTTGATGTGAATCAGAGGTGTTTCCCGTAATGACGCTACAGAGACACGGACCTGATCATTATAGCCATGTGTCCTCCTCCTCAGATGAAGACAATCCAGGCCGACACCCACCCCCGGGATACGAAAGAAGAGGACTAGACTAGGGAGGCTGCTTCATACTCACATTGTCAGGCGAGTCGGAAATATGCAGTCTCTTCCGATGTGTCATTCCACTACACAATATTTAATTGTGTGTTATTTATTACCGGATTCATTTTGAACCTATTGTTTGGTTTTAGTCTATGAAACGACCTGCCAATTGGTCATTGTAACGATGTTCTGTTGCAGCCAAAAGTGTGGTTGTGCATCGAGAGGATCTAAACGACTGCCGGCAATGTATTAACGGATTTACAAATCACCTATAAAGGACAACTATTTATAGTTATTATCAGTCATTCGCGGTTTCCCCATGAATATTTGTGGTTTGATCTCTAACGAACACGGCCTAATACAATGTAGCCAATATACCAAATTATATGGTTAAAAAGGTTTCATGCCTTAGTCTAAACTCTAATGTGATACCTTGTGTCTGTTAATTACCTTATTTGTGTTAATATTTTAGTATAATTAAATATGTAGTAATACAGATAATACCACATTTGTATTTTTATTACAAAAATATATGCAAGCATGTATAAGTTTTTGACATTAAACTCATTACTCTGAAATAATGTTTTGTTCTAACGATATAATTCCAGAGAGAGCAGCGCAACAGCGTCATGTCTTCCTCAGACACGCTCCACTTCCTTCTCTCCAGCCCCGCCCATGATGATTCCATCCTGCAGAAGATGAACCGCCTCCGGGAGGATCAGCGTTTCTGTGACGTCACCCTCGTCCTCGGGACGGGATCGATCCGCTTCCCGGGCCACCGGGTGGTTCTGGCCGCTTCCTCCGACTTCCTCCGAGACCAGTTCTTGCTGCACGATGGTAGCCGGGAGCTGCCGGTGGCGGTGGTACCCAGTGCTGAGGTGGGCCATCGCCTGCTGCTATCCTGCTACACGGGCCACCTTGAGGTTCCTCTGAGGGAGCTGGTGGGCTACCTGACCGCAGCCAGTGCCCTGCAGATGAGCCACGTGGTGGAGAGGTGTGCCCAGGCTGTCTCCCAGTATCTAGACCCTACACTGGCCCACCTGAAGCTGGAAAGGACGCCAGAGGCTGAGGGGACCCCTTCTCCACCACCAGGTAACATCAAACCTCAACCCAGCTTAGCCTGTCCGGACACGGGGGAGGTCAGGGGGGAGGACCGGCAGGATCCAGAGGACAGGGACTTGGACTCAGTAGATAGCTTCCAGATGGTTCACACCAACAGCCCATACCTTTACAGCCAGTACCCTCACCCGACGGGCGCCCATAGACGCAAGCAGCGCCCGCCCACACCGTGCAGAGAGTACAGAGACAGAACGTTCTCGCCCGCGCCAAGTCCCGGTCACAGCAGCTCCGGATTGGCTGACAGCTCCCAGGACCAGGAAGTGGACGGGAACTCCGGAGAGGATGTGTATATGCTTGCTGCTCATCACATGCACAAGGTCGGAGGCGGATCGCTGAGACCTGAGTCTCCTTTTCATGTGGGCCTGGGTGGAGGAAGGACTGGGGCAGAGTTATTGGGATGCGATCAGGAGCTCCTCGTTCAGAGGCCCTACCTGTGCAGAAAGTGTGATCGTGTGTTTCACCACCTGGACAGCTACGTGGGACACCTGAAAGAACACAAGCTCTACTTGTGCATGCTCTGTGGGAAGAGCTTCAGTCAGAAGAGCAACCTGACCCGACATATCAGGGTTCACACAGGGGTCAAACCCTTCCAGGTGAGTGGTGGACGCCCCTCCACCTTTACTTTACTTTACTTAGCATTTTGACATGTCCTTTTCTAGCTCAGTGAGTAAGAGTGGGTGCCGTACTGGGTACATTATGTTAAAATGTATAGTATTATTGTTTATATGTGGTGTGCTTTGTTGACTGCCTGTTGAATTGTTTATGTAATTGTTTATTACAGTGTCCACTTTGCCACAAGACCTTTTCCCAGAAGGCCACGCTCCAAGACCACCTCAATCTCCACACAGGGGACAAGCCACACAAGTGTAACTACTGTGCAATCCACTTTGCACACAAACCAGGCCTCCGGCGCCACCTAAAGGATATCCATGGCAAGAGCAGCTTGCAGAACATGTTTGAGGAGGTAGTGTGAGGGAGCTGGTGGACTATAAATACGGTGGCCCTGAAGTGCAAATCACAACGGCAAATAGGAAAACACAACGGCAAATAGGAAAACACAACGGCAAATAGGAAAACACAACGGCATTAACTTCAAACGGAAAAGGTAGGGCCTATCTAGCAGAGAACGGACCCTTGTGATTGGACAGACGGACTATGTATCATGAACTCTTATGGACCACGACATTATGTTTTTTGTCCCTGTTGTCTTGAAAGTGCCAAAGACTCTATATCAATTAATTAAGTACATACCAGAGCCTCAATAAAAAATACAAAGATTTAAAACAAAAATCAAGAGCAGTAAATTAGTGTAACTATTTTCTACAGAGAGCTTAAACTTATAGCCAATATATTCACTTACTTGCCTCTTCTTCAATGAATTTTAACAACTTTTTTAAACATACTATATCTAAATTAAATTTTCATGGACAAGTCGACCAGCTGGAAGATTACACAGTGTTGAGTGTAAAACTTTTCTAAATTTCAAACTGTAGGTTTATGCGTTGTTTTTCTTTATTCATGATTTTGCACAGAATTTTCTCCTCCTGTCCTGGGATTTAGCCTTTTAAAAGATAACATAGGTACCTTGCAGTCAATAAGTATTGGGACAGGAACACAAGTTATATGTTTTTGCTCAGCATATTGGATTTCACATTAAACAACTAAAAAGAAGAAATTACAGGCTATCTGCTTTAATTTGATGTTTTAGGTACCCCACAACTTTCCAATGTATGGACCAAATGTGTTTTTATCATAATCTTAAACAAATTTGATATATTCACTACTAGAAAAGTTCATGCCTCACACCTGGAGTGTGTTGCTGAGCGGTTAGAAAGTTATTTGCAAAAATAAAATCATATTATTGAGCTTTCTTTGGTCCTTCATTTTTGAGTTCACCCTTCAAGTTATTTGCCTCAATGTCCAGTTGTTTGTTGGTAAGCCCAATGTTTTTGGTATGTCTCTGGTCCATTTATTTTGGATAATGTTCATCATGATGGCCAGCTTGACTTATACCAAACGTATTTGGTCCAGGTGTCATCAGAAACCACCAACTGACACCAAATGCAAAACCTATATACAAAGGTTAGATTCTGATGTAGTTCCTACATTCATTATGGAAACAAACACACCTCCTTAATAAGAGACAGACAATTTTCTAAATACTTTTGGTACCTCTTATATTGGGGGACAATGTAGAAAACATGGTGTTTTTATCTAAATGGTTAAGTTGATATGGATGAATAACCCTGAAATTGAAGCTGAGTTTATATTTAGGCCCCATCATCATTGTATCATCTAAAATCCTAGGTGCTTATAGCTAAAGTAACAAAACTGTCACTGTCAACATACTTATGGACTGCAATGTAAATAAAAGAATCAGTCCAAAATTGTAGATAGATTTCTAATACTTTGTATACTAGGAAATATGTGTGCATTTGTGTGTGTGTGTGTGTGTGTTTTTATTTGTGTGCATTAGTGTACCCTGAAGTGTATTTGTGTTTTTGTCTAAGAGATGAATGACCTGTCTGTGTTTCTTTACAGTAGATACATGTCTGCTGATTTCTTATAAACAATAATTTGATATTACCATGAAAGGATTCCAGGCGTATGCCATTAACATTATGTATTGGTTTGGTTGCACTACCCGACTGTAAACATTGTAAACCAAAAATAATGACACAAGTCAGATCCTCGTCAAGCTGTTTCAAAAATATCGGCTGTAGCTTTCTCTTTCCTGTCCACATATTTTTTTTATATTAATAAGGCAAAATCCTCATGTGTCATTGATTAAAAGTCTATCTGTTAAATCCGGCGGTTCCCTCGTCGTGTCCGCACGTTTCTGACAGCCTACTTCCTTGTAGACTTTTACATATTGGCCACAAGGTGGCACTTGTAATGTTTGGACGATTATTATTTTCTCTTTCTGACGTCTCAGTTAGCTTGGAATAAAGCGCCTACTTTTAGCCGTTGGCAGGAATGGATGTATCAACACATGTGTGTACATGAATGCTCTATAATATTCGTGCGGCGGTGTGTGGCCTGTGTTATGCATAGGCCTACATTATTATTTTTTTTTATTAAATCAATTGGTTGATAGACATACAGAGAAAGTGAGGAAGGAGGTTGTTATGCGCTCCAGAATGCCTCACTGAGCATATACTGTGTGGATTCTCCAGCATATCTGAGAGAATTTTCTTCCTCTCGTCCTCTCTCTCTTACTTTCCACATTGTCCCCTTTTGCTCTCTCCCAGTCATTGTCGTCTTTCTTTCATTACTTTGCTCCAAAAATGCCAGGCACACTCAGCTCAGTGCTACCCAACACTTTTCTCCTCCTGAGGGTCCACTCAGAGTTGTGTGGATGCATGGTCGTGTGTGTGTAATGGGCTGTTTAAGACCCGTCCATTATGAATGAGGAATGGTGGAGATGCGAGCATTTGGGCTTATCTCACCATCATCATATACATGTTTATGCTTGTTATGCAGCGGCAACATACTATACAATCTGTTCTAAAACATAGATGCACATCAGGTTGAAATAGGTACCATGATGACTCGGTAATAACAGGTGTATTGGCTTACTACAAGATTCTTGATGCATTGCAATTTGTGTTAAGTAGCTTACCTCTCATTGGATTAGACTATTAGACTAATTACATTTAAAGGTATAAGCAAGCAGAATCTCTGACACGTTCAATTCGATTGGGGTTCGCCGTTACAGGGCCACTGTAGGACCACAACCCGCTCAGAGCAATGCGTCTGACTCTATTAACGCACCCCCCTGTCCCTTTAAACCACGCAGCCCACGCCTCGAAAAGCGGCTCGTTCCGGCTTTGCCCCTTCACATCTTTATCCTTGCCCATAACGTGAAAATAGTACCACATACGCACAGCCAGAAGAAACGGGGATTCGAGGTAACATTTAAATATGCATAATTTTGTGCAGCTCGTTTCACGTCGAGACGCTCTCCTGTAGATCAATGCGCGGATGCACGCGGCACCCGGTTCAAAATGATTGGCGGCGGAGGGATACAATAGGCCACACACGACCGTTATTATCCTCAGTTGTCAAACGGAGTGACGGGCGAACATGTCGCGTAGGCATGCAATGAATAAAGACATCGGAGCAGATGACAGTGGTTTCATCCGGTGAAACGACAGGACGCACCATTTTAAATACGGATTCTGTTGGTCTTATTACTGCGGTTCAATTGCCACTGATGAATTTCTGTGTCAATTTGCTATCGGACGATGAACAGATGATGCTAGTAGTTCGCCCTTACTGTGTCAGGTAAGTGACGGAGATGCGCCGCTGATCGGTGTCCAATTAGTATTTTTACAAGAGTTTTAGGCTATTTTTGTAGTCTTTTCAAATGCCAATGCCTGTGTGTGTGGACGTAGAATAAGGTCAGAAATGCTATTTATTTTGGACATTTTGTTGATTTTCACAATTATTTTTTAGGGAAATGATTCATGAGCTATGTATTGAAAGTGCAGCACATTTTTGTAATTATTAATATCCGTATGTGATCACGGCTGCTTGACTGGCACGACGCGTAGATACAGCATTGCATCTTCATCTATTGGAAATACAGCAACATGTCACGACATTATAGGCGCGCTCCTGGTGTTTTAGTCCTGGTGTTTCAGTTTCAGTGATTCCTCATATGCAGGCAGACCATTTATTATCGGGTATTACATTTTGCAACTATTTTTCAGTGTGTGTATATGTATTTAAATATGTGTGTAAATTGGCATGTATGCAGTCACAAATAATACTTTCCTTTAGAGTTGTCAACAAGACCACTAATGTATTCTACAAATGTTTTAATTAGGCTCTTTCCACTGAATCGATAACGTAAAAGAAAGGGTTAAAAAATGACAATATCACACAAAGAGACTGTTCGATGAAGTTGCGTGACAATTTGAATGCGCGAAGAACTGGCACTTACTTTCCTGCAGAGTTATTTGGAAGATATCACTCGAATATCTGCCAGTGCCACCTAGCCACCTACCCACCGCCAATAGCCTCTAGTCAAAAATGAATGCACGGTGTCTTCAACATTCAAAATAAAATACAGCCTAACATCACTAGACTTCGCATTACAAAGTTGCACTTGCAGTTGTTAATAGCGCTTCATTGCACTTGAGTAATCCTGGATGGAGGTTAAGTCTAATATATGAATTAAACATAGAGGAAAGTTTCAATAGCCTACAGTTGAAAGTCACTCCCTCAAACTAAGCAGAAGTAATGTTGACCTCTTTATATTTTTCAGACTGAAAAACAATAATTAATATCAACTGGTACAGTTTGTTTGGAAAGGATCTTGATTGTATTAACCCCAACAATCATTAAGCGGAATGCCTAACTACTGTAATCATTCAGGGGTTGTGAGTTCAGTAAATATGTTTGTGGCAGTATTATTTCATGACTCAAACAGATACTAGTCCCTGACTCATTTTTATCGAAGCCCCCCCATCGCTTGCAATGTTCCGTCTTCAGAATTCCCTAACCCACCATGGAAATGTGAGAACCAAATCACAGCCTTGTTATCCGTGACTGGTTGAACTGTGCTGCACTGTAATCTGGGGGCCTGCTGTTGTCCGAGTGACAGGAAGGCTGCCCTGGTGTCTGTTCTATAAGGACACCAGTGATGACAAGCCCAGCTGTTGTTATTACATACAAGTACAACACATGCACACTCAAACACTGTCATTCTCACAGACACAGGCAATTTCTTCCCACTGTCTTCCAACAGCCCTGCCACTTGGCAACAAGCTAACCTAAAGTCCAGAACACGTGGTTTCAACTGTTGGGGCTAACATAATCCTAAATTCCAGTCAGTCACGGGCATCTTTAAAGTCATATACGTCTTTACTGCATGGTACTAGCCTTCCCAGGGTTCACGTTCTGTTCATGCCCGGGTAGAGAGGAGTAGAGCAGTGGGGGTTGGGGACAACTGGCTGGCTAACATCAGGGCCTGTCCATCACTAGTCTACATGATATCCATTTAGAATGCCAGGCAGTCCTCTGGATTCTGCAGCACTTGCTGTTCTGAGGAACATATGGGAGTGTATAAGGGACAAACTAGGTTATACGCGAGACAACTGAGTGGATCCAAATGTAAAGAACCGAAAGTGTTATTTTATCTTCTAGTGGAGGAATGTGTGTGTGCTTGTGTGTGTTGTATGTGTGTGTGTGTGTTTGTGTGTGTGTGTGTGTGTGTGTGAGGTTTGAGGGAAGGCAGATTTCCTGTTTTCTCACCCACATCATGTTGTCACAAGATGGTACACTAACTGAACCATTTCCCGGTCTATTATTAATCTGGGTTGTATGACACTATAGGAAGGGTTAAATTATCTGGGGGCATCCCGAAAAACAGGATGTCGCTGCAGCTTACATTCAGGAACAGGGTGGTGTCTACGTGACGCTGAAACGGGTAGTTTAATTGGCGCTGCCCGCCCGGTAAACACATCGAACATCATCACCAAAATCATTTCCGGTGTAGCCTTTAAACGTGAGGCGGTGAATCAACTG